>OX459044.1:33105029-33772733 GCA_949775005.1 Orthosia gothica
TTTTTTTACCACATTACTACCAGAACGGAACGTTGTCGTCATCCATTGTACACATAAACCTACTAACTACTGCTTTGTGCCGAAATGGGCTGCGCTTAAAGACAGTGATCTCATCACGTCGGACCAGCAGCTTATAGTGTGAACACCATAACCCGATAGCCGGCCAACGGATAAATTATCGGTCCGACCTAATGTGAACCTAGCCTAAGGAGGAACTCTCTCCCACATAAATAGGTATCGTCTATCGGCGTTGTTTTATGGGAAAATGATTCCATCCTCGTTTTTTGCAGATAACGCCTAGAAGATTTGATAGCAAGACGTTTTTATATTTTTAAGTTTTATGTTTATTTTTTATATTAATAATAAAATGCATATTATTTAATTTAATTTTTATTTTATTCGTACAAAAATAAATAAATAATTTACATTCTTTGTAAAAAGCATTATGTACAACTTACAGCGCCATCTATTGAATAAAAACTTAATTAAGTTACGAAAATGTAATACAGTTATAGGTTATAAGGAATGTTATATAAATAGAAATACAATAAGAAAACAAATTCGGCGATGATACTTTTGAGACTGTACAATATAATTCATAGGTTCTAGATGTAGAGTTCAATAAGTAGGACTCATATTGCGATTACATTTTGTCTTTTATTCAACACAAAAGCGTTGAAAGCGGTAAAAAGCACTCATGAAACTTATATCAGAGCCTCGAAAGGACAGTCGAAGCCAAATCCTATTTTCTTCATATTTCAGCTAAAGACCTAGTGCAGTGCATTTTATCAGCAACGACATTAAATTTTATCAATCATTACAATAAATAATTTAAACTCGATTAAATAGCTTTTTAAATTAATAAAACTAAAATAAATAATAATTTACGAGAAAATTGCCGGTTGACAAAATCAATTATTTGGTAACAATAAATACGAACATGATGTGAAGTCGCCAGGTGATGATGGTGATGGTGACGGTGACATGGTAGGTGTAGGAACGACTCGTTATATGGCTGATGGCGTATAGTCATTCGTAAGGCTCGCCTCTCACCGACTGATTGTATAATCGACCACGCGATTAATAGTCGCCTCGGTTTCGTTAGCTCTATTTACAATAAACGTCACAAGTTTTATTTATATTTTCACATCCGACAAATCGATAACAATCCATTTCGTCGCACATTTATTTTTCAAATAAATAAACAGTGACACTCACCCGTGAAACCTAATTAAAATATTATGACTAATTACAACTAAGTTATAAATAAAAATAAATAATTTGTTAATCACTGGTGACATTGTATCAAATTGCTTGTTTTCGATGGAGAGAATGTGAATATGATACAAAAATATCTTATAACTTAAGTTTATCGTTAAGATAGGGTGTACTTAGAATAATGTGTGATGCATCCTATACACTACAGTTCAAGGATTAAATTATTTCACAATCATTGTACCTCCTATGTTGAGTCAGCAACGAAGAATGTCGAATTATCTTCATACGAGCAATATAGCAACCAATCTGTAGGGCCTGTTGCTTGCAAGTCTTCGTCTTTATGCTAGTGCCCTGCTCTAAGCATATAGAACATAATTATTCTCAACATTATTGAATCTACAGATTGATATTCTCGGTCGTCTTTGACAACATTTTACAGCATGCCACATAGGCAACATATTTCAGATGATTTTATTTAACTGTCTATGCATATAACTTAATAACGATGCGTTATAAGTATATTAATAGTGAAACCTATTTTACTGTTCCATTTCAAGAGCTTCACTGATTTCTCAGACACTAGCTATTACCTACTGTGTCAATGCTTTCATGATTGCTGAAACATTCAGACTTTATGAACGCATTGATATAACACAAATTATAAGTCCATGATTTTTCACGTTTGACGATTTTGCCACTTTACTTCCTGTATGTAGTTTTACTATAGACTGTATTGCTTTGATGCTTATCAAGGTTCATACAAAAATCTTAGTTCTTCCGAAGCATTCCAATCTGTACAATTGCAGCTTAGTTTGCAAAATCGTCTAGCTAACATTCCTGACTCAATAAATTAATCACATATTAGGGTTCTTCAATATCATAAGGGGCCTTACCACAACATTTTCATAAATTCTTAATACTAGTCAGTTAAACACTGTCTACAAACAGTCCGTTCATGAAACTTGGTGATTGCTGATGGTATGGCCTATGGTAATTGCCCCACTGGAGGCCAGTGAGGTCCTAGAGCTGGTCACATCTGAAGCGATGGCAATCGTGGTCCCTGCTGGCCTGCATGACGTCACCGAGCTGGTGCGCAACCACTGATGCGCTTGCGCCGTCACCGCGGGAGATGCTGGAACGTCACAAGAATGGCGTTAATACAGAGGCAGTTATTAGGCAGGCTGTCTGTGGCATCATAGCTCCTAAACGGATGAGCCGATTGATTGTTTTGTTTGGTTTTATGACTTTGTCGAGAGTGTTCTTAGCAATTTGAGATGAAAATCGGCTTAGACGATTAAAGTTCAAAAGTTATGGGGGGTATTATATGGAATATTTCCCTCTTTTTTTTTGTTGTTGTTTTCATTTTCACTTCCATCGTGTTATATTTACGTGTTTCGATGGATTGTCGATCAAAGCGTATCTACTACTAGTTAAATTATGTAGTTTGAAAAGATTGGGTTAATAAACCTCAGGGTTCACTTAAATTTTAAACTTATTCTTGTTTTACTTTATGCTGCTGAGGTTTAATTGATTGCTACCTCACGTCATAAATATAAAAAGGGTAATTTTTTTATTAAA
The DNA here is from genome assembly GCA_949775005.1 of Orthosia gothica. Taxonomy (NCBI): domain Eukaryota; kingdom Metazoa; phylum Arthropoda; class Insecta; order Lepidoptera; family Noctuidae; genus Orthosia; species Orthosia gothica. The sequence goes on from OX459044.1 coordinate 33,107,826, forward strand.
CTTTATAAAAGAATTCAGTGTAGTGTAACGAGACGTGGTGCTCCAAAGTTCATATTCCTATGCATGTTTTTCGATGGGTCGCCAGACCCACCATATGAGACTGAATGAAATTAAATCGAATCGTGAAAATGTTTTTTTTTTGCTCTAGGTAGAACTATGCTGTGACAATTTCTCATTAGAAACGGACATGCTAACCAAATATTTGTTCACACAATGTTACCATTTTTAATAAGTTAGAAAAAAAATAAACTTGCTACTAAATAAGTATTTTAATTTCATTACATACGAAAAGTGGCTCCTCAATCCTTACGGTCATTAAAAATCAACTCTTCCCTTTTACAACTTTCACCGGTACTTAAACACTACCCCTCTTACAAATAAACGCAGAATAAAGTTATACCAGGTATAACTAAGGTATACCCCATACATTTTCATAGGTTTATACCTGGTATAACTTTATTCTGCGTTTATTTGTAAGAGGGTTAGATTTTAAACAAAGCACAGCTGATAATCCCTGATGAGTCATGGTACCTCTGCTTTCACACCGCCATGGTTTATGACTCCAGCGAGAAACTCCCCATTGCCACTCTTGTTTGTGCCAAGTTTCTTTTTAAGTTTCCGTTTTCCCTTTTTAATTTAATGGTTGCTTGGGTGGCTATGTTAAGGTACAAGTTATGCTGCAATTTTATGCAGTCTTTTTAAATTTAAGGAGCTATTAAATCGATAATGATTGGAATATTATCTCGGAAGATGTGATTTGCGGTCATAAAAACTTTACGAATTTTATACCATGCTGGGTAAAAACAAGTCGCCAAAACAAATGCCTTAATACCAAATCAGAACTTATTGCTGCCAAAGTAATCATTGCAAAATTCATAGAACTTACATAAGCCTTTGTTAGGGTTTGACATAGTGGGACAGTATCGGGGCATAAATAAATATGTATTTGTGTCAGAGTACACAAAGTCTCTATATACGTAGTTATAGCAAATATTTTCGAATAGTTATAATGGGAAAATTATGTATACTTGTACAAAACAAAAAAAAAACGCTGGAATTCCTCAAGGTTTTACTCTTGACCCGGATTTGTGTCAAATTGAACATACAGCATAAATTAGATTCTCAGTATCTGCGTGGCAACTTTATTATTTGCTAATCTAGCTCAATCATCATGGGAAATGCTTGCACGATGTCGCATTGGTAATATAATTCCCAACAGAGAGGTCACGAAACACGGTACGTACTGTACGAAACTAACCCTCAGTTTCGCGTGCTTGACAATTTGTCACATTAATTCTCCGATAATTTTGAGCTGGGAAACTGGGGGTAAGCAATTTAGAATGTTTAATTAGAGGTAGGTAATGTACACTATTATTTGGAAAGGTAAATAACATTTGGAAATCAATACAGAAATGTAAACACACCAAATTGCCTAGTTTTAATACTGTTTTGCCAAAGGTAGGTTCTCACAAAGCAATGTCGTAATGTACTTAGTCGACTTTTCATTGAGCTCGAAATATTTTGAATCGCAATTTTCAAGTTTTGATTCACGACACGATTCCCGGTGAAAATATTGTTTCTAAAACGTATCAACTCAAAAACTTTAAGGATGTCGCTGTCTCTAAACGCCTCATTCTTAAGCTGAGCTCAAATCCAGCAATTTTCAAATCAATAAAGTTGTTCTCCCATTGTAGTTGACGGAAAATTTTGATGAGAGTGTTGACCAAGGGCCGTGAAGGGCCAAGTGTTCCATGATTTCGATGCGCCAACCTCAAAAGCCACACATTTTTATTCAAATAATAAATAATCATAACTATTCATAGCTTGAAATAATTTGCCGCGGCTTCGGAACATGTAATGATTTCGTTCGGAATGTGGTCGGAACACTTTCACCGCTTCTGAACGCACCTTGTTACATAAGAAGTTACGTTTTTTGGCGGCAAACTGTCTGAGAGCGTGCAAGTCGACAAAAACTGGAGATATGCCAAATTAGCGGTTCAAGCCGCTGTAAAATTTTATTGATTTGCTGTCGAAGACATAATATTAATATTAAAGAATGCTTGATTTGATGTGAATTAACAGTTACTTTCTGTTAAGATGCTTTTATGTCAGAAAAGTAAATGGGGCCGTTGACTTTTGTGATCCCACAGAATACCTTAAGACTAAGATTCTGAAGAGACTGTCCGAAGATGTTACAGAAGTAAAACGTTCTAAACTTGTAACATTGTAACCGAGCTTCGATACTGAGCTTGTTTCAGTTTTAGATTATCATTACATTTGAAGTTAGACATGTGATAGACATAAAGAAGAACGCGGGTAAAACTTAAATGCAGATTAGGGAAGAATGGAATGGAATGAAGAAGTCCTCCTACTTAAAAGTGGATGAAGCAAGGCGATCAATGGCGATTATGATAACTTGAGCAGATAATACTTTATTTAACAGGTTGATGGAAAAGTAGGCCGCTCTTTGTCTCAGTTTTAATTCAAAAGCAACGCCATCAAGGAGAAAATCAAAATAAAAGACAAGTTGTAAGTTTCTTACAGCGCTTGACACCAAATTCGCAAAGCGACTCTTCACTTTTTTATCAGAGTGCAATTCGCCGGTCGTGACATAACGGTTATGTGATGTTACGTCAGCATTCCGTGCGGCGTTCGATATTTGAAGTTTTATTTACTCTATGATTTCTCTTTATTTTTTTTAAGTCCAAGTAGGACAGGTTGTAATGAGTGTACCCGGATTTATGGTACAGTGGAATTATCTAATGTAATTAGTATTTAATTAGATTAATGACTTCTGTGGTTGAGCTATTTTTTTGGTTAGTGGTAGGTGGCAATGCAAAGATTGAGTGACGCTAATCTTGATGAATTTTATGTTTTACGTTATGATGTCGTATTTATTAATTTTATAACGTGCTGTAAAAGTGAGAGCGAGAGAAAAGCCAGTTCATTTTCAAGCGTTCGAACGAGAAGAGTAATAAATTCCGACACACAATTTTATGCTCTATATTTCACCGGCATTTTATTATGCATGCACTTTCGTGCAAGGAAAAATTCACTGAATTCTTTGGTGTCCGTGAAAACACGACACCGAATTTTCCATATTTGAATAAATTCCTGCTCAAAGTTTCTACTCCAGTTTGTTTGTATGATGCGTCGTTTGCGCACATATTAGCAAAACGGTCGTGTTTTGTTGCGCTCGCGCGGGTTACGTGACGGACGGACGGAGAAAGAGAAAGTGTAGACGTAACGCATGCTAATGTAACCGGTGTTAATGTTTTGACACGTGACTTAGCTTTAGTCGAAATATTGTTGACGTCTGAAAAGCTGCGATAGGCAACCCGTTTGCGATCTCTACTAAAAAGTTTGTTGTGGTTTTGAGAGAACGATTGTTCGGTTTTAAATGGAAGGGAAATAGGTCAGAATAGTTTTTGCCAACAACATGTAAGAGTGGAAAAGGAAAAAAAAAGGCCAAAGACGTAAGAGAGTAAGTGTGACTTAATAGGACAAAAAAGAGAGAGATTTCTTATGGACACCCGGTTGGGACGGAGTTTGATGCATTAAATTTACAGTATTTCAGTTTCGTAAAATATGACGAAACTGAAATAACAACAACACAACTGATGCTCAGTGTAAAAACACAATAACGGCTGCTATATAGGGTAGTTAGCATAGGTGCTCGTGCGTCTTCGGTTTTCTTCGTGCGCCTCCGGCTCTCACCAAATAATATATAAATTTATCACGCAAAAAATATTATTTATATTTATTTATATTAATAAAAAAGGGTATTTACACGTTACAATTATAAATATTATTACAAATTCAAAAAATTGACGGCAAGTTGAATCGATTGAAAAAAGTGTTAGTTGCCTAGGTGATCGGGAAGTGCCTCAAAAATCATTGCAAAAAGGTGTTGTTTTTTTAATTGTTAGACTTTTGTCGATCAGCACGCAAACAAATCAGAACTATAACGTGTGATATGGAACTCGGTTCCAACTGTCACATATTTTGAAGCTAAGACTGATGATAGAGAAGTAAGAGTTAACAAAGCTAAGGTTATTAACATAGTAATAAAAGAAAACGTAGCAGCAGGTGTTTAAGTATCCCACGCAAGTACCACGAGTAGTTGGTACCCTAGGTTTGGAACTTTTACAAGTTCTGCGTCGCAAGGCCTGCTGGTATTTGTTGCGAAACCAGTACAAGTTTTATTGTTGTCAACTGGTTTGAATAATCCATTCATAGTTTAAATGGTTATTGAAAGCTTCAATCAAGTTTTATCGGGATCATGAACACGATTATAGGCATAACTTTACTTAATTAACTTGTTCAAATGCGTTACGTGGGACGTAAAGGAAGTAAACAATAAATAAGAATGCCAAAGCAGACTCAAACTTATAGTTTGAAATAATGAGTTAGAGTTTGAGTGCCAGTGTAGGGCTCCTTCTCAAGATATGGCCTACCTCCTTGTCTGCCCTTCATGCCCGACCACCTGCACCTAACGGGATTTGAACGTAACAAATGACAGAGCTGTCCGCTGCTGCTTACTGGTCGGACAAAATCTGAATGGTTTGAGTTTATCGACACGAAAGAAGAAGAAGAAGAATGATAATTAAATTATAGAGAGCGTACGAACGTACATAGCATTATGTCAGAAAATCTTGTCATAATTTCATGAATATGGAAGAAAACGAGCCACACATATAAACCCACTACCATGGTTACTATTAGATTCAGGAAGATGGAAACAGAATAGAGTTGGATTGGTTTTAAAGTTTATCTCAGCTAAGCTGTAAATTGAAATCTAAGGTGAACTCTAATTTGAACTACATGCATACACTATCGGATCCTACTGCTGTTATAAACGTTAAAGTTTGTGAGGATGGATGGATGGATGTTTGTTACTCTTGCACGCAAAAAAAACTAAACGGATTTTGATGAACTTGACAGAAATATAGCTTCACTACATGAATAACACATAGGCTATAATTTATAAAGATATTGGGAGAAGAACAAATATCACGCGGACAGCTAGAAAAAAAACGGGGCTCGAATCATGAGTCACCACTCATAATTCCAGCCCCGGTTTTTGTCTAACATAAAGAAAAGAATGGGATGGAATCATGTGCGGGAAAGACTTACAAACTACCAGGAAATCAGAATCATGAAGACGTAGAAAGTCACAAAATCTATATTAACAAGAGCAAAGCCAGAGCGTACAGCTAGTAATTTATAAACTACTATTAGAAAAACATATAATATTTGAGATTTATAAATTTGTCCAAAAAAACTAAATTAAATACAAGGAAAAACTGAAGATAATGCTATTATTAAAAATCATCACAATTAAGCAGTTCTGAGGCAAACAAAGTGTATGTTAATGCTAGTGTGAGTTGAAAGTCTAGTTATTAAGTAATCGCTCGTTATCAAACGCTCGCAGTCGCATGAGATGCGCAGATGGGGCGAATCATCGCTTTCTCTCGGTTTCTAATAGGATCCGTTCACTTGTCCTTATGTAATGGACGGAGGTGACATTGTGGCGCCGGCGCCAGGTTCAGGGATTAAAAAGGCCTTGTATAGACATAACATCACATCTGTATTGTTAGAAGGGTTAGGCAGAGCACGTAAAGTCCGCCTATACCGTCATCATCGGACTACCAGACGTACGGCGATGCGCCATCTATGGTGGTCATCCCACACATACACACTAAACTTTTTGGACATTCTTTTATTATGCGTACATCTAAGGAGTGGAATTTCCTGCCGGAGTCTGTGTTTCATGATAGGTATAATCTAGGTGTCTTTGCTTCACCGTCGACCACATCATCACTTTCCACCGGGTGAGATAGTGATCAAGACAATTAAAAAAAAATGGTTTACCCACATTTCGTCGGTTATGTTTAGGTACCATTTAATAGAAAGCGAGCCTCTTTAGACTTCGGGCTGCTACTGAATGCTAAATTTCAGATGATAAAACCCATTAACACTTGGCCCGATCTGGGAATCGAACCCAGGTCCTCATGCTTAGAAGTAGTAGCTCTTGGGACCACGATACCAACGTAATGGGGCAGTCAACCTTAAGATTCAAGATTCTTTATTTGTCGAAACATGAGTATACTACAGAGCATGCAAGTTGTTCAATAACATATTTGGATCAGTCATGTTTGGCCTCTGTGGCATACAAATATTTAAATTTCAACGGAATTATTATAAAAATAGCTGTTCCCCGCTCCCGTGGACCACAGGACCCGCTTTCGGGATTAAAAAATGCCTTCCACTCAGGAATAATGTAGCTTTCTATTGGTAAAAGAATTTTAAAATCGGTCCAGTAGTTTCGGAGCCTATTCGGTACAAACAAACAAACAAAAAATCTTTCCTCTTTATAATATTGGTATATATAGTACGTAGATAAAGTACCTTCCTATTATTAAGTATGTGTATTGCAAGCCTGTTAACAGTCAGTCTAAAATGTTGTTTTCCTGAAATAATATTTTGATAAGTTGTTGAGTTTTTGGAAGACGTCAAGAATATTAAATACAAAACAATAATCAAATTGTAAATGATCGACTAATGTCTTGTATATTAACTACAAATATTTAATAATTTTTGTTACCATCATGTGTATGTTTAATTCAAATGTCTAGTTATGCAATGATGTCGTTATATCTGTATTATTAAGGGCCATGTTTGAATTGAATGCACGACTGGCATTGGTATTTATTAACATTACAACTAAAGGGCCTGCACAAAGGTTTACAGTGAATATCGTGACTCAAGTTGTGCAAGATCCTCTTGTTGTTGCAACTTTATAGGGCAAACTGTTTTAGACTTAGTTACTAGGTATTCTGAGCTGAGAAAATGTCAGGGTATTCAAAAAGGTGCACTTACAGCTTTAGTAGCGACTCCATCTTCTTTTCCATCGCGAAGAGCGAATCAGAAGACTGTGACGTTAACACTTTGCAGAACGTGAACTTTGCACATTGAGAGTCTCTCCAATCAGTTTGCTTCACCAAGTCCATAGCTGCTGACGTCAGAGACGAGGGGCTCGATACTCCATCCAGATGCTGCAGGTCTTCAGGCAAGTCTTCATTCAAAGACCTTTTCACAACATGCTTTCGCTTCACCCTCCTCAAGCGAACACCTTGGTAACTTGGCTCTTGGAAGAAGTTCAACACATCACGCTTGGAGCGAGTGCTCTCACCGTCCGGAGACATCACCACGTATACATTTTCACTTGGCATCTTGTAATTGTCGTCGTACACTTTTTGACTGCTGAGTATTTGTCTGTCAATGTCAGAGGGGTATCCAAAGGACCGCTTGTGTTCTTTCTCGATCTCATCCTGGATATCTTCGTCGCTCATGCCTGCACTGCGCATCAGGTTCACGTCTAGCAGTCTGCCTACAGCAACCGCTCCGAGTCCTAGTGCAGCCCCACCTGCCATCAAGCCGATAGCTGGTAACATGCCAGGAGCACCAGAAGCTGCTGCCACTACGCCGATCTTGTCTTGAGCATACCGCTGCGATTGGATCGAATTTGAGGGATATAGACCTAAGTTAGACGAAATCTTCTGTGTGGCCTCTACAATGGGGTCAAAGACAGGCTGTGTCACTCTAGCAATCGGGTCCATTATAGGTTTAGTGAATTGTTGTACTGTCTGGCTTGCGGTGTTGAATGTGTCCTTCATTGAGTCAGTGAACTTCTTCCACAGAGATGGCTCGGGAACTCGTTTGATGTAAGCGTAGTTGTTGTAAGGGTACTTCGCGCCACCTTGGTACGACTGCGGGCTGTAGCTATTGTCGTAGTAAGAAAATTTGTTGTATTCATCCTCGTAGTACTTGTTAGCCTTTATAGAGGACTGCTGGGAGCGTTGCTGTCCGTAGCCGTTGACTGGTTCCATCGGGTAAGGGTGAGCGCTTTTCGGTACGGTATTCGAGTAGTATTTAATTTTTCGTTCTTTATTTTCGTAATTCTCCACGTTATCGCGGGTCGCTTTTGCAGGCTGTATTCCTAAGTCGGGATGAGCGTACTGTAGAACAGGGTTCCTCACGCTTTCATCAAAGCCTGGCCTGGCATTTTTAGGTGTGTACAGTGCAGAGTTGGGGAAACTGACTTCTCCAGGGTGTTGAAGCATACGTCTCTGAATGTGGCTCTCAGCGAATTCCATATCGCCATTGTGTGACCTCGAGCTTCGTCCACTGAAGTAATCACGTTTCGACTCTTGCTCATTAATCTGCTTAATATACTCGATGAGTTTTGAGTTGGCAACTTTCGAATTATCAGCTTTAGTGAAAGGACCGTAGCCGGATTTGAGATAATAATTGTCTTTTTTCTGTTTGTACGAGTATGTTGGGTTGTCGCTCGCCACGTACGGGCCGTTGTCAGAGGGTTCGAATTTCAAGTTGTCGAATTTGGTGAATGGACCGTCTTTGGGTTCGAAGTTGTCTTCTTTGGTGAAAGGTCCGAAGCTCTGAGCGGGGTCTGCGGCGGCTATGTCTGGATACACGTCAGCTTCAGGGATTGCTTTAGGTGGAGTGTAGCCTTCGGGATAAGGCTGCAGTTCTCCATTAACAACTCTCGCGTTGCGCCAGGTCTTTTTATCCGATTCATCATCGGGCATTCTCACGCCTTGGATTTCAGGAATACCATCTTCACCGAGGGTTAGAATTGACCTGCCACGCTTATTGTTATACTTTTCAATAGCCTTCTTCAGGTACATTGGTTCAGAACTAATGACGACAGGGTCCGGTACTTTGTAGGACTTGCCTTCTCCTTCAGAAACTTTCGTGCTTACAACTTCAATATACACTGGGTTCCTATCGTTCTTAATGACTGGGTTGTTTGGATCAAACCTGTAGCTCTTAATGGGTCCACCGTAATCAAACAGACTGGTTGATGTGATGTAGACCTTCTTATTTTCTGTTTTCTTCTCATTGTCGTATGTGGGGTAGTAGTTAAAGGTTTCGGGATCAGCTTCAGGCTTTATCCCATCTTCCTGAATAACGGATTCAGGGTACACTGATACTGGAGACCAGTTACCGTATTCTGCTTTGACATCAGTTACTTCTTCAGGGTTTTTGTTGCGGTTCAGGTAATAGTCGTAGCCCGCGAGATCGCTGTTCACTCCGCCCATGAAGCTTAATTTTCTTTGGTCTCTCGTTTCTGTTTTGTTTTTGTCTTCTTCTGTACTGTTTAAGTTCGGCATTGTGGTTCTGAGAGAAGCGGTAGTAGGCGTTGGAGTAGTGCTACTCGCGTATGTAGTGGATTTATCCTTCTTCTTGACGATCAGCTGTGTGACATGTCCGGTCTTCGTCCTGACATTAAGAGTCTGTGTGTCAAGAGGGTTGAGACTTCTGGATACTTTGAGTTCTGTCCTCGTGGTCCTTGAAGGTAGAATTGTGGTCCGGATTGTCTTCGTTGTCGTTGTGTTCTGTTCTGTGACCTCTGCCAGTGCAGCGCAGAGCAGCCACAGTATGGCGCCTAGCCGTACTACGGGAATCATCTGAAACGAAAAATAAGGAAGTCGTTAACCCGGTTTTTTGGACAGAGAAAATAATTTGTGGAATAACTTATCACCTAATTGCTGTTATGTTATTTTTTATAATTATATACATTTAATTATCGTTCTATAAACCTCATATATTTAAAGTGAAAGTGAATAATTTATATTTGTTTGAACACTCTTCACGGTAGCTGGTTTCTTTAGTATTACTTCCTTTATGATACTGTTTCAGTGACTTGCGGCCAATTTGTGGTTGTAAAGCTGGAGAAACAGAGCGTCAAGTATTTTAATTCAGTTTTAGTTTTATTGATAAACGCAGGCATTTTTTTTTTTCCTTCCTGTCTCGGCCTAATCAAGTGAAACTACTATTACTGCGTATTGCAAATTAAAATAGAAAATAGATTCGTCATCATAATTATGATTATTGAATTGAATTTCTTTTACATCGTTACATTCCTCGTAGGCGTGGGACATGGGATTAAATCGTCAGAAAATTGCTAGCATTTTATACTTAGTTTCTTTTCACAATTTTCATTAACCGCAAAGAGAACGTACAAGAAGCGCATACGCAGTGTGTGACGTCGCGTATCGATCACATAATCGCGTATCGATTTCTTTAATATATCGAGTGAAGGTAAAAGCGTTAGTTTGATGCTCAATAAAGAAAACTATAGAAAATGCGTTATTCGTAGTGAAATCATGATCGTACGCACAGATGCTAAACATTACGGATACTCATAGAAAGTATTGAAGAAATGCGAAGTACGTCGGTGTGAAGTGTCACGGTGGCTGATATTTGTGATATTATGGATTTCTGTCTCGGACTAATGGGCAGGCTTTCGGTGACTCTTCAGTAAGAGACTAATGTAAGATACAAGTGATTAGTGATCACGAAACTGTATTTAAGGTTTGTTTGGGTTTTGAAGATAAAAGAGCAGTCAGGTACCGCAGTAGCGGCAGATAGTTAAATGGTGATGGATGACAGTGCAAAAAAAAAAAATGGAACATCCTGCATGCCTACTGTATGTGAACTCATGTTTGAACAAATAAATTATCTTTATCTTTATGGTAAGCCCCCGAGGCTTACAATCCATCACCATTTAACGCAGTGATTTCTTTAATTTATCGAGTGAAGGTAAAAACGTTAGTTTGATGCTCAATAACGAAAACTATAGAAAATGCGTTATTCGTAGTAAAATCATGATTGCAAGCCTCGGGATTTATCCTGGTGTGATGAAGAGGGATGTAAGGCGTGTAACTATTTAATAGAGTGATAATTATATATTTTTTATGGATAAAGAAGAAGATATTGATGGATTGAGTAATTATATGAAATAAAAGCGAGTGAATTTTAGCGTTATTGTGAACCGAGTTTTAAAAACATTGGGTCTAGGTTACTTATTACGTGGTTTAGGCTATGTTTACGCAGTAATGCCTACTAATAAGATATCGCTACCGCTACATCTTTTATCAAATCTGCGATGAAATATGACGCAAATGTCGAGTTCGTGTTGGAGAATGGAATGATGTTGCGTGTCGGCTTGTCAATTTAACTATTGTAGTTAACTATAGTGAACACGGTCGTGAGCGAGCATCGAATTAGTTTGTAAGAGAACGTACTTATTCTGGCGTAATAATATCAGGAAAGTATTTATAACAGAATGGACAGCCTGTGTGTAATTAGTGCTGTTGTATTTGTTTTGTCTTTCTGGTAAAATTGTAAAAATATGTTGGACACGACGATTAGGAATTCATTTCAAGCTGTATTTTGTTGATTTATTGATTGTAGCAGAAAAAAACAAATGGTAATTTAATGGTTTTTCGTTCATTAATAAGACACATCAGGAGCCTTTTTGGTCTCGCACGGGGTTTTTATTTTATTATTGTTTAATTTTATGCTTATTTCTCGTGTCTCCTGTGCGGGTCACAAATAAATATTTTTCTTTCTTTCTTTCTTTTTTTACATACTTTTTAACTTCTATTTCGTATGCCCATAGAAAGATTTACTAATTGTAAAAGTACTAAGCCACTCGCTACGGTATGCTTATAGTATTTATTTGTATTATTATAAGTAGTACGGTCTTCCTAAACATCAACATATTAATGTATTTAATTAATTATGTCACATGCACAACACAGCGAATTTCCTCCGTGCCTCGGAAAGCACGTTAAGCCGTTGGTCCCGGCTGTCATTTGAAGATCTTGGACAGTCGTTACGGGTAGTCAGAAGCTTGAGATCTGACACCAGTCTTGCCAAAGGGTATCGTGTTACCCACCTACTGGGTTGTGGAGGTCAGAAAGGCAGTCGCTCCATGTAAAGCACTGGTACTCAGCTAAATCTGGTAAGACTGGAAGCCGACCCCAACAACAATTGGGAAAAGGCTAGGCAGATGATGACACGCACAACTAATTTACAAATTAATTTTAAATAAGCATTATTCAGAAATAGGAAATAGACTTCGGTAATTATTATTAACTTGTTTTGTTTACTAAAAAATTACTAACACCTTGTTATGTTTTATTTTTATGTGTAAAAATGTAATGTAACGTGTAATGTGTATATCTGTAAAAATTTATGGACTTTCGTCTGAAATAAAAATAAATTAAACTAAATTACAATTAATCGATGGCATGACCTCTTTCTCAGATTATGATTATCACAATATCTACGGTATTATGTATCTGTATCTTCTTTATGCGCTACCTGTCGTATCTAAGATTATATTTTTCACCCAAACCTGCTATACCCATACTTAGTGATGTGACATGTTCTGCAAGCTTTCTATCGATTAATCGGTTAAGTGCTCATCGATTATTCGCAATCGCATCGATTCGGTAAAAAGTCTGATTAGTACGCTATTAGTACTGTGTAATTAGCGGTGAAACTCGGGCGCATACGCAGCGATTATGTTTAGTCACCACCGGAAGCTGACCGAGCATGACGACGTAAGTCGTATAGATTAAGCGAGGCGATAGCTAAGCTTTAAAGTGTCGTCATTAAAGTCTTTTTGTAAGCGGAAGGTTATGCAATAACTGTTGAATGTTAAGGCAGAAACGAGTTGAAATGTGGATTAAGATTCACCTAGTAATTTTCTACTAGTAAGGTTTGACCGTGTGTTGTTACGTGTTTTCAAACCTTTTTTTTTCGTCTCCCGAAAATTTTAATCAACAGTGGCGACCACTAGAAAAGCGCTGAGAAATGTTTCAGATCCCGCATCGAAATTATTTGGTAAAGAACAGTGCAGAAGTACGAAGAAAAGTGTCTTCGTATCTGTTAGAAATTGAAAACTTATTGAGAAAAAGCCTGTTAATGATAATGAGCAACCTTCAGTTACAACGCGCTTATATAAAACAGAACACCATGGAAAATATTAATCGCATCATTTATATATTCGCTCTACCACTGGCAAACAGTCATTACCGTCGGCACAATCAAAAGTCTAACAGACGTCTCGTGTCTGTTGTGTCGCCGCACCGTCGCTTGCGCATGATTAGGAGAAAACTACAGGGTACGGACGGACAGACAACTTACATGGTCAACTGATTCTCCAATAATTAAGAGATTATCCCTTTTTGTTGCTCAGGGAAATGCAATTATGGAGATATCTGTTTAATCAATAGGATAAGAGTACCTACACTTGCCGAAGTCGGTCTGAGGATGTGGATCATTGGTGACAATTTACGAGTATTACGTATCGAGATCGTTCCGAGCCTCGGCAAGCAGGTAAAGCCATCGGCAAGTTGTTTTAGTGCCTGAGAGAAAGAGTCTCACCAAGGGGTTTCGTTTTACCTAGTATCTGGGTTGTGAAGCTGTATCCGGTTTTACTGAAAGCCATCCCCAATAATTTGGGTAAAAGCGTGCAGATATCAATAGTTGGTAAATAATTAATGGTTCGTTATGTTTACGGGATAATATAACTACTTTTTATGGTTACAACGGCATTGCTATTTGTCTTTACCTGAATCACTGTTTGTCCTAATATTGTTTAACATAGTAAACCTCCGCTTTCCTAACCCCCGCATCTGCGCAAACAGCCGAAGGTAACAGCGAGGTTAGCGCGAGGCTTACCGGCGATTCAATTATGCACGCTCTGTTAACCCGACTATCGCTTGTACATCTGTGTAATTATATGTTTGTATGTTCGTGGCATCGCCTTGTCCGCTAATTAGCTTGTTTAGATAGCTTTATTGTAATGTTGCCGGATTTTGTATGGAGTGTGATAAGGTGAATAGGTGCGAAATGTGGGCATCCGGCTGATAGCCATGACAGTTATGGCAGGGCTATGGTGGAGTAACCTGGGGTTATTTGTACTATTCAAAGTAAGTCGCCGATGTACACGATTTTACTTGGATACAGTTTGAAAAGTAACTTCTTTGCCCTCCATGTCTGGATCCAACACTGTTCGTTTAGAATAAACATGCTTCTGTTTTTCAATTCTTTAATTTCCATCAATCTTACTTCTTACTAATCAATCAATCTGCCTAGCCTTTTCCCAACTATATTGGGGTCGGCTTCCAGTCTTACCGGATTCAGCTAAGTACCAGTGTTTTACATGGAGCGACTGCCTATCTGACCTCCACAATCCAGTGACTGGGTAATACGGTACCCCCTTGGCAAGACTGGTGTCAGATCTCATGCTTCTGACTACACGTAACGACTGTCAAAGATCTTCAAATGACAGCCGGGACTAACGGCATAACGTGCTTTCCGAGGCACGGAGGAAACTCGGTATGTCGAAATGATCACCCATCCACGGACCGACCTCGTCAAGCGTTGCTTAACCTTGATGATCGACCAGTGCGGCTGTTATTATTTATCCACGAGCTCCTTCTTAGAAATCTTACTTCTTACTAATATTAGATATAAATGCGAAAGTTTGGATGTGTGGATGTTTGTTACTGAATCACGCAAGAACGGGTGAACGGATCTGGATGAAACTTAGCACACAGATAGATACTATACTACTACTAACCCGGGAATATAATAATTTTCGACTTTACACGGGCGAAGCCGCTAGTAGAAGCTAGTAATCATATAAGTATACATTTGGAGGTATTGAACAGTCACTGAGAGCATTTACAGATTCTTACGACTAATACTTACTTACGCCTATGATAATGAAGTCATACAACTGTAAATTTAATCACAAAATAGTGAATCCTTTTAGTCTAAGCAAAAGACTTATTTATACAATGAGGACACAAGGTTTAGCTAATGCAACGTTATTCGTCCTCACGTACAGCACTAAAGTTTAGCGAAATATTACGATCGCAAGCAGTAATATAAATTAGCAAGTCAGCCTTTGATTTGCAGCAAAAATACATGAAGTGTTGTGTGAGTCACAAGGTGTTACATCCTCTATTGAGTAAGAAGTAGATGGGTTATTGTTATTACATAGTTTAAATTACAGTTCTAAGACCGAAAATCATACAGATCAACGCATAGGAATAGCTTTTATATATTCCGTCTATCCAAGGTTATCGATAGTTGTTTCGGGTTGATGGTCCGGCTGCTGCACAGAGTGAGTGTTGTGCATTGAATATTTGAATTTTAATCTGGCAATTTGTAATTTAGAGTGGTTTCGTTAAATACTTAGCTTCTTGGTTCAACTAACTAATTTAACCAATTTATATTTCTCTGTTAAGGCAGATATTAGAAGTTTTCGTATGAAGCCGATGTCTGAATTGAGAATTTGGAGTTTAGAACCGGCCAAACACTAGTTTAATGTACGTAGATAAGTTTGTTACCTAGGTTTTCAGAATGGTTAGTAGAGTTTTGATATATCTGTAAACTCAACAAAAATAAATTTAAGCGATTGGGGTGAAAAAAAAACTTAATATCATTCGGATAACTCTTCTAGTGCAATTGTTTTAAAGCCAAAGTTTTCAAACTCTCCTTTAACAGCAGTATTAAATTTCTTGTCGTAATATTTTCACTGAGCGACGCGATATAGTTTAATTTCTCCTTATCTGATGCCGCCTGCTTCAGCAACTGGAGCGTTCAGTGAAACTGTCTGACAGTCGACAGCCGACACACATATCTACACTCTACAGACACTCATACGCATTGCGTGTACGCCATATTATATTTCAGTTGATGAGATAGATAATACAATGTAACACGATCATAATGTATGAAACATCGATATTTGTCTTCATATTGTTATTTTTTTTACTAAACTGTAACCACCCAGTCATATTCATGAGTACCTACTTTCATAGCCTGAAATATTACCATTGAAGTAAAAATATATATTCAGTATGAGTGTGTATGTGTATTCAGTTAGTCTTTAGAATGAAATAGAACATAATAAGATAACGTTTTAATTGATAATTTTGTTGCGTTACTAAGAATATTTCCATGTTTCTAGGCCCAGTCTAACCCTTCAGTTTTCTGAGTATTTTTGTTCTATAAGTAATATAAAAGGGCTTGAAGGTTTTTTCAGGAAAACAAATAAAGTTAGTACGAGTGTTGCAAGAGATTTAACGTCTACCAAGACACATTATGTGAGGTCTTAATGTATAACTTATTACCTAGTTGTAACTTCAGTCACGTTGTTGACGTGTTAAGTTTGTCGTAAAGATAAACATTTCCTTCAATGAGGAAAAATCTGTGCTGCATAAGAATGAGGATGTCACTTTCAAACGCGATACTATCTTATAAAGATCGGAGGTCAAAAAGTATATAAAAGTTGAACAAAACTTTCAAGAAACTGTTTTGTAATTTGCAAAAAACAATGTTTAAATGAGGCAGAGAACATTTTCAAGTTTGTTGAATGTTTAAGCACGTTAAACTAGTCGAGATTATAATCAAAACTGCATGTTTATTACTCCGATTCAAAATCTTGTTCAATATAGGACTCGTTTTGAAAATATACATAAGTACTAATTATGTAAAATATAATGCGTATTTAAAGAGTATACTCGTACGCATTATATTTTACAGAATTACTCGTAGTTGGAGATCCTAAATAAATAAATAAAATAATTCAAGATATTTCCGAGTCCCAAAATACAGATCCACTGTTTTAAGTAATATTTTAGCTACCAACTGTATAATAAATGATTTCCATTTACAGTAATCCGCAATCTGTATGGCCGGGCTGAACCCTATCTTTCCGTTGCGCATGGCTTTGCGCGCTGCTGTTTTTTTTAACTTCAGACCGACCAAAATGATTGGGATTACTGGACTTTTGTTTTCAGCTCCAAATAATTAAGCTACAAATGAACGGTATTTTACTTAGTTACAAGCAAATAGCTGACATAATACACTATTTATCAAAACTCAGTCAGGTCATTATTTATCTAGGTCACACACATCGGTTCTGTTTCACACCGCGCGATGTTTTCCTCCGATTGTGTGATGAAAAGCCTCGGTTCACACGGGGTGATGTCTAGAAACTCCGACCTATATTGTGGTCTGTTATTAAATTTTCCTCCTTTGTGTTCTGATGTCTTTGACCTCATTTATTAGAATGGTTTTCTTTCGTCTATTTTATGTTTTTGCTCGACGATTGAGCATTATTGAGTAAGTCATTGGCCGGCGGAAAAAGTTCTGGGAAAATGTGTGATTACGTAGCGGTAGAAAACAATGCTCATATTGCGATAGTAATGCCAATTCAGATTGCGTATCGATTCTACATAACATATATTTTCTTGGAGTATTTTACTTTTTACTTAATTCTTGGTACTGGTTAAAATGAGTAATCATACAATAAAATCCGGCTCCAAATTTGAATTAATGAAAGGAGTTTTCACTTTAGAAAACCTTTTTTATTTAGTTGTAAAAATTTAGCTAGAAATTCGGTTAATTTGCATAGAATATATCTCGTCGTAAATCTCTTTATTTTATTAACCAGTACTCCTCCCTCTTTGCATATAAAAGAAATGAAGTCATTACTAATGACCTCGACTTTGCAGTATGTACAGGGTGTAACGGAGAGGAGTAGTCATATTTTAAAAACAGTTTTTCCCATGGAAATAAAGAACTTTCGTCATGGAGCTCATAGTCAAAGTTATCATCAGCTGTTCAAAATTAGTATTGGAGTTACAATTTTAAACCGACTTCACAAAGGAGCAGGTTCTCAATTCAACTGTATTTCTTTTGTTATGTTTGTTACCCCGGTATTTGGTTTTGATGATAATTTTCTTATTTGAAAGCTTCTCATGTAGTCCCATTTAAATTGGATCAAGATCTGATGAAGAACTTCGTGGATATACAACAGAACTCTTCAATAAATGACGGCAAATCTCTCGGGATTGCTGCAATGGTATGTCTGTTTATTGTTTACACCATTTCATAACATAATATCACGCCGGTATGGTCTAAAGGGGTGCGCAAATGTATACAGTTTACCCTGGTACATTCTAATTTCACCAGTCGTGTTAAAGTTTCATGTTATTCAGGTTATCTATTCTGGAAGAACCGTGGTTATTATAGATATATACCACAGCTAAAAAGTGATAAATAAAACATTTTTTACGGTTATTTTTTAAGGATCCACTATCACTTCATTAAAGACAGTTGATCATTGCCATCAGCAGAAGCAGTTTCTAAAATAATGACGACCCATTTTCGTTACATTCTTTATAAGCTAGTATACTGGAGAGCAGTGGTGACCCAGTGGTAATAACCGTGACTTACAATTTGTATTGGACCCGCGTGGTGGATTACGGCCCTTTCCCCTCAAAGAGACGAGGTCTGCACGCACAACGGACCAAATGCCAGTCTAAGTGCGGAAAAGGGGTCCATCTATCCTATCCTAAGCTAGTATACAGCACTCTATACTATACATGATATAAGTCATAGTACACTCAACTGCCACTCGTCGGAGTGAACTCTCGTTTTCTAGGGTTGGCGCACGCGTGGGTTTCACTTTCCATGGCGATGGAGCCGGCCGCCGGGTCGCTGACCGCACCCTGCTCATCCGACAAACATTACATGTGGATGCAGAGGGTTCACTCTATACGAACAGCATATTTCTTTTTTATTATTGATAGGCGTTTGATCACTATCTCATTTGATGTAAGAGATGATGTGGTCAATGGAGTACGATTGTCTAGAAGTAACCTATTCTCTTCATGAATCTTGTCTTAAAGTCCGGAAAGTCTGTAAAGAACCAACTATTTTATGTTTTTGAGCGCATGGCAGGCACTTCTGCTACATGCAAACAACAAACTTTGGACCGAAATTGATTCGCTCAAACGGGGCCGCTCACAAAGGAGACGGTGACGAAATGATTAAGAAACGGGAAGAAGGAAGAGAGAAAATCTGCTAACATTGATCTGATGATTTTTATTTTTTTAAAGGGTGGAACAGAAAAGACGAGCAAAATAACACACTCTTCATTAAGAATGGCTCTTCTGCTCTTTCTCATTAGCATGTTCCGCGCACGCGCAAGCGATCATTAGCAATTTTTAATTAACTGATGAACAGATAACCGCACTGTTTTGTTATGTTAATGTAAGCCTTGTAGTTTTGTTGTGAGTACTCTTTAATTTAGCTTTACGTATCGCGGAGCAGATAACACGATGTTTTCGTTCGTCTTGCAGTGTTGCATTATCTATGGTCTTGCTTTATATTCTTTGTAGATCGTTAAGAAGAGGATATTTTTAATGGTTGGTTACTTTCTCGTGTGGGTTTAGTAAGATATGTAGCGAAGCGTAGTGCATTGTTTTGTAAAGGCCATATATTACTCTTACAACTTAGACTAGACAGTATGCATCACTGTGGGTACGTAGGAGGAATTAATACCTGGTTTTACCAACCAAGTGAAATCAGTTAAACGAGCCTTAATAGAGCTAGCTAAAGGCTATACTTCTTCTTCCTTCCCTGGTCCCATTAGTTGGCTCTCCTCACTGTCCTTTTTTTTCCCCGGCAAATGAAATGCCTAACGCATACCGCACCGTCCAGGGAGATTTGAGTTGTCTGCTCTATCAATTGGGCTTGCCTGAGATCTCTTTCTATATTGGACCACCCGGTTAATGATTGGCGGCCTCTACCTCTTTTTTGAGCTGACGACTACAGTCTTTTGAAAAGATTGATTATTAGGATATAATCATCAAAACATCGTTATACAAGTAACTGATAAGTTCAATGACCCACATTCAGTCGCCAAAAACATCGTCTAGAAACAATCCTTTCAAAAGAAATTACCATAAGAAATCCGAAAGTCAAACAATGCCAAAGCAAACAGACAAGCATTGCACACTCGTGCGCAAACATTCAAACAAGTGAGTAATAAATCAGTGTCAAGGCAGCCGCGCGCGACACTTGCGCCGCCGGTGTGGGTGGAGCCGCGCGGCGCAGCGTGTTGTGGTTGTGCTTATGCGCAGGTGCCATTGTACTGGTCGGATTGAGGAGAAAAGCGTGACGCGGGATTATTTGATGGTTGTTAGATGTTGGGAAATATGTGTTGTGAGATTTTTCAAATTATAGGCAGAGAGAGAGAGACTGGGTGATAGAGAAAGACAGAGTAAAGACTTATACCCTTGAGAAGTTGAGGATACTATAATTTTGGAAAATAGTTATTAATTACCTTTACCTATGAGAGTCATTGAAATTAACACTGAGTCTTTGAATGAAATTCGGGCAACATCCGGCAAACTTGGAAACTTCATTTTCAAATTTTCATCAAGGAAAATTCAAAACTAATTGCACTATAAATCATAAGCTAAATAATAATATAAAAGCATAATAAAGTGATTACTCGAACGCGTTTGCCAAGCTGTTTCACAAACCGTAACGGAAGCGCCCACACAATTTCCGCAAACCTAATTACCATAAAAGTACATCGTCCATACCGCTACCGCTACTACTAAACCGACACCACCTATAAGTAGCTTAGCACGGATTTAATTAATGAACCGATTACGCACGTGACATGTGATCCCATTTCCATCTGGCCAACATAAAAAACTGACCAGCCTCCAAAACGGAAGTGTTATGACCACATGCGCGAGCGCAAGGCTTGTTACGCCATCGACACCGAGGAAACTGAATCAAAAACCCGAATAAGAAAGCATCGCATACCAATATAATTACAAAATCGATCGACGTGTTTGCTTTGGGCGCTAGTGAAAGCAGTTGCGTCATGTTACGCTGATTGGTTGGCGCGCCGCACGACAGCGCCCGAGCGCGCACGAACTCATCCGAACATACCCGACCGTTCACGAACGCGCCCGAGCAACGGTTCCCACGTTTTAACATTACGCGAGTTGTAATTACTAATTAGAGAGTGAATAGTTTTTGGAGTTGGACATAAAAGTCCATAAAAGTTGCTGTTTGGAGCGTAATTCTTAATGAATGGTGAGAATTTCGGCTTTTCAAATGGAGCCGTCCAACTTTTTCGCACGTTTAGTTGAACTATTTGAAGGGTTTTGTAACGAAGCGCGGGTACTTTCATGTTTAAATGTACGTTTGTTGTTGTTGATGCGTTGATGCTTGTCTTCACGCAGGTGTTTAGATGACTGTATAATGATAAGTCATGTACATTTTTATGATTATTTATAACTTCTCAGATTTTAGAATTGTTTGTTTGATTACGTAATTATTGTGCTTTGAGTTTAATGTTTCGCTCGTCGTAGATAAATAAAGTTAATAGCATTTTTCTTACGGCTTTTTCCTTCTGTTCTGTTCAACATAAATTTTAAATGTATGTCAGGTTGTTTACTTATAATTAGCTTTTTATCATTAGGATGTATATTTTAACTAAATAACTATTATTTTTATTCTTGTTGACACTAGTTTAAATTGCTGTACTTATAAATGTATCGCTTTTCTATACATAGATGCAGATACTTATTTTACATAAATTTATCAATCAATTGCAGGTCCCGGCAAAACAGCCGGTCGCAAAGTAGGTATAACCATTCGGATTTTCTTGTATTATAAAATTAATTAATTACTGCACTCGTAGCAAAATCAGGCTTTGCTAAATAAGTAAACAGAGTCAAAGCAAAAATCAGTAACAAAAAAAAATCCGCTACGGTTACCTACTTCCAAACATAACTATTTATTACCTCCGTAACCCCAATAAACTATAACAACCACCTTTATAACATGTTTTAATAAGTAAATTATTGCTTTCAAGGTCGCATTGAAAACACCTTATTATGGCCAACGGCTATATTACCAAAACACGTGCTTAAAACAACCGGGTTACTGAACCATCTAATTTAAACCAAACCAGTGGAAGTTGAAACACATTATTAACTTTCAGTTTCGACAATAACATTTTAATGGTTGGCTGCTGACCCAAATACTATAGTACTGCGTTGTTATAGCGCATAGCGCATCGCTGTTTATGTTTTTAGTTATGCCTCGCTCTATATAGCCATACTTAAAAGAATATTAATTGTTTTTAAAGTTAATGGCTTTGTCACGAAGCTTCTCGTTAGGATGTTTTTTTACAAGAATTACTTTATTTTAAACCGACACAACACGAGTAGCTGGAAATGTTTCTAATAATTTAAACATGTTGTTTGACAGCAGCCCCTATTTATACACAAAGCTTTTACTGTTTTACCAATAAATATTTTGAGTTTGAGTTTGACAGATGGCGGGATGAGCTAGACGCCACTAAGTAAGAAAGATTGGTTCATATGGGTACAGATAATATAGATATGGGTCGAGTTGAGTGGCAATCGGAAAGGGTGTCCCTTGTCCTGCTGCGGAGAGTACAGGCTGAACTATTTTAGTTTTCTTTTTTGTTCGTTATTAATCATATCCTTGTTTTGATCTAATGAGGTTATTAATTAGCACTTTCGTCATTAATACATTATTTTTCCGTGTCCCTTCACAGTCAGAGCACAGTAAGTATCTTTTATTTTGCCCTTGTCTATTGAAATTGCGATTTCTATAAATTGCTTTACAGAGTGACCATGTAGATTGTAGGCATGTAGATTTCCGACATTAGCAAATTAGTATAATAGGTATTTGTATATAAACTATAAAAATACCTACACGTACGCGTATAGCTTATTTTTAGGAACAAAAACGATTAAATACGAAATAAATATTTTATGACATAATGAGGCACAATTTCAGGCCATGCACGCACTAAAATGCCGAAGTATAAAATAAAAAATTAACCGTACATCTTTAAGTACCGTGTATTTATTGTGAAATTACCATCCACTGAGCAAAGTAAATATCATAGATCATTATTTCTTTACTATAATTCCAGCAACTTCGGAAATATGATGAGCATGACTAGCAGACATAGAAAAGGAAAATAGCGAGCATTTCTACGAGTATTAGCCACCTGCAGTAACGCTTAGTGAAGCGTAGCCGACATTGTCAACTAGTGCGTGACCATCGTCGCCTTACTTTCGATGGTTCTACATAATTGGGCGCTTGACTTCTTTTTTACAATAATCTATTATAATTTCGTGCTGTAAGAAATTATAAGTTGAATGGAATAATATTTCGCCTGTCTCCCACACGCGCAAAGATATCAAAACAGACACATATGCTACGTATTGCTACGAAACGCTACGCCGTAGCAGTAAGTAGCGTAGCGGCGTAGTACGCTCCGAAGCTTAGCTCTTATAATAGGTTAGATAATTTTAACTCTACCAATTCATTTTAAGTTATTATTTTATTGTTTTTGACCTAATTCATATCAACTTGGAAATATGTTTAACTTCTAAGAACTAGGTAACCTATCTTTTTTTTAATAATGCTCACCCTTATTTCTTGATTAATTGAACTCAATCAATCTACTCAAATCATCAAAAACAGTCACTACACGAATCAATAAAAATAAAATAATAATATCTATCTTCAAAAACCGATTCTCAGCTGAGACACGTCTGTGACACACTTTCGATGACGTAAGGCTCGTTCCACACGAGAGTTCAACGTTACACAACAACTGACGATCGGGTTTTTTGTCTCGATTGTTTTGCTCTTGTGTTGCCGTCTATTGCTGTCTATTGCTCAATGCCGATAGATAAGCTAGGTTGATGGGGAATGATTAATGTGTCGTGT
Source organism: Orthosia gothica (assembly GCA_949775005.1). Lineage (NCBI taxonomy): Eukaryota > Metazoa > Arthropoda > Insecta > Lepidoptera > Noctuidae > Orthosia > Orthosia gothica. The sequence continues at coordinate 33,131,313 of OX459044.1, forward strand.
TCTTAATTGGGTTTTTTTATGGTTTAGTGTTTGTGAAATGTGGATGGATGGGAAGGGATGGCCAAGAAAGAAACATGAAAGAAAAGGGAGACGGTGATAGCGTGACGGTTGACAAGAAGAAGAAAACGTGTATCGCCGACCTCGAGTAACATAGGAAAACGATCAGGAAGATGATGGATGGATTTGAGATGGCGTATTAAGAGCTGTTTGCTCTTTGTAGGCATAGAAAGTTGTCATCTATAATATCTATCGATAATAATAATAATTAAGTAATCCCAATCAACGATTTAGGGTTTGGGGGCAAATATATACAGTAATTCTTAGCTTGTTTTTACCCGACTGCCGAAGGAGGGTAATGTGTTTTTCAGTCTATGTATGTATGTATAATTGTTCCTATGTAGCGTTCTAGAGACCAAACACGTTGACTTATTTTGATGGTCCTTACGTCAATCCTTTTAACCTTGTGGGTGAAACTAGCTACATTTAAATTGGAAAATATAAAAATGGGGGATTTTGGGCGCCATATTGAGGTGGCCCTATTGTTTTTTCTTCCAAACCTATCATGTGGGGCATCAAAATAAAGGGTTTTATGAGGTGATTTCAAAAATATAGAACACTTATGTGTTTAAATGTACATAATTCGATAAAATTAATGTAAACGAAAAAGGTATAAATAAAAAAGTTGACAAAAAAATAAAAAAACCCGACTGCTTAAGCGAACTAAGAAAAAACGTAAACAAAAAGAAAATCATGCTGCAACTTATTTTATTCTTTTTTGCGTTATTGGGTTAGCCCGGAGCCCGGAGTCTGGACCTGGGCTCGCATACTGGCAATAGGCTTGCCGTCTTTTGTGACTTCAATATAACAGGCAAAATTTAGGTGTACGACGGGGTACACCTACTGGTACCGACACCTTCAGAATGCGGGCGTGATGTTATGTTATTAAACAATAAATAAATCGTTAAATTATACTACATTTAAAAAAAAACCTCCCGTACCTGATTATTACATAACTTGCATGACCTCTGCGGTCTCAAGACCGTTTCATTTATGGTCTTCAAGTAGAACTTGCGATAAAAATAGTATATAAACATTCTCCGGAAGTGCGAAGTAATGTAAGCAATAATTATGGGTTATTTCTTCATTATTTAAAACGGTTAAAGAAAACCTTCGGGCCTTCTCACTTAGGGTCAAATACTTCTCTCTCAGAGAGTCCAACTGGGAGCCTATATTTATTTATTTATTTTTTAGGATGATGTTTATTCTTAGGCTTAGGCTAAGTATTGTTATAATTTTCCCAGACAAGACTACTAATAATCTAGATTTGAGCCGGCAAAAACAGATAGAACACGAATTAAAAAAGTGACTTTCTAAGTCATTTACCGGGGCTTGCATATATATAATTATGTCCTCCTTTACATTTATATAGTAGTATAAATCCCTGCAGGTCCTATTGTGTATCTAGTTTTGATAGAGAAATCCATAATACAATTGCACAATGACTAGCTAAGCACCTGCGATTCAAACCACGCTATCTATCCAACGCAATAAAATGTCTATATAAATCCATTATTTCCTAATGCGCATGAGTCTGAATGCTCAATCGCGCATTATGTGCAGTATGTAGGACGGTCCTTGGGTCAATGCTGCTGACGACACCGTGCTTGCATGTACTTAGGGTTCTGTTAGGTATTTTCCTTAAGTACGACCGTTTGCTGTCGTTAATAGATTTATTTTGAATTGAGGTTTAGGATTCATTACGTTTCCCTATTGTATGACCCAAAACTATTTTGGCGTCATCGGTTAATCGTCATCAGCGTGGGAACCTGGGATCCGATTTAGAACAACTGCTATCTGATATCAATTTGCAAATTAATTATATAACCTTTAGGAATATGTTACTTTTTTTACTAAAGAAATTGCGTGGAAACAAAATAAAGATTTTCTATAGCTTCAACGAGTCCAAAGATCTTTACTATATACCTAGTTTTATAACTAGCGAAAATCTGATAGACATTAGTTGTGTCATACACATATGCAGGTGTGGGACGTTTACTTTTGAAACCCTAACTTAAGGATGGGCTGCGGGAAGGACCAAAGATTACAATGCGATTGCAACACTTGATAATATTTGTCTGCTTTAGGAGCCTAAAGAAGGCTATCATTGAATCAGCCGTATGGTTGCAGACCTTCGTAAAGTCACATTCCGTACCATTATTGCAAAAAACGGCAAAAAAACACGTTTGTTGTATGGGAGCCCCACTTAAATATTTATTTTATTCTGTTTTAGTATTTGTTGATATAGTGGCAACAGAAATACATCATTTGTGAAAATTTCAACTGTCTAGCTATCATGGTTCATGAGATACAGCCTGGTAACAGACGGACAGACAGACAGAAGGATCGTGGAGTCTTAGTAATAGGGTCCCGTTTTTACCCTTTGGGTACGGAACCCTAAAAAGGATAAGTATTTGCGGAGAATATTGTTTTCAAACGAGTCTTGTAAGTTTGTAACAATGTAAAGCGCTAGAAAAGCAATGTGCATCCGTTCTCAGCGCTGCAAGTTAATCGCTGAGGCCATCAGACTGACCTATTTCCTAGAGCAGTTTTTCTTAACTTTCATAAAAAAAACAATATAATGTATGTTTTAAGTGTCTAGCTGTATGGTCCCCGAACATATAGCCGTAGACTTGTGATCTAGTAGAGGCGACGTTCAACTTAATTTATGCGATTGAGGTAGATTAAGTGTCACAAAGAGACTTGGGCAAATGATACAGAATCAGAATAATTTTACCATTTATATATTATGTTAGAGGATCGTTTAACCCGTCATGGGTTAAAAGACCATAACGGAAATTGGAAAACTATTACAATAATGGTCTTTTAAAACTTATTTTTTAAATCTATTTAATGGTTCGCAAATAATTTCGCAGCAGTGGTGGCCCAGTGGTAGCGGCCGCGCCTTACAAGTTGTAGGTCGAGAGTTCGAACCCTGCCAGGCGCTATACTTTGTGTAAATTATTAGATCACCACTGCTCTCAAAACGGAGAATGAAAACATCGTGAGGAAACCGGCATGTGCTAAAACCAAAAATTCGAAAACATGTGCCATCCATCATCCCGCACTGGGCCCGCGTGGTGGATTACGGCCCATTCCCTCTCACAGAGAGGAGGCTTGTGTCCCAGCAGTGGGAACATTAATAGGCTGATGATGATGATGAAATAATTTCGCTAATGAGATCATTACAGTTCGGGAGATATCATTGAGACTACATCATTATTTGTAACTTTTACTTCATGATTGATGGAGCTTCATCATTGGATCGCACTGAAGGTAGAGTTCATGAACTCTTTTCTATAACCTAGATTACATTTATACAGTAAGTAATATTAATGTGTTTTGTCTTAACAATCATAATTAATTATTATTGTCAGATTTGTAAATTAAACTGCACCACTTTCACGAAAACTTTTCCGCAGATTTTCTTTCAAATAAAATATAGCAGTTAGCGAAGTTAACAGATTTTCTTCGCTTCATGCAACATTTAAAGATTATAAATCCATTTTGATCAATTATCAACCAGCTAGCGTGTCAGAAACATTGCGTAATCGGAGGGTACTGTAGTGTAGTATACTCACAGTGCGCAGTGTCCCGTCGTGTAGAAAGTGAAAATATCAGCGGCGCAAGCGCATGCCCGCCTGCACTCACTTTCCTCACAGCACTCTCACTCGGATCCAAGCACACTGGCTGAATTTATAAAAATAATACAAAAAATCCAGATCTGTATATAATTTTATAACACTGCGAATTCGCTGTTATGAATTCAAAAATCTTCGTTTCGCGGTTGTCGTGTGCGTTCGTGCGTGGTCGGGTGGTGTCGGCAGTCCGGGCCGGCGCGTCAGGTGCAACTGGTGGTTGGTGAGAGCCGCGCGCTGCGCCCGCGCCGGGGCAGTTGTGTAACTCCTCCACGGTGGGATGGTGTGAAGATTTTGACAATTTTTTTAAACATTCCATTTGATGTGAATCTGGGTCTCGTTACATCATATCGGTTTTAAGTATTTTCTCTTCGACGTATGGATAATTTGTTTGACGCAGATTTAATGCGATTATGTATTATTGATCATCTTATTATACGGAATCAGTGGCATTCATAATGCTTTTTTTTTATTTAAATTAATGAAATTGAATTCAAATTCTCTTACTCTTATTCAACAATTAGGAAACAGGTACTCCACTTCCATAATAAAACAATGGAAAGTAAAACTAACTACAAGATCAGAACCACCAAAACAGTCGCAATAAACCAAACATTTCCTGAACAAAGCTTCGTTTATGCGCGTGACGCAACGTCCGGATGCGGCAATTACCGGAGAAAACCCGACCGGCCTCGAACTGGACCGGACGCGTGCCGCACACGACCCGGACACATGTACATGTACATATGTAACAGATGTGCACCTGTGCTTATAAGGTAGGTTGGGTTTTTGGGCCATCGTGTTAGGTGTTGATGTCGACTGTTAGTCTGGTAGAGGTGAATGAGGTGCCGCCCAGTCTCGGAGGCGAATAGGTTTCGTAAGGTCGAAGGCGTTGCTGGCTGATGCAGATATGTAAATCGAGGTTTTGTGGTAGACAATGCTTTGTTCATGGTACAAAATGGTCTTTAGATTTTCAACAGCACACTATTTTATAATTAACATATACAATGCAACAATAACATTAACATTATGCGTCAATTCCTAGAAGGCGTAGAGGTATTATACCTTACTTATAATTAGTTAACCTACATTTAGCGAGTACTAGTCCCATGTTCTATGGGTGACCTATACTAGGGGGACGGTTGACACACAAGAATTTAAGAAGAAAACGTGTTTTACCGACCCCGAGTATCATAGAACAAGATCAAGACATGAGGATGATGTAATAGAAATATAGATAAAAACTTTTTTGCAAAAAAATACTACCGACTTCCAAATAAAAAAACTACAAAGTGAAAAATAACTTTATTTTTGGAAGTCGGTGTCTTTCTTTTTTCCCATTTTTTTGCGATATGGACACCGACTTCCAAAAATAAAGTTATTTAATTTTCAAAATCGGTCCACAATTGACGGAGATATCGGTGAACATACATAAAAAAAAAAAAACATACAAGAAGTCGAACATAGAACCTCCTCCTTTTTGGTAAGTCGGTTAAAAATACGTATTTTCGGCACAATTTAAAACCCATTTATTACAACAAATTTTGCGAAACAAACAAATATTAGAGGGGAGGGGAATATTACTATTAGCAGGAGTCAAAAACCAATTGCGATCTGTAATGCAATTGATAAAGTCATGATGGAAAAACCAACTGCCGTTCACTCATTGAATGCTAATATTGCTAATGATATTATTCGGTGTTAATTTTAGACCAAATTAACAACTTGTCTTCATATTTGCTTTGATCGTCTAAGAAAGTGCTTGCAATATTAGATAGTAAACAAGTTATGTTGCACTTGTCTCTTTGTCAAGCGCTGACAAGCGACGTTCTTCTTATTGCAGAGTTATGTTCGCATTCAATCTCGTTAACGCTTTGAAATAACTCGTCAATAGACTGCTAACGAGACATGATCAATAAAATGACAATAAAACCATGCTATTGCCGTGGACTTTGCAAACTTTCCACCACTCGTTGCATCCGCTTAAGGAAAACTATTGAAAAATATTTTCATAGGGCTTTAGTGAAACCAGACAGTGTCGATAAGTCATCATCATTATAATTCTCTTGTTCTTGTCCTAATTTATGTGGGGACGGGGCAACAACTACTTTCATACTTACCTCTCTGTTGTGCCATTCAATTGGAAAATAAGAAACAGCTCCTACAATGGTCCAGAGATTTTTCAAAAAGCTCGGAGGGTGCCAATCTGAATTTTTCAAAGACATTTTCACCCTTTCTCTCTCATCAGATCCCAACTTTATAGCAAATAAATGACTTCCCCCACAGACTATAGATGCAGTCATTTGGGCCATAGTCCAAGGCTCAACTCCACCCAAAATTGTTGTTATTCATTGTCACGGCGAGTGGAGGACCTTCAAGTTGACTTGGAATATGGCCTTTTGAATTTTGATCTTTTGATTAAACTATCTATCAAGTTTTCGTGCTGAATATTCCTTGCTAAAAAACCTAGGCTTCACTATCACAATAATTCAGTTTGAAAAGCTTGTGGAATGTGGTAAAATTTCCCCTAAGTCGTAGACGTAATGACTATACTGCTCATCAGTTATTTATATCTAACGAAGATCATCATTTTGTTAGCAATTTTAGGAAACAAAATCAACAAATCAAAGTTTAAAATATATGGCTTGAAAGATGTGCAATTTTGCAGGATGACAAGCAATTATTTATATATTAATTCTGCAGACATTTTTTAATAAAACTTTTTACTTTTCAATGGAACTTGATTGAAATAATTAATTAATAACTTGTGAAGCTATGATGATAGAGTGTGTATTTCTTTTGACTACTTTACTAAGAGATAGTAACTTCTTGGAAGACAAAAAAATGGCGCTTGTAATTTAAATCCGAAAGTCAGTCTCTACGTCTGACTTACTAAAAATATACCCTTCAGTTTTCCTTGTCTATTTCCGTGTGGAATTAAGGGGTTTTCTTTTTTGCCATATACAAGATACAGTTTAAATTCCAGACTGTTGCTTAAATTTCCAAATACAAAATCCAAAAATCAATTTACCCTACCTGGGAATCAACTCGGTACCTCAAGATCATCAGCCGCACTTGCGACCTCACGCCAACAAGTTTTCGCCACGGCCTGTATCCGGTTCACATAAGTATTGGTGTCATCTATGAGATGGTTTTAGCACTCCATGTACATAATTATTATGTAAGAATATAAGCGTTTATGTATTACGTGTAAGCGTTAGTTGCTATGAATTGACAGGTTAGTACTATAGGAAATTATAGTCTTCAAATAATGACATGAAAACGCAGCCTTAATTTCGACATGCGATAGAGATAAATATAAGCTGATATGTAGGTATACTTTTGGCAATAAAGGCAGCTTGAAGACCTTATAAGGTGCTATTAAATAACTAGTATATACTTATGAAATACAACAAAATTCATAAAATGCTGTCCTAATTCTGCTTAGGCAATTTTACTTATCAAATAAAGTTTCTCTCAAATTATCTATCCTTTTTTTCTTAATAAACATAGATTGTAATAACTATTACTACATAAAAACTTTGCTACTGACTTTCACCGTAATTAATTCAACAAGCATAAATTAAAAATACATTACAAATTAGTTGTATCTACAGCCACAAACCAAAAAAAACTCGAGCAGTGAGCCAGTCTGCCAAACTCTACACTCCGGTCATTTCCGTTACATCCCATGCACATGGTCATTTACAAGACGTGTGTGATGGCATGCTGCGCGTGCACATAATATTCCATTGTATTGTGTAACTGTCGGGTCGGAGGATCTAGCTCCTAGCACTTTCTCTTGAGGTTAGGGTTAGCAAGTGTGAGCTTTGCGCTATGGACCTCGTAGTAAGATCTTGTTGTATTGTATGCAAATGTGGAATGATTCAGACACATTAAGCCTGTGGTGCAACAGGTGTCATTTCTGACAAATGATATTGACATGTCATCTATCAGAAGTGAGGAATATAAAATTGGCATGCACATGTGCCAATGGCCTCCCTTTTTACGGTTCCGAAGTCAACAAGGACCTTACTTTCGCTATGTCCGTCCGAAGTTACCCTTAGATTCGCTATGTCCGTCTGTCCATCCGCAGCTTAGTTCAATGACTCTTTGTACTAGAAAGCTATAATGGCATGGATATATCTACTTATATTTATTTATTTATTTATTTATTTAAACTTCATGTACAATAGTGGTACATAGGCGGACTTAATGCCACAAGGCATTCTCTACCAGTCAACCTTTGGGTTATAAAGGACAACGATGTGAATGGGTACAAAATAATATTTAAAAAAACAACTTGTATACGAAAATGTATATACTTACATATAATAATACACATATACAAATAAAATAGACTAATATATACCAATAAAAAATAAATAAACGAGAAACCTATTAATAATTAATATGACTAGACTTCTACCTCTAGATGAGAGCTATTTAGTCTGACTCAAATAGTGGTCACGAACCTTTCTTTTAAAAGTAAATTTGCTTTCAGCGTTTTTAATGCCAAAGGGTAGCGCGTTCCAGAGTTTTATTGTTGACACAGCGTATGAATTGGACATAAAACCGGTGCGGTGTGAAGGAATTTGGAGGAGTAGATTTTTGAAAGCTCGAAGGTTACGACTGTGAGAACTGCCCAATACTTTAAAATAAGTTTTTAGATAATCGGGAGCACAAGGATCGTTCATAATAGTGAAGAGCAAGCAGAGAGATCTGAGGGACCTCCTGAGGCGGATAGGCAGCCATTTAAGCTGAGAACGGAAGGAAGAAATGTGATCGTATTTACGAAGGCCATAAACAAAGCGAATACAATTGTTGAGAAGTCGATCCAATTTATTTAGAAGTTCTTGGGATAGATCAGGATAACAAACATCAGCATAGTCGATAATGGGAAGCACAAGTGACTGGACCAAAGTGATTTTGGTGCTGGATGGGAGGAAATGCTTGAATCTATAGAGAGACCGCAGCGAGAACGCGACTTTCTGGCTCACCTGAGCCACGTGTTTATTCCAACTAAAACTGTCGTCAATGTACAGACCTAAATCTTTTACATGAGGTGAAAGAGAAATGACGGAGTTCTCGTACATCAGTGGCATAAGTTGGCCAGTGTTCACACTTCTCAAATAGTACGAACTACCAATGAGGATGGCCTGACATTTCCCAACGTTAACAGAAATTCCAAATTTGCCAGACCACTCACTGATAGCACGAAGATCAGCATTGAGTAATGAAATGCAATTGTCAATGTTGGCAATGTCTGATTGAGCGTAAAGTTGCAAGTCATCAGCGTACAGATGGTAAGAACATTTAAGGATAACAGTAATGGAGTTTATAAATAAAGAGAATAAAAGAGGAGAGAGTATACCGCCTTGTGGAACACCAGTTACCAAGTCGCACCAGTCAGAGCAATCCTGATCAGCACGCACAGCCTGCTGGCGACCACGAAGATATGATGAGAACCAATCACGTGACAACGAAGAGACCCCAATTTGAGACAGTATGGCCAGGAGAATGTCGTGATCAACGGTGTTAAATGCATTGGAAAAATCTATATAATTCGTCGGGGTTAAATGTGAAAATGGGGGTACCCCAGGGCTCAATTTTAGGTCCTTTCTTATTTTTAATATACATAAACGATTTACCCCATTTATTCGAAGGCAAACTAAATATGGTGTTATTTGCTGATGACACATCTTTAGTTTTTAAAGTAAATAGACGTACTTGTCAGGTTGACGACGTAAATAACGCGCTACGGCAGGTTCAGGATTGGTTCACTGCCAATAATTTAGTATTAAATGGTAAAAAAACCAAATGCGTAAAATTTTCGTTGCCAAATGTCAAAAGTACTGATTGTGACATTATATTAAACAAGGAGAAGCTCGAATTCGTCGATAAAACGGTTTTCCTGGGGATCACGCTAGACTCAAGGTTACAATGGGGTCCTCATTTAGTATCACTTGCGGGGCGGCTGAGTTCGGCAGCTTATGCTGTCAGAAAGATTCGTCAATTTACTGATGTGGATACCGCTAGGCTAGTCTATTTTAGTTACTTTCATAGTATAATGTCTTACGGTATCTTACTATGGGGAAGGGCTGCAGACATTGAGTCTATTTTTATTCTGCAAAAACGAGCCATCAGAGCGATTTACAATCTTCGCCGCCGTGATTCTCTAAGGGAACTGTTTAAGGACATTAACATCATGACGGTTCCTTGTCAATATATTTATGAAAACATTATGTACGTGAGAAAGAATTTACATCTTTTTAGTAAAAACGGAGACAGACATAATTACATTACTAGAAATAGGGACCAATTAGTTCAACCAGGTTTCAGACTGGCAAAAGTGGCCTCATCTTTCATGGGGTACTGTACAAAATGTTACAATAAAATTCCTCCCCATATTCTAGAACTGAATGAGACGAAATTTAAAAATTGTATAAAACGCACACTATGCAGGCAGGCATATTATAAGTTGGGGGATTATATCACTGATAAAAATGCTTGGCTCAATGCTAGTCCTGCTCCACAACCACTAGGGCGCAAAAACAAATGATATGTTTATGTTTGTGTTGTATAGACTCGATTTCTTTTAGTATTGTATAGCTGCACAGCACGTGTGTGGGTACTATGTACCCAACTGTAAATCTACCATTTGCTATACCTATGTGTCGTTCGTTGACTTGTGTGTGCCCTGGCAGTTGAGTGTGTCATGCTCTCTCAAATGTCTCTCTGATGGTGGCGCGTGTGTTGGATCATTCGGTTCCCTTCATGATGGTTGAGCTGGGTGGTGCCGATTCATGCGTCATGTTCGTGAACGGGCGCCGTCAGTTGGGATTGGTCATAACTCAACTGCTTCGGATGTTGATGTTTTTCTAGTACCTATTGTATAACTGCACAGACATGTGTGAGTACTTTTAATACTTTATACCTTTACATAGTGTAGTGTGTAGTGCTATTCTGGGTGCATTGTCCTCACATATGTGAATTTATTAATGTATATGTACTCATGTACCTAAATATTGTAAAAATCTTCTTTTTTTTTTTTTAAAGTGTAAGTATGGAGTTTCTTGTGCATTCTTCTCCATAACAAGCTACTTTCCGAATGCACGGTAGAATCATTTTTTTTTTTTTTTTTTTAAAAGAGTAAGTATGGAGTTTCTTGTGCATTCTTCTCCATAACAAGCTACTTTCCGAATGCACGGTAGAATCAACTTTTATTCCATGTAAATTTAAAAAGTATGGAGTTTCTTGTGCATTCTTCTCCATAACTAGCTACTTTCCGAATGCACGGTAGAATCAACTTGTATTCCATTTAAATTTAAATTGTGACATTCAAAAGTGCCGCTTGGTGGCCCAGTTGAAATAAATATCTTTTGTCTTTTGTCTTTTGTCTATTAAAACCAGCACCGTTAACCTCGAATTCTCCAAACCGTCCCTAATGTCTTCAGTAACTTTAAGCAGAGCTGTGGCTGTGCTGTGGCCAGGCCGAAAACCGGATTGGCAATTGGACAACAGGTTATTCTTGAAGACGTAGGAGGATATTTGTTTAAGAGCAACTGCTTCTAGGATCTTAGAAAGGAAAGGGAGTATGGAGATCGGTCTGTAGTGAATAGCCAAACTGGGGTTGGGAATTTTAGGAAGAGGGATAATGTAAGCCTTACGCCACATTGCAGGAAACTCACCAGTCTGCAGCGATGAATTGATGATGTGAGTAATAATTGGAATTAAGTTCTCAATCATAAAAGACAACATAGTTCGACTGACCCCATCACAGCCCACAGCCCTAGACTTAATTGAGGTAAAATATTTGAGGACCTCAACGTTAGTCACGGTGGAGAACGAGAAAGAGTCAGGAGAAAGCATTGGCTTGGAAGTACCATACCATTATACCTACTAATAATTCCAACAAAGTGGTAAAATAAAACCAGGAAAACATTTTCTTTTGGTAATCTCCCATAGACGTAATGTGGGGGTGTTTTTTTCTCTTCTAGCCCATATTGTGGGGTATCGTTGGCAAGCCCATCCAAAATATTATGTGTCTGTAAAACCGTTTTTCGATTCAGAGATCCGATTGCATAAAATTAAGATTAAAATTGAAATTTTTTGTTAGATTTAAGTGTTCCCCTGCCAACGAAATGGTTGCTTTCGGCTTTGTGAAAAAAATCACGGCAATAGTATATGTAACGAAATTATAAGGAAAACTATCACAGCTAAGTAGGCTTTACAAGTTTACGAGTAATAGTCGACTAACTTAAAAAAAGCACGCACTTGCCAGGTTTATTTTCTGCTTTAAACCGGCTTTGAAGCAACACGCAGTATTTTATTTATCAAATACCTCAACATACTAGATTCTAATCAAACAAGTCTATACATGTAGTCCCACTGAAGGGCAAAGGCCTCCATTAGAGTTCACCGAAAGAAAATGTTTAATTAATATAAATAAATCTTGCACAGTGGCATCCCTACAATAAGCTGCATTGTTTTTGCTAAAAATAAACATCGTGTTAACACCTAGCGTCTCTTCGTAATGATTGTTTAACTTATGTTCCATTGTCAGCTCTCGTTGTTTACAATCTCTGATGAAAATGATGGTCATAATTTTCTTTCGAATCTTTTTTACCTCCGGAGAGAGCACGTAAGCAATCTCCAGTATAGTATTTTATTATATTTTGCAGGAGCAGTACATCTGCATCATCATCATTTCAGCCGAATGACGTCCAATGCTGAATATAAGCCTTCCCCAAATGTCGCACATCTGCACTGCATAGTATCAAAGTAATAGTATAGTAAAATACTCGTACATAGTCAATCAATCTGTCTAGCCCTTTCACAACCATGTAAGGATCAGTTAGCCTAATGAATTGCAGCTGAGTAGTAGTATTTTGCATGGTGCATTTGTTTAACAGGTGGGTGGTCTTTTAAGAAGTCACGGGGCCCCACCCGGTGATCACCATCCACATGCTAATGGTGATCACCGGGGTGGTTTTAGTAAGGTAAAAATCCCACACTCCCTGCAGCCGTAATGCGTAAGTGAATTTGGCAAGGCGAAGGATTTGATCCCAGCAATCGACCAATCACGTACGAGATGAAAGACGCCATTGGATTTCCGTCTATGTGATTGGTCAATTGATAGGATGAAATCCTTCGCCTTGTCGAGTTAACTATTACACATATAGTTTAAAATCAATTATTAGAGTATTAAAACGGTAAAAACATAACAAAAACCATACGATGGTAGTAAGTAGTAAAAAAAATGCTGGACTAATGAATGATGAGAAAAACGCTTTGATTGCGGATACTGTAGTCGTCCTCTGTATCAAAGAAAGTGTCACCGTTTGTTAAAAGGGTGTAACTTTTGTGGCAATTGCGTCACTTCCTTGGTGTTAATGTTTTATGGCGAGTCTGGTGTGTTTGTTACGTGCTTGTGAATGGGCTTCAACAAACAGTCGTGAATGGCCGGAGTTTGTGCAATTGTTAGTCACGTTACTATGTGCTGTTGTAATATTAAGTTATTATGTTTGCGTTTGTTCATTAGCCAATGTTTATGTCATACGTTATATTATTGTTCCGTAGTTTTCTCATTGAAAACAGTTTGCTGGTCAAGACAGCTGAAGCTTTAAATCTTTTTACCTAATTGCCGAAGTGTAATGTGTTTATCAGTCTATGTATATATGTTTGTTTCTATGTGGCGTTCTACAGATCAAACAATAGGCCGATTTTGATGATTCTTACGTCAATTGATTTGTCTTAACCTTGCGAGTGTCATTGACTACATTCAAATAGAAAAATGGCGGCTTTTGTGCACCATATTGTGGGCGTCCCAATAACACAAATATATATACGTATGATATGATTTTGGTCAGTCAGCTTGCGATTATGTATCCTTCGACTTAACAGCATAATTTTCTTCATGTTTACGTCTTGTTTTAGCTCACTTCTTAAGCAGTCGGGTTTTTAGGTTTTTTTATATTGACTTTTTTTTTGTCCTGGTATGGTCGCTCATATGATAAGGAGGAATGAAATGCATGCTACTAAAAGAGTTAAGTATGAATATAAATTAATGTGTATGGATGGAGAAGAATAAATATGGATGGACTATGTAAGGAGTGATATAAAAGAAAAGGGAGTCAGTGATAGCGCAACGGTTGACAGGACGGAATGGAGGAAGAAAGTGTGTTTCGCCGACCTCAAGTAACACGAAACAAGGGCAGAAACATGATAATTTCAACCTAAACCAGTGGAAATCGCTTTTGCACAAAGGTAAGCACTAAGGAAGGGTTTTTACATGTGGGGTGCCAGACTTTTGCTGATGAGAAACTGTTTCGGGCTTGTTGTGTATAGATTTTAATAGTTGTACTTTGTGTCTAAAAGTCGTATTTCCACTTAAAAACTGGTTTATTACCTTTTTTAACATGGTCAGTTTAGTTTCAGTCACGTCAATCACGTGCGTGTTAATCGTAAGCCAAAGTTGCGTGCAACCACCGGACGAGAGGAAGTTTCCGCTTCTCGTTTACTTTACTTATTCTATGTTTTGAACGTGCCCCGTTTATGACCGGAACTGTGCGAATGAAATTGTTTTACGCTTTATTTTGGCGACGTTTAAGGGAGACCTATGTCCAACAGTATGATTCCGATTCTTGAGGTCTGTGTTTTCACTTACTCGTAAGCCTACGTTTGACATTGTGTCGTGTATCCGACACTTTGTCGTGTATGTCAGACAACAGATTCGTGAGTGTCTGACCCTTGTTCGTATTCGTTGTCTTCATTGCTGAAGGTCATGTCCGGCTTGGAAAGCTTTGAAGGAGTCATTGATGGGCTGTTCCCAAGCCACTTTGTGTTAGGCTCTTCTCAGGGTGGCAAGGTAGTGGTCACCGTGAGTCTTGTAAAAAAACGAGGTTTCTCCTTACTGTCCCCAGACGGCGCTTATCCAGTTTCAATATAAATTGACGTTTACGTAAATGAGATTGAGCGTAAGTAAAAACTCGACCTAAGGCCTCAGATCGTACCAGCAGTAGCTCTAGACCAGAATTTCATAATATTCGAAGCCGATAAATTATCTTTAAGCCAATCTTCAGTTACGAAGTCAATAGAGTAATTATTTAACCGTACTTATATCCAATTAATTGATCAACAATGCATTAACATTTAACCAGTATCTTTCATTAAATTCGGAACAAAACACTTTCTTAGTGTTTGCAAAATGAATTCGCGTCACTTTCCTCAGATTACTTCCGCAAATACCGAATGTTACATAACGAGAAATCTGCTTTTTGTTAGATTTTGTAACGATTGTGAGCTGAATATTAATGTGTCCGTTTTAATATATTATTGTGATATCGTTATGCATTATTTTGCGGAGTTTTATGAATAATTTAATAGGCACTAAGCTCCTTTGTTTGCATACGAACTTTAACCCACTTTAAGAATAAAATCGACTTAGTTTTGTAAAATCTTTCTAACTGCTTATCCTAAGCTACTCGTGATGGCCGAGTTTGAGCAAAGTACTTTGGAAGTCAGGTACCCTCCGTGAGATTGTCAGTCTTATCAGAGCGCTGCTGGTCTGCCTTGAAGCGCTGGGGTGATTCGAATGAACCATTTATCCCATCCGTATACAAAACACGTGACGTGGAGTTGCGAACACCAGCTTCTTGCACGTAACTTCTATCAATCTCCCTGAATATGAATGATGCTTCGTTAATTCAGTGATCGTAAAACCTACTATGAGCTTGAGATCTGAGGTCCGATCCCCGAGTAGTCCGGTAGGATTAAATGGGTTTTCCAACTTAAAAAGCTAATTACAACGAATTACAAGTCTTATACAACGAATTACAAGTCTTATACAACGATTCTTACATACCTTAAATTATAAAATATAATAAAATCTAACATGTAAAACTAAAAACTACATTAGGATTAAGAAATATTAATAAAAATAGGTAAACTGTGTTAAGTATAAAAGTTTTTGTAGCAAGAAATAATTTTGTTATTACTAAAAAAAAATATACTTAAAGAACTAATTTAAGAATACAAATAGAAAATATAAGAAACAGGTTTTTTATTTATAAGTTAGGTATAGGTGCTAGAAAAAGATAGACTTTAGATTATAATAAATAGATATAAGAAATAATTAGATTATAGATACATAGAAATACATTATGATATGTACATAGATAGATACTGTAAAATCTACGGGAAATAAAAGGCTTTTTTATTTTATTATACAATGTTTAACTTATTAGCAATATCTTTGAAAGCGTCTGATGATTTAGCATTATTATCTTCCAGAGTCCACTCGTCAGAGTAAACCTGACAGAGGAAAGTGGCACTTATCTTGTAACAGTTGTACAGTCATGACACTTCATTACGTTATCCATCACTCCGATAACAATAACACTAGGAAAGCACTAAAATCAATGTTTTTTATTGTGTCTGTACATTGGCTGTTGGCGAGAGAGTTGGATCCATTGCCTGCTTAGATCTTAGTTAAGTATGTAACAAAGGTTGGTCCTAGTGGGTGCATGTTGATTTTATTCATCCCGAAATAGAATAATCTACATCTCACTTTTAGGTTCTCCTTTCATTCCTTTATTGTAATAACTAATGTGTTTACCAGATGCGGACTTGAATACATAATATATGCCCTTTCTTTTAACGCCACTCTAAAAGTCTAGACAAATGTAATTTTATCAGGGCTAACTATAGTAAAAAGGCCTAAATTTATGGGATTGACAAGTGTTACCAAAACATCTTGAGTTGAATTTTATCAATCATTTTGGCATTTTCACAATCGCTATCACCGATAGAATGACACTTTATCTGGTACCTTCATGTTTCAGCAAACCATCAATGGATATTTCATATTTGCCAACATACTTGACCAACAAATATTGGGCAAAGGTATTGGCCCAACGTGTAGTTGCCCGGTTATTAAGTCAGTCGTATTCCATTATAGCATAATGAGAGAGTGTTTCCTACAGCCACTTTTACTTCATACATAACTTATGCTTCAGTAATATTTCACCGCCGTCATCTCGATAATTGTCTTTAATTAAATAATTCATCGCTTACCGATAGTTTCTATTCGAGTGGCGTGGGTGAATGAAAGGCTAGGAATGTGCGGTTTGTCGGTGAAATATTATAACAATATGAATATTTTTTAATATTAGTCAATAGTATTTGTTAGAAGAGTTTGTGATACTTCGTTATATTTATCAATTGAAAGGGAAATCGGAAGTGTAATTACCGTATTGCTAATTTGTTAAGTCACAGCCGCATTCTTATCTCAGTAGCAAACTGTCAAAAACCCTTCCCGTGTCGTAAATGCTAAGGTTCCTTAAAATTTACTGTAATTTAGTTTCCTGGTCCCATGCTTTTTTCCTCTAAGTACTGAATATCTGAAATTTAGTCTATACGAACTAAAACAAAATATAACTGGAACATTCAGACATGCAACTAGAAGATTTGATTACAATAGGTTATTTAATCTATTCGATATTATTAAATTGATGTTATGGAAATAAAACCGATTAGCATTATGTTGATATTATTCAGACGTCAATCTTATCTACACCACTCACAATACACCGACTACCGAAGAGATGTAAATATTTATGAGCCGCCATTTCCGTATCCACCCTAGCACCGGATATCGGATATTGAGACTTGTGGCGTAACTTTAGCTGAACTAATATCCATATTGGTAACACTATTCTGAGGAAGGCTTATCCATATTCCACACTATCTTTCTATTATAATTGTGAAAGTACCTCTATCTGTCTGTCTGTATGTTTCCTTTTTACGTTTGATGAAGTCGTCCGTGTCTTGGATTAGGACATAGGATACATTTTTGGACCTGGATAATGTTCCCTTGGGAAAACATTCTACTTTCACTCAAACTCAAAGCATCTATTTCATAATCTTCCTGCCCTTGTCCCATGTTACTTGTGGTCGGCGCAACACTTTTCTTCTTTCATATCGTTCTGCCAACTGTCAAGCTATCACTGACTTCCTTTCTTTTACTGTCACTCTACACACAGTCCATCCATCAAACCATCTATTTCATCATCATCATCAGCCTTTGCTGCCACTACTGGGACACAGGCCTCCTTTCTTTGAGAGAGGGAAAGGGCCGTATGCCACCACGCGGGGCCTGTGCGGGTTAATGGATGTCATATATCTTAAAATTTTAGTTTCTATGGCATGCCGGTTTCCTCATGATGTTTCCCTTCTTCGTTTTTAGAGCAGTGGTGATGAATATAATTTACACAAAGTAAAGCAGCCTGGGTTCAGGACACGTAAGTCGGTGCCGTTACCACTGCGCTGGCCAATCACCATCATCATCAGCATCACCATCTATTTCAATTAAATAAATTACAGGCACTTTGAAATTTTCAAGTTCGTTCAGTCGAAAACATGACCCTAGTTGCATGTTGCGAACGAAGCCGCTGTTAAGAGCTAGTTATTGGCTAAATCTAGATTATAGCCCCACAATGTTAGCTCAAAGCTATCGTATTAGACTTTAATACTTAATAATTTAGACCACAAAATACATAAACTTTATGTCCATATCTCGAGTGTTTCGCTTTCATACTCCGGCCACATAATGTGAAATATTTAGCACATAACGCTACGGCTATCCATGCCTACGTAAACATACTTAATGCAGAGGTTTCACTTGTGGTATGCGTGTACTGTGATATAATACGCCAGTGGATACGCAGCCTAAATAAGACCTGAATTACTGAATGCGGAAGGATGGGAACCGGATTTTTGCCGGTATTTGAAGATGCCTCATGAATCTCATAATACGTCTAGTTTTTCTTATTAACCAACCAAGCCTCCTGCATTCCAATGGCAGCTTAGCATCACTCCAAGTTAAGCAACAATACTTAGTTTGATATAATAACTCAAGTGGAATAACAAGATAGAATGATGACTCAAAGATGTAATCATCTTGTGTTTCAGAACCAAAATGCTTTATTTGTAAACCAAAAGCGACAATACTGTGAAAACTGAAAACTTTCTTCTGAAGTTTTCTTTTCTGGATACTGATCATCTGACTAAAATAATATTATAAAGACGAAAATTTTTGTTTAAATTATGTTTGTAAAGGGTAAAGTGCAGATCTGATATTTCTTTAACTAACAGGAAGATACACAGATATACAGCCGAGTGTGTGCTCATTTATCCAGTAACTATTCACGGTTAGTGATAAGGCCACGGAAGCGAAATCACCCGAAAAACCTAATAATGTTCTTACATGAAACTCGCAGAACGGATGGGGCCGAAATGTTGGGGAGTGGTGACCGTGTACCGGAAGACGCTGCGTTAGAAGGCTTCCCACTAGCTGGAACGATGACATGGTCAAGGTTGTAGGGATCCGCTGGGTGCGAGACGCATAGAACCAGCCAATGTGGCGACACTTGGGGGAGGCCTATGCCAAACAAAAAAAATACATTTTTTTGTTCAACAGTGGACGCCTTTTGGCTGAAATGATGGTGATGATGATAAAACATGGAAATTCCTGAAAGTGGTTTTGTGCGAAAGCAATATCTTTTATGTATCATTTTAAAGTCCATATTATGTTATTAAAAGAATTGTTAGCCATTAATTCGGTGGTCACATGAGTCAGCTGAGAGAAACGTGGCGCTGTTGTTATTTTGTTGTAGCGGTTTATGTAAACAGCCTGACTCATACAATTATGAATGAAAGTGAACACGCTGTACCTACCATGATATAGTGTAGGTTAACGGAACTGCCTCATAATTGGTTTCGGGGTTGTAAACGCAACTGTCGAGCGAGAAGTCCTGGATTTGATTCCCAAGATTGTTATTGGTTTGGAGTGGAGTTTGGTATTTGGTGATGTGACACTCCCGTGCCATGGAAAGTTCTTAAAGCCAATGGTCCTGCGCCTGCTTGTCACTCCCCGGTTTAGTTAGTTTTTCGTTAAGGAACATAGAGTGTATTAGCTTACACAATTGTGCATTATAATTTCTCTTGTGTACTTGGCTAATCTCTTTTGCGATTGGCCAACATGACTGAAATTCGGCTGAGTGATTTTATCAAACGGAACTTGTAACAAAGTAACGAGTGACGAATCGGTGTTGAAGTTTCGTCAGACAGTGTTTATGTTTGTTTTACTTTGGCATTTCCGGGATTGCTTGACCATGGACTGACTCAAGCTACATTTATATAATGATATAAAGTTTATATCACATATTGTGACTTTCAACGGCGAATCTATGAACGATCTAGAATTGAACAAATCAAGCGGTCTGATTCAAATAAAGTATCGGCCGAATAATTTTTAGTCAATTTATTTATTTGATACTTCATGCACAGATGTAATGAGCAAAATAAAAAGACTTAAATGGCGATGGGCTGGTCACCTGGCAAGAGGACAAGACAAATGGAGCAAAAGGGTGACGTGGTGGTACCCAAAGGAAGGCAAAAGGAAGAGAGGCCGACCACAGAAAAGGTGGGTCGACGATATTAGACAAGTCGCAGGTGTTACATGGAACAGAGTGGCCCATGAAAGAAAGGAGTGGAAAAGGTTGGAGGAGGCCTTTGCCGACTGGCAAACAGATCTTGGCAAAATAACCAAGGACCAAATATTAGTTTAATTTTATTAATATATATTAAGTTTAAGTCTTTAAAGTTAGATACTAAATAAGTTTATATAGTTAATGTTAGCTAAACAAGTCTATATGTTAGTAAAATAAGTTAAATAAGTTTATATAGTTTTACATAAGTTTAAAAACCATTGTAAGAGATCTGAATAAAAGGCTATATTATTATTATTATTTCCTTTATTCAATCATTGTACATAGTTTTAACATTTTTAAATATTAGCTTATAAAAATAAAATAAAAAAACATTTAAAAATATAAAAATTAGTAGCCCACCGGTATCGGGAACAAGGTCCAAGCTAGCTACCGGTGGTTAGGGCTGCTGAGAGTGGAACCTCCTAACGATACGCGCCGTGTCCAGGAGTACCGCTTTCTGGATCACGCCCTTGATCCAGCTGCCCAACGAGAGCCTCCTCAGATGTTCATCGAGACTCTTAGCTATTATGCCATTGGCCGTCACGACTATCGACACAATGACTGCTGTATTCACATCCCACATGTCGACAACCTCGCGAGCTAGATCAAGATACTTACTTTTCTTATCTCTCTCAGCCTTCACGAGGTTCTCGTCATGGGGGACCGCTATATCAACAATCATTGCGCGACGCTCTAATCGGTCTATCACCACTTTGTCAGGCTTATTGGCAATAATAGTCCTGTCAGTGATGATAGACCGATCCCAATACAACGTGACATTGCCATTTTCGAGAACTGGGTCGGGCACATACTTATAGTAAGGCACTTCCGATTCCACAAGATTGTATTTAAGAGCAAGTTGCTGGTGGATAATCCTGACTACAAGGTTGTGTCTATGCAAATAGTCTCCGTTAGCCAGACTAGAACAACCGGAAATAATGTGTCGGATTGATTCTCGCGGCCGGTGACATGCCCGACAGATGTCAACCGTGCCGTCCTTCACAATGTATTTCCGGTAGTTGTTCGTCATCATAACTTCGTCCATAATCGCAAAGACAAAACCTTCGGTTTCCTCGAAAAGGTCACCAAATCGCAGCCAGGCCACGGACGCTAAAAGATCTACATCGGGCCCATATAGGACCCGGTAGAAGCGTCCGTGAAGTTCCTTGCTCTGCCATACCTCCCTGCGGTCATTAGTATCTAATACTATAGGTTTGCGCCAGTTCTCGTTAGCTAAGGAGAGCGGGGTAAGGCCCTTGTCCACCGTTACCACATCTCGATGCATACCCACGTCGGCAGCCTGGAAATATTCCCTAAGACTGCATACCTCGCGGTTGTGCAGGGTTTTAGCATTTAAAAAGCCACGATCACCGCACTTCCGCGGGATATACAGTCTCATAACTGATGATCGTGGGTGATGCATACGATTTGCGGTAAGCAATGTGCGGACTCTCCTATCCAAGGCGTCAAGTTCTGTCTGAGTCCATTTGATTATGCCGAAAGAGTACATCAAGACCGGCATGACCCAGCCGTTGAAGGCGCGCACCTTGTTCCCACCTGATAAAAGACTATTTAGTACTTTTTTCAGGCGGCCAAAGAAGCGCTCCTTCAACGATTGTTTCACTTCAGTAGCATTGATGCCTAGTGCTTCCGACATACCCAAATACTTGTAAGTTTCGGTTGAGGAAAGGGATCGAAGGTGTATGGAATCCGAGAGTTGTATTCCCACGGATTCCATAATCTCCCCTCGCTTTACATGCATGGCTGCACATTTGTCCACACCAAATTCCATCCTGATGGCGTCACTGAAGGTTTCTGTTACCTTCAGTAGCTTCATCAGTTGCAAGTTGTTGGGGGCAAAGAGTTTCAGATCATCCATGTAAAGGAGGTGTGATAGGACCTGACCACCTCTTCTCAACCGATAGCCCAGGCCCGAACCCTCCAGCAGTGTACTTAGAGGGTTCAGGGCTAAACAAAACCACAGCGGACTCAGACTGTCGCCCTGAAATATGCCGCGCTCGATCCTTATAGGTTCTCTGTTTTCCTGAATCTGTCGACATCCTGGATAGTGAAGGACCGTCCTCCACTGCCCCATACATGACGTCAGGAAGGCGCACAGAGTTGCATCAATTTTATACAACTCCAGCACCCTCATGAGCCATGTATGTGGCACTGAGTCATAGGCCTTCTTGTAATCTATCCAACATGTCGCCAGATCCTTGCGGGAACGGCGAACCTGTTGGCTAATGGCAATGTCTATGAGGAGCAGCTCCTTAGTACCGCGGGACCCGTTCCTACATCCATTCTAAGAAGCAGACATGATGGAGTTATTCTCAATATGCTGATTAATTTTAGCTCTCAGAATGGATGTAAAAACTTTATAGACCGTCGGTAAACATGTTATCGGTCTATAATTTTTAGGTTCCGCAGTACTACCTGATTTGTGGAGCAGGTGGGTTATTCCTGTCGTTAGGAACTGGGGCAGCGATCCTGACTCTAAGGCAGACTGGAACCGAGTTGCCAAACGAGCGTGCGACCTTTGGAACCATTTAATCCAAAAGTTGTGCAGTCCGTCCGGCTATTATCATGCACAGAAACGTACAGAGGTGGACTTAATGCCTTAGGCATTTTCTACCAGTCGACCTTTGTGTGATGCAGAGACAAATAGTGATAGGTGCAATATTTAAAGTAAATCACGATGCCTAATGTAGGTTTATTCAAATACAAATGTATACATACATACTATAAATGCATACAATAAGAAATAGATACACAAACATATAAACTAAATACACACAAAAATACAACAAACAATAAGTGTTAGCAGATAACTGGAAAACATTATCGCTGTGAAGATACTACTGCCAACTTCTTACGAACATGCTCGCGAGCTTTCACTTTGAATGCCAATCGGTTCGTTACCATCCTGATTTTGAGGGAACACATTCCACAGAGAAATAGACTGAACGAAGATAGAGCTGTGAATGAAGTCAGTACGGTGAGTGGGACATTGAAGAAGACGGTTATGTGAAGAGCCAAGATTTTTATTGTGGTTGGCGCAAATGTATTGAAAGTGAGGAGCCAGATAACTAGGGGAGTTGGAAGAGTCAAGAAATGAAAACAAGGTATTAAGTGCCCTCAGCTCTCTGCGCTGGCGTATGGGCAACCACTTTAGAAGTGATCGCTGCGCAAAGACATGATCATATTTACGCAAATTGAAAACAAATCGAATGCAGTAATTTAGAAGACGGTCAAGTTTGTTGAGGAGATCTGCATTCAGGTCATAATAGTTTTCGTGTTCGAAGGTAATAAGTTTATTAAACGATACAAAGCCTGCAACGTTCTAGTGACCTTCTGACTGACACTAGCAACTTGCTTACGCCAGTTAAGAATACTGTCGATGCGCAAGCCAAGGTCCTTCACGTCAGTACTAACCGGAACAATCATACTGGTGAACAGAACAGGTGGCAAAATTGCATAATCCACCTTAACGAAGCTGCGAGGACTCCCAATTATGATCGCTTGGCAATAGGGATTTACAGCAATGCCAAACCTATCCAACCAGGCTTTTATTGCTATTAAGTCGCCATTTAACTTGCCAATAACGTCAGGTACTGATTGACACTCCCTTGCCAATACAATTGATGGTCATTTGCAAACAGATGATACGCACATCAAAGTTCGTAAGTAATGAGATTAATTAAAAATATAAAACAGGAGAGGAGAAAGAATGCCACCTTGAGGAACGCCAGTTATCAAATCATACCAATGAAACGAAGAATCACTAACGTGAACCGACTGCTGACGCTCCTGAAGGTAAGGGGTGAACCATTCCAGTGCTTTGGGGGAGACCATCAAATAGGAAAGAATGGCTAATAGAAATTCGTGACTGACGATATTGAAGGCGTTCGAGAAATTAACCAACACTAAAGTACAGTGACTTTTGTGTCTTCCAGTCCCGCCCTTATATCGCCAGTCACTTTAAGGAGGGCGGACACAGTGCTGTGTCCCGGGCCGGAACCCAGATTGTAGACTACTAATTAGTGAATTACTGTGCACAAAGTTTGAAAAATGTTTGTGCACAGTAATTAAGCACAAGTGCTCGAGGCCTGTGGCCTCAAGCACTTTGGATAGGAAGGGAAGGATAGAAATGAGGCGGAAGTGGGTTAGAAGAATGGGATTGAAAACTTTGTGAAGTGGACGAACATAGGCTTTACGCCACTAGGAAGGGAATGCTCCGGTATACAAGGAAAAATTTACGATATGGGTGATGGGAGGTAGGAGGTGATCCAAAACAGTGATTACCATACCACGGGTGATATTATCACATTCCACCGCTTTGGATTTGATGGCGAGATTGATCTTTTTGATCTCTCCCGGTTCAACTGGAATGAAACAAAAAGGATTAATGTGAGGACGCGTTAGACCAGAAAGAAGAGACTTAGAACAGAGTTTGTTGCTTAGTTAGACAATCCATTGAAGGCACAGTGGAGAAATGATGAATGAGATCATCTATGTCAATAGAATTAGGAAGGTCTAAATGTCGCGGTTTGCCGATACCAAGTGATCCTAACTTCCAAATATCGGCAGAAGAAGAAATATTTTTCAGAATATGGTGGCGCATTGCGCATTGCGTATCATCTGGTTACATCTGTTCCTTGCAGCCTTGAATAGCGTCTAGTTCTCGTCAGTACGATCCCTTTTATATTTTCGGAACGCGTGGTCCGTGCGTCTCATGGCCATCTGTTTGCTATTTTTCATCCAAGGACGTTTAAGTTTCACATTTCTGACGGGAGCGTGTCGGTTATAAAGGTTTACCAAACATCGTTAAAGATTGCCGAACCGGAGATTACCATAACTTCAACTGAAGTGGCCTGCGGCACAACCTGCCAATCGATCGAAGAAGCATCTTACTTGAGTTTCTCAACGTCCATTCTGGCAAAACAACGCCTGTATAGAACCCTGGGTTTGAGGATATAGGAAAGGTAAATCATGTCGTGATGAGAGAAGCCAGGAGCTTCATGTTGACCATGGGATGAGACAAGGGAAGGATTTGAGTGAAGATCGAGCCAGGTGTCATCGCCAGATTTGTTTCAATGGGTCTCTTGGAGTGGTAATACATGCAGACTAGCTGACTCGATGAGATGGAAAAGCTTACGGGATCGAGGGGAGTTTTGGTAAAGGAGGTTTGTGTTGAAATCACCCATGATGATGTGGTGCGCATACTCTGAACCCAAAGATTCAAGAACGGATACGTATTCAGTGAAGTAATCGACATTTTTATTCATTTTCGATGGAATATATTTTGAACATTTAAGGTAATTAATATTGACTGTTCAACATCAACCATCCATCATCATCATCCTTCTCACAGAGAGGAGGTCTGTGTCCCTGCAGTGGGAACATTAATAGGCTTATGTACGGCTCAGAGGTAGCCGGTTACTTACAGTTGAGTTGTTTGATGTGAGTTGACGAAAACCACAGATTTCACCACAGTAAACTTTATTCGTAAAAGTTACACGAAAGTTAAGTTGGATGCTAATCCGCGATTATAGCGCTACGGCAGCTATTGGTCAACTAACTAAATATAATAATAAAGTAAATAAAAACGAGTATTTAAAAGTAGGTCGCGGCGTAAGCAATTTGCCTGTACGTGAACCGTACATGCTCCCGAGGGAAAAGTGGGATGAGCATCCATTACAAAGCAAATAATATTATAATTAAAGTGGAAAGTAGTTATTTAAAGTTAAATAGTAAACAATAGTTAATGTGTAAAAATATGTAAAAATATAGGTATAAGTTATAACACTCAATTTAGTCGAAGTGAAATGCTTTCATCGGCTGTCTTGCTTCGCTGTAAACGGGCTCCGCTGCTGTCGAATGCATTTCTTGTAGCTCGATGTCCCCTCCAAAGTTATCCCTTCCTCTAGGTGTCACTCCTCTTTCGGCAGAGAGTGTTTTGACGTCTTTCTTTGCTTTCAAACATCGTTTAATAATAATATAGAGGGCAAGCGCAGCGATTCCTCCCAACAACAAAGAAGTAACCGAGTAGAGGTAAATGTCGTGACTTGACATGTCAGACGCCTTTGGTAATATTTATCTGCTTTTCTGGGATTCCAACTGCTGGGCTACTTTTCTTATTTCTACTGCAGTTGGCGTTTCTTGTTCAGTTATATTTAATTTTGCATTCTGCCAGCCGAGGTCAAAGATGTGGTTAATAGTCGAATTAATAGTTGGTATTTCTATCTCTGGTTCCATGTTAAAAGTACTTCCCAGCTGATTGTGTGTAAATATTGTGACTCAGTTCATGACGTAGGTGGCCGACAATTGTTTCGCAAGGCGTGTACTCATGTGATATTCTTTGGCATAGTTTATCTATTTGGTTCACATAATCATTGATCTGACCATTTGCTTGCCAGTATGACGTTAAGTTGTAGTAAACCAATAGGGTCCATTCGTCATGTATTAGTTTCATTTGCCCAGCTTCATCGAAGTAAATCGGATGATTGCTTGATATAGGTGTAACCTTCAAGTTCAAGTTATTCGTTGGCGCTGATTGTGCAAGCCCCGTCATTGCTAGTATGACTAGGAGAACTAGTGACAGCCAATTGTTTTTATTTTTTGCTGTGCCTCCCCGTTTTGTAGTTTCCGGAGTAGGTCTCCTTTGCTCTTCCTCTTCGTTTACCCTAGGTTCTTCGGGTTTAAGTGGTAATGGTGCTAGCTTCGTTATTGGTCGCTTAAGTGACCCTTTCCTTGTTTTTAAGGTAACAACCCGTACTCGACCATCGGCGCCTGGATGTAGTTCCTGGACTCTTCCTATAGCCCAGCGGCCAGGAGGTAAGTGCTCATCTTTGACTAATACTAGGCTTCCTAGTTTCAGGTTTTCTTTTGGTTGCTGCCATTTGCTTCGGGTTTGCAGTTGATGTAGATATTCGTTCGACCAGCGCTTCCAGATGTGTACGTTCATTTGTTCAACAAGCCTCCATCTGTTTCTTAGATCGTGCTCAGCAAAATCTTGTTCTTCTTGTGGTAGTGACAGTAGGGGGCCACCAATGAGGAAGTGGCCGGGAGTTAGATATTCCAGGTCTTCGACATCCTCTGTTAATGGGCACAGCGGACGAGAGTTAAGACAGGCTTCAATTTGATTTAGTAAAGTAGTGAATTGTTCGAAAGTAAGCTTCTGTTCCCCCAGTACTCGATGTAGGTGATATTTCATGGCTTTGACAGCAGCCTCCCACAGGCCTCCAGCGGTTGGCCAAAGTGGTGCATTGAAATGCCACTCAATTTGTAAGTGGCTCATCTCATCGAAGAATTCAGAATTCTTAAACGTATTGTGTTTCTCAAATTCCTGTTGAAGTAGTTTTGCTGCACCCACAAAATTCGTTCCGTTGTCGGAGAATACGTGTCTGGGTGTACCCCTGCGGGCACACATCCTTTTGAATGCGGCGAGGAACGTTTGCGTAGTCAGGTCCGACACCAATTCCAAATGCACAGCTTTGGTCACCATGCATATGAAGATTGCTATGTAAGCCTTGCAAGTTTTAACGCCTCTTCCTTTGTTGATTTTCACATCAACATGCCCAGTATAGTCTACGCCTGTTTTTGTGAACGGTCTTGATGGAGTTACACGCTCCATTGGCAAGTCTGCCATCAGTTGTACGTTTCGGTTTGTTTTGAAACGATGACATCGGACGCATTGTCGTAGCTCCTTCTTGACTGTTCTGCTACCTCCAATGACCCATAATGTTTGACGTAAATGGGCCAAAGTGAGTCGGGCGCCTCCGTGGAGAGTGTTGCGATGAGCGTCTTGAATAATAAGCTCCGTTAATCTTCCTGTAGCCGGAAGAATAATAGGATGTTTAGCTTCGGGAGATAAAGTTGAGTAGCCTAGTCGGCCCTTCACGCGCAGTATTCCACGGTCGTCAAGGAATGGGGTTAACTTCAGCAAGCTGCTTTTTGTTGATATTGGTCGATTTTTCTTTAAACATTCAATTTCGTCGCCATAGTTTTCATTTTGAACGTTTTTGATGAGCAATTCTGTTGCTCCCATAATGTCTTGAGGTGACAAACACATAACCTCCTTTTTGTTACCGCAGTCGGCTAACTTATTGGTTGAGTTTAGTGTGCGTTTTTGCTTACGAATATTGCTTATTCGTACAATCCATCCAAGCACTCGTATTACGCGTTTATAATTACTGTTTTTATTCAGTAATGTATCAATTATTTCACAATTCTTGTATGTGACTGCGCAGCAGTTTATTTCCTGCAACTCAGTGTTTGTTGTGTAGGTCAGGTGATTGTGCTGATGAATTTTTGGCATGTTTGTTTTTAACCAATCTGGTCCATTCCACCAAAGTTTAAAATCTAGGAGTTTTTTTTTTTTTTTTTTTTTATAACCTATAGGCTCGCGCTTGACCACAATCTCACCTGATGGTAAGCGATGATGTGGTCGACGGTGAAACACGCTTGCCTAGAAATAACCTATTCACTCTTGACTTAAAGACCCCTAGATTGTAGCTATCGGGAAACACAGACTCCGGCAGGGAATTCCACTCCTTAGCTGTACGCATAATAAAAGTGTTCCCAAAACGTTTTGTGCGTATGGGTGGGATGTCTACCATGTATCGATGGCGCATCGCCGTACGTCTGGTAGTCCGATGATGGAACGGGCTAGGTGGAATTATATCGTGCAATTCCATCGCACACTCCCCGAAATGTAACCGATAAAAAACCGACAGGCTGGCAACTCGGCGACGATGTTCAAGACTCTGGAGCTTTGACTTGACCAGCGCCTCATCGCCGATGAGCCTCTTGGCTCGCTTTTCGATCGACTCTAGTGCGTCAAGCTGGTATTTGGCTGATCCGTCCCAGAGATGAGAACAGTACTCCATGCATGATCGAACTTGCGCTTGATACAAGTTGAGGAGCTGTTCCGGCGTGAAGTACCGTCTCACCTTTGCAAGGATCCCCAGCTTTTTGGCAGCCAGCTGAGCCTTTGCCTCAATGTAAGGGCCAAAATTGAGAGTAGATGTCAACGTAACGCCAAGAAGCTCAAGATGGTCAGTTATTGGCACGGTCGCATCTCGGAAAGTTGGATCTGGGTAAAATTGGCTCTTTTTAGCGGAAAAAAGACACGCCTGGGTTTTAGCAGCATTAAACCTGACCAGATTGGCATCGCCCCATTCGGTGACTGCCTGCAAGGACAGGTTCAAGCGCTCCACCATGGCCTCCCGGAGAGACCGGATCTGAGGCCCGGTAGCACGAGCGTTGGACAAGTATCTCTCAGCAACAGTGCTGTCGTCTGCATACCCAAAGGTTTAAGCAGATCGTTAATATGCAGCAAGAATAAAGTTGCTGAGAGTACCGACCCCTGAGGGACCCCGGCATTGATATCCAATTGGTCCGACGAGCAGCCATCGATAACCACTCGAATGGACCGATCTCTCAGGAAGTCTGCAATCCAATCACACAGACCACCGGGCAAACCGAATGAAGGAAGCTTACCAATAAGGCTTTCGTGCCAGACCCTATCAAAAGCCTTCGAGATGTCGAGGGAGACGGCAAGCGCTTCCCCGTGTCTCTCGATGGCCTCACTCCAGATGTGAATGGCATACGCTAGAAGATCCCCAGTAGACCGATTTCGGCGGAAGCCGTATTGGCGGTCACTAAGGATATCGTTAGATTCTAGGTATGCCAGGAGCTTCGTGTTAAGTACACACTCTCTGTAACGTCCATACTCTTACAGAGTATGGACGTTACAGAGATGGGTCTGTAGTTGGCCGGGTCAGCTCGACTACCCTTCTTGGGCACGGGCTGTACGTTAGCTAGCTTCCAAGCATTCGGCACTTTTCCAGTCTCATACGAAAGGCGGAATAGGCGTGTCAAGATCGGAGACAGTTCAGGCGCACAGGTTCTGAGAACTATTGCTGGTATTCCGTCCGGGCCACTAGCCTTGTTCACGTCGAGGTTGCGCAGTACCTTACGGACGTCCTTTTGATGGATACGAATGTCCGACATACTCGTCTCGCATCCATCAGGATAAGAAGGGGGCCGCGCGTCACCAGGGTTCAGACGTGAAGATTCCGCAAAAAGAGAGGCAAATAAATTTGCCTTCTCCTCAGCAGAGTGGGCCAGCGACCCGTCGGGTTTCAGCAGTGGTGGTAGTGAGGGACGGCTGAAGTTGGACTCGACCGACTTAGCCAGGGACCAAAACGCTTTACTACCTGCTGGGTAAGAAGCAAGTTTGGCCCCTATTCGGCCAATGTGGTCGAACCGAGCCCTTCTCAACACCTTCTTGTAGGACTTGGCAGCCCTGTTATAGGCTTTCTTCCTTTGACCCACGTCACTCGCTTTGCGCGAACGAGCGTCAACCCATGCCAGGTACGCCTCATGTTTAAGCGCGTCGGCGCGATGACATTCAGCGCCAAACCATGGCCGGTCAACATTGGTCATTGTTACGTCAGAAAACGGAATGTAGTACTCCATTCCCTGACGCAACACATCCGTCACGTTGTCCGCGCACGCCGTAGGATCATCCGAAGAAAAGCAAGTAGGCTGCCAAGGATAACATGCGAAGAAAGATCGCATGCCATCCCAATCTGCTGACCTGTATCGCCAAACCCGCCGCGTGCCTCTTGGGCTGGGATCGGGCGGGGAGTATACGGACACAGACTTCACCAGACAATGGTCGGAACTACCCAAAGGTGAAGTTATCGACACAGAGTATCGGTCTGGCTCTGTTGTCAGCAGAAGGTCCAAGCAATTGGCCGTGTGCGAATCAACATCCGGCACCCTCGTTGCCCCTTGGACCAGCTGGGTAAGGTTAAGCGCAAGTGCAAGCTTACGCATCTCCCGTCCAGCATGGTCAGTGCACTGGTATGGGAAGAGCCACTCCTGGTGGTGGGCATTAAAGTCCCCCAGTAACACTAATTGGGCGGAAGGGTACCGCTGCTGTGCCGCATCAGCCGCCTCACTGAGGTACTCTGTGAGCCTGGTTGTCTCCTGATCTCCACTGTGCGAGCGGTAGACACAGGCGTAGATAATTCTATCCAGACCTGTGTCCACTAGAGCCCACAGCGTCGAAAATCTTGGGTCCTCAAGGTTACGGAGACGCCGATAGCAAGTGTCGTCACGGGCGTACATACACACTCCCGCGCGCGGTTTATAATTGTGCTCCAGGGTAAACCCTGGGTAAGATAGGTACGACGCGTCTGACGGACTTGCTATCTGCGTCTCCGTAAGGAAAAACAGCGCTGGTTTTTCAGTCTCCAGGTGGTAGTGGACTGCAGAGAGATTTGAGTGCAGACCTCTAATGTTGGTGAGGTGCACTTTGTGTGGGAGGGGGTGCAGCCGCTGTTTATAACCTGTATTTTTTATCCTTGGCATTTTGATTTGAAGAAGAGTGAATGGAAGAGAGGAGTAGGAAGTGAGACGAGGTTCCACGCTGCTAACCTTCAGACACGCACTGAAAGGACACCATCATTGGGGCACTAGCCCGGAGACTGCGGGGACGCCCGAGCCCCCCCGGAATGTCTATCGGGCCTTCCCTTCTGGTCGCCAACCAGCACGATAGTGCATTCCGGGATTTTTCGACAGTTGGCGGGGCAGCCTTTCATGTGTGGCTGGCACACTACTTGGGCCCCCAACTACCTGCGGTCGGCCAGCGGTGCACCGTGCCTCGGATCCCGCTACCCTCCGCGACTAGTCTCCCGATACGCCCATAACAGCGCGCGCCAGACTGGTCTGCTTGCAGTGGAACAGCTATCTCGACCCAACTCCTCTAGATGGCTACACTGAGCATCGTATCCGGAACACGGCCAGGCCGCTTGGCGGTACGTCTTTGCTCAGTGGGTGGTCACAAGCCTTCGGCCGAAGCCTACCACCAGTTGTGTCACCTGATTTGCACCACCCGGGGACCACGTGTAGGGAATCAAGGGTACTCTCCTACGGACGTGGGTGACTCGGCCCCCAGTTGAAAAGGTGTAAGCCCTCGAGTTGCACAGTCAGCAGGATTTTCTTCTGACTTCACATAGTTCCAGCAGTTTGCTGAGATAATGCTGTTTATTTGTTTTACTCTGTTAGCTACATATTTCTCCCATCGGTTTATATCGCCCTGCAGCCAGGCTAAAACGACCTTGGAGTCGCTCCAGCACCTTAAATGTAGTTTTTTAGTGCTGAGAGTGTTCCGAACCTTTTCTAGCAGTTTGGCTAGTAAAACGGCCCCGCAAAGTTCCATTCTAGGTACAGTTATCCTGTTGCTGATTGGTGCAACCTTTGTTTTTGCAGTAATTAGTGTAGTCTTGTATTCGCCGGCTTCAGTTTTCACTCGGCTATAAATGACGCACGCGTAAGCTTTTTCGCTTGCGTCGCAAAACGCATGTATCTCTAGATTGTTTTCTTGACATTGTAACCATCGTGGTATGGAAAGTTTGTTTAGTAAAGGGATATCTTTTCTAATTGTTTCCCATTCTGTAGCGAGATCGTCGGGTAAGCGTTCATCCCAGTTTGTTTTGCTTAGCCAGATTTTTTGGAACAGAAGTTTGGTTTTTATTGTAAGTGGCGATAGTAATCCAAGTGGGTCGTATAGCTTGATTATTTCGCTCAGTAGCACGCGTTTTGTTAGTTTTTTCGTGATTGGTAGATCCCATTGGTATGTGAAGCTATCGTTGTCTTGATTCCACCTCATGCCCAACATTTTTGAGTTTGTTGTTTGTTCTGGGCTAAAGTCGATGTTCGTATTGCGGCTCTTTTGATCATCTCGCAAGTCTTCTAAGATAATCGGTTCGTTCGTTTTCCATTTTCTCAAGTTAAATCCTCCTTTTTTCAGCAACTCAATTAGCTGTGTGACCAGTGTTTTCGATGCGTCGAGAGTATCCTGTCCGTAAACCAAATCGTCCATGTAGAAGTAGTTTTTCAGGACGTTTCCAGCTTCCGGATAGGTATCTTTTTCATCTTCTGCGAGTTTATGTAGAGTGCGCATTGCCAGATAAGGTGCACTTTTCGTTCCGTAAGTTACTGTGCCCAACTGCCAATCTTGTAGAGGTTCCTTAGGGGAAGATCTCCAGATTATAGTTTGCAGATGTTGTTGATTTTCGTTAAGCCAGATGAACCGATAAAGTTTTTCTACATCCGCCGTAAAGACGTATCTGTACGTTCTCCAATTAATTAGTAGTGTCAGTATATCCTTTTGTAAGTTCGGACCGCAGTACATGTGATCATTGAGACTACTGCTGTCTCCTTTTGTCTTGTACGACGCGTTGAACACTACTCTTAGTTTTGTTGTAGTGGACTCAGCTCTCATCACGCCGTGGTGAGGTAGGTAAACGCGGCCCCTACTTTCTTCTGTGACTGGTTTCATGTGTCCCATAGCGATGTATTCGTTCATAAAACGTTTGTACTCGTAACTGAGTTCTTTGTTTTTTTGCATTTTCCTTTCCAGTTGAAGGAACTGTGCTAATGCTTGTGACCTTGCATTGTTTAATTTTGTTTCGTAGTTAGGCTTTATAGGCATTTGTACCACATATTGTCCGTTCGCCAATCTTGTGGTAGTTACGTTGTAATAATCTTCACAGTGTTGTTCCTCACTAGTTGATGATGACTTGTCTGGAATTTCCTCGGATTCCCAAAATCTTGCCATGTTTTCGAAATCGTTTAGTGTTACCAAGCAGTTGAATGTCTTTACATTCCCGCATAGAATCCAGCCTACTTTCGTTTGTTGAGCTACTGGGTATCTCTCACTCCTGATGACGCCGTTTAGGATAAGTTCCGAGTAGATGTCCGCGCCCAAGAGTAGATCGATCGGGCCCGACAGATTGAACTGTGGATCCGCTAGTTTTAAGTTTTCCAAATAGTCCCAGTTGCTGATTGGGAACGATGCGGTAGGTAAGTTGCTTATGAGTTTTTTCATAATTAATGCTTCAAAGTTTAGTTTGTAGTCTGAATGTATTGACTGGCATTCTAAGGTCATTGCCCCTTTGCAGTTGCCGCTAAGGGTTCCGACGCCCGATACAACAGCGCTCACTTTACGTCGCTGTAATCGGAGGCGTTGTGCCGCGTTTTCCGTTATTAGGCTCACTTGAGAGCCTTGGTCTAGTAGACCTCTCAAGTTGATGAAGTTTCCATCAATTGTTTTGACTTTCAGGAGTACAGTGGTCAACAACACTTCCCTTTGTTCGTTCGTTATGTTGTTGACCCCATAGGAAGTCGAAAGGGTCGACGATGGGTATTCCTCCCTTGTTGCTTGTTTGTTGCTAGATAGTTCTGTTACATCTTCATGCATAAGTGTATGGTGTGCCTTATGACACAATTTACACGTCTTTCGTGATTTGCATTGTTTTTCTCCGTGGTTGAATAGGCAGTTTTTACAAATATGCAAGTTGCGAATTGCGTCATTTCGTTTGTTTGTGTCCATAGCCAAGAATTGTTCGCAATTCATCAATACGTGATTAGTTTTGCATATTGGGCATGTTTTTGCTGTCGTGAAGAAGGTTTTTGGTGAGTTTTGTGACTTGTTAAAGTACGATGACCCCTGCGTTTTATTCTTATAGTTGTAATTTCGGTTTTCTGATCCCTTATGAGACTGCTTTTCCGACTTCCATGGTTTGTTTGATGTCGAAAATTTTTGACTACTTCCCTGCAGAGGTTCCAGTGACATGAACTTTGATTCTAAAAACTCGGCGAACTCTTCCAGGTCGGGAAATTCCCTGGGATGTTTGATCTCCTTTATATATTCGTTAGACGTAACGCTATCTAGTTTTTGAATCAATAGGTGAACCACGATCGGATCCCAATTGGTGATGTCTAGCCCGATGTTTTTGAGCCCGTTCAAGCACTCCATCATGACGTCATGAAGCTTCCGTATGCTTGTTGCGGTTGGTTGCTGAATACTAGGTTGATTCAGGAGTGTATTCATGTATGATGTAAATAACAGCCGTTTGTTGTCGTAGCGGTGGGTCAGCATGTCCCAGCAAGATGCATAGTTTTCAGCACTGATGCCAAGATGCTGAACCAGTTTCTCTGCCTCACCCTTCAGTTTTGTTTTCAAGTGTTGCATTTTTTGAGCCTTCGAAAGTGTCGGATTGTTGTGTACACTTTCGAGGTAGAGGTCTCTAAAAGTCAACCACTGGTTATAGTTGCCATGGAAATCGGGTATTTGAATTTTTGGCGTAGATTTCTCATAATGTGCATTGTTCCAGATGTTGTGTTGTAGTTTCCTTTTCAGGTCATCATAGAAGTTTTCTGCTGTATTGTATTTCTGTTGATAAATTGAGTCCTCATCTTGTAGTAGGTAGTCTAGTTCCCAATTTACCTTCTCGATATGCTCCCATTTAGTTTTCAGGGTGCTTAAGTTGTCTTCTAATTCCCATTTTTCCATCGGTACTGCCAATGCTATGTTTACCTTCTCCACAGTGCGTTCGAACGCTCTAAAGTTGCAGTATTGCTGACGCAAAAGAACTTGTTGCTTTTCCGCCGACTCGCTTGCTTCCCGAGGAGGTACATGGAATTGGATATCGTCGAAAGTAAATTTCGATTGTCCCTTACCTTGCTTAGGCGTAGCAGGTGGTTGTTCCGTCTTACCAGCAGATGCAGACGGCAATTCTGATTTACGTTTCAACATGTCTTGCAGCACTTCTTCATACATCTTCTTCGTACAGTTGAAAATGTCGTCGTTGAAGTATTGAAGGTCTGTTGCTCCAGACTCTTCCAGTAGTTGATGGTTGTGAACAAACTTCTCCCAGTTATTGTTCAGCCGAGAAAGACGCTCCTCCAGGTATGCCAGGTTCTTCCTGGTGGGACTGTCCTTCTTGTAGTTGGTGCAAATAAGCTTCAAGTCTCTGAAGGTTGTTTCTTGATGGCTTATCAGTTCCGTTACGCTCTGAACCATGGTTATTAGTAATTGGGTTGACCGTTGGTGGAGTAGAGTTGTATCACCGCAGGTACTAGTTCACCAAAGTTGCGAAGTTTCCGCAAGTTTTGGATATCAAGTGCGTTAGCGCCCCACTATCGCGATCCGCTCTTCTGGGACTCCAGCTAGACAGATTCGCTAACGTTAACAGAGAGAATACGCACCTGTTATATCCGGCTCGAAGGACCAGTTTTATGTACGGCTCAGAGGTAGCCGGTTACTTACAGTTGAGTTGTTTGATGTGAGTTGACGAAAACCACAGATTTCACCACAGTAAACTTTATTCGTAAAAGTTACACGAAAGTTAAGTTGGATGCTAATCCGCGATTATAGCGCTACGGCAGCTATTGGTCAACTAACTAAATATAATAATAAAGTAAATAAAAACGAGTATTTAAAAGTAGGTCGCGGCGTAAGCAATTTGCCTGTACGTGAACCGTACAGCTTATGTAATGATGTGATGATGATGTTCAACATCAATGGACTGCAATCTAATTTCACCCTCTAACAGGAGATTGTGTATGAATTAACAGTACCGGCAATGTCTACAAGATCGGATAAGGATCCAAGTAATCTTGTTAATTCTCTATTAGATCAGACGTTTATAGATCCTTAAATCAATTACAATAAACTGCAAATACAGTAAATACTCAGACGTCGTTTAGCTGACCGGATGTGCCAACTGCCAGGCGAGCCGACATCCGGTCAGGTAATTGAGAACGACACCACTATTAGCGGCAATTAAATGAAAATACATTAAATAAGTAACGGGCTGTAAAATAAATAAAATGTAGTAATTATTACTTTATTCATATTTTTAATTGAAATTCGCTAACGTAACTATCGTTTCAATATATCACTGGTTTTCTAGTTTCACTTTATTATTTTTATTAAATGCCTCTTAAAACATAATATCTTCTAAATACTTACACTGTTTGTAACAACATCCTCGAATTTAATTTAAGAGGAAAATTTTATTTAAAATTCCATTTCAGCGCTAAATCATAATAAACGTCGATGGACTTCATTAGTTAACAATCTACAAAAGAACTCATCAAAACTAACCATCGAAACTTTTCCACTTGCCGATTGGTTTAATTCTGATTTGAAGTAGGTAACAGACACAACAACATGAATTTTCTATTTCTAAAACCCGCATTTTAGAATGAAACACAACGATCATAATCAATTTTTTATAATTTTTCAACAAGCAAGATATTTTTTTTTTATTCTTTGCCCCATAAAAAGGGAGAACTGATCAATTAGTCGGTACTTCTTTACTAATAAATCGTTTTTTTAAATCGATATTATTATCATCATTTCAACATACAGGTGGGTATGTCGCCGGTTAATGACAAAATCAGGTTTATGATCAAAACGCTAGGCTTATGATCATGAACCGGAAGAATTTAAAAATTAAAACAACAATTTAAAAAAACAAAATTATTAATTTATTTTATCATAAAACTGAGAAAATCCAGTATTTTGATCAAAAACCTGAACTTGACGCGATCGAATGGAAGATTATTACCCGGCTGCAACGATTATGATGGTTATGATTTTCGCGTGTATCTTATATTCTTTATTACCTCATATCTTTCAAACTGTTTGACGGATTTTTATAATTAAGAAATCGTTAGATAGGTCTTTCTCTTGGCTACTCGGCCAATTTTTCTAAGCTAAATAAAGTTAAAAAAAAAACATGGCGGATTTCAGGCGCCATATTTTGGTATTTCAGACCAATCAAGTGAGGTATCAAAATTAAGGGTTTTTAAAGGTGATTACATAAATATATACCACTTATATGTTTAAAAGTCATTCGAAAAAAAAGGCAGTTGGAGGATACATATGGTTTTGGTCAGTCAGCTTGCGATTATTCAGTCAGCTTGCAAATTTTATAATATAGTTTTAAGGACATAGATTTTAAGGCAACCTTTGTGTAGAGAAAACAATAAATTTATTTATTATGTATCCTCCGACTGCACAGCATAAACTTCTTCTTGTTTACGTCTTTAGTTCACTTCTTTCTTCAGCCGGGTTTTTTAGTTTTTATTTAAAGAAATAGCAGCCGACATTGTTTTTATGAAATAAACTAAATTTTCTCAGATTTATGAGAACATAAAGTAATAATTTTGTAATTTTTCGGTTCTTGATCAATAGCCTAGGTTTTTGATCAAAAACCTGATTTCGTCATAAACCTGCGACAGATATATCAGTGAGAATGCCAGGCATACTTCTCAAAAATCATTCATACAAAAGACATAAACGCGCTCACATCACACTCGACCACATTATTTCACGAAACATAAGAACTAAGTTAGCAGCCGTCCCCTCTGGTCTCCACCCCCCGGCTCCTGGTTGTAGGTGAACAGCCAGCGCAGCATCCTCCATAGCGCCTCTGTGTCTTCGCAGTGAATCTTGTAGCAGTGCTTCATGCTGCGACGGGGGAGCGTTTGTGGGCTGAAATAAAAGTTTAAATACGTTTCGCTTTTTATATCATAATCAACATAATTATTAACTGATTTAGCAAGCAAAACTACCTTTGGTTCTATGTTCGTCTGTACAAATGTTTTATTTTTAATTTGTTCACCAATTACTCCGTCAATTTTGGACTGATATTGAAATATTTTTTTTTTTGTAAGTTCTTTCTTTCAATGGGGCCACCATTGTCACAAATTCAGGATCTGAAGAGGGAATCCCATGAAAATAGACTCTTCAAATTTTATAGCCATAAATGTAGCGATTTTAGTAAAAATCTAAATAAAAAAACAAAATCAAAATATTTTTAATTCAACTAAACCATACGTAGGTTCTTTTGAATTGTCTAATAAAATATGAATCTAGTTGCAGGTATTTTCATCAACATGGAATTGCAAGCATTTGCATTCAGAAAGTATAATTTGGTGAAAGGGAACTGATGAGGAAGACCACAGATGACACTGGAACTTCTCAATGAGAAGTATGGTTTGGGTATAAGATATCTCGAATAGGACTGTGATGAAGGAAATTAAAATAAATGGTTCTAATGAAAATGGTACTATATGAAGCCGAAAGGTAGGCACCGGAACTCCGTAATACAACAATGTATCGCAGTCGTGTTTAGGCGTGTTAGAATTGTTATGAGAAGCACTTTGGCTATAAATGATTTTCATGCTAATATTATAAGGTACTAAAACCAAAAAGAGAAAAACAAAAAAAATTACCGACTTCCAAAACAAAATACAACAAAACGAAAAATAACTTGATTTTCGGCTTTTTCGGATTGGCTGTTGAAAATTCATTCAACTAATCACTGGCGATAACGCGTACTTGATACTACGTGCCTACATTAATTCTGCGATAATTTAGCGGTGAGAAACCCGGCCCAGATCTAGCTTAATATTAGGCAATATCCGGCAACCCAAAATACTTTCTTTAAATACCATAAGTACATAACGCTTCCTGTGTTAATTTCAGTTGTTACTCAGGTGCGTCTTATTAACAAGAAGCTCACCAATTATAATATACGTATTGACTAAGGGCCAGTTTCTGAATTAAGAATTTAGAGTTAAGAATGTGTCAAGCCCTACTTTAACGACAAAGTTCGACAGGTTTTCAGGCTAACGTAGAGTTTGACAAATCAACTTATAATTAACTATTTAGAAACCTGGCGTAAATGTCTCATTTTGTTTGGTGTTAAACCATTGCTGCATTAATTTAAATACGACAATAGCTGCAGTCACAGTTATGTAATTGATGAGCCAATTAACACTCCTGCAACAAGGATTCACTACTCTGCATGCACCGACAATACCCAAGTGACGTCATTCTTTCACCGCATTCCAACAGCACATAATCATCATCACATGATATAACAGCATCTAGAACTAAGTCCCAACAGGTTTTCTGCTAGTTTTGTAACACTGTGATAGTTTCCTAGCTTCGCGTGTTCTTAGAGAAAGTGTTTGTGAACCTAACCTCTCACCTTACAGGTCATTTGGCTGAGTTTAGAGCTTAATCTTGATTTATGTTGTTGAGTTAAAAGCTAAGATACTAACGACATATATGTGAGTGCAGTTAAGATAGCTTTATCTATAATTCTAAGTAGATTATGCTTGTATAGTAGTTAGGACTTGTTTGAATTAATATTTGTTTCGGGATATTTACCATGTATATTTTGATTTAGGTTGAGAGCTCGATATTTCGGCACTGTTACAAGCGCCATGATCACGAGAACTAAAGTCTTTGCGGGTGGGTGTTATTAATATTAATTCTAATGATTGTGACCATGTCAGCTTAAAAACTTATATTAGGACTTGTTTTACTGTTTTCGCTCTGTGTTAGACTATTTTGGACAATCTTTCAGATACATTTAAAAAAGTCGTGAAACAAGTTATCATAATTTTGTATAATTTAGTTTACATTGGTCGTATATAAAACGCAGATAATACGTTTGAAATAGTTTGGCAAAGTGGATTCCTTGACGGCAGCATGTGCTTAAGTTTAGGTCCAGCAATGGTCCATATATTGCTCCCTTTAATATGACAAGAATACTTACGGCACATAGTTCCTTTCAGAGTGCAATTCACAAAGCAGTCGTCTTCTGCATCGCTCGCTGATAGGTACCCCGTCTGACATTCCAGGGTCTGAGCGACGGTACGGCAGGGATGAGGGTTGCCTGAAACAAAACCAATGAAGATATTGGAAAACCTGCCTTTTTAGCTGTCACTCCTGGTACCTACTCGACTGACCCAGTTTTTTTATCCGTCATCCTCAACCAATTGCTAAGTATGCTAACCAAAGGTTTAAAATTTTGTTAAAAAGCGTTTATGTGTGTGTCTTTCGGAGGATACATCTGGTTTTGGTCAGCCAGCTCGCGAATTTGTATTCTCCGACTACATAGCATGTTTTACATCTTTTTTTTTAGTTCGCTTTTGACGCTGTCGGGTTTTTTTTAATTAACGTTTTATTTGTGTATAACATTAATAAGAATGCTCAACCAGTTTCGCTAAGGAAAATGTGCCCTGAAAATCCTAACTGAAAAGACTTATTTTAAAGATTTCCCTGGTACACTACATGCACGTTTACCCACTGACGATTGCGTAACTCACGGACGCTTGTCTTCCGCGCATGTGCATGTATGTGCGCCGCCATGCACCAGTGCTGTGCGTGGCGCTGGCGAGCTGACCGACTGACACGCACCATTGCTTGACGTGACGGGTGTCGGACGCAATGGTTTATTCATGTACTGTTTACATTGATTGATGTGATGTCTGTCTAAATGGAAAACTAGCAACACTTTTAAGTAACCATATTCTTCTCTTAAAATATACCCAGTTTTACATAAAAAAAATCGATTGTATATTTATATTTGTGTCCAGGAAAAATTAAAATATAAGTTCTCTTAACTTATTATTCTATTCTATTATCTTTAAATTAATTTGAATAAATTAAATGAAACTCAAGGAGTCCCAATGAGTCATCAGATTTGAAGTCATAAGTTCCAACTGCTACCAAACGATTAGTTTCTTATCCTAAAAACTCTCTAAAACAAAAAAAAATTGAATCATCTTCATTATTTAAGCCGAAATACGTCCAATGGGAGACAGGCCTCCCGCATGCGTCGCCGCACTGTTCGCTCGAATTTTAGAATAGACTGACATAATTTCTTTCAAAACTCTCAAAGATTTGCAGTATTTATTCAAAGCCGTAATAAAAAAAAATATGTCGCCCCTATAGTAAATCTTTAGCTGCTAGTATTTCCAATACCCATAAATAAATCGATTTTATAAGTTACCAGTATTTCCAATAAGTACCCATAAACCTAACAACTACTTATCGTTTGTCAATAACTACAAGAAAGCCGCGTAAAACCCCCAGCACAGCGCGCCAACGAATCGCGATTAGCATCGACGCGGGCGCAGCGATTTCCTCACACATAAAACTTACAACTTTCTATGATAAGCAGCCGCTACGTTCTGTTTCTTTTATTCCTAGTTCTGGTCAAAAACTTCGGTTTAGTCAAGTGCTAAATAAAGAAGTGTGTGCATGCGTTGGGAAAAACTGTTGAGTAATGTGTTTCCCGAATATGTAGAATAATGACATGTGTTGCCCGAATATGAGGAGTGTGTTTCTCTGTAATTGTCGCCATTACGCAAGACATGTCGACCTATAATGTGTTTGGCTTTGAAGTGCATTCTTAGGGAAATACAGTATATTTGTTTTTTCTGTAATACGAGTCTCCATAATAGAAACTTCTCTTGTTCTTGGTTGCGTTTACAAAAACCAATTCAACGGTTTAAATGTTGAACCTACGAGCAAAATCACTGATGTACTGAACTTGTTTTTTTTTTTTTAATTTGAATTCGGTTTGCTCTTGACTCTAGTCTAGGTCAGAGGTGACATAGACAAACTTAGCATTTGTGGAATGGCAACCAGGTAAGGATGGTAACTTGCAGTGTGTCTAGATATCCGATGGTAGAAGGGGCCGGTGGTATGGATGAGGTCGAGGAGTTCTTGAGCACACTCACCGAAGTACAGTCTGTAGAAGACCGACAAGCAGGAAACCCTGCGGCGATAAGCCAAGCTGTGAAGCTTGGCATCCACCAGTTCACCACGTCACCAATTAACCTCTTAGTTCTGCGTTCTACCAAGACAAGCGCGGCAAGTTGATATTTAGC
Source organism: Orthosia gothica (assembly GCA_949775005.1). Taxonomy (NCBI): domain Eukaryota; kingdom Metazoa; phylum Arthropoda; class Insecta; order Lepidoptera; family Noctuidae; genus Orthosia; species Orthosia gothica. The sequence continues at coordinate 33,174,124 of OX459044.1, forward strand.
TGAGCTATTCCAAAGGTAGGCTGCAATACTCCATGCAGGATCGTACTTGCGCTTTGTAAAGAGTTAAAAGCTGTCCAGTCGTTATTTCGTTAAGAATCGCTTCACTCTATTTAGGATGCCCAGTTTTTGGCCACAATTTGAGCTTTGTACTCATTGGAGGCGCCGAAGTTGAGTGAATTTTCCAACTTCCAAATCAAGAGGCGCGCGAAGGAATACAGTACGCTTAACCGTGGATTTCATCAATTCTAAGCAACATTAGGACAATGTTTCAAAGTCAAAGTCAAATTATTTATTTCAATAAGGCCATCAGTGCCGTTACTTTTGAACGTCAAAATTTAAAAATAATAATAATTGATTTTACCGTCCATTCACAAAGGTAGATAGTTATGGAGAAGAACGGGCCAGAAACTACACACATACACTTAAAAAAGTGTTTTACAATATTTACATAAGTAAATAAATTTTTCTTTCATTTAGTTTTATTAAATACTAGTTGTGCCCGCGGCTTCGCTCCCGTTAACTGCCTATCCTACCATACTTACCTACCTACCTGTACCTAACCTGCTTACCTAGACCTACCTACCTTACTTACCTTTCTACCTTCCTAGATCGAGCGTTCGCTGCTCAGAATACTTTTTACTCTAGGGGGGGAATATCGAATTCATACTAAAAGGTAAGGACAGATTTGCTGCGCGCCATTTAGTAGCACTGCAGAACCTAAACCGAAACGAAAACATAAAAATAAACTTTTTTCAAATAAATACTACCGAAATAGAAAATAGAATCTAGTCATAACGTGTGTATGACTAGATGTATGAATGTGTATGAAGCAAAAGAAGTAGGTATGTAAGGATCGTAGCAGGTGGCGTTCTGTAGTTTCTGCCTACCCCCATAGGAAAAAGGCGTGAGTTTATGTATGTATGTATGTATTTAAAAACTACCGACTACCAAATAAAAACACTACAAAGAATTAGTATTAGTTTGATAGGTAGAGGTACCAATTTTTTTTTTATGGACTCCGAAAAATTGTTACCTACCAAAGACACCGACTTCCAAAAAGATAGTAATTTTTCACTTTGTAGTGTTTTTATTTGGAAGTCAGTAGTAGGTTTTTGAATAAAAGGTTTTTAATTTTTCACTTTTTTGTTGTACATTACAGACAAGTTCTTTAGTAAGATACCTATAATAACAGAATCGATTACACGAATATCATGAAACTTGAACATAACCGGTGAGATGAGGGTGTACCAAGATGAACTGTACACATCTGTGTACTGGCTTGATGTTATGTAATGAAATGGTACAAAAAATAAACAAACATGCGATTGCAGCAATCCCGAGAGATTTGCCGTCATTTATTGAAGAGTTATATTGTATATCTCCGAAGTTCTACATCAGATCTTCACTAAATTAAAATGGGACCAATTTGGGAGTATATTCTTTCAAACAAAAAAGAGTTTTCAAAATCGGTCCACAATTGACGGGGATATCGGTGAACATAAACAACAAAAAAACAATGTCGAACATAGGACTTCCTCCTTTTTGGAAAGACGCTGGGACTCGAACTCGCAACCTTGAGTGTAGTAGGCCACCACTTTTATCATTAGGCTATTCAGACTAGCAATAGCGACAGCGAAATTACGAATCACATTGCACGCACGTGACATTACTATTATGATTAGAGACCCAAATTCTCATAAAACTTATTTTTTTGTCTCGTGCATTAGGATCCGAATTATTATATTTTTACTCTAGCCTCACTTGAAATAGCCCTTGAAGGTAATATTATGGTTGATTCGACTTAGAGAGTTGACCGTCCTGGTTCGCTGCGTCCATGCATGGTTTTAGGGATCCCAACTAACTACCATTTTTTTTCTATGGTCATTCTTTCGTGGAAAATCTTAACACTGCCTTTCAAAAAATTACACGAAATGCACAACACCATCTATCGAATATGGAGTTGAACCATAGTTGAACAGTCCGAGTATCTGAATTGCGTATATTGCGATATTTTACTTCTTGACCACTTTAAATTCATCTATCTTTTGATAGACTCAACCGATTGCGATGAAACAGAAACTAAGTAATACTTCAAATTACGCACAATTTTTATGTATAAAAGTTATCTACTTTGGTTACGTACATTTTACGTGATGCGTGCACAAATAAACAGACAAAAATGCTGGAAATTTATTATATGTATAGATTACAAGTTTATATATTTGGTTATATAACTTTACTTTGTGTGTACTTTAGCTAATCTATAAGATGGTTGATCTAACATATTTTATCTTTATATCTAGTTTAACAATAAAATTTGTATATTTTTTCTTACATCCTACTACTAATACAAACGTGAAAGTTTGTGAGGATGGATGGATGTATGTATGTTTCTTGTTCTTTCAAGCAAAAACTACTGAACGGATTTTGATGAAACCTCACAGGAATATAGCTGATACGTCAGGAACACATAGGCTATAATTTATAAAGATACTGGGCGAAGTACTAATACCACGCGGGCGGAGCCGCGGCCGACAGCTAGTACATAATAATTATTTTCATAAATGAATTGACAAGGAAATGTTATAATAATATACTTTTAAAAATAGTTTCCTGGTTCTCGGTGACTTAACTTGTGACAGCTCTCTTTTGCAATATAAATATGGATTCAATGTCAGCCGCCCGACCCCACAGCAAAATACCGTATGCAATAATACTGTGAAAGTAACTAAAATAGACCAAACGCGCGGTTTTTACATCTGCTAACTGTCTTATCTTTCTAACAGCAAACGTGGCTGAGTTTAGCGGACCTGCAAGAGATGTTATATAAGGAACCCTATTGTAATTTGTCGTCTAGAGTGATTTCTAGGAAAACTGTTTGATTTATAAAATCCAGTTATTCTCCATTCAATATGATGTCGTATTAGCTACTTCAAACATTCGGTAATGTGAACCTTATACATTTGTTTTTTTTCAATAAGTACCAAATTGTTTGCCGTGAACCAATTTTGGACCTGATGAATATTCATTACCTGGTGATTATAAAATCGTTGTCCACACTATTGCACACACAACGCTAAGAACAAAACTTGAAGTTCAATATCTTCAGGTTGACTCGAAGTTTTGTTCTTAGCGTTGTGTGTGCAATAGTGTGGACAACGATTTCTCCCAACCACGACAAGTACGACTATGATGGCGATCGCCAGCAAAGAGTAACTTATGGCATATTGATGAATGTCGTGACTTGTTAGTGTTGGTAGTGAAGCTTCATTTTGCCGTTGAGTTGCAATTTTCTGATCAATTGTTACAATTTCCTGATCCGTAGCCTTTGACTGAAGGATATTTTGAGCATAACGATATGTTAAGTTCACTATCTTGTTAATCGATGTATCAAATGTTGGAGCTGTAAACTCATAATCCATCTTCATATGACTGCTGTATCGGCGTTGAGCGTAGATGGTTAAGTCGTTGGATTGCAGTACGCATCCCTGAGATAATGTCACTATGCTCGATAATGCAATGGTTTGTGATGTGACGTCGTTGCTACATATGATTCGTAATGCACACGTTTCGCAGCAAATCGCCAGCCAGCTGTTTTGAGTTTGTAACTCTATCCAAGTGTCTTTGCATGACGCGCGTTCGACGTCACAAGGTTCATTGTTTTGATGCGATAGCAGTTTTGCCTCACAAGGAGCGTTTTTGCTGTGTAGGTCAAATGATGGCAGGTTTTTCTTGCATAAGAAATTCTGCGATTTTTGTTGCATGCAGTGTTTCAAGTCATCTTTGGACATAGACACGTAAATGTTCTTCTTGAAGTTGACAGCGATGTACTCGTTTGATAACTGCACATATGTAGTTTCCTTAGCATTGTTAACCGGTAAAGGTATCGCTTGGTATATTACGAAATCTTCGTTAGCTACAAGTGGAATATGTGCTTCGAAAAGAAAGTAATTTTCAGTAACTCGTGCTTTCACATTGATCAGCTTGTAGATATCTTTAATGTTTTCTTTGTAGTTCTCAACTGGTAGCGATAAAGATTTCGGAAGGCTTCCGGATATTTCCGTTAATTTTTGAATCAGACGCACCGGACTTATCAGATGGACATCTACATGACCTTGGTAGACGTTAGTTAGAGTATTAAACAGCATCTCCTGGAACGTCCTCAAGCTGTTGATCAATAGGTACGTCGTTAACGAAGCAGAGTTGAGGTAGGTAGTAGCCGAAAGTATTTCCATTTCCGTTTCGATGGATGCTATATTTTTATTGGTCTGATTGATAAAGTTATCAATGGAGTTGAATTGACGCTGAATATTGTCTTCAGTTTGTTTCAATACTTGATTCTCAAGCTCCACAATCGTTGTTTGATTTTTTAATAACTCAAGTAAGTAGTTCTCATTGGTTTGCAGAGATTGAATATCGTTTTGATATTTCTTAGCGAATTGTTGGTCCAATATCCCAAACAGACTGTTAGCTATGTAGCCGACTCCGTCGACTAGACCCCGTTTCTTCCTGTTGCTCAGGTGTTTGTGGGGATTTATAAGTATAGAGTTGTAGTAGTTTAGAAGTTCTAGTTCATGATTTAATTGTTCCATGGTTGATCTGCAGTGTTGTAGATTCGTTTTTTGGCATAAGTTGTGAATATTCTCGAAGTAAGTTTGAGTACGACGAGTCCCATCCCAATAGTTTGTTAGGTTGTAGTACATCATTAGTATCCATTCATCGTGCACTACTTGCATTTTGCCGACGGTGTCATAGTATATGGGCCGCTCGCGTTCCAGACTTGTAATCTGAGCGGTCGCCGCCGGCGCTCCGCGCGTGCCATCGGTGGCGGTATAAGATCCCGTTACAAATGTAAACAATGATAACATTGTTATTAGTAACGTTGAGATAAGATTCTTTGACTTCTTCCGCCGTTCGTTTTTCGATTTCTGTGGAGGCTTATTTTTCATTTCGTTTTCTTTGGTTTCCTCAGTTTCAGAGTTCAATGGTAATGGCGACAGTTTTGTTATTGGGCGCTTTATGATTCCTGCTTGAGTTTTAACAGTAGTTACTCGAACATATCCATCAGATCCTGGATGTGTTTCCAGAATCCGACCTAGGGCCCATTTTCCCGGCGGTAGATTGTTTTCTTTCACCAGTACTACATCGCCTTCTTTAACGTTTCTAGAAGGCTTGTTCCACTTACTACGTGTTTGTAGAGTGGTAAGGTAATCGTTTGACCAGCTTTTCCAATATTGTTGAAACATATGCTCGGTAAGCTGCCATCTACGGCGTAAATCAATGTTTTTTACGTCACTGTAATCCGAGAGTGGCATGGACAATATTGGGCTTCCTGTAAGGAAATGTCCAGGCGTTAGGCAGTTGTAGAACTCTTCTGGATCTTCAGTTAGCGGGCACAGAGGTCTTGAATTCATGCAGGCTTCTATTTTTGCTAAAATCGTTATGAACTCCTCGTACGTTAGTTTTTGGTCCCCCAGTACTCGTCGCAGATGGTGCTTCATAGACTTGACGGCAGCTTCCCACAGACCGCCAGCAGTTGGCCAGGCGGGGGCGTTGAAATGCCACTCCACCTCCAATTTGGCCAGTTCGTTGAAAACATCTGGTTTCAGTAGTTGTTTGAACTCTTCGAATTCCTGACGAAGCACCTTTGCAGCGCCGATAAAGTTTGTACCACAGTCAGAGTACATGTGTTTCGGGGTGCCGCGTCTCGCACATAGTCTTTGGAAGGCCGCCATAAACGTTTCTGTGCTAAGGTCTGATACGAGTTCAATATGAACAGCTTTCGTCGCCATACATATAAATATGGCTATGTATCCCTTTGAAGTTTTTACGCCTCTACCCTTGTTGTGTTTAACATCCACATGACCGGTAAAGTCTACTCCTGTGTGCGTGAAAGGGCGGCACGGAGTGATCCTTTGCGGTGGTAGGTCACCCATCAGTTGATAGCTATCTGTCTTGTTGAAGCGATGGCAGCGTACACATCTTCGAAGTTGGTTCTTGACAGCCCGGTTGCCGCCAACGATCCAGTAACGCTGTCTAATATAAGTCAGCGTTAGCCGAGCTCCTCCATGTAATGTGGCTGAATGTGCTTGTTCTATAAGAAGTTGTGTAAATCTTCCTTTATGTGGTACGATTATTGGATTCTTCATATCCCCAGTTAATCTTGAGTGTTTAAGACGACCTCCGACACAGATGATGCCCGCTTTGTTTACATAAGGATTCAATTTGCAAATTGCGCTTTTCTTTGATACTGTTTCGTTGTTAACGATTTGTTTGTATTCAGAATTGAACTGCAATCGCTGCGCTTGAATTATGATACTAATGCGCGCTGCGCTTAGTTCACTTGTTGTTAGGTACGTAGTTTCCGATTTCGTCCTATTGCGCACATTTGTAATGAAGCGTAATATCCATGCGATGACCCTGTTTGCTTGTGTCAATGAGCTGCATTTGCTCAGTAAATTGATAATTATATTATGATCGATATTTTCTTGCGTGATTTTAGCGTGGTTTAAGCCGCCAAAATTCGTTTGGAAAGTGCAAGGCATATCTGCCGGCGGATCTTGTTTTGTTAAGAACTCTGGGCCTTGCCACCACAGGTTGAAGTTTACTAGTTTGCTTGGCAAAAGACCTCTTGAGGCGCAGTCTGCTGGATTTTGCTCTGATTTGACATAATGCCACTGAGCTGCAGGAATGACGTTTTTGATCTTTGTAACTCTGTTGGCTACGTAAGTTTCCCATCTTGATGTTTCGCCTTGAATCCACGCGAGGACCACTTGAGAATCCGACCAAGCCCGTGTTGATATGTTATATCCACAGAATGTTTCCTTGGTTTTCTCCATCAAGTCAGCTAGTAGCTGAGCACCACACAGTTCCAGTCTTGGTAGTGTTGTTTTCTGAGTCAGTGGAGCCACCCTTGTTCGAGCAGCAAGTAGAGTTACGATGGGTTGGCCATGTTCGTTGAACGCCTTGCTGTAAATAACGCAAGCGTACGCCTTTACACTTGCGTCGCAGAAGCCTAGCAATTCGACACATTGTTGTGTGTCGCCAATCCATCTATTTATCGTTATTTTATTAATGAACGGCAGTTCTGTTTTTAGGTTCAGCCACTCAGATTCAATGTTGCTGGGCACTATGTCATCCCAGCTAAGTTTACTCATCCAGACTTTCTGGAATAGTAGTTTGGCCTTGACCGTTACTGGGGAGAGCCAACCCAATGGGTCGTAAAATCTTGATATGGCTGAGAGTAAAGATCTCTTTGTTAGTTGTTTGGAGTTTTCCACAGGCCAGTTAAAGTGGAAGTTGTCGCTGTTTGGATTCCAACCGAGGCCTAACGTTTTGCTTGATTCTTCCCCTTTAAAATCAAACATGGTTTGAGTTGAAATTTGATCCTTGCGTAAGTCTTCCAGTATAGCGCGGTCATTGGCTGTCCACTTCCGTAAATTCATACCTCCTCCTTTTAACAGTTGGATCAAGGAGTTTTGCAGTTTTTTCGCTTCTGTGAGGTTGTTATGGCCGCTAATGACGTCATCTACGTAGCATTCTTCTATGAGTGTCTTGGCAGCTGCCGGATGTTTGTGACCGTCGTCAATGGCTAGTTGCTTCAATGTTCGCATAGCTAGCCATGGTGCGCATTTGGTCCCGTAGGTTACTGTGCAGAGCTGGTAATCGCGAAGATGTTGATCTCGTGAGTCCCGCCATACAATTCTCTGTAGATGTTGTTGTTCTTTTGAAATCCAAATGCAGCGGTACATCTTTTCAATGTCAGCCGTAAATGCGTATTTATACGTTCGCCATTTCAGTATAAGGGCCTGAATGTCCTTTTGTAAGTTGGCGCCTTTTTCCATGACGTTGTTCAGGCTGACGCCAGTCGTAGTTTTTTGAGAGGCGTTAAATACGACCCTCAACTTTGTTGTTGTCGAGTTTTCTCTCAAGACCCCGTGGTGCGGTAAGAAGTAGACGTCAGTAGGTATCTGAGGTGCTAATTTCATGTGACCCAGATCCGCGTACTCTTCCATGAATTTTTTGTACATGGAGGAAAGCTTTTCGTTCTTCTCTAGCCGTTTTTCCAACTGTAGAAACTGCGAAACCGCAATTGTTCTAGACTTGCCTAGTTTCTCTTTGTAGTCTGGAACTAGAGGCATTTTGACGATGTACTTTCCGTCAAATGATCTTCTTACAGTTTCGTTATAAAATTGTTCACACTGGTCATCTTTGGGGATATCTTTAGTTTTTTGAATTTCTTCATTCTCCCAAAATTTTGTTAAATCCTCTAAGTTGACTACAGTAACGTGGCAGTTAAACGTTTGTTTCATCTTTCCGCATAAAATCCACCCAATTTGCGTTTGTTGTGCAACTGGGGAGCTGTTATTGCCTTTCAATACACCTCCTAGGATAATTTCGGAGTATACGTCGGCTCCTAGTAATAGGTCGATTTGCCGAGATACGTTGAAGTCAGGATCTGCAAGTTTCAAGTTTTTCAAGTGACTCCATGCACCTTTCTCGAACGTTTTCATAGGCAGGTTGTTTGTTAGCTTCGTCATAATAAGTGCTTGAGTTTCAAAGTTATAATCGGAGTGAATCGATTGACAGGTAAGTTTCAGTTTTCCCCTGCATTCTCTGGAAACAGAGCCGATTCCCGATACTGATGCGTTGATCCCGCGCCGAGGAAGACGTAATATTTGTGCAGCGTTTTCTGTTATCAAGTTCACCTGTGAGCCTTGATCGAGCAACGCACGTAGTGTTACATAAATCCCATCTGCAGATTTTATTCTCAGCTGGACCGTAGTCAGTAGAACCTCCATGTTGTCTTTAGACAAATGGTTAGATGTTGGTTGTTGAGATGAAGGGCGTTGTTCAACATTGTTTTTTCTAGTCGCTGACGTTATGGTTTGGTTGTCCGGATTGTGCAATAGTGTGTTGTGTTTCAAGTTACATTCTTTGCACATTTTCGTGGATTTGCACTCGTCATTTCCGTGGCTGAATAAACAGTTTTTGCACAGCTGCAGTTTCGACACGGTGTCATTTCGCTTGCCAAAGTCCATTTGTAGGAATTTGTCACATTGGCGCAGAACGTGACTTCCGTTGCAGAATGGGCATTTACCGTAAATAGCATGATAGTTGTTTGTTTTATTTTGATTGAAGTTATAGTTATGTTTCTTCATCTGGGTTTGCTTGTTGAATGTTTTCCAGTTGGATGATTTTTCTGTGGCTGTAGGGTTCGCCCTTTTAGCTGATTTCATCGTTTCGTATGCCATGAACTGTGTTTCGAGGAAATACAGGAAGTCGTGGAGGTTCTGTAGTTCTCTGTGATCTTGAAGTTCTTTCATGTAGTCACTCAAAGTACTGGAGTCCAGTTTTTGTGACATGATGTGCACAATGATCGGGTCCCAAGTTGAAGTATCAATACCGATGTTAGAGATGCCGTTCAGGCATTCGGTAATGACGTCATGCATCTTCTTCAAATTGTATGAGTCTGCATGTTGTATGATCGGCAGATTTAGCATGTTGTTCATAAATGAAGTAAACTGGAGGCGACGATTGTCGTAGCGCTGAATTAATATATCCCAGCATGAGTTATAGTTTTCAGTGCTAATGGTCAGATGCTGCACTAAGCGTTCAGCTTCTCCTCGCAGCTTGGTCTTTAAGTGTTGCATTTTCTGCGCGTTGTTGATCATAGGGTTTTTGTGAATAGCTTCCAGAAATAGGTCTTTGAAGGAGATCCACTGACTGTAGTTGCCGGAGAACTCAGGGATTTCGATCTTAGGTGTCGATTTCTGGTAGTGGACGGTGGACCAGATTTTGGCATGGATTTTCCTCTTTAGCTCATCATATTGTTGTTCAATGTCCGTGAACATTTTGTAGTAATGTTCGTTGGATCCTTTCAGTTGAAAGTCTATTTCCCAATGAAGTTTATCGATGGGTTCCCATTTCGATTTCAAGGTTGCGAAGTGGTCTTCCAGTTCCCATCTTTCCGATATAGTGATTAAGTCAATCTTGGAGATGACACGGTGAATCGCGTTGAAATTGCATTCTTGCTTGTTAAGCAAGAGTTGTATGTTGCTGTCGTCATCTTCTGAAGTCCCACCTAGGTCGAACTTCACGTTTTGTTTGCTCAAAGTCGTCAGTTTGCTGGTTATGTCTGTTTTAGTTGATAAGAACATTTCTTTAGTTTTTTCGTAGACGTCGTCCTTGAAATATGCTATGTTCTTATCTTCTAGTTCGAGCAACAGTTGGGCATGCCTGCCTTCGAAGTCTTGCCATTGGTTTTCTAGCGACGACAAGCGTTTCTTCAGGTATTCCACAGATTTTCGTGATGATGAATCCTTGCGATAGTTGACACATAATGCTTTGATGTTATCGAAGCACGTTGACTGCAATTCTAGCATATCCATGTTGATGCTTGCTGACACGTCGTTGACTGTGGCAGGAGAGCGTTGCGTTGTATTGCGAAGGCTACTGCGTTGCTTGTAGTCTTCTCCGTTTCAAATCTTGAAATCGTTGACTTACTTGATTTGAAATGGTCAGTGGAACTCAGCACCCTTGCACCTCTGTCACGATATTATGCGACTTCTCAATCTAGCTGGGGCGACCCGCTTCTGGGAGACCAGCTAAACCGATTCGCTACCGTAAAGAGACACAGTGGCACCAAACATCCGGCTCGAAGGACCAAAAAATGTACGGTTCGTACACTTGCAGAGTTGTTGTTGTTGAGGTTGAAGCACGAAGAGAAAAGATCACTCAGTTTTCGTTAGATTTATTACGTATTTTTGTGTTTACAAGTAATACTGTTGACGATTCCTTTCTCTAATGTTAGTCACCGCGTAGCAGTTATCGTACTCATTGATTTAAAGTGTTTCATGTGTATTTATAATATTATTGGAATGACGCACGTATGGTGCACGGCACCGCGTCAGCAAAATATGTACAGTTTTAGACTGTACACACATCATCAACATTTTGTAACCGCTTTCAGGCTTAGGTATACATTATATTTCTCGTATATGTCCTACACCAGTCCATATAAAATTCGTTTGAGCACACTCTAAATACCGCAAACTTCAAAGTCTTCGAATACTCCTCGTGTCATCAATCACTAGGCCGAATGTACGTGTCGCGTGCTGCGTGCTGCGTGCACGCTACTCGCGTGCCACGACCACAATACATCCGCGGTGGTTGCGTGCGGTCCATCACCGTGTAATGTAACTGAGCTTACACGGATATTGGTTCAACAGTTGAGCTGGGTTATAGACGTCTGTGGCAATGTTTAAATTGTTCCAAAATCGTACTTTTTACGTTGTTTGCTAAGGTTCCTACTTCTTTGAAAAAACTTTTTAGACCACATTAAGGGAAAATTTGACCTCTCTGGTAAGTTAACTTAAGGTTACACATTTCGAAAATTCTTCCGTATAAACGTAGTCCAGCGATTATCCCATAAAGACGGAGGAGGAGTTTTGATTGCCGTTTCAACGAAATTCAACTCTAAACGTATTGATACATGGCAAAGTAAATGCGAAGATCTCTGGGTCACAATCGATATTTCGACTACGTGACAACTAGCAGTCTAACTGTGCAGTCTACCTCCCTCCACCAGTATGTCTATCAACATTTGAACATTTCATCGAACACTGCAATAACGTGTTTGAAACAACAAACATCCCAACCTGTATAGTAGGGGATTTTAACTTGGGCATAATAAACTGGACCCCAGGGGCAATCAACAGTTCACTTCGCAACACATGTTTAAGACTATTAGAGTTCATGGATGTTAGTAAGCTAACACAGCACAATCTCGTTAAAAACTGTTCTGCGCGTATTTTGGACCTGGTTTTGTCCACTATTCCTTCTTGCACAGTGAGTGAATCCACTGTCTCTTTAACTACTGTTGATAGACTTCACCCACCGCTTGATCTTACTCTTTCATTTGTAAAGGAAAATAATCTGCCTTACAATCTACATAACACGAGGAAAAACTTCCACAGAGCTAATTTCGAAAAAATTAAATCCTTTCTAAATGAACAAGACTGGGGTCAACTATTTGCAGGTCAAAATGATGTGGATAGAATGGTAAATGTATTTTATGACATATTAAACACGGTCATTAATAAATTTGTACCAAATTGTAAGCCAATGTCTAGTCGTTATCCCCCATGGTTTGATAAATCGATTATAAATGCTCTCAAAGAAAAAAATAACCTAAGATTGCGCTTCAAGAAATACAAAAACCCGCGAGATGAAATGGAACTGAAATTAATTGCAAAACGATGTCAAAATTTAGCAAAGAGTTTATACAGTCTTTATATGAACAACATTGAATCAAAAATCAAAGATAATCCAAAACTGTTCTGGACTCACGTTAAGACTAAGCGCGGAGGATCTAGTGCCTATCCACTGACAATGACTGACGGACAGACTACAACGTCTAAGGGCTCGACTATCTGTGACCATTTTGGTAATTAATAAAAAAATAAAATAAAAATAAAAATGTTTATTTCTTCACATAACGATATAACTATGTTAGGTTTGGAGTCACCTTTTAAGCAAAGATTTTGCTTGTATTAGGTGGTTCCGCTCCTCCAGTTTACAGTCATTCTACAGATGTGTGAGATATAAGCAACAAGATTAATTTAAGACTATTTAACATTTGATAAATCATATATCAGCAAGGGATCGCACTGGGTGTAGAATATGTTTGTGAGTGTGTATGTGTGTACGTTTGTGTGTGAGTGTGTTGTATGTGTAGCGCGATGGTATGTGCGTGTGGTGTGTATATGTGTGCAACTTTTATGTGTTTCTTAGTTATGTGATCTTGTGTAGGATATCTTCGATTTCTTCGTAACTTTTACTCTTGAGCCATTCAGTTAGTGTTTTTTTGCAGTCGTGGTATGTCATAGAGTAGATGGCACATTGTTCATTGAGAGCGTTATATATACGTGAAGATTGTTTAATAAATTGCCTTGTTGCAAATGTAGTATTCACTGGACAGTCTTCAGCGACTTTATTTTTCCTCCTAGACTGTGTCTTGGAAGTAATGAAGGGAAGAGATTTGTGTTTTTTTAATGCAATCTGCAAGACATAGAGTTTCCTAACTGTCAAAAGATTTGAGATTGAGTATAAACTTTCCGTGGGGAATCTAATCGGTTTAAAATACATGACTTTTAGTAAAGCTCTCTGTGCCCTCTCCAGCTCCAAAAATTTTGTTTTAGATGCTCCGCCCCAAATTGGCAAACAGTACGTCAGTATAGACTGACCCAGGGAGACATAAATTTGCTGGATAAGATCCTTAGTGGTCACGTGGCGAAGAGATTTGAACGTCCAAATTAATTTCCTAACTCTGCTCATTAATAGTTCTAGGTGCAAGTGCCACGATAGCCTTTGATCAAGCATAACACCAAGGTATTTAGTACTGGATACTTTATTGATTTTTAAACAAGAGCAGGTGGTGTTAGTGGAGCTGGAGCAGGTATGGATTTTAATCTGAATATCTGATGGCTGGGTACGGTCAAATATGGAAAAGCAGATGTAATTTGTCTTTGAAATATTCAAAGTTAAAAGATTCTGATCGAGCCAGGTAGCTATTGTAGACAGACCACGTTCGGTGATGCGACCTACGCTGTCCCATGTTTCTCCCGAGAAAACAATTGCTGTATCATCAGCATAAGAAAATATGTGAGCACCATCGATACTCATGTTACATAGGCTGTTTATGTAAATGAGAAACAGCGGCGGCCCGAGCACACTACCTTGTCCTACTCCGTAAGTCACTATTTCTTCGGAACTAGTGACTGATCCTATTTTAACTACGTACCTGCGCTCACTCAGGTATTCCGTGAAAAGTTTAAGTGGTACTCCTCTTATACCAATATCTTCTAGTCTATGTAGAAGCCCAGGGACAGAGACTGTGTCGAAGGCTTTTTTGATGTCTAGAAAGACGGCCAGACACTTTTCTCGATTGTCCACTTTTTGAGTGACGATAGAAGTCAGCGCTAAGACCGCGTCTTCAGTGGACTTTCCCTGTCTAAAGCCAAACTGTGAGGGTGAAATTATTTTATGTTTTGTTAAATATGTACTTAATCGTTGGTTTATTAATCTTTCGACAATTTTAGACAGGGACGGGAGGACGGATATCGGCCTATAGTTAGACGGATCAGTCTTGTCACCACACTTATGCACAGGTGTTATTACTGCTTGTTTCAGGGCCGTGGGAAAGCATCCTTGTGCAAAACATAGGTTAATAAGGTGTGAAATTATTGGTGAGATAATGAACTTGGCAGATTTTAAAAATCTTACGGGGATTTTGTCCCAGCCAGTAGCACTGTCGGATTTTAGGCTCGTAATTACGGTTGCTACTTCTTCAGGGTCAGAGTTGAGCAGTACAAACGATGATACCGGCGGGCTTGGAACGTCCGTAGGTTTGTTGGGGTCGTTGTTAGTCTGTCTCTCAGGATTATTTATTATTTCGTCAGCAAGATGCCTTCCCACGGTTGAGAAGTATTCATTCACTTTATTCACCGCCTCGAGAGGGGTAGCGGCTGATTCCAGTAATTCTGTGCTTTGTGTCTTAGGTGGTTTTCGTTGGGTAATATTGTTTATGGTTTGCCATAGCTTTTTAGAGTTTTTGTGTGTCTTATAGAGCTGTTCGCGATCGTATTTACGTTTTTGTTTCTTAATGACGCTGTTGCAGTAGTTCCTGTATCTCCTATATGTGATTTTTAGTATCTCATTATGAGGGTCTAGTTTTAGTTTTTTATTCTATTTCATTAATCTATTTTTAAGGGGGATTTTTATTACAAGTGTACCGGCAGTGAGACATTTCTGTAGTAAAGTTATTAAGTTATTTATTAGCATGTTGGGGTTAGTTAGGTCTAAGAGATCGTCAATGTTGCTATTTTTTAAGAGCTCGAGTGAATATTCGACGTTAATTGAAGTTTTAGTTTTAAAAGATTTGTGCTTGTTCGTCAATTCAGACAGTTTTAGGAAAATCATAGAGTGATCGGTGATAGTGGTCTCGATAATTGCTATGAAAGCTGATTTATTCTTAGGTCTAAGCTTGAGAATGAAATGATCTAGACAGCTTTTGTCGCGAGTGGGATGTGAATGTCCAGGTAGTAGGCCGTGCATTGCTAACATGTTTAAATAATTAAGTCGATTCGCTCTTTCATACGATTGTTCTTCTTGCTTGTGTATTAAATTTATATTGATGTCACCCGTAATGATAACATTTTTATTTGAAGAGAGGGTGGCTAAGTGTTGAGATAAGGAGTTTATGAAATCATCTGCATTTGTCTTTGATGGAGAGCGATATATCCCTATGACTATGAGATCGGGTTTAATTTCAACCTGTAAACAAGAAGCGTGAGTTAATTTTATCTCTTTTATTTTAAAGGTGTACCTTTTACTAACAAAGACGACGACTCCGTCAGCTTTATTTAAATGCTTAGTGGTGTAACCTGCCGAATAGTTTTGTAATTGAGGAATATTTTTATTTGGGTTTAGCCTGCATTCACTTAAAACAATAAGGTCAGTGTTAAAATTTAGATCGGCCAGGTTCAGCTGTAAGTCATTAAAATTTAGATAGATACTTCTGATATTTTGTGAGATAATCGTAAAATCGGAGTTTTTAATCTTTACAGTCGTACTAAAATCGCGAATGGACAAGTTTGATACTTGGGCTAATTCTATGTTATCTATTTCAGTTATTGTTTCCAACGTTCTATCCATAACTGTCTCTAACAGGGCTTAGGTAAGAAAAATTATAGTCTTTTAGGGTATTGAGTGTATGTGTTTTTATGCGTATTATGTATGTATTGTTCTGTATGAAAGGTTTACTAGTGTATGTTTTGATTGTGTGTGTGTGCGTTATAACTACAGATTTTGTACTCCTTAATCCACTCAGTAATATTACAATGACAACTAATTTCAACACATTAATAGAAACCTTATAGCTAATAGAATTTAATAAATAACAGCAAGAGAGACTATTATGCTTATTTTTAATACATGAGACGTAGTGATTAATTAAGACTAGTCATATTTGCTGCATAAGCTTAGTAACCTGGATTTCGCTCTTTATTATTATTTTTGGTGAGACATCATCTTTTTTGACGCAGACTTGGCCAAAGGAAGTCCAGCAGTATTTGTAGGCTTTGGATTTAACTAGATCGCGGGCGAGAAAGTATAAGCGCGCACCCTTGGTGGTTAGCTGCTCGGATACGTAGATTGGGGTGTATTCATTAGTTGTGAATCCTAGATGTTTTGCGCATAGTTTATCTTTGTTTCCTCTGTTGTACGTGCGGGTCGATTTCAAAAAGTCACTTTTTAATATAGATGATGCAATTACTTCTCATCTGTTTACACCCCGGAAAATAACACAGGATTTATGACCAATTCAAGCTATCTTAGTTCACTAAACTTGAAACATGGATTCTTTACTCAGAAAACTGCAATCTCTGAACATTGGGAAAGGAGCAGGACCGGACGGAATCCCGACACTATTTATTTACACTTGTGCATCGGTATTGGTCTCTCCGTTACTAAATATATATAAGATGTCTTTAGCCACCGGAACTTTTCCATCCGAGTGGAAAAAAGCCAAAATCTTACCAGTACACAAGTCGGACAAAAAAGAGAATATCTCAAATTATCGGCCCATTGCGATTCTCTCCACTTTCGCCAAGGTATTCGAGTCAATTATCTGTCACCATATCCAACACCATTTTAGCCTTTATCTTAGCGATCACCAACATGGCTTTGTAGCGTCAAGGTCAACTGCCACAAACCTAATGTCTTTTACGGAGTCCTTGATAGAAACTATTGACTCGAATAAGCAGTTTGATGTGATATAAACCGATTTTAGTAAGGCGTTTGATAAAATCTCCCATTCCATACTGATAAAAAAACTGGCAACATATGGTATCACGGGACCCTTGCTGAAGTGGTTGGAATCATACCTCACTAACCGTGAATTTCATGTTGTGGTCAATGGTTTTCGCTCTACCAACAATTATCGCATGACTTCCGGTGCCCCGCAGGGTTCCCACTTGGCTCCCATATTATTTATCATTTTTATAAATGATCTTCCCCACTGCTTCCACTTTGCTGAGTGTTTCTTGTACGCGGATGACTTAAAGTTTGCCAGAAAAATCGAATCATCCAATGATATTGAGCTTCTTCAGGATGACCTGAACAGAGTTATTGAATGGTGCAGGAATAACAAAATGGAATTAAACCTCAATAAATGCTACCACCTGTCATTTTCTAGAAAAGTTCACCCCATCCATTCAAGCTATTTTATAGACAAACATAAAATTCATGAGGTGGATACTATAAAGGATCTGGGAGTTCAATTTCATAAAAAAGTTACTTTTATCCCCCACATCGAAAACACTATTAAAAAAGCTTCCAAAATGTTAGGCTTTGTACTACGCAATACCAAGGGTTTCAAACAAGTCAGCACTAAAAAAATGCTGTATAATAGTCTTGTCCAAAGCATACTGGAGTATTGTAGTGTTGTGTGGAGACCGCATTACGCCACTCATAAACTTCTCTTAGAAAGGGTCCAGAAACGATTTCTATGGCACCTTGCTTTTTCTAAAGGGAAAAGCAAGCAGTTGCCTTCTTATGTGTCCCGGCTGCAAACTTTCAGAATACTCTCGTTATCAACTCGAAGAGAAGTAATGGATGTTCTGTTTCTGTACAAACTCCTCAGAAAGCAAATAGACTGCCCACAGTTACTGAGTCGCCTCAAGTTTCGTGCCCCAACCCGCTATCCTCGAAATCCCATCACTCCGCTTTACCCACCCTTGCGTAGAACTGTCCTAGGTGCTAACTCACCAGTACCGCGAATGTGCAAAATCTTAAATAGCTGCAGTGACCTGATTGACGTGCACCACGATAGCATGGGCAAATTTTGTAAATTAATTATTAAATACTATTCGCTCAAATAAAATATACCTAATATGATTGCCAAATTATAAATTTATATACTAATTTAACTTTATTTAATTTTTATTATTATCTAATGTAAACCAAATATTTAATCTTAGTTTAATTTAATTTATTCATCTGCTATTCTATAATCAATCAATATAATATTTTTAATTTAATGTAATTAATTAATCTTGATTTGTTTGTTTAATTCCTCGATTTATGCTTAGTCGTAAACTATTTTTTTGTCATTCATAGTCCATAATTAATTGCAATAATTTATATTTATAATCAAATCAAATAAGTGCATGTGTTGTTAGTTTGTAAATAATTGTTGCACTTATAAATGTATATCGTTTATTTATATGAATGTAATGTGTAAACAATTGTAAGCTAACCTGAAATAAATAAATAAATAAATAAATTACTCCACTGTTTGAAGATGTACGTTCAAAATAAAATGATATCAATTTGTCTCATCATTATCTACCACTGCATGGAAACAAAAAGAAAAAAAAGTTATGAGCGTCGAAAGTTCCATGTTTCAACACTATTTTTAACGCATCTTTAGGTGTAAATAAATACCATAAGAAGAAGGAAAATTGCAAAATGGCCTCCATACAGGGATAAATTAGTAACTCAGCAATGCAAATAATGTTATTTTGAAAATATACATTTACTCGTTTTTCATGATATCTAAACTCACAAAGGTATGTTTATAAAATTTCGTGAGCACGTTTTCGTCCTAAATCATCATCCAATTCGATACTAATTTGCAAAAGTGCTTCGAAGTTCGATACTAACTAGTTTCTTACTGTTCATCACAGCGTATCTGCGCATCAGCGTTCACACATCTCTTTCGCATGTGTTGTCGGATGAGATAGCATTTCACTTAAAATGCAAAGAAAATGGAAACATGTCGGCTAATTGTTTGTTAACCACATGGAATAGTCTTTCCGTTTTATTAGACATAGACCAGTGCCGAAGCCTTTGAAAATGGTAAAAAAGACAAAAAAGAATAGTAGTATGAAACCTACTGGAAACGGAAGAAATATAACAAACCGGTCAAGTGCGAGTCGGGCTCGCACACGAAGGGTTCCGTACCATTATCGCAAAAACGGCAAAAAAAAACACGTTTATTGTATGGGAGCCCCCCTTAAATATAAATTTTATTCTGTTTTTAGTATTTGTTGTTATAGCGGCAACAGAAATACATCATCTGTGAAAAATTCAACTGTCTAGCTATCACGGTTCATGAGATACAGCCTGGTGACAGACAGACAGACAGAGAGACAGACGGACCGCGGAGTCTTAATAATAGGGTCCCGTTTTACCCTTTGGGTACGGAACCATAAAAAATGAGACTGGTTAGAGAATGGTGAAAAAAATATTTACGTCCGATCTGAAGTCGGAAAGTGCAAGGGGGTGAGTTTTTAAGGGTAGAAAACGGTTTATCTCGAATTCCGGTAAAACTACAAGTCCTATGGAAAAAGTTAAATGGCAAAGTTATAACCTATAACTTTTCTGTTTACACTTTTTTCACATAACCTCAAAATTTATGACAAAAAATCAAATAACCAAGTTTTTGGTTTTTTATTTTTATGTTTGATAAAAAACTTGAAATTTGGTGAAAACTTACCTTTTTATGTCCCAAACACACTGCGTCTTTTTTTTAATAAAAAAATAATAATTCTAAAGATTAAAACACCCGACTGCTTAAAAAGCGAACTAAATAAAGGAAACAAGAAAAAAATCATGATGTGTAGTCGAAGAATACATATTCGGGAGCTGGCTGACCAAGACCAGATGGATCCTCAGACTGCACTGCATGTTTTTTTCTTGTTTTCTTCTTTTTAGTTCGCTTTTTATGCAGTAGGGGTTTTTCGATGTTTGAAATTATTATTTTTTATTTTACACATTTTAGTTAACATTTCTTTCGAATTAGGTACATTTAAACATTGTTATATATTTTTGAAATTGCCTCTTAAAACCCTTTATTTTGATTTTTGAAAAGGCGCCATTTTTCTATATTCCAATTTTAATGTAGCCTGTGACACTCGCAAGATTAAGACGAATCGACTGACGTACGAATCATAAAATCGGCTAACGCGTTTGGACTCTGGAACACCACATAGGAACATACATACATACATAGACTGATAAACACATTACCCTCCTTCGGCAGTCGGATAAAAAATATTTATTTTTCAGCTTTTTGTGATTTAATATCGAAAAAGCACCCTAATTTTCAATAAAAAATTCTCACGTAAAAATATCTGCTTTTTTAAAAAAGTGGGCTTTTTGTTCGTTGAAATTTCTATTTCTGATGGTGTAAAAAACGAATAATAAAAAAATATACATGAACGTGTGGAGGTATCAAGCTGAAATATATCAAAAACTTATGTCTACTGTTCCTTAAAGCTGTGCAAAAATCAAACTTCTAAGCCAACGCAATCAAAAGATACAGCCGTTTACGCCGCAAATTTTCGCAAATTTTTGACACTCGCAAGGGAATCAAAACCTACAGGGTACTTTCCGTGAACTCAGAATCTTGAAATTTGGTACGAAACAACGTCCTATAGCACAGATAAAGGAAAAATTGCAAAAACCGTAAATTTTTGTTACATCATATAAAAAAAAAACTAAAAAGCGGCCAACCTTTTTTGGGCGCACGGTTGGCGCAGTGGTTGAGCGATTGACTGCTGCGCTGAGTGTCGCGGGTTCGATTCCCGCACGGGACAAATATTTGTATGACCTACAGATAGTTGTTCCGGCTCTGGGTGTTTGTGTATGTGAGTTTATATGTTTGTAAACGCACCCACGATACAGGAAGAAATTCCTAGTGTGGGGCAACGCTTAAAAAAAAAAAAAAAAACACCGGCCGGCCGGCCACTTTTATTTATATACCTATAGGTTTGTCCCGAACCCTCGGTGCGTGAGTCCGACTCACACTTGGCCGGTTGTTTTTGTTATATTCTCCACCTTTTTCAATGGGTTTCATCATACTATTTTTTTTTTCCTTTTCAAAAATTATACCCTGGTCTAACATCTATATTTGTTTCTAGCAGCCTCTCCTATAAACGTAAAAGGCAGGCACTGATTCCGATTCTAACTCGCCCGGCGGCGGCGGCGGCGCGGACACTGCACTGTTTTTATATTTTCGAACTTTAGGAATAACGCGGGGTGTATTTTTTTAGATTAATTTAAACCTTGCATAATTGAAATTTTTCCCAGTATTGTGAAATCCAAAACATCAGTTTGTTGAGCTAAAATTCTACTATTTTGTTATCAAATACCTACATTAAATATGTTATCTATCAGTTTCAGTATCTAAGTCATTTCTTTGTTTTCAATGAAATAATATTGTTATTGTAATGATTGCAAAATCGTCGTGATAAAACGCTAAAAATGTTGATACAATCTGTACAGTTGCTACCAGAAGGTTTTATTAGAAACATCATTAAGAAGCAACTTGGAGTTTGTATTTGGTTTAAGTTAATGTGTTTTTTTGTTTTCAACACCTGTCCAGTAAGTCTCTTCTCTAGTTGTGGAAATTAATTTATAGATTAGTCATCATCATCAATCTTTTAATGTCCCCACTGCTGGGACACAGGCCTCCACTCTGTGAGAGACGGAAGCCACCACGCGGGCGCAGTGTGGATCGCGGAGTGCAGTTCGGATATACATTAGTGCACTCTTTCAATTATTGGAGATATAAACTCTTCTAGATAATTGGAACAAACTTAAAATATACATGTTAAAGCCCTATCTGAGTCACTGCATAATGTTATACTTGTATACTTACTTGTTGTCCTCCACGTTATGTATGGTAACGATGCTGGGGGTGAGTGCCGAGATGATGAGCCCCACCGGGATGAACGCTGTGACCAGGCGCAGCAGGTTCTGCCACGGATTTACACTGGAACAATGCAATACATACTTTTCATGAAAGAGAACAAATAAGAAATACTAGAAAGGCATGGCCCGGAGAGCCCTTTTCAGCAGTGGGTGGCACAAGGCTGTCGATGAGATTGGTGATATAAATATGTGGTGAAGGTATTTTTGTACATAACACACATACTATATAGACACAGCAGACCGCTCTTTAGTGGTAGAAAAACTAGTGTAAGCCGTATTCATTTACGTAGTCTACTGAAACTGCGCACTACGCTAGGCTGGCTAGCTTAATTTCGGGATTAAAATGCATCCGTACTCATGCGACAACACGTGCGAAAGAGATAGATGCATAGATGCTGTGATGAGCAGTAAGAAGCTAGTTCGCATACGAATTAGCACTTTTGCAAGTTTGTAGGGAAATGGATGATGATTTAGGACGAAAACGAGTGCGTGAAATTTTATAAACAGACCTTTGGGGGTCAAGATATCAATCCCTGTATGGTGGCCGTTTTGCAGTTTTACTTCTTCTTATGGTATTTATTTCCGCCCAAAGATGCGTTAAAATTAGTGTTGAAATATGGAACTTTCGACGCACATAACGTTTTTTACTTTCTTTTTCCTTACACGGCTAATGAAAAAGAATGATGAGACCAATTGACATATTTTTTTATTTTGAACGTACATCGTCAAACAGTGGAGTAATCGCTAGACTACGTTTGTATGTTTCGAAAGATCGACTAGGAAAAAGTTTAACTACTGACATAACCGGTCTACTCCAGCATTCAGAGATCTATTGATTTATACGACTTAATCACAACAATAACGGTAAACATTAAATCAAATAAAATCATGAATACGAATGTGCAGCATAAGACATTGTTAAAATTGTTGCTGGACACTATCTCCTGCAAGACATACAAGACCTCCCAGAGCTACCTCACACAAAACATTTGGAAAGTCGATCTACTGTCTAGTTCACATACAGGAACTGCAACATGTTATAGTCATATAAAAACATATATCTAAATAAATCGTCGGTCAGTGCGCAGCGCGGTGGTCTGAAATTCACTATCACTTGCGCCCGCGCATCCGTCTCCATTAGCGTTTATGATATCTATCCATCATTGCGATTGTATCTTCTTTTTGATGTATGTGTTTGGTGGACATAAGTTAAGTTGGATTTGGGGTTTGCTCGTGGCGATTCTTATTTTAAATTAACCCAAAGTATATTTATGAAAATGTTTTACATATTAAACGACGACTACATAATTATATTCTCATCTCACGCCAACTACCTACCGTAGTCAGAATTAATCACTTGAAATTAAGAACTCTCACTAAGGTTTGACACATACTCATACTAAAGTAGATTTTCAAGGACTAATTCTCATTATAAAAACCAAGAGTTAGACTTCCTTTATCTTCAAAAGTGCATAATATTCAAATCTCCGCAAACGTCATACACTATATGTATTTATTTGTCAAATCCTTTCTTTTACACTTGCACAACATTAACAGTGTTGTACAACATGTAAGTACTTCCTCGTGGTGATATATTTTCTCACAATATCTCTACTGTCAGTGTCTCAACTCAACACATTCGGTGACTCGGGGGCAAGTTTTCACGTTTTTGTGAGGTGCTGCGAGTGTGACACAATCTTATGACGGCTGGTAATGACGGCAATGGTTATGTTTTGTATTGTCTTTATGTTTCTTCACATTTCTCTCACAGGAGTTAATGTGAGTGCTTTATTGTAACTTGTTATGTGTTTTACGTAATATATTGAAGTTTGTCTAAGCTTTTCAGCAGTTACTTTTATACTAGTCATTTGTTGACGGATATACTTGATGCTGCTACGGCCAGACTCTGCTAGGACCAAGCTTATTGACAACCAAGCAAACAAAACAGATACGTTTAAGGCCATGGTCATAATTTGAAATTTGTAGTTAACAACTTGTTAAACTCTACTGTTGCTAAAGTAGAGTTTGAAAAACACTCAAATTAAAATTCTTAATTCTAAAATTAAGGGTAAAACTCTCAGACATATTTTTATAAACTCTGAATATGCACAACATGAACTCAAGGAATCTTTACCTCTGACATTCTGAATAATGAACAGACATTCATTCATGCGAACATATTCATTATTATAATCGGAGTGATATTAATACAAATGAGCAATAACCATTAATGTGTGTTCACCAATGTGCAGTGAAAGGTTATTTGCCATACAAAGAGGTCACGCTTATGCCACCTACAAAGTAAAGTCAAATACAGAAGTTTCACTTCAAACAGTTAGTAATATTTTAGACAAGGTTGGTGTAAATCATTAAAGAATATCATCTGATACCCAATGTGGATATCAGACAATCCTGTATAGAATATGACACATATGCTGGAGTGTCCAAGTGCCTATACACCTGCATTTTAGAGGTTCTAATGAATTTGCCACTGATGCTGCAATTAACGTACTACTGGGCCCAACATATTTAAATAGTTTGCCATCGATAAGAAGAATAACAGTTATTCTTTAATTGTAAGTGACGTAAAGAAGACAAGGTTTATGCCTATTAACTATAAAAACCCGTTCAGTAAAACTGTTATGGCAATGAATCAGTTGTTGGTAAAATTTAAGATGATTCCATTTCCAGATTCTTCCAAAGTTCATCGGTCTGTACACACATCCACTACTAGCTTCTGCCAGCGAGAGCATCCAATTTTATTCCAAAGGAACATACTCGCGAGATAAAAAGTATCTTATGTATTACGTACGACTATAATATGTCCTATCCAGGACATGGTCAACCCGTGTACCAAGTTTCATCCAATTGATGAGTTTTACTCCTTGTTGGAAACAAATTTGTCTAGGATTTCGAATTGTGAGATAACGTTGGTGATTGGAGACTAGAACGTAAAGTTGGGAAGCACGTCCCGGAATGATCACATCAGGAGCATGGTTGGAAAGTTTGGGCTGGGCGAAAGAAATGAGAAAGGAGAGAGATCACTGGAATACTGCATCGCCAGAAATTTTACCATAATGAACACCTGCTTTCAGCAACATCAAGGCGTATCTACACGTGTAAGTCCCCAGGTGAACGATATCGCAATCAAATTGATTACGGCATAATCAATAGCCGCTGGAAAAACTCGATTTCCAACGTAAGAACCTTCCCTGGTGCAAACTGTGGTACCGATCAATGTCTTCTGGTGGCCAAATTTGCCCTGCGCTTCAAACAGTGAAAAAGGACCCCTGGTAAGACCACGCACTCTGGAGCCGCTGGATAAATCAGCGTTCTGTAGAGGCATCAGCGACGTAATAGCGGAATATCCACCAACTGTAAACGCATGTGCAAATTACCAGTGGAATCAACTAAAGGACTTGATACGGAAGACCGTAGACCAAATCACCAAAAAGCGATCTCCATCCTTGCGCAGACAATCCTGCTTTCTGTTGGCACCTGGGCTAAGATTCAAGAGAGGAAGGATCTGTAACTTACGGGCCTGACAAACCAGGAGGATCGTGACAGATACTCGGAGCTGAGCAGAATAATACAATTACTATGCCGCCGCGACAAAGACAACTATGTTGAAAACATCTGCCAGGCAATTGAAGACCACGCACTGAAAGTACACAGTTCAGATCTCTTCGAGAAAGTAAAACTTCTCTCGAAACAATTCAAACCCAAAACTTGGGTGGTTGAAGATGAAAATGGAATTCGACTTCAGGATTTGCACGCAGTAGCCGAAAGGTGGCGGAAGGTGGGTATTTTCGAGGATCTTGACATTCTATTCTTTGACATTTTATTCTTTTTGGGTTTTTTTTTTTATTTATCAACCCTGATTTTTATGATCTTTTTGTGCTTTTGCAAGACATTTTATGATTTTGTTATATTTTTCTTTGACATTATTTTAATTAACTAACCACAATTCTCTATAACATTTTATGATTTGATTAAACCTCTGACATTTTTTTTTTTTAATTTGAACTTGATTATTCATGATATTTTTATGATTTGATAAGGATGACGATCTATTGTTAGTTTTTAATTTTTTTGGTGTTTCTGACATTCACTTACGATCAATTTATTGTTTTTGTTTAAAATTTATAATCCAAATGTTCTTTATAACGATTTAATTAATATAAATAATTTTGTAAACTTTATATTTGTACGCCTCGATAGGCAAAACATGTATGTGCTACAAATTAAGTCAACATCTTGCATGCATAAGGTATGTAAACACATGTTATGGCAAATAAATTATCTTTATCTTTATATCTATAGGAATCCTCACTGTCACACTTTGCCGCGTGTGCCAATATCATGCGATAATTTTAATCTTGAACCTCCGATACTGCTATCTTAAGTCACTGCGGCTATTGCTGCGCTCAAAGACAGGAAAGCACCTGGGCCGGACCAATTAACATCTGAGATCATAAAGGCAATAGGAGCGTCAGGAGCAAGCGCAATACATAAAAAATGTGACAGTATCTAGCGTACGGGTGAATGGCCCGCAGACTGGGCACTATCAATCTTGCCGCTGCACAAAAAAGGATCAACCTCCAGGTGTGACAACTAAATAACTCTGGCCCTCATATCATACGCCAGTATCCTCTTACACATAATAAATAACAAAATTCGCTACTTCTTGGACTGGCAAATACCACAGGAACAGGCCGGTGTCGTTAAGGGCAAGGGGACTCACGAACAAATCTTATATTCCACCAACTGATCGAAAAGTTCTACAAATTCAACACTCCTGTCATCGTTTTTTATTGATTATAGTAAAACTTTCGACTGTGTCATCTGGTCGGATCTGTGGAAAGTACTAGAATAACTCGGAGTACCTAAGCACTTGGTTTTGTTAATCCAATCGCTCTACCAAAACAACCAGGGTGTTGTGAAGGTTAAAAGGACGTCATCGGAGCCCTTTTGGTTTGAAAAAGGTATATGCCAGGGTTGCATCCTATCACCTATTAAAGATAAAGATAAATTTATTTGTTAAAACATGTGTGACATGATACATGAATATGCACATATAGATGGAAACATAATTTTACCGGACCAACATGTTTTGCCTCACTCGGCGTACAAAATGAAAATATTGGTTATAGTTATTAATTAAAATTAAATTGGCAATTATAAATTAAATACATCAATGTCAGTTTCATATATAAAAAATAAAGTCAGTGCAAAATGTTAATAATTCAACATACAATCAGAGTCAGTACAAAATGTAGTCAATATCAATTACATACAAAATATGTCAGTATAGAATAAAATGCATAATAAAATTCAAAATGTATCGTTTAAAAAATCAACAATGTTATAGTAGCACTTATCAGTAAGTAGCTTTTTAAGTGTTTTCTTAAATAAATTAAAATTTAATTGCTTTATGTCATTCGGAATTTTATTGTATATTACTGGGGCCATGCATACAACACTTTTGCTCATAAGTGCTGTTTTGGCCGAGTGTGACTGAACCCAAAGTCTATACTGCTCACGTCTATTTCTATTATTTGACAAAAGAGGAAACCATTGAGGATTATTTTTTACAAACACAGCCATTTCCAATATGTAGAGTGACGGTAGTGTTAAAATTCTGTGCTTTATGAACATTGGTCTGCAACTGTCCATAGTTTGCAACCGAAACATAGCCCGTACACAACGCTTTTGTGCTTTGAACACAGAGTCTTTGTTCGTTGAATTGCCCCAGAAAATTATCCCAAATCTCAACAAAGATTCCACAAGTCCGTAATAGGCCGTTAGTAAAGTGTTTGTATTGACAGTAGGAGCAAGTTTATAGAGGGCAAACGACGAGCTGCTGATTTTTTTACAAAGTACATTAATCTGTGCTTTCCAATTTAATTGTGGATCAATGATTAAGCCCAGAAATCGGGCTGTATCTGCTTCTTGTATAATATTGTCATTGAAAGATAAATTGAATTTTGTTAAATTATATAAATTTTCCCGTTGTCTAAAATGCATTATGTGAGTTTTATGAAGATTAATTTTCAAATTATTGTTACTAAGCCAGGTAATTATAGATTTTAATGAATTATTTGCGTCTAAATTATAGTCAGATAAATTATTGGATGCTATTGTTACAGTACTGTCATCAGCGAATAGTGTCATGGGTTCTTTAGTTGCATTTGGCAGGTCATTAATATACAATAAGAACAGGGGAGGGCCCAATACACTTCCTTGGGGCACACCATGCGTAATGAGGCGCTTTTGAGAGGAGAAGATATGTACCTTTTTCGCTTTAATATTGAATTTAGATATTTGAGTTATTTGTTGCCGGCCTGTTAGATATGATTTTAACAATTCTAAGACATTACCTCTTATACCGTAGGCTTCAAGTTTATCTAGCAGGATATTGTGGTCTACATAATCGAAGGCTTGGGACATGTCACAGTAAATAGCACAGACAGGTAAAGATTTGTCAACATGCGATGAGACAGTGTATATAAAGTCGTATACCGCCATATTAATGTTTCTATTTTTTCTAAAACCTTTCTGTTCACATAAGATTTTATGTTGTTCTATGTTGTTTATGTTATTCTATTTAACGTGTATGGAGAGTACATCATCCGGCGAACTTTTGAGAACTGGGAGGGAGGTGTCACAGTTGGTAGCACAAGAGTCACAAACCTCCATTACACAGACGACACAACGCTAGCGGCCAACGAAGCTGAAATGGTAAGGCTGCTGGAGAGGATTGAACAGATCAGGATGGAATTGGGTCTTAAAATCAACCATTCCAAAACCAAAGTTATGGTGGTAGACTGCACAAACTCACTCCATATCACAGGTGCACTGACCCTCAAAAAGGTAGTTGAGATTATTTACCTGGGCACTACCATCAGCAACACAGGGTCTTGCGAGAAGGAAATCAGGAGACTAATCGTTATGGCCAAAAGCGCAATATGCCAAACGCAGCGAATCTGGAAAGACCGTAACATATCTCGCAAGACAAAGATGAAGCTGGTGAACTCTCTTGTGTTCTCTATCTTTAGTTACGGCTCGGAAACGTGGACGCTAAGTAAGGCTGATCGTGAACGCATTGACGCTTTCGAGATGTGGTGTTGGCGAAGGATGCTTCAAATTCCATGGACTGCGGTCCTCACAAACGAGTCTATCCTTCGACAACTGAATGTCAAGACCAGGCTTTCCACCATCCTGGAGTTCTTTGGTCACATTGCACGAAAGGATGGTCATAACAGCAGCTGAAGAGCAGCTGATGATCACTGGCAAGGTCGAAGGCAAGAGGCCGAGGGCCTGCAGCCCGATCAGATGGTCTGACCAAATACGTGCAACGCTGAATACCAAGCTGCATGATGCACTCCACGTCGCCAAGGACAGACACAGATGGAGAATCATCGTCAGAGAAAAGTTGATCTCCTGTCGGGGGAATCACGACCCTAAGTAATGAGGAATACGACGCGAGGAGGAGGATGTACTTACTACCTGTACATGAAGTTTGAATAATTAAATATGTGTATATTATATGTTAGAAGTTAACCTTCTGAGTATATAGCTTTGGCCCCACACTGTGATTGCCCCCACAGCTTTCGACTTTCCTACATTGTTTTTATTAAGTATTGACTCAAGAATGTGTTTACAACCTTTCGGAGACATGGTGACATGGCGAGGTAAAAGTTGTAAAAACTTGTAAACAAGTACAACTGTGTCAGAAACCTGGTAGTTTGATATTTATTATTTTAACGTTGTTTGCAAGTGTATGAAAACGATCAAGTTCAGCTAAACTGTATTATCTTAAAAGCAATGGTCCCTATGTTTTTCATGAAAGTCTTCATATAACATTTTATGTCCGCTTTATAAAAATACATAGAAATCAACTCAGTCTATCGCAGTCTATTTCTGGACATAAGCCTCTCCTAAACTGCGCTACAACACCCGATCCTCTGCCATCCGCATCCAAGAGCAGCAATAAAAGCAGCAAGCAGCCAACTTTTTAGAATAACATTTAGGACGACCCATGCTACGCTAACATAGAACGCTAAAATATTTAACTAAGTATCAACTTACTGTTTCTTAATCCCATGATACTTCCCATCCTTTCCATCCTCATGATACTCTAGACCAAACTCCTCCTCACTATGCGGCCTCTCCTTGAACGCGTCCGGCGACTGATAGAGTCCACCTGCAGGGACCTTCACTGGGACCTCGACAGTCGGCCTGGACTCCATAGAGTCTGTGTATCCTGGCCTGGTCTTCGTGTAGATGGCGTCTTCGAACTTGTAGGGAAACTCCTGGTGAGTGTAGTAGATCTCTTTGGGGATCTTGTTGTATGTTTCGTGGGCAGGATAGTCGTCTTTGATTGAACTGGAAAATGAAGAAAAATGTATTGGTTTACCAATACATTTTATTATAAACTTACATCATTTAGGAAGGAATACCAGTGTTAATTTCATTGTTTGGCACTGATATTTATTTTTGAAATGTTTCAACTGCGGTATTATCTATTTAGGTACTTTGCTTTATATCATCTTAGGTCTGCTAGGTGCCGTTAACTGCAATGTATCTGTGCCGTTAACATTGTTTTTCGTCATATTTCAATGTGGATTTTATTCATAATCTTATCTGTCTAACGAAATTTATTTTCCTCATTACTGAAAAAAGAGTTCCCTTACCTTATAAACCCAGTCGCCGGCTTCTTCTCAGGCGGTCCAAAAACTGGTTGCTTAATAACTTCAGCACTATCATCATCAAAGAAGCTTCCCAGATGTTGACTTGGCTTAAAATCCTTCAACAGTTCTTTCTTCTCTTGTCTCACTTTAGCATCTGTAGAATTATTCTCATCTTCTGTAAGATTTGATGGTGCAAAACCGGCTTCTATCTTCCATGATTGTGATGCTGGTTTGGATTTGGGCTCTGTTTTATTCAGAACAGTTTCAGTATTGTTAACTTTGGTCTCTGTATTATTCGGTCTTGTCTCGGTATTATTAATACTTGGTTTCTTTTCACTGGGTCTGATTTCAGTGTCACTGAATCTGGAGTGGATTTCATTTCTAGTGATGGTTTTGTTAAAGACTGGATATAGAGTGGTGATGTTGGTGTCTGGTGTTGTGCTGGTTTCGTTGGCGAGGGTTGAAACTGTTGTACTGATGAGTAGGATCCATAAAGTAAACTGAAAGGTAAGCAAGCTTGATATAATATAATAGCTTGATAAGATCAGGATAAGATATTATATGAATGTGTAATAGCGACATGTAGAAGTAAATTATTATGGTGTCTAGTTCCTATTTTTTTTTTTTTTTTTTTTTTTATAACCTATAGGCTCGCGCTTGACCACAATCTCACCCGATGGTAAGCGATGATGTGGTCGACGGTGAAACACGCTTGCCCAGAAATAACCTATTCACTCTTGACTTAAAGACCCCTAGATTGTAGCTATCGGGAAACACAGACTCTGGCAGGGAATTCCACTCCTTAGCTGTACGCATAATAAAAGTGTTCCCAAAACGTTTTGTGCGTATGGGTGGGATGTCTACCATGTATCGATGGCGCATCGCCGTACGTCTGGTAGTCCGATGATGGAACGGGCTAGGTGGAATTATATCGTGCAATTCCATCGCACACTCCCCGAAATGTAACCGATAAAAAACCGACAGGCTGGCAACTCGGCGACGATGTTCAAGACTCTGGAGCTTTGACTTGACCAGCGCCTCATCGCCGATGAGCCTCTTGGCTCGCTTTTCGATCGACTCTAGTGCGTCAAGCTGGTATTTGGCTGATCCGTCCCAGAGATGAGAACAGTACTCCATGCATGATCGAACTTGCGCTTGATACAAGTTGAGGAGCTGTTCTGGCGTGAAGTACCGTCTCACCTTTGCAAGGATCCCCAGCTTTTTGGCAGCCAGCTGAGCCTTTGCCTCAATGTAAGGTCCAAAATTGAGAGTAGATGTCAACGTAACGCCAAGAAGCTCAAGATGGTCAGTTATTGGCACGGTCGCATCTCGGAAAGTTGGATCTGGGTAAAATTGGCTCTTTTTAGCGGAAAAAAGACACGCCTGGGTTTTAGCGGCATTAAACCTGACCAGATTGGCATCGCCCCATTCGGAGACTGCCTGCAAGGACAGGTTCAAGCGCTCCACCATGGCCTCCCGGAGAGACCGGATCTGAGGCCCGGTAGCACGAGCGTTGGACAAGTATCTCTCAGCAACAGTGCTGTCGTCTGCATACCCAAAGGTGCCGGGTTTAAGCAGATCGTTAATATGCAGCAAGAATAAAGTTGCTGAGAGTACCGACCCCTGAGGGACCCCGGCATTGATATCCAATTGGTCCGACGAGCAGCCATCGATAACCACTCGAATGGACCGATCTCTCAGGAAGTCTGCAATCCAATCACACAGACCACCGGGCAAACCGAATGAAGGAAGCTTACCAATAAGGCTTTCGTGCCAGACCCTATCAAAAGCCTTCGAGATGTCGAGGGAGACGGCAAGCGCTTCCCCGTGCCTCTCGATGGCCTCACTCCAGATGTGAATGGCATACGCTAGAAGATCCCCTGTAGACCGATTTCGGCGGAAGCCGTATTGGCGGTAAGGATATCGTTAGATTCTAGGTATGCCAGGAGCTTCGTGTTAAGTACACGCTCCATACTCTTACAGAGTATGGACGTTACAGAGATGGGTCTGTAATTGGCCGGGTCAGCTCGACTACCCTTCTTGGGCACGGGCTGTACGTTAGCTAGCTTCCAAGCATTCGGCACTTTTCCAGTCTCATACGAAAGGCGGAATAGGCGTGTCAAGATCGGAGACAGTTCAGGCGCACAGGTTCTGAGAACTATTGCTGGTATTCCATCCGGGCCACTAGCCTTGTTCACGTCGAGGTTGCGCAGTACCTTACGGACGTCCTTTTGGTGGATACGAATGTCCGACATACTCGTCTCGCATCCATCAGGATAAGAAGGGGGCCGCGCGTCACCAGGGTTCAGACGTGAAGATTCCGCAAAAAGAGAGGCAAATAAATTTGCCTTCTCCTCAGCAGAGTGGGCCAGCGACCCGTCGGGTTTCAGCAGTGGTGGTAGTGAGGGACGGCTGAAGTTGGACTCGACCGACTTAGCCAGGGACCAAAACGCTTTACTACCTGCTGGGTAAGAAGCAAGTTTGGCCCCTATTCGGCCAATGTGGTCGAACCGAGCCCTTCTCAACACCTTCTTGCAGGACTTGGCAGCCCTGTTGTAGGCTTTCTTCCTTTGACCCACGTCACTCGCTTTGCGCGAACGAGCGTCAACCCATGCCAGGTACGCCTCATGTTTAAGCGCGTCGGCGCGATGACATTCAGCGCCAAACCATGGCCGGTCAACATTGGTCATTGTTACGTCAGAAAACGGAATGTAGTACTCCATTCCCTGACGCAACACATCCGTCACGTTGTCCGCGCACGCCGTAGGATCATCCGAAGAAAAGCAAGTAGGCTGCCAAGGATAACATGCGAAGAAAGATCGCAAGCCATCCCAATCTGCTGACCTGTACCGCCAAACCCGCCGCGTGCCTCTTGGGCTGGGATCGGGCGGGGAGTAGACGGACACAGACTTCACCAGACAATGGTCGGAACTACCCAAAGGTGAAGTTATCGACACAGAGTATCGGTCTGGCTCTGTTGTCAGCAGAAGGTCCAAGCAATTGGCCGTGTGCGAATCAACATCCGGCACCCTCGTTGCCCCCTGGACCAGCTGGGTAAGGTTAAGCGCAAGCGCAAGCTTACGCATCTCCCGTCCAGCATGGTCAGTGCACTGGTATGGGAAGAGCCACTCCTGGTGGTGGGCATTAAAGTCCCCCAGTAACACTAATTGGGCGGAAGGGTACCGCTGCTGTGCCGCATCAGCCGCCTCACTGAGGTACTCTGTGAGCCTGGTTGTCTCCTGATCTCCACTGTGCGAGCGGTAGACACAGGCGTAGATAATTTTATCCAGACCTGTGTCCACTAGAGCCCACAGCGTCGAAAATCTTGGGTCCTCAAGGTTACGGAGACGCCGATAGCAAGTGTCGTCACGGGCGTACATACACACTCCCGCGCGCGGTTTATAATTGTGCTCCAGGGTAAACCCTGG
Source organism: Orthosia gothica (assembly GCA_949775005.1). Taxonomy (NCBI): domain Eukaryota; kingdom Metazoa; phylum Arthropoda; class Insecta; order Lepidoptera; family Noctuidae; genus Orthosia; species Orthosia gothica. Next base: position 33,208,025 of record OX459044.1, read on the forward strand.
GTAAGATAGGTATGACGCGTCTGACGGACTCGCTATCTGCGTCTCCGTAAGGAAAAACAGCGCTGGTTTTTCAGTCTCCAGGTGGTAGTGGACTGCAGAGAGATTTGAGTGCAGACCTCTAATGTTGGTGAGGTGCACTTTGTGTGGGAGGGGGTGCAGCCGCTGTTTATATCCTGTATTTTTTTCCCTTGGCATTTTATTTTATAGAAGAGTGAATGGAAGAGAGGAGTAGGAAGTGAGACGAGGTTCCACGCTGCTAACCTACAGACACGCACTGAAAGGACGCCATCATTGGGGCACTAGCCCGGAGACTGCGGGGACGCCCGAGCCCCCCCGGAATGTCTATCGGGCCCTCCCTTCTGGTCGCCAACCAGCACGATAGTGCATTCCGGGATTTTTCGACAGTTGGCGGGGCAGCCTTTCATGTGTGGCTGGCACACTACTTGGGCCCCCAACTACCTGCGGTCGGCCAGCGGTGCACCGTGCCTCGGATCCCGCTACCCTCCGCGACTAGTCTCCCGATACGCCCATAACAGCGCGCGCCAGACTGGTCTGCTTGCAGTGGAACAGCTATCTCGACCCAACTCCTCTAGATGGCTACACTGAGCATCGTAACCGGAACACGGCCAGGCCGCTTGGCGGTACGTCTTTGCTCAGTGGGTGGTCACAAGCCTTCGGCCGAAGCCTACCACCAGTTGTGTCACCTGATTTGCACCACCCGGGGACCACGTGTAGGGAATCTAAGGGTACTCTCCTACGGACGTGGGTGACTCGGCCCCCAAAATAACTGACCATCTTGAGCTTCTTGGTTGACATCGAATCTGAATTTTGGCCCATACATTGAGGAAAAGGCTGGGGATCCTTCCAAAGGAGAAAAGGTACTTCACGCCAGAACAGCTGCTCAGCCTGTATCAAGCACAAGTTCGATCATGCATGGAGTACTGTTCTCATCTCTGGGACGGATCTGCCAAAAACCAGCTTGATGCACTAGAGCCGATCGAAAAGCCGGCCAAAAGGCTCATCGGCGATAAGACACTGGTTAATTAAAGGTTCCAGAGTCTTGAGCATCGTCGCCGAGTTTCTAGCTTGTCTTGGCTTGGGGAGTGTGCGATGGAATTGCATGATCTAATTCCGCCCAGCCCGTTTCATTATGGGACTACCAAACGTACGGCGATGCACCATTGGTACATGATGGACATTCCACCCACACGAAGTAGGTAAACGATTTGAGAATACTTTTATTATGCAAACAGCTAAGAAGTGGAATCCCCGATAGCTACAACCTAGGGATCTTTAAGTGAAGAGTGAATAGGTTATTTCTAGGCAAGCGTGCTTCACCGTCGACCATTCCATCGCTTGCTATCGGGTGAGATGGTGGTCAAGCGCGAGCCTAACAAAAAATATACATAGCACGACAATGCGAAAAAAAACGATATTTCTTTGCCGAGTTAGACGACATAAAATAATGTGTTACAGCAGATTTTTCTTTTCATATCATAATCATTATTGATCTCATCGAGAAAGCTTTTCATGTTTGTGACTTGTGAGTGCTTTCACCCCATGAATATAGCTAATGAATTAAAATTCACGCTGTATACTTAATTTATGTAAAATAAAATAAAAATGGCCTTCATTCCACTACGTACAATTTTAAAACTTAACTAAGTATAGACAATATACACGTAACAAATATTGAAATCCTATTCACAAAGTTTAACATACGTAATGTCTACGTTACCATCTGTTGTACGAGTCGTATTTCTTTTCCTAGTCTTATGGTAGGCATTTTGTGGCCTACGTATTTATGGACATATTTATATAATTTTGGTTGAAGAATTGTTGATCATCAACTAGGTTTCTTCATAACTTGTCGATTATACCGACCTTACAATAAATCTCCAGTGACTTCATACGATACTGTCAAAAATACATTACAGGGCTTTTAGAGAGAGTGAAGAACAGACAAGCAAACCTGTCAGCACCACTTTCTTCGACGCCCATAACATAAATAAGCGATAAAAGCGTTTACATCATGCCTTTTGTCATACTTCGGTAATAAAGTTAAAGTACGAGTACAGTACACACGACACGGGCGTGGTAGTTCGCTGTTTGCGGCACAATGACGGACGAGGAACGACCGGTTGCCGGGAAAGTATTCGAGACACGAGGAGTGAAGAAAGAAAGGAGATGCGTCTATACCAGCTTCTGATAATGTGTTGGAGATGTTGTACATACTTTAGGCGCAGTCCCATTCAGTACAGATAAAAAAGCCTTTCCCCAAGGGGCTGGCAAAAACTATAGAACGCCACCAGCTATCTGCTATCATCTTTACTCACTCCTTTTGCTTCGTTTACGATAAAACTTGCCATTCAGTACAATTAATGCCATTTTTGTCTAATTTCATGAAAAAGATTGTCATCCATTTAATATAGTTTGGGCTACCGATAAGATCATTTATCAGTAAGATAAGCTATCATTAAGATCTTCTATCAGTAATATAGAAAATCGTTAAGAACATCAATTTTGATTTGGGATCTTACACAAATTACCAGTGTTATCACTGAAGTAGACAAATATAATTTATGCCCCTTTACAATAGCTGTTCCGGACCGGAAGCCGCAGCGTTGGAAGACCTCCCTCTAGGTGGACCGATAACCTGGACAAGGCTGCGGAAATCTGATTGATGCGAGATGCAAGGATCATGTCCAGCAGTGAATGTCTTTTGGCAGAAATTGCGATGAAGACAGTTGCTGTTCTATAGTCACTATCTAGTCTCTTCTGTTTGTTTGAATTTTCCAGTATTCTTTAATCAACTCTACCTCAAGCTCAATCCGAGCTTATACGATAGCTACAGCATCATTATTCATAGCAATTTAATTATTTAGCGCATCTTCCTGTCTTCTTAACTCTCCGTCTTTGATCACTGAACCGCAGGTCACAGCGTGAACTCGGCGACATTGCCATACTCTATCGGTACCTAATAAAAGTTATAGTGTTGCACAGAACAGGGAATGTAAGAGAAACGCGGTATCGACTGGTTTTGGACTTTATCGTGACAAACGGAAACAAATAAGGCAGCGGGGGATATTGAGATACGAGATGTTACTTGATGAAGGTGATAACTGTGGGCTTAAGCGAAGTGTTGCAATTTGCAACGATGTTTCTTTGATCAATCGTTAGATTACGTTTTCGCTTTCATTTAATCGTTGATCTCTGTGTGTTTTGCTTTCAACTATGCTGTTACTTTGCTGAGCATTGTATTTAAATAATTTATCTGTACGCTCAAATCTTTGTGAGGAAAACGACATGTATTAGAAACAGATATTAGTAGTGTGACCTCCACTAACCCGCACTGGGGCCGCGTAGTGGATTACAGCTCAAACCCTCTCACAGAGTGGACGACTTGAGGCTTCTGTCCCAGCAGTAGGAACATTATAGGCTGTATGCTTCTGCTATCTGTATGACACAAAACTACATGCTTTTTTTTACTCTTGTTGCTACGTCACATTCACATTATGGCCTTTTAAGAAGTCATTACCGTATGGATAATTCGGTAATAATGTCTTAAAGTGCCAATGTTGCACTGAACTTGTACGAACTGATTTGTTCAATGAATTATATAAATCTTCACTAGTTTTTAACTGCCTTTAATTACCTAATTACAAAGGAACCTACTTGACTGCCAATCCATTACAAATAACTGACACCAACCTCGCACAAAGGTCGTAGGGTGACGCTCACTGTACACCACAGGTACACTTCCATTACATCATTTATCATTAGTTGAATTCCGCACTCAGTGAGATGACAGATTATATAATATGATAATGTGTCGGTACCTACTGAAGTACCATCGACTACCGAGTCACCTCAAATACTGTGTCGTAAGTGGTTGTTGAGAAATATAACTTTGGAAAATAGAAACAGATGAACTTTTAGGTCTCCGTTCTATAGAACACACATAACTAGCAATTTGTCAGCGACTTCATTCGCTCCATATTGCTTATCCAGTGGGGAATTTAGGGCGTAGGATTCAAATAATCCAGCTTTAAGTATTCCTTGTCTACATCATTCAGAAACCTCTGTGACTGCATCCGAGTTGTCGAGGTCCAACTGTTTGTGCTTGGGCTGGACATTGATGAGTCGAGCAGTGTGTGAACTAGGATATCATGTCACATTACTTAATGTACGAGTATTGGCTGTGCTGATAGGGTTAGAAAATCAACTAAGTTAAGTTTTCAACCCGGCGGAAGAAGATTTGATTCACCGAAAATGTTTTGTATCCGTCTAGAAACGTAGTCGATGGGAAAACCACGAGCAGTCTGATATAATATGTTCACGCGACTTTCCCTGTCAACTGTATGACGTGGCTGTTGCAACGATATTACAATATTGTTATAGTTGTCAGGTGGTCAGCGTAATGTTGCATGATGCATGCAGTTTTGCATACGCAAAGACAAATAAGGTGGCATTAAATATGTATGCAGTATCCTCGCTGTATTTACTGACTGTAATTATAACTTGTCTAGTAACGGATGACCGTATTGACTGTGTTTCTTTTTAGCAAGCAATTAACTTCTCACAAAGTTCTTAAAATCTCTTCAGTATTTAAGATGTAAAGACATTACAGGTGTATTGTTTTTCATTACCTCACGTGCTTATATGTATTATATTGTTATGTTATGTAACTCATATTCTTGAGAACAAATTATTCTTGTTCTAAGACGTCTAGTACAGACTGAGAGACAAGAAACTAATGAATACTAAGGCATTTCATGAACTCTTACAGTATATAATTATAGTAGTAGTAATATTTGTTTAGATTATTTCGATTTGTAATGCATGTGATGTGGCTGTGCTATATTTCAAATATATATATAGCTATGGACGGTATATGATTAAAACCATTTGCTCGACAATAGTTAGATTTAAACTTATTTTTACACAATTATTGTTTAGTTGTGCAATTTAGAATATTAACTAGGTGTGTATATTAGATTAGCACGTAACTTATATCAAAAGATAGTCAAACTGTCAGGTCTAACTTGATGTCACTGGTAACTATTACGCACTCTGAGTTTATCTCTAAGATAAACTACTATTTTTGTTATTTGCCTGCAAATCTAGCAAAGTAGATCAATCTCATCAATGTTTTACTCTCTCGTCTAAACTAAATTGGTACAAATCGGCTTACCACCTGACCTGTCACACGGAAGCGGGGAATTCACTAGGCAGACTTTTCAGCCCTCACTACTATAGGTATATCCGTCTGCGGCGGTCAGACACTAAACAGACTGAGGACAGTCTTATAGAGCCCTATTTATAAAATCTCTTAACTGTTTAGCAACTGAATTTGAATATAGAATGTGCTAAGTAATCGCTAAACAGTGTAGCGAAGTCCGGCTTGCTGTAATATGACAATACAATGTATAATTCTCGCTAAACTTCTTGTATGCCCTGAAGTTGACTTGCCGATGTGCAAGGCACAGATCGGTGCTGTTTTTGTATGAGATTTACTACTGCGCAGCTATTGTAGCCAACTTCAGGGTGGTAGAGAAGTTTGGCGAGAACTTTATCCGAATAAGTAGCATGTTTTTAGAGACTCAGCATCTTCTTTTAGTGTTTTATAATATACTGCCGGCAAGCGTCCCCACGGGCAAGTCCGTAAGTGAATCCCTGCTTTACCTTTTAGTGTAACCTCCAAGCAGGTCGGCCATGATGGCCACTTATGACAGCTACGCTGGCATTGAACGTGCCTCGCTTGACAGCCACGCCAGTGGTCTGCGCAGCGGTGGGGGGAGAGGGGGACAGCGCAGACGTCGGTCAGTGACTTACCGTTTTGGGTGAAAGTGAGCGTTATGCAACCGACACATAACGTGGGTTAGGGATGGCTTAAAAGTATCGATGTATATTTTATTAAATGTATTGACATAGGTATTTTAAAAATATCTATTATTGAAGTGGTGCCTAAGGTCTGGGAAAGCCGACCCCGAGTAAAGGGAAGTGACGGGGTGGATGAAGAAGAATTGTATAAAAATATTAATTTATCGGTAATTTAGTTTAGGTTGTTTTTATTTGGGTATTTGAATTTGATTTTTGTAGTTAAGCGTATAGAAATCAAGAATGATACATACTAGGTTTTTATCATTTCATTTTTATGTCGATCGATACATCGATATATTTTTCGATAAACCTAACGCGAGTGAAGCCGTGCCACGCCACTAGTCTGTCACGGTCAGCCTCACGTACCATTCATTCGATACACTCACATTTATTACTCGACTGCAAGGAAGGGTTATTTTTCCTGCCTGGCTAATAGGATTTAAGCATATTTGATAAGCACCTCAAAACCACAGCATTTTTACGGCGGAAGGTACTTCTCCAGAAAAGAAAAACACATGTCTTAGATTGGGTGCCTGTTGCCTACGGCTTTTCTCGACACATTATGTAGTATCTAGTTACTGACTGGCGTTTTTACATTTGGTCTATATTTACAACAGATAGATAAAAATAAAACCGGAAGCATAGTAAACGTTATCTGTCTCTACCTAAACATTTGAATAAAACTATTCTACTATAAAAGTCACATACTATCTACATAGTAAGTAGATATATTAGGTTATGTTCCGTATCATGTATGAGTAAAGTAGATAAACGAATACTTTGAAGTGTGACGTAAGTGATTAGTAGATATTGCGTAAGTCGTAACTAATGCAGAATATTACCGATCTCGAGAAAGTCGATACTTATTAATAACAAGATTATTGAACGCTTCAACAGATATGATTGATTTATTTATCTTCTGGAATGCGACGAAAGATTAGGGCCTCATCACTAATTCACTACACTTATGATATAACAGAAGTGTCTACCTGCGTGTGCCCAGCTTATTATTGGAAGTATGTTTAATCTAAGTTCGACTGGAACTATTATTCACTGCCCCGTTGGTTTGGTGTTCATACTGCTGCGCGTGGGTCCATGCCTTGGAAAACATGCAAAGTTTGTTTTTTCACTTCAACTTGCCACAGGTACAGGTAGACCTTAAAATATGCGAGTTCCATAACATGAAATAACCAGCCATTTAAGGCTTACAGATCAATGATTCTCGGTTTCATTAAAAAGAATGTTGTAAGTTATTTATTTGTCGATTCACTGTTACCACCATTTCAATCCGGGTACATAATTGGTGTCCAAAATAGGTATGACACTTATCCGTAGCGAGGGTAGCGGGCCTACAGAGCCTCAGGTCGCGAGTGATTATTGTGGGCCCAAAAAGGTGGCAAGTTATTATGAATCTTGATTTTCATTAGAGAAGGATAACATGCTGTATGTACATCTTGGTGACTGATATAGGGACCCCACTACTCCATTGCCATACTGCTACTTTTGCAGCGACACGTTGGCATTTCTATCAAGTTTCAGCAGTTACTGTATAATTACAACAGTTTAATTGTTTACTTATTTTCACTCGTCCCGGTGTTTGTATATGTCTGGTATGCGCATGTCATTAAAGCTTGCAAGTGAAATGTGATTAATTGCCCGGTGTTTAATTAATTAACACTAAGTTTGCTTCTTAACACAATGCAATTTTAATATAAAAGCTTGGTTCAAAAGCGAACGCTTGCCAATAACAAGGCTAATTACACAAGTGGCATTCGATGTCAGCGAAGGCGATAGTCGAAGTGTCCAAATGTAAGGGATTGATCACGTGATGTTTCGATATTATGTTTTTTCTTAAATCTTTATGTATTTATTTTATGTTCTTTGTATCTATTTTAACATACACAACAGATTTGGTTTCCGTACGTGACGTCCTAAGCGACCACTGAAAATCAGCGCCGTGCTGTGGGTCCCCACGGCACAGCATTATGCTGAGTGGAAGCCTTCTTGCCACAGTCATGACATGCATCTGCCTGACATATTCCTCACACTATTTCTTTTATATTATAACAAAATGTAGGTAGTATATGTAATTATTGTTTGATTTATTTCTCGTCTTTACTAACATAATTTAAGTAACACTAATACTATTTTTAAGGGTTTAGCATAAGTATGTTCTTATGTATGTCGTTTTGTGACAAATAAACACTTTTTGTTTCTTTCTATATCGCTTGACAATGTCATACAATGTTGCCTTTTTGACTATCGCTATCGCCACGCTTTCTATGATAGAATGTCACTTGCCTCGGGCCTCTCAGGCTAATATGTTTTCGGTGTATCGTTTTTTACTCTAACTTGTGAACTTGCCTAATTAATACTTTCAGAAAAGTCTTTCCATTTAACATGATTGAAAAGCTGAGGCAGAGGTCAAGCGCGAGCCTATCTATAATAAAAAAAGCTAAGTATAACTTCGCATGCATATCAAGATAGTGAGAGGCTCTCTCATCTGATACGGACGAGCCCTTAGCTTCACACGCTGATTAACCCTGGGGTCAGGAGACAAATGAAAGACGGTTATGGTATGGGTGCAACGAAAATCAAAACAGCTCTACATCGTGATGAAAGGCTCATTAAAATACCGGTATACCAGCCGTGGTATAGGTATTTTTCTCTTAAACTCTTTTATTGTGAATAGACCTAAATAGTTTAACCACTTTCCCAAAAAGGAGAAGGATCGCAATTCGAATCGTATTTTTTATATCTGTGTCCGGGCATAACTCCGTCATATTATATTAACGGATTTGCAAAATTCTTTTGTGTATGGAGAGTTATACTCTCGAGGAAACTCCTCAAATATTATAGGCAGACATATGGCGATTTTGGTATTTTCAATAACATGGCAAGCATTTGCACTCAGAAAGTATCATTTGGTGAAGTGGAACTGATGAAGAAAACCACAGATGGCCACTGGAACTCCTTAATAAGTTTGTCATGGGTAAAAGATATCTCGAATAATGAAGCGACTAAGATGAAGTAAATACATATAAATAAATGGTATTAATGAAAATTGTACCATCGAACTGATCTGATGATGAAGCCGGAAGGTAGGCACTGGAACTCCTTAATAAAACAATGTATCGAAGTCGTGTTTGGTCTTATTGGAATTGAAATGAGATGTTCTCTGGCTATAAATGATTTTCATGGTAATATGAGGTACCAACACTAAGAGTAAAATAAAAAACATTTTAACAAAAAACAGCCTACCTATAAGCCGTTTGCCGAAGTCGGTGTCGAAAAACGAAATGTTTTGCTTTAGAAGTCGGTTTAATTTTTATGTTAAAATGTTTTTTTCAGTCATCAATTATTTTTAATATTTATGTAAATTGACTCGTATTACGCGCTATTCAACAGTGATATTCTGTATGCTTAGTACGAGTTTAATAAAATAATTCGTTGAACGAGATACTATAGTAGTAGTACTAGTAAGATGTAGTCGATTGTCACTAGTGACGAAATATTTTATAAACTTGCACTCAGAAATTATAGTTCTCACGTACGGCACTAGGTGGCGCTTATCAAGCGCCATACAAATTTGCGTAAACGTTTACGCGAAAACTCGCACTAAGCACACTGTAAACATCTCACCGTGAAAACTTATTTGAAGGGAACATGATTGAGTGTGCACTGTCAATGCCTAGCATTGGAAGCTCACATCACCTAAGTTTTACGTTGAGATGTTTACATAATAGACCTACTGTTAGCTATTACACCATTACTAGCTGTAAAATATAGGATGCTAGGAATGATCCTTATAATCAGTGTAAATACAGTTCTTCTCAAGCTCATTTCAAGTAAGTTTTCATGTTTACAGAATAGACGGGCTGTCGGCTAGCTCAGCATCTCTAGCTTTTAGAAATATGTGATGACAGGAGTAATAAGTAGTCTAAGCAAATCTTACAGTAGACTTACAGTAGACACGTCCGGTTGATTTTGACTTTAGTCCACAGTTAACATAAGTTCATACTACACTGTAATGGCAGCCGTAGTTTGATTTTAATATCAAAAGATTTAGTGTAAATACAATCTGCGGTTCGAATAAATCATAGTGTATATACTATTATATATGTAGCTCGGGCCGCACAGGTGAGGACAGTGAAAGTGTATGAGTATATAGCTCGGCGCGTGAGAATACTCAAATCTATACTTTATTACTGAGTATAATCGGACGGGTTGTGGGCAAGTTCTGATGCATGACAATTTAGAAAATTACTATTAAGTTAGTACATGAAAAGCGCAAGAACATTTATGAATGTCTTAGTAAATAGGAGTCTGGATAATTATGTTTCCAGTTGATGGCAATAGGCTCAACCTCTGTGAACTGCGACATACATAACCATACCTATTGGCGTAATATGTTTGTAGATAATATAGGTACTGCTTACCCTTCTGGGTAACACAGGCGTGGCGTTATGATTTATGGTAAGTTTAACCACTAGAAAAGAAAAATGAATGACAAGATAATTTTTATTACACGCGTTTTGCAAATATTTGTAAATTAGGTTTGCAATATACAAAACACTGATATTATGATAAGCTTCTCATTTTGTTAGTTTATGTTTTTAGGCATAACATACTACGCGTAATAATTACGAAATGTCACAAGATTATGATCTATCAAAATTGGTAATTGCTAGCGCTTAGGACTATACTTTACAGTACTATTTAGGATAGTAAAGATAAGGCAGTCCACTACATTTCACTCTCAAATCTAGGCAAAGCGGATAATTCTATCGATCGTTTTCCAATCCTGTATCGCTAACTACAATTTACAACTACATAGGTACAGTTCACATTACTGTAGTAAGTTTATCATTCTCCGTATCTTACCCGCGTGCCTGCAACACGGTAACATTACGAAACGTTCGGAGTTTACGATCAATCACAATCGCGTATCGATATCATCATTTATCGGTTTATCTCCGTGAGGTAATCTCTTCTCTAATGTGCCGATAGTTAAACTTGTAGGTACGTACCTTAATAGAGTTATTGTGTCTTTCTATTTACTTATAAAAGCTTTTTATTTGTGAGTTTTGTTAATGGGAATCGTCTGTGAATGTGACCTTTTAGATTGTGGTGAAATATTAGTTTTGGATATCTGTATGCAAATAATGCTAAGTTATACGATTGTTGTCAATGTTTGGCTAACAAGTCTCACTCATTATGATTTATCTATGCTTTTAAGTTAGTGGTTTTATGTTGTTTCTTTTTTATGTCAGCCAGCAAATAAACTAAATTAGCTTATAGATAGTGAAATATAGAATTGGGATGAAGTGGACCACTTCACGCTATTTATAATTATGTGACCTTCTGATGATTAGCAACTTCTGGCTCTAAAAACCAAATAATTAAATACAAAGCTGACAATTGTTTTTCTATTTGTATTATTTTACCGCACTTTTCTCGGCTTATTTATTTCCTGAAAACGTTCCTTAGATAACTGAATATAAATATAAGCAGCACTTACTCACCATACTGCACGCACTACATGTCACCACTTTCTGTTTATTTCTAACGTTGTCTTACATTTATAATATCTTGCGCCGCCATTGTTCCCATGGCGTCGGGTGAAAAGCGCGCAATTTTCCGCGCATGCTCGTATTGTGCGCCCGCGCAGGCTCCGACGCGCACTTTAATTGTTTCCAGGTCTGTGCAACTTTTGACGTAACGACCATTTAAATGATAACATGAATAGAGTTTGTACCGATTTTCTTTTGTTTATTTTTTGATGTATGTGATAGTTATGCTAATTAATTTTCACGTTTGCCTAACTATTTCGTTATGATGAGTTTTTGAAATGATTTTGCAATATTAGGAAAACTGCAGTCGAAAACAGAAGAAGAGCTTCTGTTACAAGCCAACAACAACAACAACCAACAACAAAAACAGTTACAACAGTTACTGCAACAAGGACCCTTTTCTTAACAGTGAAATTCCTTAGCTAGATTTTATCTGCATAGCCTTTTTCTAACTGGACTATTATTTTATTACACTTTTAAGTTTTTTGCGAGTTCTTCATAAATCTTTTAGGTATGGCCACATTCAAACAAAATTCGTTACACAGCTATAAAAATATAATTTAAAAATTAGTTTGCTTAAATAATTACACTATAAATAATTTATGCTAAGAGTCTTGGCAACTAGCATTAGTCCAGCGTAGGCGTGCGTCATGCGTATGCGCAGCGTATAGGCACCATCTACGCGGTATTTACGTAGCGTATGCACACAGTCTACGCGGCGTTTTCGTAGCTTCTTTACACCGTCTTCGCGGCGTGTACGTGGCTTATACACAACGTAATGGGCATGGCCAACGCCGGCTATACGCTCGTTGCGAAGACGCCATTATTCGATTATCTCTGTCTCGCTCGCTCCTACACATAGTAGTACTGCGTCTTGGCGTGTCGCAGCATATGTTTGTTGGCCCAGTAGTTCTCGTGCACCAGCTCCTGTCTTCTGCTGTTCACTACCACGGCGAAGTACAGCAGGAGAGCTGCAAATAAAGTGAGGACAAGTAAGAAGTGGAAACGCTATTTGTTGGAGGACGAGAAACGGAAATAAGCTTATTATCCATACTAATATTATAAATGCGAAAGTAACTCTGTCTGTTACCTCTTAACGCTTAAACCGCTTAACGATTTTAGATGAAATTTGGTATGGAAGTAGTTTGAGACCCTGGGAAGGAGACAGGATAGTTTTTATCCCGGTATGTGTATTCCCTTGGGATGACAAAAACTTCTTTCCGCTCACAAGGCCAGACTCCGGCTTGCTACTCAGATATCCAAGATAAAAAAAAAACAATAACTATACCTAACCCGGGCATCGAACCGAGGACCTCGTGCCCAGCACTAGTGACCACTAGACCTACGAGCCAGTAAGCTTATTATACGCCTTGAACATTGTCGCCAAGTTGCCAGCTTGTCGGTTTTTTATCGATTGCATTTCGGGGAGTGTGCAATGGAATTACATGAAATGCCGCCAAGCCCGTTCCAGCATCGGACTACAAGGCGATGCGCCATCAATAAATGGTGGACATTCCACCCATATGCACTAAACGTTTTGGGAATACTTTCATTGTGCATACAGCTACGGGGTGGATTTCCCTGCCGGAGTCTGTATTTCCCGATAGCTACAACGTAGGAGTCTTTAAATCAAGAGTGAAAAGGTTACTTCTAGGCAAGCGTGCTTCACCGTCGACCGCATCATCGCGTAACATCAGGTAAGGTCAAGCGCGAGACAATTTTAAATATAAAAATATAGGTATATGTTCCAAGACTTTATGCTTTAATAGTTGCCGAAACAAATCGGAAACTATTAAAACGGTTAACCCAAAGAGTCCGTTGTCCAAGCAGCCGCCGAGGGAACATGTGCTCGATTATATATCAATCTGCCTAGCCTTTTCCCAACTATGTTGGGGTCGGCTTCCAGTCTAACCGGATTCAGCTGAGTACCAGTGTTTGCACAGAGCGACTGCCTATCTGACCTGCCTAACTGAAAATAGAAACCGGCCAATCAGGAGACGGTACAAAAATTTGCTAATTGTTAGCGGTTCCGATACCGCCCTATTAAAGAAAAGTATTATATGTATGGGTCCGATAATTTTTAATAAAATACCCAATGTAATAAAAAAAGAGACATTTCTACTTTTCAAAAAGAAATTGACAGATCTATTAATTAGATCCTGCACCTGCACAGGCATGGTGCAGGGGTGTGGTGGTACTCTTCTTCAAGAAGGGTGACAATGCCCTACTGAAGAACTATAGGCCCATCACACTCCTTAGCCATGTCTACAAGCTGTTTTCAAGAGTCATCACGAATCGTCTCGCACGCAGGTTTGACGATTTGCAGCCTCCCGAACAAGCCGGATTCCGTAAAGGCTTCAGCACCGTAGACCACATACATACGCTGCGGCAGGTTATACAGAAGACCGAAGAGTACAACCTGCCTCTCTGTTTAGCGTTTGTGGACTACGAGAAAGCCTTCGATTCGATCGAGAGTTGGGCTGTACTGCAGTCTCTCCAACGGTGCCAAATTGACTACCGGTACATCGAAGTGTTGAAGTGTTTATACAAAAACGCCACAATGTCAGTTCGACTCCAGGATCAGACCTCGGAACCCGTCCTTCTGCAGCGAGGTGTGAGACAGGGAGACGTAATATCTCCGAAGCTCTTTACCGCTGCACTGGAGGATGTCTTCAAGGTTCTGGACTGGAGAGGGCTAGGCATCAACGTCAATGGCGAGTACATCACTCACCTTCGGTTTGCCGACGATATAGTGGTTATGGCTGAGACCATGGAGGACCTCAGTACAATGCTCGATGATCTCAGTAGAGCTTCCGAAAGAGTGGGTCTTAGGATGAACATGGACAAAACTAAGTTGATGTTGAATGCCCATGTTACACCCACTCCTATCAAGATTGGAGACTCTACACTCGAAGTTGTGGGCGACTATGTGTACCTGGGACAAACGATCCAATTGGGTAGGGCCAACTTCGAGAAAGAGGTCAACCGTCGAATCCGACTCGGCTGGGTAGCGTTTGGGAAGTTGCGCGGTGTCTTCTCGTCCAACTTACCGCAGTGTCTCAAGACGAAAGTCTATGACCAGTGTGTGTTGCCAGTGATGACATATGGCTCTGAGACGTGGTCGCTTACAATGGGCCTTATCAGAAAGCTTACAGTCACTCAAAGGGCAATGGAGAGGGCTATGCTCGGAGTTTCCTTGCGTGATCGAATCAGAAACGTAGAGATCCGCAAGAGAACCAGGGTTACCGACATAGCCCGAAGAATTGCCAAACTTAAGTGGCAGTGGGCAGGGCACATTGCTCGCAGAACGGATGGCCGATGGGGCAGAAAGGTTCTGGAATGGTGACCGCGAACCGGAAGACGTTGCGTTGGAAGGCCTCCCACCACCGATGACCTGGTGAAGGTTGCGGGGATCCGCTGGTTGCGAGATGCACGGGACCGGTCAATGTGGCGACGCTTGGGGGAGGCCTATGTCCAGCAGTGGACGTCTTTCGGCTGATATGATGATGATGATGATGATTAATTAGTAAATGTTATTACTCAATTAGCGAATTTCTGACCTATAAGAATTTAAATTGATATGATGACATCTCTGTTTTTGTGACTTATATTTAATCATTTTTTAATTATTATTTTTTTGTTTAACTGTACTGACCTGGAACTTGACGAATTTGTAATCCCATTTTATTAAAATTGACATTGTGTATTATATTGCCTATTTCAAATTATTTACTGAATTTCATCTTGACATGGTAAACTTGTATTGATTTAATTGAATGTTTTAATAATTTAGATCAAATGTGGTTTTATTATATTATAGCTAAAACTGTTTGCATGCCTTTGTTAAGGTAGTTAGTATAAGGATCATTACATTAAAACTTAACATCTGTAACTTGTACCTACTTTCTGTGCAAATAAAGAACTATTCTATTCTATTCTATTCACAACCCAGTAACTCGGTAACACGGTACCCCTTGGAAAGACTGGAGTCAGATATCAAGCTTCTGACTACACGTAACGACTGTCAAAGATCTTCAAATGACAGCCGGGACCAACGGCTTAACGTGCTTGCCAAGGCACGGAGGAAACTCGGTATGTTGAAATGGTCACCCATCCACGGACCGACCTCGTCAAGCGTTGCTTAACCTTGACGATCGACCCGTGCGGCTGTTATTATTTAGCCACGAGCTCCTCATGTCATGCCATGTGCTCGATTATATATGAGTCGAAAATGTTTCATAACACCGTCTACTCCTGTCTTAAAAGTATAACTAATGCCTCTTTAAAAGGACTGCGATTGGTGAGGAGAATATGACTGAGAGGATCAATTAAGCTTATCTAATCAGATCGAAAGACCAAATAGGTATTCTGTTATTCACAGCATCAACAAATGAGCTTGCAACAAACACGGATACACAATAGTCACACAGGTTGTGGGTCAGTTATTAATCACGGCTTCATATGCGCAAGCACATGTCACTCGCGAGATCTTTGACCCCTCAGCACGCCACTATAATTATTATACAAGAGTGAGGCGACAACCACAATGCGTAAGCACCTCAGCATTGTTTATGGTTATGCTCTATGCGCGCGGAAAAGCGTGAAAGAGGCGCTTTGTGGTCTATGGCCTATTTTAATGGTGTGGTGAAGGCCTTTCCTATTCATGAGGCGGTAAAGACAAGATGAAGATTTGCAATATAAAAATTACTAATAATAATATGTTGTCATGCATAAAAAATGCGGTTTAGTAAAGAGCTCTACTGAAATTAGAAAGAGAACTAGGTAAACACTAAAAACATAAAAGTTAAGAAGACATTATTCAACTGCAAATGTTAACATATGTACATACATAATATTTCGTCTAGTTCCGGGGAATACTGATAAAATAACCGAAGCCTAAGTTAATATATCAGAAACGACTTAAATCTGTAGAAACCTATCGTCTGGCGCATAAAAACACATCGTCAAAGTGTCCTTTCCACTTACTTAGGCAATAAACCTGTCATGATTGATTGCAGGACACGACAAGCGGGGAACCCCGAACGTTATCTAGAGACCAATGACTTTGCAGTCGACGACTGGGTAAAATCAAAGTGCTTGCATATACATCGAGGATGTAATACATGCTTTAGTTTAGTTTTTTACTTGTTTTCGCGGTCAAGTAGATTTGTGAATACAATCCTAATGGCATGTGTTCGATTCCATTTAGATCCCATTTATCTCAAGACACGTACTTTATGAATTTGATGGGTTCTATCTAAGTATGTCCAATACACTTCTAATACCTTTATGTGATGTGACCAATACCCATTTGACTAACACCTTAATTAATGCCTAAATATTATTCTGCCATTGGCTTTTTAACTCTCGGTGCCGAGTCGAACGTTAAAAATCTATCTCCTCGGTTTTATTTAGGCATTCGGTTAGGTGTATCAAAGTGCTGGTGACGAAACGAGCATTACAGTGACTACTTCTTCCCTTTACGTTTCCTTCCCTACCTGAGTAAACGAAGTACACAGATATGACAGCGCTGGCCTCAGTGATGGTGTCCACGTCGCGGTTGAAGGTCAGCAGCACCATGCCCACCACGGTCAGCACCAGCAGCACCAGTCCCTTCCACCATGCCAGCACCAACCACGGCCACGTGAACTGAGGCTTGCGCTGGAACAATAAAGTATATACTTACAAAATCATAATCATTAGGTACTGAAAGTAGTAAGTATGGGTAAGGTATATATGGTAAGGTATATATGATATAGCAAATGATTTGATAGCAAAATACTACAAATGTTCATACAGTTTATTCCCCGTTCCACAGAGATCTTATCTAATCCTATTTTTGCTGACTGATTAATAAATGGTTTGATTGAATTAAATGCTTTGAGTTTAAATGAGGTTTTGTCTTATTTCGTGTCGATTAATTAAAATAATCTCAACTATTCAGATTTTGTCCGACTTGTTGGACAGCCCTGTCATTCGCCACGTACAAATCCTGAAAGGTGCAGGTGGACACGGGCATGGAGGGCAGACAAGGAGGTGGGCCAAACCCTGCGAAGGGTCTCCATACTGGCACTGTGTTTTAGATGGGTCTATGATACTCCGTTTGACCAGATTGATTCTGCAGTTGGCAACCTCGGCCCGTAATCGGTTTAAGGATTTTCAGATTGGCCACTGCAATTCGTGTCCAGGGGCACTATTTGTGTTCCTAGGTATATTACTTACATACATATTCCTTTGATTGACAAGAAAAATGAAACTGGAGGACCAGCAGCCTAATTGCGCATGTGAATTCGGCAAGGCAAAGTGTTGGACCACCATCAATCGACCAATCACATAAAATCCACGTCGCGTCTTTCTTCTGGCATTTTATGTTTCGATTGATGGCGGTCAAATCCTTTGCGTTGCCAAATTCACTTGCGCAATTAGGCTGCTGTTTGAATTTGTCAAAAGGCCTATACCTACCTAGATTTTGCTAAATAAGTGAAATTTAAAGTAGAGTAATTAGAAGGATAAGATTGAGTTTGGGTGTTAAAATAAAATTAACTATACTTAGCCTATCTTTTTACCCGAATGCCAAAGGAGGGTAATGTGTTAAACATAAATTTTAATGATAAAATGTACGATAAATGATCGTGCTAAATAAATACAAAATTCCGTACATATACTAGACGAGACGGTAAGCAGGTACCACACCCACGTTTTATCAGCATAAATGTACCTATTAGCAAATATTAAAATGCAAACAAATTGTTCCCATTAAATATGTCATATCATTGTATGAATAATACGCAATCAATTATATTAAAATGACTATTCTGATTAAACATTCTCGTAATTTGTAATATTTGGTTTTGATGTCACATGCTTGCGTTTATTGTGCTTAATTCAACTAAGTAATAAACAATTTGTGGAATGTTATCTTAATCCTGGCGAAAACAACACTGTATCCGTGTTAAATATTATGTTGTATTATCCGACGCAGGCGCACCCAGCTTGACTTTGTTATTAATTTGATAATTTTATAAATACGTCGCGACAGCCTGTTCATGATAACTGCATTATAAGACCCATGAACAAAGACAAAAGATGCGTTGCCGTCCCTGAAATGTTTTATTTGCTTGTACACTGGCACGGCATTAAATTACATCATGATTTATATTGATGATGTATAAGCAGACAACACAGCCTTATCCCCAAAAAACACGAAAGAAAAAATCAACAACGATTTCCAGACTTTATCTTTTACCACTACATAAAAGAAGGTAAATTAAAAACTGATTTTTACGGTGCTATTTAATTGCCTGTGACTTACCATAAGGAGAAGGAAAGCAACAATAAAAGTTCCACTATTCTAAATGCGAGTTATTTTTGTATGCCCCAGACTTAGAGCATTTAACCTATGGAGATGGCATAGCAAAGCGTACCCCTCTGCCAAAGTCGCTTGGCCATATGACCATACGCGTTATATAAAACTAGTTCATTCGCCGACCGCCGCCATTGTGTATCGTATTGTGTCGCAAGTAAGTTCTCCGAAAAAATGGTTAATTGTGCGGTTTCCTCTTGCAAAAAGCGAGCTGCCACTTTCAATTTGCGAAGCCATGGTGTTTCCTACCACATATAAGTATAAATTATACATCAACATAGTTGTATTTAAGAACAATGTCGAAATAATGGATAATGCCTTTACGATAGAAAAATTCAGTGGTACGTTGGTAGCACAAACGCAGTACAGGGGCTGACACGGTAGCGATGTGCATAGTGCTGGGACAACGTGAATGAATGATTGATAAATTAAATGATTTTTTTGAATCAGTATGTTCAGTATCAAAATAATTTTGTTTGTGTTTGTTTCTGGACAAGTCAGGTTGAACTAAAAAAATATATCATTTATAAATGTCTATGAGAATAGATTTAAATTCTTTTCTTTGCTAATAAAAAGTAAGTTTGTTCGTTTCGTTAGTGAGTTTTCAATCATTTTTTAATCCCCGACGGAAAAAGTGGGGTGTTATCAATTTGACGTGAATTGCTGTGTATCTGTCTGTGGAATCATAGCTCCTAAACAGATGAAGCGATTTAGATTTTTGTTTGATACCTCTATCGAGAGGAGACTATCGCAGCCATGGTAGTTACAATGACAACCCCACTGCACATCAATTCGAAGCCATATACAATTGCGAATGTTAAAAATACTCAAATGTTCGTTTATCCTTTTTAACCAAAAAAGTTGATCCACAGAAATGTGTTCGACATGTATATAATAAACTGGTACATTTTAAAAATCAGTGATTGCCTCTAGGCGTGATCATTGAGACATGTAAATGAACTAGATTATGGCTATGAAACCATACACGTATGTTTTCCTATACAAGATATCAAACTAGCTTAGCTAGGAAACACCGTACTTAAATAGTTCAAAACAAACGAAAAACTGACGTGTAAAATTGTTACATAAAAAAGTGTCAAATAAAATTCTATCCGGTTGATATTATTGACTAAAAATAAATTCAATCGTTCTTTTTTTAGTGTATCTTAAATTCTGCTACCTTTCTTACCTACCTACGTAGTTTAGCTGACCACAAATCATGTTGCGTATTTTTTTTATTTGTGAAATTAATTACTTACGTTTATTATTATTTAGTATAACAAAAATAAAACGAATTAACATTTTGCTCATTCATTCATGCATTAAAATGAATTTCCAGTCATTCTTTGTATCACATCACTAGCACTTTGTATCTGTTGTCATAGGATTATTGCGTAGATACACACAAATATGTCAATGTGTGTGTGTTTTTTGATTGTGTGGTTATTATTTTTTCGTGTGCGTTTGTAGCAATAGGATGCATGCATCTGTGAGTGATTGTCATTTTTTTGTAGTGTGCTGTATGTGTATTCCTCGCCTCCCGCAGAAAGTGGCAGAAAAATTTGTTCGGTGATTCGCGGCTTGCCGTCTCCATAGGTTAAATGCTCTAAGGCCCCAGACAATTCAAAAACATCGTGCAGACTGGATTGGTACACGAATTGAACAGTTAAACAAAATCATTCTTACCTTAAACGCCCCATGTATAAGCAAACTCCCTATGAGTATCTCGATTACAGCCAGTACTGCCAGAGTCGCGTAGAAGATGAGCCTCGTCTGCGGTAGCGAGTCGCTCATGATGGCCAGGGGCAAGTACACCAGCACGGCGCAAACTGACAGGATCTGCAACAGATGGCGTTATCCTGAGTGTGTACAGATTGTAGCTGTGTTTGAAGAGATAAGGGCAGTTGAAGAGGATTCGTGACGTTTGTTTGATCTCCTTGTCCTGATTAGAAGGTGTACCTACTATTGGAATGCCCTACTGAAGGGGACTTTCCCGCTTACGTATTTTAGAGGTGAATTTCACAAATGAAACATAGATATACCACAATCAAGAATTTATAAATATTTAAAAATCGTTGATAATTGCTTGACTTATAGGTACGTTGACACGACATCCTGAAAATATTTAAGTTCAAAGCAAAA
This sequence comes from Orthosia gothica, assembly GCA_949775005.1. Lineage (NCBI taxonomy): Eukaryota > Metazoa > Arthropoda > Insecta > Lepidoptera > Noctuidae > Orthosia > Orthosia gothica. Next base: position 33,228,986 of record OX459044.1, read on the forward strand.
ACTTAGACTTAGGTATGTCTAGTATTTTTATGAATCACAATATTTCAGTTCATCTTTGTTGTTTCAGTAAAAGATAGTAATTAATTTACTTAATAATGTTTCTGCTTAGAATTACCGCCAGTGTTCATCTTATTTAGTAAACCAGCTGATAGAGTGACGGAACATTAGGTCACCGAGAACATAAACATCGCATCATGCTCTTCAAAACATATGCGCATTGTAATTAAAGGCATTGTTTTAATTATGAGTACTTCAAGGAGTATGCAGCATGTTTAATTATGAGTAGTTCAAGGAGTATGCAGCATCTTTAATTATGAGTACTTCAAGGAGTATGCAGCATGTTTAATTATGAGTAGTTCAAGGAGTATGCAGCATGTTTAATTATGAGTAGATCAAGGAGTATGCAGCATGTTTAATTATGAGTAGTTCAAGGAGTATGCAGCATGTTTAATTATGAGTACTTCAAGGAGTATGCAACATGTTTAATTATGAGTACTTCAAGGAGTATGCAGCATGTTTAATTATGAGTACTTTAAGGAGTATGCAGCATGTTTAATTATGAGTACTTCAAGGAGTATGCAGCATGTTTAATTATGAGTACTTCAAGGAGTATGCAGCATGTTTAATTATGAGTACTTCAAGGAGTATGCAGCATGTTTGCTTATGCCAAATTAACGTTGGTGGACCATAGCAAAAAAAACTAAATCTATGTGGTGGACTATCATGTGACGAATTGCTTTAAACTAACCGTCCTACTGCTGTCTTGATAACAGACTAATAAACTGTCACCACTATACATATTAGGCATCGAGTTTTTCGGGACATTAAACATTTAGTCGACTCTTCACGTGGCCAAAAGACTGGACTTTTTTTTGTGCAGGAAGATGATGATGGTAGATTTCAAGATGAAGAAGACTACAAAGATAAAGAGGTCATGGGAAGTAGAAACGTCACCAACTTAACTGCTGTACCCGTGACATAACGTTAATATCGTTTGTAATTAGCAGCTGTTATCACACGGCGTTGTTTACAATCAATTAAGTCGATGCACATTTAGTGACGTTATCTCCGGCTTCTTGTTTACGTGACGAATAGATGGACTTTAATGGCAGAATGGTGCACAATGTTTTATCACTTCGTTGTTAATAATCATCATCATCATTATGTCCATATACTATACACTTAGATTATGTCAGGCGACGAGTGGACGTTTTTCGCCTGACATAATCTAAATTATGTCAGGCGAAAAACGTCCACTGCTGGACATAGGCCTCGGCGTCACCACATCGATCGGTCCTGTGCGCCTCGCTTGCTGTGGTTTGCCGCAACCTTATATTCATGTCATTGGTTCACCTAGAGGGAGGCTCTCCAAATAGTATGGAGACAATTTGTCAGATCTTTTGCATTTTAAATTGCCACACTATCAGCGATAACGATTGTCATAAGTCAGAATTGAAAAGCATAAAATGAAATAAAACTTTTAGTCTAGCATTTTGAGTAAGCGCCCAACAAACAAACATGCAAATTGGAAGTCTAAACGTTGATCTTCGTTGATTGTTTGTTTGGCGCCGCCTTAAAATGCTAGACTGTTTGTGACTGTTTGAAGTTTATTTTTATTTTTCTTTTCGTCGGTTAATTTTTTTAAAAGGTATTTTTTGCTTTTCAGTTTTCATTGCAACAGCGATTCTGTTCACAATTTAAAAATTCAGTAGGAAAATTATCAATTAATCCTTTTCTTCTACCTTTAGGGGTAAATTTTATTATTCTTTATATGAGATCAACTTTGAGGTATATTCTTTCCAATATAAAATAGTTTTTGCAATCGGACCACTCTATAAAAAGTTATGGTGCGTTAAGCGTGGTCAAAATAAAAAAAAAATATAGGTACATCGGCATGCAGCAAATTCGGCGAATTGAGAACCCCTCCCTTTTTTTCGTCAGTTAAAAATGCATAGGCATTCCTATGCATTTTTATCTTGCGCTACAAAAATGTCACCAGGGAAAATCCCAAAAATGGACTTTTCACAATCTTTAAATAGAATAATTATGTTACTTTGACGAGAGCCCTTAGTCATAAAACCTAGCTCTTGAAATTGCAGAATTCAGAGCAATAAATTGCGCTAAATAATTTGATAGACACTAAACTAATTATTAGTTTGAACTTAGCCGAACTTGACCGCAAAGGGCACTTATGGCACGTTCATTGTAAGTGTAACTTCCACGTGGAAAACACATTTTCCCAAAGAAAATATCTAATAAGTGTACTTGGACTTGGGACAGCAAGTACTAGCTGTTATCATAATGATCTAATTACTGTGTTATGCAGTAGATATAAGTACGGAAAGCATGACATCAGGATGTGTAAAATAATAGAGCAGATTTGAGACGTGAAGCGTGACTGCTGACTGCTTCATGAAAGGTTTGTAATGAGTCTTTTCATATTCGCAGACACGGTTTGCAAGTGTAATTGTTTAGCTGAGGTCTTTGTGGCGCCACTTGTTTAGACATTAGGTTTACGCAAGGAACACTCCATCCTTCTACTCTGAAGGATGGAAAAAACTTGAGAGACCGAAACCTACTTGAGTATACCTAAAATATCATCATCTTGTTCCTAGGTACTTGGTAAAAATAATTATTTGACTTAAAATTTGCACCAAGTGCAACCCCGTATCGTGTCCAGGTTATCTCTTTTCATTCTAGGTTGCCTGGAAGAGATCGCAGAACGCGATAAGGCCGCCTGTTTTATGTATTGTTTTATCTTGGTGTATAATAAACTATAGGTATATATATGTTATAGACCAAGTGATTAACACTGCATTATTCATAATGCCCGGGCAATTTGCAAAATGCCCAATATGAGTAGGCAATATGATAAAACTATTGAAATTATTAAATTGACCGGGCTTTCTAAATAATGTCCATCACTTATTGGGCAGGGTACTAAAAACATGTATATTTTATTAAATTATTTTAATATTGTAATTGATTATTTATTGTACCAATTGGTACAATAGTCATAATGTCCAGATAATGTGATAAATATCAAAATTTAAATCTATTAAGACGGTACCCTGACCAAAAAATCGGCATGAGATATGAGCATTTCTATTGGTCTAGCGGCACTGGTGGCGCATGAATTACAGTAGTGAATACGCCCAGATTTTAGAATATTTTTTTTATAAAATCTAATTTTGGTCTTTTGAAAAAAGTTTTACTACAAAAATATTCGTTATTAAATTGCCTATCCATTAGTGTTAGTACAAAAAATAAATAATGAACACTTTACGAGGAGATGCATGCTATCAATAATTATTTCTCATTTTTATGTTTTTTTTGGAAGGAGATTAGTGAAATATGTACAACATTAAAAAAACCGGCCAAGTGCGAGTCGGACTCGCGCACGAAGGGTTCCGTACCATTATCGCTAAAAACGGCAAAAAAATCACGTTTGTTGTATGGGAGCCCCACCTAAATATTTATTTTATTCTGTTTTTAGTATTTGTTGTTATAGCGGCAACAGAAATACATCATCTGTGAAAATTTCAACTGTCTAGCTATCACGTTTCATGAGATACAGCCTGGTGACAGACAGACAGACAGACAGACAGACAGACAGACAGACGGACCGCGTAGTCTTAGTAATAGGGTCCCGTTTTTACCCTTTGGGTACGGAACCCTAAAAACGAAATCTACCATTTTAGAATCAATATTATGTAGAAATTTAATGTATTTTTATTAATTGATATTTCTTTTTAAATAACGAGTAGATAGCTCCTAAAAACAGCACGAAAAACGGCTTGCGCGGCGTTTTGCTCGGGGTACCGCCTTAATTTCATTGCCCGATTTATAATGCTCGGGCATTATACATAGTGCACACATCAATCATTTGGTCCATGACTTATATAAATAAATAAATCTTAACTAATATCATATTGAGGTATAATTGTTTGTAAGAGGTAATTTCTGGAATTACATTATTGCTGAGAGTCATAAGGTGTCTTTTTAGCCCAAAAATCGCACAGTGCCCGTGGGTTAGGCCGCGCCTCACAATTATAAAGAAAGCCACATGATGTATGTACTTATAGTACATAGCTCATATCATTATTTTTATAACTCTATAAATATGGATGACATAAATTGTTTTGTTTTCCCGGTAGTGTGAAAGTGGGGGCAGTGAGCACACAGTACGGCTGCTTATCTGCAAGTGTTCACGGTAACCTACAGCCTATCTGCACTTGACTCACGTTCCCAGAACCACTGTTACGATAGTTCTAGTATCTAGGTTTAATATATGTTTTTTTTTTCTGTGAACTACTGATTAAGTTTTTTTTTTAAACTCATTCTGTTTTTGCAATCTGGCGCCAGCGCAAACACTCGAGTAAACTATTGACATGGCAAATTCTGCTGAAATGAAAATTAACCTGGAGAATGGAATAAATTATCTGAAGATACCTATGCTCTTGATTCGAGCATTCATTACTTGTTTAAACATATATGTTGATGCTCAACTAGAAAATTAATTATATTTAATATAATTTTAGAGGTATTAATTCACTTGATCACTTGCTCTAACTAGGTAACATTGAGAGAGCTCATTAGTACCTACTGCACTTACCTACTTGTATATATAACATAAATACCTACTTCATTAGTAGATACCTACTTAATTTAAATTGGATACCTAATCAATAAACTATGATAGCTCTTGTAACAAAACACACTGAATTACTGATGCATTCGTTATCTGTTTACAAACAATGAAGCCAGAACACGATTTGGAAAAACCTTATAAGTATTCTGAAAAAAATCCCAACATAAAAATACTTGAAATACTAACAGTATACAAGATGCCGATCATCTTGGTCCCCAGCTCGAGGCTGAAGCAGCAGCAGCAGTTATCCACAGTCAGGCACATTGTCACTGATTAATTAATCGAATTTATTATAATTAAATCACAAATGAGCCGCAGTCGGGCGCTCGTGTCGGTTATCGCGCGACCACTCCTAAACTGATTAGATTCCCTTAAACTCGCACTATCTGTACGTAGGATGTCAGCACCAATTATCAGATGTACGTTAATCTTTTTGTCACTATACTCGTAAATGTAAAAATACGTAGTGATACATCGAGTTTGCATGTCTCAGAGTTGTGGTTTGTGTTTTGCCGCATTTTTGCGTTTTGTTTGATTTATACTGAGGAATTTGATTTATTGTTTTGTTGAAACAATGGATTACGTAGTGTAGTGGTTGAATTCCGTATTGATAGATCACTCTAAATAAGAGATGTGGCGACTCTAAATGATAACGGAGGCATTCCACAAAGAACAGTGGACTTCATTTATGGCAATTTTAATTTCTTAATAATTTATTGTTTTTACAATTGACAAAATATGAACATACTTAACAACTAAATTAACTTATACTAACCTAACTACTTACATATATACAAATAAAAACGTCTAGGCGTCGATTTGCTTTTAACATCAATGTCTCAGAACAAAAATTTCGTCTTTCATAACGCTTCATTAGTTCATGCCGCACTTGAAGCAAGCAGTACTCTAACTCAGGTATTTATTGCATGATGTCCTTCTAAACAACGCCCTGGACCAACCTACCTGAGCAACCTGCCTGGGCTATGAAATATCACATGATGCCCGAAAACGAACGGCTCCCCCTACATAGTTCAGTTAGTGAGATAAGCACAGGTACACACAGTAAGGTTACCGCTATGAGTTAGCGCCGCCGCCGCGTGCGCAAGCACTAACACTAATAATAGGGATTACCTATGTAGAGAGCTGGCTAACACAGCTTTAGGATATAAAATTTAACCCTGCACTTATTACTGAATATGGTGTTATCAGCCCTTCTGAAAGGCATCCTGGGCTATGGACAAATCAAGGAATTTTGCCAACAAATGGATTACTTTACCTAAAGTGGACTAAACTGGAAAGAGAAAATCTTTGGAAGTCTTGCAGCCTAATTGCTTAGGTGAATAAATTATTGGACTCTTTCGAAAAGAGTATCTTCACCAATGAAAGCGTCCAATATTTTTTGGTAATACCTACCTAGTTATTTAAATATTCTTTCATGGGTCAAACCCTTTGCCTTGCCGAATTCACTTATGCAATTAGGCTGCTGATCACATTAAAGCGCTGTCCACACATTTCCGGGTTCCCGTCCCTGACGGAACACGGAAACCCCCTGATACGAAGATGTGTGAACAAGTTCGTACAAATCGTATGTAACCGAACTTATTGTTTTAAAATTATTAATGTAATCTATAAAATTCAAATGTAATCTGTTTTAGTATATATACTGTAATTGTCTAATTATGTGTGTACATTCAGATACAAGTTACTTGTTTATGAATAAATGACTAACTTTCTCCTTCCCTGCCGAGTTCCGTGCGGGACGGGCACCCGGAAATTTGTGGACAGCGCTTAAAAACAGCGCTTTATGTCATGGGCTTATACATATAGGTCACAGGCATAATATTTATGCTGCAAAATGCACAGTTCTTGTGGAATAGGCATCCATTGCATAAGTACCGACTCCTCCGTGCATTAGAAATAACGTTAAGCCGTTAGTTACGGCTGTCATGTGTACATCTGTGACACTAGTTACAGAAGTCGAAAGGCATAAAACCTGACAGCAGTCTTGTCAAGGGGTATCGTGTTACTCTGTTACTGGGATGTGGAGGTCAGATAGCCAGTCGATCCAAGAAATACACTGGTACTCAGCTGAATCCGGTTAGACTGGAAGCCGAAGCCGACCCCAGCCAAAAGCAGATTGATTGTCCCGTCAGTGAGTCACCGACGGACGTCTAAAAGACGCGAGGGGAGCTGCTAGATTCGCCGGGAACGGCGGGAAACACAAAAATTACTACAGCACCAGTGCTGCTGCTTAATAAGGATGTCACACGAATACTCTGTTTGTAAGTATGTAGGTCTCTAGGCAAAGCGGAACTGACAAATAAACTATACACTCGTTGCATTCACCAACTGCACATGTTTTGGCGAATACGCATCGTTTGTCGTATCATATCGCATATCGTATCCCGTATAGTAGGAGTTATCTAGGTACCTACTTACATTTTGTAGTAGATATTATGTTTTATCATCGCCAAATTGTTTCACGTCAGTTGTGAATATAAACTTTACACGTTTCCAAATGCCATACAGTTCACAAGGTGATATTTTGGAGAGTAAGCGGCCAGATAATAGGTATTATTATAAAAGTGGCTGGTACTGTGGTAGCTATGATCCACTGGTAAAATGGTCATTTATTACTATTAATTCCATATTTCCTTCACTAGATTTTCTATTGTAGTATACCTATATGCCTAGGTAGGTATTTCCAAGGTATACCTCAAATGAGATTGTTAAACTGTGCCTCTACCCTGAATAAAATTCGTATGGAATGGTGCTGAAGATAAAACATGAATCGCTTTAGTAATCGATTCGATAATAATTCTCGTAACCCCTAACTGCATTGTTCATGCAAAGTCTACTTTTTGTGTTGTATGACATCATACAAATACCTACGAGTAATTACATACGTGGAAATCACTGAGTAATAAATGTAAAATCAAGAAAAAAACTGTCATTTTTACAGGACTTTACATACGAAATTGGGACTAGCCAATACCCAAGTGCTTGATGACAAGCAATTTTAAGCAGGTTAGCAGTGACAGGAAAACGCATAAAAATACTGAGAAAACTTTAATTTTAATTTTAATCCCTTATCTTATCAGTTTAATAGAACAAATTAAACAATGCGAGATAACGTCCGCGCGACAGTAGTGCAACGTTATCAGTCGCGAAATCATGGCCGCCTCGATACCACAACAATATTACAGTGATAACGTACCCTTGACGCCACGCGAACGTGATCTCCACGATTAATAATAGCCACAGAACTCCGATGTTTTATAAATAAACTTCCGAACTTCTAGGTTATTAGCTAAAGTGCAGGATGGGTGTGCCAATGATCAGTAAGTGTTGCTTCTGCGCCAGTTTACACACAGGAACCTTGATCATAGGATACGTGTATTCAGTAAGTTTGTTTTTTTTTTTGTTTTGTGCGATTTTGACAGCTCTGTGATAACAGATTTTCTTTTCAGCCAGAAAAAAATAAAAAAAAATTGTGTTTAATTATAAAGTATTTTTTGCAAGTAAATGTGTGAACTTGCTTGTGATTTGCATGCCTCAAGGTGTAATATGGTTGGACTGTGCTATATTTTTTAACAACTTCATGTAATTACCCATATTAGCAAATAAATGATTATGATTATGATTATGATTAAACTAGTATCACAATTTTGGTATTTCATTTTGTAAATAGAACAGAAGTTGTTGTAAATCTATTATATAAATACTCTGTACAAAATGTTCCTCATCTCGTACTATTCATATAAATGACGTAAAGTCGTAAACTGAAGAATTTCAAGGTAACATTTTCGTAGTGCCTGATGTTTTCCTCCTGTTACAATGTTTTGGCTCGCACGTAGCATATTTATTGCTATGTTTCACATTTTATGAGATTGTTTATGCAGAAAATTTATGGAAATTAGACTGACTGAGGAAATATGGAATTCTTATTAGGCAAACACAACAACTTTTATGGTGATAAAACCAAAAAAAAAGCTAATTAAATGCGTTTGGTGCGGAAAAGTTCGACATTCTGGAAGATAACAAACCCTAATAACGGTAATGAAGCTTTGTGTTTAATCTTATCATAGCTTAGTACTGCCATGTGAAGCGTAAGGCACTCTAAATTAATCCGGGATTCAAACAAAAACCAGCAGGACTAATAAGCTTTTTTATAATTTTTCCTTAAAGAGTGGAACGAGTCAATTTTGCCTTTCAAAACGTACCTACAACACAACAACGTAGGTATGAGTCGTGTCTCTGCCAACAAACGTTAGAGAATATTTGCCGCTACAAATTGCCTTTTCGCCGTGTCTCTTTTCCCTTTTCTATCATCCCAGCCTTATCTTCCCTTTCTCTCAAACTTATTCTACCAAAGAAACCTTGCAATGTTCCAGGTATGGGCGCTGATCGAGCTAGCAATATACTGTCTTCTGGTGACACTAGCGCCCCTCGGCAAGGACGGCACAGTATCAGTACACAAGTATGTACTGTACATCACTGCTGCGGTCGTCAGTGGAACACATCTTATATGTTCTGCGCTCTTGGTAGTTGCTGCTTATAAGGTAATTAATGACTTAAACTAGCTTAGCAAATAACGAAAGGTTGAGCTAGAGCAGTATCTAACTATCTATGATTCTTGCTCCTTATCAAATATTCATAGCAAAAGTCTAAGTTCTCCACATATATTGCAAAAGGCAGGCGTTATAAAATCAAACATCTCCTGATGTCCAGTGGCCTGTCACAACTCTGTGACTAAGCGATGCCGATTCTATAGGTTCATCTCGGATTCTCGGTCGATTTACCAGCTACAAGACTTCACGATACTGATCACGATGCGAAGAATTCCGTATTCAACTCTTGAACCAGCTAAGGCCTTCCGTCCTTCGTCTGTATGTGTTTACTTTTAATAACGTTACTAACTAATGGACTGTAAATTGTCCTGATTTTAAATAAATTAAATTAATCCAACGTGGACGTCTTTCCGCTGAAATGATGATGATGAATCCAACGTAGCAGAACCCACACGCGGCAACGCTTCCACTATATATTTCAGAAGGCTGGATGAAGAATGCTGCATCTTGTCTTCCTAGCTCTCATTAAATAAACGTATGGTTCTTGTAACAGAAGTGACCATCCAAGTCTTCCTTGGTTCCAGAAACTGGCATCCCTGACGCTGCCATGGACGATAGTAACGGGCATCATCACTGCGATCTACTTCCTGCTGTCGTTCACTGGCGTCAGCCTGGTGCTGCAGGATGAGGGCGAGATGCTGGAGGTGGAAGCCATCATCATATTCATACATCTCGCTAGAGCATGTGAGTATCATACTCGCTATTATGGTTATGACAGAAACGCACGATTGGTTCTAGACATTTGAAGACCACATGGAGCCAATCATGTCTTACAATGACATGACTTTAGCTTGTGGGTAAATAGTAACAGCCACACGGGTCGATCTTCGAGGTTAAGCAAGGTTTGCTGAGCCTGACCTTGGATGGGTGACCATGCCAGACATACCTAGACTCCTGTGTGCCTCGGGACGCGCGCACAATCTAGTTAAGCCGTTGTTGGTCCCGACTGTGATTTGAAGATCTTTGACAGTCGTTACGGGTAGTCAGAAGCCTAAAATCTGACACCAGTCATGCCAAGGGGTATCGTTGTTACTAAGTTACTGGGTTGTGGAGGTCAGATAGGCAGACGCTCCATGTAAGATACTGGTAGGTATCTAGTTGAATCCGGTTTGACTGGAAGCCGACCCCAATATAAGTACCTAGTTTGTAAAAGACTTGGCAGTTTGAGTTACTTTTACCAGCTCATAAGTCGGCTTGGAATAGTCAAACCAGTTAATAGTCCAAGATCTGAACATCTGAGTTGTGGTAATTTAGTTTAAGTTGTGCAATTTAACTCCCCGGGCCCTTCTTCTGGTTAGTATAATAAAGGTAATGGCACTTCCTCATCTAATCATACATCAAACTAACAATAAGATTTGAATGTTGTTGGGCTGTTGGTACCGTAGAGCTTCATCTTTATTTTCTATCCATACGACTAATAACCATCCAAATAAATTCTGTTTCAGTTATCTCAGTGTACTGCATAATAGTGGTTCACAGCCGGCACAAGGAAATTATGCACGCAGAGGACGAAGAAAGATTTCAGCATTCTGCCAGAATTTATCATCCAGTAAAGATGGAAGACCAGGTGTTATAGATGAAATGTATTATGTAGCTGAGTTTGCTCAAGTCTATGTACTTCATCGATTATAATAATCCCTCCTGGGTGCCCCTGAGCCACTGTACCCCTGGCGAATCAAGCCGGCACCCATAGCCAGTGTTCAGTTACCGAAAAACAAATTAAATTAAGTGCAATTAAATTAACTTAAGTATGAGATTGTTATGAGAAGTGTTAGGGTTAGGAGAAGGAATTAAACTAGTTTATAAGTCACTTTATTAATAATAATTAATATTTTATAAAACAAATGTATTTGTACAGTGAGTAAATAAATTATTTTGTTGTTTTTTTAAATTCTTATTTCTTTTTGACGAAAGTCATTGCTGAATACTGATAAAATAAAAAACATAATTAAAAAAATCAAACAACCCGACTCCTAAGAAACGAACTAAAAAGACTTAAACAAGTAGAAAATCATGCTGTGCAGTCGGAGGATAAGTACCTACATATTCGCAAGCTATGGCTGACCAACATCCTTAAGCATTCGTATGCATTCCACATCCTTTTTCGGCAAATCTTTCACGGTTCAAGCAGCTCGTTTGTGGTGGTGTGTAATCATTACATAATGAGGTAAGGCGTGCGCAAACATTACCTTCATTTAAAAAAATGGTGAAGGAGCATTTCCTTTCTCTGTAATTATTCTTCTCCTTTCTCTGTTCTTTATTTGATATATATTAGTATATTATTTGTATGTATGTATTTGTATATGTTTTTGTATGTTTTTTTTATATCCTCTATAGACTTTCGCTTGACCACTATCTCACCTGATGGTAAGCGATGATGTGGTCGACGGTGAAGCACGCCTGCCTAGAAAAAACCTATTCACTCTTGACTTAAAGACCCGAAGATTGTAGCTATCGGGAAACACAGACTCCGGCAGGGAATTCCGCTCCTTAGCTGCACGCATAATGAAAGTGTCCCCAAAACGTTTTTTGCGTATGGGTGGGATATCCACCATGTACCGATGACGCATCGCCGTACATCTGGTAGTCCGATGATAGAACGGGCTGGGCGGAATCAGATCATGCAATTCCATCGCACATTCCCCGAAATGCAACCGATAAAAAACCGACAAGCTGGCAACTCGGCGACGATGTTCAAAGCTCTGGAGCTTTGACTTGACCAGTGCCTCATTGCCGATGAGTCTCTTGGCCCGCTTTTCGGTCGACTCGAGTGCATCAAGCTGGTATTTGGCAGATCCGTCCCAGAGATGAGAACAGTACTCCATGCATGATCGAACTTGCGCTTGATACAAGTTGAGCAGCTGTTCCGGCGTGAAGTACCCTCTCACCTTCGCAAGGATCCCCAAATTTTTGGCAGCCAGCTGAGCCTTTGCCTCAATGTATGGACCAAAATTGAGAGTCGATGTCAACGAAACACCAAGAAGCTCAAGATGGACCGTAATCGGCACGGTCACATCACGGAGCCGCGTGGAATTGGCTCCTTTTAGCGGAAAAAGACACGCCTGGGATTTAGCAGCATTAAACCTGAACAGATTGGCATCGCCCCATTCGGAGACTGCCTGCAAGGACAGGTTCAAACGCTCCACCATGGCCTCACGGAGAGACCGGATCTGCGGCCCGGTAGCCCGTGCGTTGGACAAGTATCTCTCAGCAACAGTGCTGTCGTCAGCATACCCAAAAGTGCCGGGTTTTAGCAGATCGTTAATGTGCAACAAGAACAATGTTCCTTCCCCGTGTCTCTCGATGGCCTCACTCCATATGTGAATGGCATACGCTAGAAGTTCCCCAGTAGACCGATTTCGGCGGAAGCCGTATTGGCGGTCGCTAAGGATATCGTTAGTTTCTAGGTATGCCAGGAGCTTTTTGTTAAGTACACGCTCCATACTCGTACTGAGTATGGACGTTACAGAGATGGGTCTGTAGTTGGCCGAGTCAGCTCGACTGCCCTTCTTGGGCACAGGCTGTACGTTGGCTTGCTTCCAAGCATTCGGCACTTTTCCAGTCTCATATGAAAGGCGGAATAGGCGTGTCAAGATCGGAGACAGTTCAGGCGCACAGGTTCTAAGAACTATTGCTGGTATTCCGTCAGGGCCGCTAGCCTTGTTCACGTCGAGGTTGCGCAGCACCCTACGGACGTCCTTTTGATGGATGCGAATGTCCGTTATGCTGGAGAAGGAGGGGGCCGCGAATCACCAGGATTCAGACGAAGATTCCGCAAAAAGAGATGCAAATAAATTTGCCTTCTCCTCAGCGGAGTGTTTTACGGAGTGTTAGTTCACTCGCTTTGCGCGATCGAGCGTCGACCCATGCCAGGTACGCCTCATGCTAAGCGCGTCGGCGCGATGACATTCGGCGCCAAACCATGGCCGGTCAACGCTGGACATTGTAACATCAGATAACGGAATGTAGTACTCCATTCCCTTGGGCTGGGAATCGGCGGGGAGTAGACGGACACAGACTTCACCAGACAGTGGTTGGAACTACCCAAAGGTGAAGTTATCGACACAGAGTATCAGTCTGGATCTGTTGTCAGCAGAAGGTCCAAGCAATTGGTCGTGTGCGAATCAATATCCGGCACCCTCGTTGCCCCTTGGACCAGCTGGGTAAGGTTTAGTGCAAGCGAAAGCTTACGCATCTCCCGTCCAGCATGATCAGTGCACTGGTATGGGAAGAGCCACTTCTACAAGTACGACACGTCTGACGGACTCGCTATCTGCGTCTCCGTAAGGAAAAACAGCGCTGGTTTCTCAGCCTCCAGGTGGTAGTGTATTTTATGTTTTATCTAAGTAATATTATTTAATATATAATATAGTTTTTGTACCTACACTGAAAGCCCTAATGTCTATCTCGTCTCGTTCAGTCCATCTAAAGGTTGTCTGTAAGAGATTGCTCTGTGCGATAAGACCGCCCATTGTACACTTATCTTTATAAATGTTTTGTCCTGTAATTACTTAAGTGGTGTACAATAAAGTATTTAATAAATAAATAAGCAGTCGGGTTTTTTTAATTAACTTTTTATTTATAACATAGCTAGTTAACTCTTTTTTTTCAAATTAGCTGTATTTAATAGTTATGTGTTATTTAATTTTGCAATCACCTCTTAAAACCCACCTCACACGATGGGTTTAAAAAAAAACATTTCGGGCACCACATTATGGCGCCATTTTTCTATTTTCCAATTTTAATGTAGCCAGTGACACTCGCAAGGATAAGACGAATCGATTGACGTAAGAATCATCACAATTGGCTAACTCGTTTGGTCTCTAGAACGCCACATAGGCAAAAACATGCATACATCATAGACTGATAAACACATTACCCTCCTTCGGCAGTCGGGTAAAAAGACAAACATGACGGTAACTTGCTCTTCATGTCTTTCTGAAAATAAAAAAGGTCCTAAATCAAAACTATGCTTTGCGCAAGTAAAACGGAGCGTATTGCCTACTGCTTACGTCACTCAGACGTCATGGCGCCATTCAAGTTGTCAAAATAATCGTTTATCCTTGTCGCACATATTTATAATAGTATACCTATCTCACCGACCGACCCGCCGGATTGAAAGATTTTTATTATTCATTTCATTCAGTTTCACAGACTCACAGTTTAAACGAGTTGTTTTGTTGTGCAGTAGTGTGTTATTTATCTGTAATTTATCAGACACATTTATATTTCTTACAATAGCTAACTAACTGGTTCGTTATCTCTTCTATAAAGAATAGCAATTAGTGCTTTATTGGATTACTTTGAAAAAGGAGGTTTTATCTTGATGTAAGTACACCTAGATAAATAACATCTACAAGGTTGTGGGGCGTCAATTTTCGGCAAGATGTTTATTTTTGCAGTTTTATCTCGTTTGCTATTCTCATGTAGATTCTCCTTATTTTTATTACCATTTATAATTTGTTTGCGATTGTGTCTAATAATCTTCTTTCGAATCCATCTATTGTTACCGATCTAAAATTAAAAGCGAAAATTGATTATTATTTGATCGACATTTAACAATCTAATTAAACAACTCAATTTCTAAACTACTGTAGGAATAACAAAAGCAGCTAAATGGAGCTATGTCAATTAGGCACACCCATCTAATTAGTTTGTTACCTAGCAACAGGCACAGGATAGAAAGTCTGGGTCACACTAGTTTTGGGCTATGGATCAATAAAATATGAAAGTTGCTAATTATGATACTGGATTTTTACTTTAGCAAGGAATTTATCTTTAATCAAATAAGAATATCCAAATTGTTTTGTTTAAATAGTTCTATTTGTAATAAGGTGATCAATGCAAATTACAAAAAGCTGTACTTGCCAAGCACCATTCATAGGATAATTTCAGGAAGAAAGGCACATTCTTGTAGGATAGACCATTTATGTATCATGTCTGTATATCGTTAGTTGGACAACCAAAAATAAATAAATAAAGGAATCGTAACAAATGAAAAATCTAATATAAGTAATGGATTAAACTAGAAATAATTAATTCTGTATATTGTGTACATTATAGTGCATAAAATACTTTGAATTGATAATGTTATCTTTAAGTTTTAGTTCTATGCTTTAAGTTACTGTAATTGTGCAGCTAATAACTAAATCAACAATGAAATGAATGTTCGATGAATACATAATGATAATTCAATAATGCTACCTAGAATTGCCCTCTTAAAACTGCTCAGAAAAGTGATAGGTACCTACCAAACCTCAATAAAACAAAATAAAAATTGAACAATATTGAATAAATTCAAAAAAAAAATCACAAAATGTGAAAACGTACTAAAGTACTTACTACTGCTATCACATAACATAATATAACACAAAATAACAAACAACAAAACAAATCAGAAATATCTTTATGTTTGTATTTTTTTAAGATTAAAAGTAAACATGAAAATAGTATAGGTAATTAAAAAAATATATAATAAGATATATTGCTTATTTATTATCAATAAATACATCAGAGTTCAATGGTAAGGTCACACTGACCAATTTAAGACAGGCCAGTCCATCTGAGTTAATATTGTAGGCAAAAAACTAAATGTTCATGAATCATGATGTTTGTGTGCTTGTTGTTTGATGGGATGGCAAGCTACCAAATGGGTATTGAATGTTCTTGCATTCATCGCTGTAAATTACAGTGAACCCTTATAATTTTGAATGGAGGAGGTATTATGTAGGTATTTATAGCATGGAAAACAACAACATGCCTAGAAAATGCTTTAACATTTGCGATATTCGATATTTTTGATTATGTATTTAGGTCATCACAAGAGTTAGGCAATCGCTTAGCGTGTGTCACCACTGATCATGCACCGGATCCGCATGTGAAGCATTGTGTAAACTGCATGATTGCAGTACTACTGATTTAGCAATAAGTTTAGTTATAGAATAATTGTAATCTTTATTTTAGTCTTCTAGTTCAAATCCTAAAATGAAACATTGTTTTCTGTTTAAAATTCTTTATTTCTCAAAGATTACAAATCACTTACAAGGAGGAATAAAATATAAAACAAAGCTTTAGCAATTTCAAGTATGCGCGGTAGGTATTGTAAAAAATAAGAATATTACATTTCTGAGTTAGTGGGTAATTTAAATAAACATTGTTCTTAATTAAATCAATCTTTTTTTAAATAGTTATCTTGTTCGCTGAAACTTAACTCAAGTCTTGAAACCAAACTTATCCCTAGTTTCTGAAAACAAGTCATGAAACGAAAATTACCCTTGCTTACTGAATGCAAGTCATGAAACCCGACTTATCCTCGGTTACAGAAAGTTGGCTACAATGGCTGCGCAGTAGGAAATCTCATACAAAAACAGCACCGTTTCGTGCTTCGCGCATGCGGTAAACCAACTTCAGGGCGGCCATTAAGTTTGGCGAGGGCTATATCTACCCTTGGTTTCTGAAAGCAAGTCATTAAAACCAAACTTACCTACCCTTGGTTTCTGAAAGCAAGTCATTAAAACCAAACTTACCTACCCTTGGTTTCTGAAAGCAAGTCATTAAAACCAAATTTACCTACCCTTGGTTTCTGAAAGCAAGTCATTAAAACCAAATTTACCTACCCTTGGTTTCTGAAAGCAAGTCATTAAAACCAAACTTACCTACCCTTGGTTTCTGAAAGCAAGTCATTAAAACCAAATTTACCTACCCTTGGTTTCTGAAAGCAAGTCATTAAAACCAAACTTACCTACCCTTGGTTTCTGAAAGCAAGTCATTAAAACCAAACTTACCTACCCTTGGTTTCTGAAAGCAAGTCATGAAACCAAACTTACCCTTGGTTTAGAATAATTGACATTTATGTAATGTTAATTATTCTAAACTTATAAATAAGACTATACTGCAATCTTGGATTGTGATTAGATAAAAAGTAGATTGCAGAGCTCTTAGTTAAATACACTTGCTTGAAGCAGCTATGTTGGTTTGTTTATGCAGACACAGTAAAACGATTTATAGAAATATATTATTTCTTGTACAGAAACAGATAATAACTAGGTAATTATACATATGTATAGCAAAAACAATCAAAACATGCTAAATTTTATGAAGAAAGTCAAAATCAAAATTCTTTATTTCAATTAGACCATAAGCGGACCTTTGAAAGTCAAAATTTTAAAGGGCCATACACAGGCCTCCTATGAGGTATCGTAGCTGCGATTTCAATATTATTCGAAAATAGGAATTATATTTTGTGTTTTTTTCCATCCGTGTCCTAACAACATATAAGGTTCCTTCACTTGGACATTTGTATGCACCTTATTGCATTGTATTAAGGGCTTATTTCAAGAACAGAAACATCGTTATATCTCGTGATCCCCACAAAATAAATGAAAAATGTTTTCTAATTATGAATATAACGTGTTTTTTCTACAATATACAATCAAATTCATCAAGATACAACCATTTTTTCAAAGGGGCTCAAGTTCCCTTACAAAATGGGCATTCTCCTTTTAAAAGTAATATGTAATACTCAATTGATTCTACCGTCTATTCGCTAAAGTAGCTAGTAGTAGTAGAAGTCATAAGTATAAACTTGCATAAAAAATTAAATTTATTTGATGTTTTCCCAATAGGAAGCTATATGCACATATCTGTGTATATTAATGTGTGTACCTATCTATGTATTAATTACCATCATATAATCTAGCTTTATTCCTATCAATTAGCGAGATCTCTTGATTGTTACTACATGAGCATGACCTTGGATTGTTCAGTTACCTACAATCCTGGTGCCGTCTGACAAGACCCCGACAGTTATTATTAGTGGACCTATAGGAGGTTTACTGCGAGCCAGTTTGTTGCTATTGAGCATCTGAATTGCCCAGTATAAAGCGTGTTGTTAACTTGTTAATAACAATGCAAACTAGACTGACCTAGTAATTAACCTTTAAGACGACAACAGTCGCCAACGACTTTGAGGGAACAAACCGCGCACTCGTTTCACACCCGCGCAACCTAAAATTCAGTAATTTTTTGTACTTCCATTATTATTCTACGACTTAAAAAAGCCTTAGATCAAAATGTATATATATATATATTTTTTTTGGGATGGTTCGGTTTTGGTCCGATTGTCGTTTTTCTGTCCGTGTTATAGATAACTTTACAAATTAATTACATAAACAAATTAATTACGAATAAAACTTAACGTGTTCATAGGTCAAATAATATAGAAAATGTAACTTTTTTTTTAAATCCTACTTTACGACTAGCCGTTTAAAATCATCGACTGAGGGGTATCTGCGCATTAATTAACCCGACAAACTGTGCGTATCTCATTGTGTCCATAGCGCCAGGATTAATAGCCGTGACGATGTTGTCACTCCGACCTTGTGCGGACCCCAATATGTTCTGTTTGCATTTCGTCTGGTTATAGAGTCAATTTGGGTTGATACATGGCTGGCACAAAAAGCAATAAAACATGCACTAGGTGACCCAAACGGTCTTTCATTGTGGCCGGGAAAGGTAAGCATAGACGAGTTGGTAAATTGCTTTATTTATGGGGACGTTGACTCGGGAGTTGGCACTAGTGCACCACAAAAAAAAATACTATTCGTGCACTAACAAAATAAAAAAATACGCGTAAAACTAATAAAAAATGTGGCGACGCCAATTGACGGAATCTTATTTTCGTGTTAGTCACAACCGCTGGCATCAAAAATACACCATTTTATTCATTTTTTTCATTTTTTTTCTCTTCACCGGTGTATTATTTGTTTGATAGAATAGGAGCAGGCAGATCAGTAAACATATGTAAATTCATTTGTTATTTTCGCATGTACCTAATATAAGATAACAGCTATACTGGGACGCATGATTTAATAGGTCACGGACGATATTAGCTCAGAGACTAGAAAAAAACTATTTAGACTCAAATTGTTTGACCTAGAAACATTTTTAGTTACCAAGTAGTCTCCTAGTAAAAGCTCCGCCTGTATGCGTGCACGATCAATAAGAAGTAAGACGAGGGCCTGTCCTTGATAAGTTCACTATCTTTACTAGCGGGACATCGGAGAGCGGTACAAGGTATAAGAATTAAGAGTTCGTTTGCACAAAGCGTTTTACCAAGAGTTTTAGGAAATTGATAAAGTTATAATAGTTTATGGGTTTTGAAACACTGCAGCCTTATTGCGCAATTAATTCGGCAAGGCAAAGGTCAAAGTGTATGAAAAATAGACCAATCACATAGACCGAAATCCACATCGCGTCTTTCATCTCGCATGTGATTGGTTGATTTTTCATTTGCCCTATGCCTTGCCGAATTCATTACGCAATACGGCTGCTGGAGTCTTTAATCGTGCTGAAAAATACTAGCAAGAATTTCAAGCATCCGTTGTGGGCCGAAAGCTTCGAATGATGAAAGAAATAAAATTTTCTTTGCGCTTATACGTGTCTGCATTGTTTCGCCAGTACTCGATCGCATTACGTCCATGGCTTGTTGCACTTTCGTAATTACATCGTCAGACCACACGTATTAACGTGTAAAAAGTAGGTACCAGCAGACCTGTTCCATAGCTGCTTTGCTGCATCTTTCGCTCAGTGTTACAGTGACAATGGTCGCGGACGATACCCAGTAAGTCACTTTATCTTACTTTGGATCTAGCATTTTTGAGCTTTCTACATTATACTTTTGTCACGTTTGGGTCAATTCCGATTGTTAATATTCCGTCCATATACTTAGTTTTTCGTAGTTAAGTTCGACGTAATAAAGGCGGCAGAGTGCAGTTGCCAAGCTCCCGCTATAGGTCATCTAGATGAACTTTTTCATAGACTCCGCAAGACCTGGGGATCCAACCTTCAAAGACGCATGTCATTAAGGAACAAAGGAGAATGACCGGCACAAAAATTCATCAAACATGATCTTCATTTGACCGACTCGACTTCACTCGTGTCTGTACTCTGTAGGTCAGGAACAAGGTTAAAACATTCTCAAGCGTCCGTTGTTGTAATGCTTAGGTTCCATTTTGTCACTTTGTTTGTGACCTACTAATTATTGTGTTTTTGTAACCAAACCAAGTCATCACCCTCATTAATCACTGTTTTCCTTATTTGGAATCAGTGCAGTGTTTTTCTTCTATTAGGTATCGTTTCAGTGTCACCATTTCAGCCATATAATCAATGTTGATAGATGCTGGGTTGGGTGCTTTAATTGGGGTCTTCTATTTTGACCAAATTCATTTTCGAAACTTGGTCCTTGCTTTCTTAGGCTTTTCTCTCTACCTTTCTTCAATGTTAACTGCACACTTAGGGGGTTCCACTTTTAGACTTCCTCTATCTACGATTAAAGCCGAGCAATTTTACACATTTATGTGTAGCGTCTACGTTAAATAATAATTATTAGTTGATAAGTGGAATAATTGGAGGTGCACGTTAGGTTCACAATCACTTGTATGTTGTGCATCAATCCGTGACGACACAGATAGCTTATGCCATTAGTCACTCACGATTCTGATAATTTAGGAATTTCGATGTGCCAAGCTGAGCAGACTTGTGCGTAGACAGCTGACTCTTTATTATTGTGTAATATATTACTATGTATCAACCTCGCTGGTTTAAAACATAACCGCATACATATATTTGATGTCTCACAAGCTAGTAAAAAGTATGCTTGGATTTGTGCATGCATAACGATGCTACCAGGTTAGGTATCTTTATTCATAGAGATTAAATAAATATATTATGATTATTAAGTTGCTTAATAAAGCACTTAAAATATAAGCATCAATTCATAATATCCACAATAAATAAAACATTTAAAAATCTACATACATACTACATAGCGAATTGTTATGCACATTATCTTTTAGGTCGATAACCAATGTATAAAGTAAGTCACGTGAACCGCTTCAAGTCCACTCTATATCGGATTGCGTATGTCTATGATGTAATAGTAATATAGGCAAGAAGTAGGAACACTATATTTTTTCTGTAGTTAGCTAGCAACGCTGGCAATCCGGCGAACTCAATGAATGAGTGAGAGGTCGACAGGTTAAAGGTCAGTCTAAAAATATCTACAAACTGGTTCTGCTTTAACGTTGTTGACGTAAGGGCTTTCCCTAGTGTCATTTTTGCTTTTGAATCACACAAACTTAAGTTCAAGGAAATGTTGTCATTTGACGTCAGACAACAACTACCTACGTCACGGCGTCTGCGCTGGTACGTGGAGCCGCGGGGCGTATGGCGTATCACGCACAGTGGGACTTGACTTGCTTACATTCCAGTTCCAGTTGCCGTGAGCGTGTCGACGAGGACAGTGCTACGATGGGTGTGCCACATATTACTTCGTTCTGCTGGTGCATGGGGCTCGAGGTCGGCGCCAAATGCGTTGGATTTGTACACCTGGTAAGTTTTTTAAACAGAGTTTATTTTTATTCATAGTTTTTTTGCGGCTGAATTAAATATTCCGCCATGTGTAATTCATGAGTAGCTGATGTATAAATAGAGCGTTTGTTTACAAGAATAGTAAGAATTATCTAGTCAAATGAAAAGTAGTATTGTAGAAGCGTTGCCAAGTGTTTTTGATTGAAATTAGTTTTCATGTCAAGGTACAAAACTTAGGTACCGAAAACGTTTTTATAACAACATTAAGACTTGTTTGCCTTAGCTTTACGAAAGATGTAAACCTTGCGATAAAAGATTAAACTAAACGCGTAGTCGTTTTTGCACGCCGTGTCCACACTTCCACAATGTTATCGGACATCAAGACGAGACAACCTTGAGAATGTTTTATTTACATAGCTTCTTGGGACTATTGTTTTCCTGTAAATACCTACAAAATAGCATATTTAGAGCATACGCATGGCATTTCATGGTGCCGAGTACTTGTTGCCCAGAAATTGTTCAAATTATTTACTAAATAGTATAATTCTGCGCTGTCTAGACATGTTGATTATAGCAATATTTATAGTAATCAATTAGGAATATGGCTGTGGCGGCTTGATGATTATAAATTATCATATCTATCAAAGTTATTGCCTCCACCATAACACAGTTCCAAAACAATAAGTTGACTCTATAAATAGATATTGTATGGCTGCTACGCCGACGGATATTAGTGTATAGCAACGTCTAGTATTAGTATTCCTCAGTCCGAATTAGTACGTTTACATAGTTGCAACAGTTGTTTTCGAGTATGATTAATATTCAGGACCACGTTCGCGACATCTACCTTGGTCATGTGTTGCATGTTAAGCCAGCTTTTCGACAGCTCGTAAATATGCAAATTAACTGTCTCTCAGTGCGCTAGACTATTGTTCTCATTTTGGACAACTATCTTAAGATGGTGTAGCGATAACATTCCAACCATACTACAGCACTTTATCTTTAAACTGTGATACTACACTACAAAAATGAATTAAAAAGTTGATAACCCTGAAATGCCCTGAATCGCCTTATCAGACTGGATAAATCCTTGTGTATAAAAATTAGCCATTAGATTAAGGTGCAATCCTTTCTCAACAGTGTCATAGGCTTAAGATGCCTTCGTGTCTTGCTCAGACTTTGGGCAAAGGCCGCGTCAACGGCACTTAGGCTACCACCTACGTCTTCATTGCGCTTTGGCAGCGTATGTATATACTGTATGTGTTCGCGGTGTCTAAGTAACATCTATAGACGTCTACGCTGAATATACGCTCGATACAAAAATCCACTAATCTTCCGACGTTTGTTCCTCAGCTGGTGTCGTTCGCCCTGATGATCCTGTGCTCGGTGTACGCGGAGGAGTTCCGCTCGCTGAAGGGCACCACCGAGGACATGGACGGCATATACGCCAAGTGGTACAAGATCTCCGTCACCATCGCCGTGGTGACTGTTGTGCATGTTGTGCTGGCATTAACACTGCTCCTCTCCGTCATCAAGGTGAGCTGAACAACTGAATTACCTTTGTTTGTTTGTTTTAGATGTGTACCTTTTCCTTAACTCATAGAATAAGCAAGCTGAAGTGGCAATAGACCAGCCATATTAGCCGCGGAATTACTAACTGTGGGGGTCGACGTCCCTGAGTGGAGACAGCGAACTGGTAAACGGTAGAGTGGGACGGGGACGACGACGCAACCATTTCATTTTAACACGCTTTTATTAGCTTGGTATATATGTATCTATATAATATATGTATCGGAATCTATGAACGTGATTTTCACCCTCTCCAAAACATCGGATTAATTTGAAACTTTGCACACTTATCAAGACCCCGATGACAATGCAATGTTTTATTAGTGTTTTGTATTTTTTTTACTATTATTTTTATCTTTTAGAGCTATTGTAACTGCTTCGCGGCAGCTAATAAATTACCTAAACGAAAAAACAATAGTTGTTAAAATATTCAAATTAGGCTGAGAGCCCGCACTTACCAATTTGCTTTAATATCAATACCTATAATGACATGAAACCTAAAGTAAATCTGAAATCATCTTTATCCTCTAGTTTCATATAAGGGAAAAATTGGTTTCATGATAATTGAAATCGGTTGGTGAAATCTCAATAATGCCATTTGGGATGTCATGCTATCTAAGTTTGTATAAACATGAATCTCTAATTATATGATATGAGGTCGTCAATCTTTTGAGCTCTTATTTGGAAAGTGTTTACTATCGCCTGCAAATACACTTTTTCTTTTAAACGTTCACCGTGTAAAAAGCGCCTGGTTTTGGGGACAGGACCAGGTAATGTGAGTATTTTACCTCACTAAAACCACCCCGCTGATCACCCTCAGCACGTACAATGGACCCTGTGAGCCTGTGACCTCTCAAGAGACCATCGCGTAACCTCCTCTCCAGTTAGTGCACATCCCTGGGGAGACTGCAAACGCGTCTCCCTCTCACGTGATCTCTGTGACACCGACACCGTGGTGGGCGGACAGAGTCCCAATCTGACCGCCCGTGATCCCTGTAATCATTTGACGCAAAACACTGCCCAGATTGCGCCTAATGTGACTCACGAAGTAATGAATCACAAGTAACTGTGTCGGTTGTGCAATAGGGGATCTTTTCGTAACGGTACCTACCTAAAATGTATAGTTTGTTATTTCTTCCCCTCTTTGTCTTTGTTCTAATAATATAGCATTGATTGCCTCATTATTTATAAATAAAAAGCGTATTTTATTAATTGGATGGATCAGGTTTTCCTGTAATATTTATCCTTATTTGCGGTGAATAGTATTATCCTTAATATTTTCCATAAACAATTTTTCTTAAAATATCGAGTTGTTCATTATTTTTTTAAAGCAAAAGTATTAGTCATACGAAAACTTTTTTACAAAAAACACTACAAAGTGAAAAATAACTTCAATTTCGGAAGGCGGTGTCAAAAAACGAAGAAACAAAAACAGGGAAACTGCCGAAATTTAAGTTATTTTTCACTTTGTAGTGTTTTTGAACACCACGATATTTTTTCGTCTCTTTTGCCTCCAAAACGACTTGGATGTTTAAACGTATTTATTTCTACACAGAAAAAATTATGCTTTGAATTTCTTCTAAACCTACATAGGATATGTAAATTAAATAGTTCCAATAAAATTAGTTCCAATATAGAAATATTGTGGCACCGAGCGGGCGCACCGCGTTAACATTGAGGAATATATACGCTTTAAACATAAGTCACAAGCTTTTTCCCTCGGCTTCGCTTGCGTGGCCGAGGTATCTCCCAGGAACCGTGCGTGTTTCTGGGATGAACAGTAGTTTATGACACTCAGCAACAGTGTAGCTCTCATCAATTAAGGCATTTTGTAATCGCCTAATCAGATCAGTATTTCCAAAGAGTGCATTTTACAAACAAACTTTTTTACTTCTTTATTATAATTTTAAGTTATGCATGCATCCTTTTTTTTTTAATAGCTCTTCATTAAATCGCATGTAAATACATGGGATATCCCACGCGGCGAATCCGTCAGCTTTTAACTGACATTGACGACTGCCATCAACACCGCAGCTTGCTTGAATGTTCGGTGGGGCAATCTGTCATTCTTCAAAGGCCACTAAACTGTTTAAGTCAGAAGATCTTACGCCGTCCACCATCTTATGAACCTATAAATCTTGCCGAGTTCGGACTATATACTGTGTCGAGATTTGAATTTTATTTACTATACGAAAAGGTACACATTTTAATGAAAGAATCCTATTTTAAATTTGAAACGTCGCCGTCGTGGTGTGTATTCGAGTACTCTGAAATGTCCTTTTATAAAAAGTGGTATAATTATATATT
Organism: Orthosia gothica; assembly: GCA_949775005.1. Classification (NCBI taxonomy): domain Eukaryota; kingdom Metazoa; phylum Arthropoda; class Insecta; order Lepidoptera; family Noctuidae; genus Orthosia; species Orthosia gothica. The sequence goes on from OX459044.1 coordinate 33,254,513, forward strand.
GTATGACTTGTATCGTTTTACTAACAGCTGACCCTAACGGTATTCGCAGCTTCTATGGAGATTCCTGTTTTTGGAATTTATAGTGTATAGCATATTATTCTGAATTAAGTATCAAATTCATGGAAAATCAATAAGTTTAAGCTCGTTGCGCGTTCCATGAAATACATTCTTCGTAAGATTAAACGGGCCAGGGACTGACGCACAGTGTGCTACGATAAGGACACATACATGCCTTTTTATCCTATTTTTATTATTAGATACATGAACTCACCCTTGTCCCATGGAGGAAAGCCAAAACTACAGAACGCCATCTGCTACGGTCCTTACATACTCCTTTTTGCTCTGTTCACATCAGGGTCCCTACCATGACCTCTTCAAATCAAAGTTATTTATTCTATGCGTAAGGGACGGATCTAGCCTACCATGAGCTCTTAGACCTAGCTCTAAGAGCTCATGGTAGGAAAGGGTATTCTTCTTTTCGTATTTAGCAACCTGTAGTCTATCATGGGCCTTGTCTAAATCCTGGAAGGTGCAGATGGCTGTGTACGACACAGGCAGTAAAGGAAGTGACGCTTGTTCTGTGAAGGGGCTCCACACTGGCACTGTGTTTGGGACGGGTGGAGAAGGCTAGATTATTTGTACAGTGGTCAGCCGGAGTCCGCAATTGGTTTATAGATTGCCGGATGTTATTCATCATTTCATAATCATCATCATACCAGCAGAAAGACGTCCACTGCTGGACATAGCCTCACCCAAGCGTCGCCACACTGATTGGTTCTGTGCGTCCACTGAATTCGCAGCCTTAACCAGGTCATCGGTCCACCTAGAGAGAGGCAGGCCTTCCAACGATGTGTCTCCCGGTTCGCGGAGAAAAAAAATCCAGTTCCAGAAATTTTCGGATTCGTCGAGCATGCTATCTGTTGTAATGATTGTTTACTGATGATGTTCCGTGTGCTTGCAGCGCAACACGGCGGGTATCCGCGTGTGGGTGTACGTGATGTCGCTGCTGGTGTGTGCGGCGCTGGCCTGCATCGTGGTGCTGGTGGCCATGACGGGCCTGTCGGGCTCCGGCTCTGATATCTTCCTCTCCTTTCTCGAGGGGCTGCTGTTCTTTGGTGAGTCAATTTAGGAATCTTTTTTATAATTTTCAGGGATCCGTTCTTCAAAACGAAAATGCCCTCATAGGATCATTAGATATTTTTTCTGGAACTCTTGGAGGTAACAAGTTGAAATTAATATCAATCATGCTTGACTAACTTCTGAGTTTGTTCAACTGTTTATTAAGAGACCCGGGCTGGATTTTTAATTAGAAATTTCTGTTTATTACATGGGACTAAAAACGAATCTAGAGAAGAGTGTGTATTAAACACGTCTGCACAGTGATATCACTGCGCAAAGTATAGAAATGACCTTCAAAGTGTTGAACTCTAGGTGTAAATATTTACACAAACAGCATGTATTTATCAACAATAATACTGCAAGTTGGCTGACATTCAAACATTGCAAAGAAAGTCACTTTTACCCAAAAAATGCACAAACTTATCCGATCCATGACACCACATAAGAACTACCTACATGAAAATCATCCTGCATTGCGTAAGCAGAGTTGTCGGCGCGACTTAAGCATAAACAACAATTTGTCAACAATTCGTCAACAACCGTCGGGCTGTTGTCCACCATCAGCACCAGCACCAGCACCACACTCAACCCCCGTCAGCTCGGACGGTCCTCCCTCTTCAGTGGACGATGAGGCACTTCACAGCCTGTTCTGCATATATCCATGCGACTGACTACTATTCAGCTCATGTATTTTAATGTCTGTTTAACTTGTAAAGTCTGGCGAGGAAGTGTTTTACATTACTCTGTAGTGTTTACCTTGACGACGACGTTATAATGCAAATAATGATGAGATGTACCCATATAAGCACTACTCGTTAGTCTGCTCACTTGAGTTTATTTGTGTGGACCATTTTACCTGTCTCGTCGTTTTTGACGTATAATAATATATAAATAATTTCATAATTTGTTATATATCTTTGAAAATTACCTCATTGACAATAACAATAATGAAAAAAAAGTAATTTATTATGGGGGAATTATTTTAATTATATTAGGCTTTATAAGAAATAAGATTGACATAGAAGGTTTTGCACAACTGTGTTCACAAGTTTAGACCCCTGTGCTAACATACATTATTTTGTCTAAATTCCAGCGGTGATGGCGTACTGCATCCTGTGCGTGAACAGCTACTATCTGATGCTGAGGAGCGCCGAAGACATGGAGGGCCCTCACAAGACCAACTATTAAGGCTCGCACTGTCCGACACAGGTTTGATAGTTTCACTCAAACTGCTGCAGCCACACTGAAGGAATCGCCAGGAAACAATGTTATTTTGTTTTTACGAATATTTTGTACGAACTGACTAGAAGGAAAGACAGTTGAAACTTGGTTATTTTAATACGTAAATGATAATATTCTCAACAACTACTATTGTTCTTGTAAGGCGCATTGGGCTCATAGGCTTACTATCTGAACCTGAGAGGGCACTATACATTAGAAGCAGCTCAATATGTGACAAAACCAGCACTCTAATTGTGTAAGTTCAAAGAATAGCGCAAAGAAGGCTTTCCTTGCATTCATTGCTTCATAATTATGTTCAAAAATCCGTCTACTCGACAAATCCCACCGCACTATTCCCAAATCACTGCAACTCCTGAAAGCCAGAATCAACAGTGGGGCCACCACCAGAACAGCGCCGAGGCTATGAAGCTCGGATGCGACAAAATGTATGTGTTAAGAGTGTATCAAAGTGCAGTGCAAATATTAACTGTCACCTTGACTTTTTCTGCACATAAAGTGTCCCAAATCTATTTTATTGTCTGTTAGAAATATTTATTGTAATGTTTGTGCCAATAAGTCTTCATAATTCTAGCAGCAGATCAAAATCATATTCATTGACTTGACTTTCCTTCTGTCTCTGAGAGGTTCAACAAATATTATTTGACAAACACCAAAATAAGAATAAACAATTTGATGTTTTAAAGATTAATGTACTACTTGATGTCTATTGTGGCCCGGCCATATTAATCCTTTATAAATCAATAAGCAAATAAATATAGGAAATAACTGTTATTAAGTCTTCAAAAAATGTTGATTGCTTGAGAACAAGAACTGCATGACTTGTTATAATAAAACCACGCACACATGGATCTCATGTTGTGAACATACTGTTGCTTCAAACACAAATTAATGTTTAATTCAACTGTGCTAAACGAGAACAATTTGTACTGTATACTGTAGCTGGAAACATTGTCTGTTTAATGTCTAGTTGTATCTGTAAGTGTTGATATTGTAATGTTCTGTGTTTGTATCCCTGTTGCATACATAATACATATACTACATACACTATTCAACCAAAATTCGTTTATAATGTCAAACAAGATTACGAGGCTCGAATAAGAATCGTTCAATCGTATCTGTCTAATGTCTATGTTTATTAAGTCTGTCTGTTTTTAAGCGTTTATGGTTCTAATTTAAAAATAATACACACTGGGCTCAAATCCGGGCAAGTTCCAATGTGACTTTTACAATTCATATGTACTTTTTAAGTTTATCTTGTTAGAACTTATATAGTTTGTATAAGTTGTATAGCGGCCGCCTGGAGCAAGTGTGGTGCTTAGTGCATCATCCTGTGTGTGCTTTCATTATAAGTTTGAACTGCTTCGAATTCTGTCTGCGATAACCTTTGTTTTATATTAAGACAACTGCATTTACCTACAGTGTGCAACAGGGCTTAGTAATAAGTACAACATTTTTACAAATGTGGTTTAATTCTTAGATATTTAACTGCAGTGCCTAGTTATCTGTTGGTTCAGTACCAATTAAAACTATTTAAAGGGCCGCAACGATTTATTGAAAACTTATATAAAAAAAAATGGGTGTGGCACCCGATGCGGCAAATTAAAAATGGAATTGAATCTTGAGAAAATCTTATATTCAATATTTACATTAAAAAAAATCTATATGATATATGATGATGTCTAAAATGATTCCAAATTACGCGGTCGAAGCCGTAAACATTTCTAGTCAAATGTTTGATGGAACACATTTTAAATAGGATAGCATTACGTTAAATATCTGCTGCTCGGTGAGCGACGCTTCCGTAATTCCATTCATTAGTTCCGTCTGTTCATTAGTTGTATCGCTCGCGCTGGAAACTGTACTTACGATCTATTTTAATAGTTGTATATTGATATTGTAATATTTGTATGACCTGGAACGTCTCGGCTTGTGCTAATGAAACAATAAGTTTGTTGTACAATAGCAAAAACTATTGGCCATGAGGATCGTACTGACATGTTGAAAGCTTGCAAGGATAATTAAAAACCGGCCAAGGCGTGTCAGAATTCGCACATTTAGTGTTCCGTACCAATTTATCAATATATTGGTATTTTTTAGTAAATAATATATGTAATAATAAACATTATCACCAAATTTTAAGTCATAGGTCAAAGTCAAATAAAAATTCGGAACAAAATGTGTAACAGACTTTTTTTTGGATTTTTCGGGTACGGAACCCTAAACACTATGCTGTATTGTTTCCGAAAATGTTACAGTAAAAATAAACTTATGGAAAGTGTGATTGTTGTAGCACAATTTGTTTATTGTACCTGTCTTCGTCGTTATGCGACGCTATTTGTATGAAACGATAATTACAGTCATTTGTGATTATTTGCACAACCACGGCGCGGCGTTCCGGTTTTTTTATTATTTTATAGTAGTAAGGGTGTACGAGTACTGTACCCACATAATATGCCATTACCTCGGACTGAGGTTGTTCCGAGACTTTAAGTGCTCTTTACAACTTGCCTCGACGGTTTTTGATGCTTTTACTTTACATATTGTAACTTAATATTAAATTAAAATGAAAATTAGAAATAGAATAATATTCTCAACAGAATTTTGTGTTCGGATCGAAATCTTAACGTTCAAAGAGACGAAGAAATTATTAAAAATATATATATTTACCAGTTTTCGAAATAAAATCGTCCTAAAAGTGTCTTACAAAGTCAATAAAGTTATTATAACCAAAGATCCCACTGCAAAGATCTGCAGGTATTACCAGGCAACCCTGCACAAATCTATTCTAATATCAAAAAACTGAAAAACATTTGTAAAATTAAGTTTTATCAAATACAATCTACCTGCAGATATTGGCAATGAGATCTCGTACTATTATGAAGAGTAATGCATTTGTTTGTATTGTAACCAAAAGTTTCTTCAATGTGCCAATAGATGTCGCTCAAAGGGTGACAAACAAAAATATTTGCGACAAGTTTTAAGATTTTACATTGAAACTATTATACATGGTGATAATTTAGAAATGACCTTGTAGATGGTGAACCATCGGCTATAGAAGTTACAGCAGTAGGCTTTTACTGACCTACTCTTCTATTTATTTAATAATTCGTTTAGCAGCTCGGAGTCTGGCCGTGTGCCGGCTGATGGCTATGGGGTGGCCTAATGGGCCGTATGTTACATACGACTTAAATATAACCGGATGGTTGTATCTCTGTCTTATTCCTGGGGATCGCTGGCGTGATGTATATTTCTTGTTATCCTCCTACACACACGTTTCACAGACATGCAAGGTCATATAATGTAACACCGTGGATAAAATGATGTAGGTACTCTGATAACTCTAGCAACACCTCAGTACGGTAGCGTAAGTGTACTTATAAGGAAATATTAAGTATATTTTGTATCATTTATCGCTGCTATATTTATTAAATTTGCTATTTTATGGCTTTGTTTTGCCAAATACTTTGTTTTATTTCAACAACTAGAACCTTTTGTCTCTTCCGTATCATTACCGGTGTTGGTGTGGCGTGTCTCCGCAGAGCAGACTCATATATGATTCATGTGATCGCTAACTATTGTTTCTGTTATGTACAAGTGAACCTGTTAAACTAAAAATAGTGTTTATCATCGACGCGCTTATCTAAGAAGGCATTTTTGCGTGATAGAAACCCAAACATCGAACTTTCAAACACACAAAGGAGATCAAACACATTGGTACCGTGTTGTACATTATTTTTCATAATGTTCCCCGAGGGGAAATTGTGCAAGCACAATCTTCTTAATTAATTCATCTCTGTCGACAAGAAATGGTTCAATAGTTTTAATCAATAGGTAACGAAATACATTTTGTCATGATATTAGCTCAGATGAAGTTACTTCATCTGAGGATATTAGTTACAAAAAGAGCCGTTCATATCAATATTTGAATCAAGTTATCTAGACAATCCCATCCCACTAGTTAATAAAAGCAAGTTAATTCTGTGAGTATTGGTTTATATTGAAATAAGTTTTGTTGCTGTACAACGACGGTACCTGCTGTATAAAGAAGGTACCAAAGCTCCAAAGAAAGAGGTTGATCTCCTATTTATTTATTTGTGGTAGGCTCGCGCTTGACCACTATCTCGCCTGATGTTAAGTCATGATGTGGTCGACGGTGAAGCTCGCTTGCAAGGTGCCTGTAAACGGGCTAGTTTTTTGTCAATTTCTTGCTGCAATTGTATAACCGCCAAGTTGCCAATTATATTGCTCAACATAGTGCAACAATTGCTGCAATCTTGCAGTGTAGCCCGGCAATATTGCCAAGATATTTCATAGTAGTCGCATGTATTCAATGTCTAGCCGGCTAGATTGCAAATGATTTATCCCGCTTTGACTTTACTGCAATATCGCCGAATATCGTCTTTGCTTTGATGTATAGGTGCATCTCTTTTCCCTCGCTCGCTGCCCTCCGCCTCGTCCTGTTGCTGCCTGAATAGTGAAGTTGTTTTGTATCCGTTGTTTATTTTATTCTGTTCGTCATGGCCGAGTGGTCAAACGAAAAGATTTTGAACTTTATCAACGAAATTCATGTACGTCCTGAATTATGGGATGTACGAGGAGGCAAAAAGTAGTGTGAATGAGATAGAATATAATGACTATTGATAACTTAATAATTTATTTTTCTACATAGTTTCCGAGTCTCTCTACACACCGAGTCCAGCGCTTTTCCAAGGCTTCAATCCCTTTCAGAAAAAAAGTTTTGTCTTGGTCCTGCAAAAAGCTCTCCACGGCATCCATCACCTCGTTATCGTCTTTGTACCTGTTTCCCCTTAATTTTTCAATTTGGGGAACAGATAAAAATCGCTAGCCACCAGATCTGGTGAATAATCTGGGGGGGTGGTCAACCAATTCGAAGCCAGCTTGCTGAATGGCAGCCATCGCAACTGCCGACCAGCAGCCTAATTGTGTAAGTGAATTCAGCAAAGGAAACAATCTGTTTCCTTCCCGAAAACGACTTTGCGCAATACAAAAAGTCGATTTTGTGAAAGAAACAGATTGTTTCCTTTGCCAAATTCACTTACACAATTAGGCTGCTGTGCGCGGGTGCGTTGTCGTGATGAAACAGGACGCCCCTTCGAAGCTTTCCTCTCCTTTTCTCTTTGATGGCATTCCTCAACTTGGGAATTAAAGCTGCAAAATATTGGCCTGTAATAGTGGTTCCACGCTCCATCAATCAACAATATCCCTTCTGAGTCCCAAAATATTGAGGCCATAACCTTGCCAGCTGATGCCTCGACACGAAACTTCTTCGGGGTCGGTGATGATGGCCGTTTCCATTGCGAAGATTGCTGTTTTGTCTCGGGATCAAAATGATGGACCCATGTTTAGTCCATTGTTACGAAACGAGACAAAAAGTTTTCAGAATCTTCTTGAAACTTGACCAACAGTACGAGTATCTTCGAAATGTCAAGTCGATTTTGTTTCTGACTGTCGGTTATCATTCTCGGCACCCATCTTGCGGAGACTTTTCTCATATTCAAAGATTGCTTCAATATGGGTTGAATACTTCCATATGAAATGCCTGTTTCTTGAATTAAGTATCGGATGGTAACTCTTCGATCGCTCAATACAAGTTTCTCGACTTTCGCAACATTTTCTTGGGTGACTGACGTCGATGGACGGCCGCACCGATGTTCGTCATCCGTGCTCGTTCTCCCTACTCGAAATTGAGAAGCCCCCCTTGCGACAGTGGAATACGGCGGAGCAGACTCTCCTAATGTTGCCTCCAAATCGCAATGAATCTCTTGCGTCGTTAACTTTTTTAAACAGATGTATTTAATAACGGCTCGTACTTCGTTTTTCTCCATTTTAGAGAATACGTTCCAACACGAAGCAGACAAAATGAATGATTCAAAAAAAAAACAAAAGATAATCGAAGATTTTATTATTACAAATATGTATCTGAGCTATGCCAGTATATTTCTTTTTTTCTTACCAAGGAGTATGTCGTTCTCACTACTTTTTGGTCCCTCCTAGTAGAAGTATCGTAATCTTGTGCCATAATTACCGCGAAGTTTCAGGTACCTAACGACCGTATATGTAAAATCGTCAATAACTACTGAGATCTAGCCGCAATTATTGCTCTGCGTGTACGAACAAAATTCCTCTGCATCCCATTTGCACTATCTTGCTGGACAACATCCGGCAATGTATTACACAATGAAATTGAGGCAAGGGTATAAGTTGCAAATATACTTAGCTACGAGTAAATTGGTCAACAAAATTGCCAACAAGATGCAATTGTAGTGGCCCGTTTACAGGCCTTTTTAGAAGAGTAACCTTTGAACCTATCCTAACTCTCCTTTGCAGAATTTCCGAACAAGATTTATTTGACTGAAGATCCTCCGCCTCGCGTCTTGATCCTCAATACGTCGTGATTCCCCCGACGAGATATTTTTTTTTTAAGATGATGATCCTGCATCTGCGTCTGTCCTTGGCGTCGTAGAGTGCACCGTGCGTGCAGGTATAATTCGACGAACACAGCCTAAATAAGTAGTCAGCTCATGCCGTGGACTCGATAACTAGTGGTCCCAGAAATACAGGAGATACTAAATCAGTCCAGCCTTTGCCCAACTATGTTCGGTTGCCCGGCTTCTAACCGGAGTCAGCCGAATACCAATATTTAACACGGAGCGACTGAATATCTGACCAGCAGAACCAAGTAACTGGGTAACACGTTACCGCTTGACAAGAATAATAATAATTAAAAGTAAAAATCATTAAAACAAGCTTTGAGTGCAATGAAAAGTACGATATTAAATATCGCTGGTCAATAAATAGCCATCGAGCCCAAACACGATGGTACTATCTCGTCTGGTTGAGGAGTTTCTGTGGCCTCCATCCGGCTCCATCATGAGACCAGCTGCATAGTACCATATTATTTAAATGTTTCCAAACTAACGTACCTAAGTACGCCAAGTGTCAGCTGTTGCCGAACACATACGAGTAATATAAAGCTTGTAAACACAGGAGAGATGTTGGAATAAAAATAAAACTTCAAACGTAATTTATACATGTTGTTTATTCATCGGAACAACTTGAATTACGATGATTCACATTACTTACGTTGCTTTAATTTGTTTAATTTCAATAAATATATTACAACTCTATGCTGCGGCACGGCATGGTACCAACGACAGTCAGATTCTACTTATGTATGACATTATGTGCTGATTTCTAGCTTGACACTCTGAAGAGACACAATAACAAGGACATGAAATGAGAAATTGGGCCTTACCATGACGTATCAAAACTATCATGGTAACTGTGAGAGAGGGACTGAGCTACACAAAACAAATAGCATTGTCACTTTTAACAGCGGAATCATGATTGCTTTGACACCTCATAGTAAGGCCCCTGTCTTGTATATGCTTGCTCTGACTAATCACAAAGGCGTTCCAATTTCACTCACAAATTAAAGAATAAATTCTGGCTCAACCGTAATATTAACAGTATCTTTTTTACATTGAGTTCATGTTGGATGAGCCTTATGGGCCACAGTTCATGAGCATTTTCACAAATCCAAATTGAAGGTGAAATTGGCACGACAGAAGCATTTTAGAATGTTGAACTTAGGTTCAGATCCAAGAATGGATTATTATTGACAGATAATATAGTAAAGTGGCGTGTTCTTGAAACTGATTGCTATGTGCTTTATTCAGGCACATATCGTACGTCTTTTACATTGTTCTAAGAACACACTTTCACAGAAATATGTAGGTGGTTACAGATTTATATAATTTAGTATTAAGAAAATAGTCTTTCCTGGAATGTATTCGATGTCCATTCGATTCAGTAATAAGGAGAGTCCACAAGGTGAAGAAAATGAATCTTGAAGATTCATTTTCTTTCGCATATTCATAGGAAGTGAACTTAACTCGAGGTTTCCTGAAAATTGATAGTATTTTTTCATAGACTCGTTTTCGTTTTTGAGCCAATCTTGAAATAGGTACAGTAAAATACAGAGATTGTATGTGCCATCCAATAAGAAGAATAATTGATGACACAGGGGTTTCCCATTCGTTGTAAACATTACAAGATACAGAGCTGCATTTTTAATACATAGAAAAGTAGCAACCAGTTTTAGAGATAAACTACCAAATAATTGCTGCCAAAAAATATAACTGAGAAGGGCTTCTAAATAAAGAAGTCATGTAATTTCCATTTTTCATAATTATTTACAAGAACGTTTGTTACAAAAAGTAGAAATAAACAAAAATCTAGGCATGTAAAACAGCTCTGTATTCAAAAATAAATAAATAAACAATTATTTTCCAAATTGTACTAAGAGATATCATAGCCAATGAAATGAACGACAGTTTGAACGTAGACACGTGATTAGTACCTCTTTACAGCTAGTTTGATTTACATAGTCTTTCCTTCAACGAACTTATACTACACAGGGCACAAATATATCTAAGTTATGCTAAGGATCATTATACAATATTATTATAGAGGTGATGCGAATCCGTGAACTGAGAGAAGGTAAATTATTAGGTGAGTTAAGTACAGGTTTAAGTACTAACATATACGGATTAAGTACAGTGTTTTCTGAATGCCTAAATATATAAAACATAAAGAATATAGTGATACTGTATGTATGAACAGTTATTTCAGTTATACACACAGTAAGAAAACGAAAGTAAGAAATATTATTTTTATTTAAGTTGGGTTTGCTCTTGACTCTAGTCTAGGTCAGACTAGAGATGACAGAGACAATCAACAACACCAGCAGCCTAATTGTGTAAGTAAATTCGGCAAACAAAACAATCTGTTTCTTTCCCAAAAACACACGCAAAAGTTGAATCTTTATTCAAAAACACACACATACACAAAAAAGTTGAATCTTTATTCAACTTTTTTGTGTATGTGTGTGTTTTTGAATAAAGATTCAACTTTTGCGTGTGTTTTTGGGAAAGAAACAGATTGTTTTGTTTGCCGAATTTACTTACACAATTAGGCTGCAGGAGAACAACGCGATACTGGTATCGCTACGGGTTGATCTTAGTCCAATCAGCCATAATGTTATAAGAGACCCATTTGAAATTGTTTTTTCAGAAAGGCATTCCTCAATCGCCAATTTGATAGGTCACTAATAGTCTTAAAAAAAACACTTACAATAATTTACAGTAATCGGCCGATCACAAGTTTAATATTCGGTCATCGATCGTTCAGTTCACAAACGCGCAGCACACATTAACTCTAAGCTGGGGAACTTTATACATTGCAAGTCGGGCTACACAGATAAATACTTAACTAAGGTATTGCACGAGACGGGGCTAGTAATGTACATAATTACACAAGACACGAGGTCACACACACTTGCATAGGTACAAGAAAACACACTCCATAGCACTTGATAACATTCTCACAAGATGACAAAATCAAGTATTCAGTAGCATCACAAGAAAATAACTTTTCTGATCTAAAACAAAGTTTATCTCAAAATTATTGCCTAAATCGCTATAATTTATGAATTGGGTCAATATAATCATCTTCACTTTCTTAATCTACATTTATCGTTGGTTTAACAAAGTTGTATAACAAAGTTCTCAGCGCTGAATGTGAACGTTCAGCATCATGGTACTTCACTGAGCCTAGCCAAATTTAAAAGTTCCAAAAACCATTACGGAAATCCAAAAGAAACCTCATCACTTTGAAGCACTTAATTTTTCCTGAGTCTTGCTAAAGTATTTTGATGATGCGAGAACCGAACCGCTGATGTAACCGTAAGGTTCTAGTTATTGCCCTTACAGACGCCAGGGTTCTGTTATCCAGTGCTAGTCATGTCCCCTGCACCTGTGCTTGTGGCAGCGCTCAGCACTGGGCGTCAGTACAGGTGCGCCAGGTGGTGGTGCGCGGGCGGCGGCGCCTCCGTGCCCACGTCGATGTCCGCCGGCGCCTCCTCCTCCGCACTGCCGGCGCGCGCCATGCCGCGGACCTGGGGAACAGGCATCTGATAAGTATGGGGGGCTGAGACAGGAGGACAGCCACAATTGGTTCATCAATAAAGGCAATTAGGAACGGGATTCATTGTTGATAAAGATCGACACTAAAAGAAGAATAGCAGTAAAGTAGTAGAGCTTTGCAACCACCAGATAGGCAGGTTGACCCCAAGAAGCTTTCATTTGTTGTCTTAGATGAGATCTCTTAGACCCTCGGTGGAAACAGTTACAATTATGAGCACTACGGGATATTATAGCTAGGTAACTGTGCCTCTCAGGTTGCTAGTCCTATAGGCCCTTATAAGTTGTTGAAGGAGTAAACTAAATTACGGGTAAAGATTATTAGTCGAACCACAAACCACCAGCATCAAATCTAGAAAAAAAAACCATACACCAGAATACTCTTGGCTAAATCAAACTTCAATTACCTCAAAGAAGGGCGACCAATACGAATGGGGGGAGCATGTTACCTGCAGCAGCATGTTGTGGCTGAGGATACGCGCCTGGTGCTCCTGCGCCTTAGCTCGAAGGCACGCGATGCTGTTGTTGCGGAAGGCCTCCGCATCTTCGTACAGTTCACGGCCGGCCTCCGGAGATGCGCGACCCTTAGCTGACGATGACGCCGTAGTCGAGCTGGCGGGGGAACTCTGCGCCTGGAAATATCGAGCGGATTTTTGATAAGGGTGCTGTTTAAACGTTGCAATATCTAAAACTGGATATGGCCAGCACGCCTGCGGAGCATGTCCGCTGGGCATCGCTACTGTAGGTATGTCTGTCTACAACAATCACTCACGAACCAGACATTGGATAGACTGGTGAACAGGCCTGCAGGCAAACCTGTGATTGAGTATTGAAAAAGTCTGAATAATCCTAGTCAATTTGCTGTTGAGCACCCAATCTAGAGGTCGTTGAGTTAGAATAAAACCAAAGGGAGACACATTTTTGATAGTAAGCATGGGTCTCTTTTGGATACACAATTAGTGCTATTCAAATGCGATTTCTCTCTAATCTTCCATACGTGTGAACCATCACTTAAATCCAGACGAATCAGTGCTATAGACCCTCAGGTTCTCACCTGCGCGTCATGGGTGTCGTGGTGGTGCGAGGACGCGGAGGTGGGGCGCTCCGGCTCGGCCTCGGAGCCCTCGCGCTCTGACCCCGACTCCTTGAGGTGGCGCGCCGCCTCGATCGACTTGCGGTGCATGCCTGCAGCACAAATAACACAGGTTTAGGAGGTGGAAGTGTTGCTTAAAGTGGCCATAAATGTGTATAGGACTAGGTGTAGTAGAAAGTAGAAGTAAGAATCGCCTAACTAGCTGTAAAATACCTAGCTATTCCATAAAGTCTAATCGGTGCGGTGTATATTTGAAGATATTTGGTTGGTTGTGTAGTAAAGTGGAAACGGTTTATTTTTTTTTATTTTAGTAACTTAAAACATACCTTTTTTTTTCTTTTTTTAACTTAAAACATACCTATGTGTCTTTTGTAGGCCTGCTTCCTTTACATCAAACACCTAACAGTAATAGGATATATTTAACTCGATCTTCCTCCAAACAAAACCTTAATGCATCGCACTAGACATCGATTTTTCGCAGACTATTGTATTCTTGACCCTAATAATTGTCCGTACTTTGAAGTATCCAACAGTTTCAGGTGTAATGTCGGTGTGAAACTTGACAGATCGACTCCGAACACTTTGCCGCGTTACGACTATAAGATGCTTGTAACATAAAGCGACCAATTTTGTTCTTCGATGTGAAGTTACACTGCTTGAATAAAAATATATTGTCATGTAGCTAAGGCTTGTACAAACAATGCCTACATAAAACCATGAATTATTTTAATTCCGTTACAAACAACAGAAACCTTATTTCCAAACGAGTTAAAATCCACTTACAACCGAGTGCAACTCCAATCTACATACAACCCATCTTTTATGAGTGCAAACCTAACTCGCTGAGCGCAACAAAGTACAAGTCATCCCTCACCCGCCGCAGCAGTGCTACGTCCATAAGACCGCACGTCGCACGTCGCGTCAGTAACTCGGTACGTCTGAGGGACGTAAAATGGTAATGAATGATATGCGGCGAGAGAGATGGATGGCAGCCGCACGGGACATCACGACTTGCTAATATGGCGCCCGGACAGACGTTATGAATGTGACGAGCGTGAGGGTGCGACGAATCACTTGTGGCGGATTTATTTTGAGAATTCAGTTCTGGATATACAGCTTTGGTTATTTTTATCGATTCTTATGTATTTTGACATTACCTATACAATTTGAATGTATGTCAAAAGGTAGCTGGGACTAGGACTATAAACTGGGTGCGGTAGGCGGAGGATCGGCGTTGTGGTGCAGCAGGAAGTCACCTGTGTGCGATGGCTGGAATAGGCAATGAGTTCATTTATTAAAGCTCCAGATACAGACATTTGAATTTAAATGGCCAACTCGTCGAGAACTAAATAACGTTGCAGTAGCATCATATAAATAATTGTACTATATACTGTCACCTGTGCACTTCAGGAACTTATGTGTGGCTGAGTTTTGAGCCAAATATGTTATTCGAACTTTGTTAGGCCATTTGAATTTTTACTATATTTGTATTTAAATTATTATTTTGTTGACATAATGTATTTAATTTATTTTACTTCTTAATGTTTTTAACTATGATATATTTTGTGGCATTGTTTGTTCTTTCCCGTTTGTATTTAATTTATTTTTTTGTTGAAACAATGACGAATTTTTTTAATTCAGAATTTTTCGAGTATTGTTGTAATACGTTATTGACATAATGATGTTAAATTCAAATTTATTTCATTACTTTTGTAATCATTGATTATTTAGTTTTTTTCTTTTAGTTTATTGTTTTGCTGGCAAGGAATAGAATATTAAGCATTTAAATTAGTATATTAAACTGAACAATTTTGTATGCCGTAAGGTAAAATGTAAATAAAAAAAAATAAAAAAAATGTAAATTTAATGTAATGTAGTTCGCAATAAACGTTTTGACTTTGACTTTGACTGTCTACAATAATAACTATCTTATATTATGTATACCTACATTAGTGCCAATAAATGATTCTGATTCTGATCGATACCGAGACTACGACGAGACTAAGAAGATTTATCCTAATTATAGCAAAACACCTGAAAGAAGAAAAGTATCTTTATTTATTCGCGTAATTTCCTTTAAAAACCCAGAGAGCATTTAACAAGCAAGCAAATAAAGAAAGGCCCGACAGCGCCACGGCACGCAGTCAGCGCAGCCCTGGTTTAATATCAGTGCGGGTAGTTTTACGAGAGTCGTCGGCCGCGCGCGCGCCGCATATCTAATCACGTCTTGGTAATTTATCTCCCGCTCATCTCATGAGGGAGCTGTGCTTCGCCAGGGTGTACCACATTCTGACGCCGACACGTTCCGTCTTGTTGTTTGACATACTTCGGCGTGAGAGCATGGTCCATATTAAAATGTGAATTATGGGGGTGATGCACTATTTATGGCTCGAGGTTTCATAATTAATGGTTGGACACACAAAGACTATTTTTGTACAATTTCTTTCAGAAAATGTGGCGCAAAATGTAGTTTTTAGCAACGAAATAAGTAGTCTTTTCGCGGCTTTGTTCCCGGTGCTTATCCTACAGAAACCGTTTTTTTTTGAGATTTGAAGTACAGCCAGATACAGCCCGACCAACTTATCTGTGAAACGGACGTTTTTGGAACTTACTTTTTGAATGGGACATATGATCGGTTTTTGTTTATTTTTTGGTGAAATGGTGACGAAGAGCGCCACTCATAATCGCACAGTTAAGTTGGTTAGCCTGTAAAGTCAAGTGATTCTATTTAAATTAGTCTATGGTGTAGCGTTCCAACCACAGATAATAACATGTTGGAACGATAAATAATATTATTCGTAATCGGACCGTACTTCCAAAATGTACCTTTTAAAAACTAAAATAGTTATTTATGCTACAAGTGCGGAAGGTAGGTGATTTCCGATGAGTGGATAAATCAACACGAGTCGGGAATCATCTTACGTACGTGTATCATACAACATTTTACTATGCATTGTACGAGGAAATAAATACATTTATAAAATGAAATTAATAAAATAGCGGGCTTATTCAAGCACGTTCAGCATATCCACAGATTAACTAATAGTTCGTCGGGCATATCTACTGCGCATGTGCAAATAGCTGTCACATTGTAACGCAATAAGGCACGAGCAAAATATACGTTCTGCCAAACATATTTAATGAATATTATAAATTAATTTATTGATCAAAATCTAAATCTAGAGTAATTAAAAACTCCTAAAATAAAGTATTAGTTTTATTTTACCTTTTATATGAATGATAATCTGTACATAACTAATTTGTAAAACTTTTCTCAAATAATAAAAACTCTATGCGTCGGGCTGACGTTGGAGATAAAAATGAAAAAAATACAGGAAAGTAAAAAGCACTAGTGAAAAAAGTGACACTTTCCGCACAGTTTGGCTGCTTGGAAAACGCTCTTTTCGAGTACATGCATTGTAATAGTTATTTATGCTACAAGTGCGGAAGGTAGGTGATTTCCGATGAGTGGCATTTTTATTCACGAGCGAGCGAAGCGAGTGAGTGGATAAATCGACACGAGTCGGAAATCATCTTACGTACGTGTATCATACAACATTTTACTATGCATTGTGCGAGGAAATAAATAAATTAATAAAATGAAATTAATAAAATGGCGGGCTTATTCAAGCGCGTTCAGCATATCCACAGATTAACTAATAGTTCCTCGGGCATATCTACTGCGCATGTGCAAATAGCTGTCACATCGTAACGCAATAAGGCACGAGCAAAATATACGTTCTGCCAAACATATTTAATTAATATTTAAAATTAATTTATTGATCAAAACCTAAATCTAGAGTAATTAAAAACACCTAAAATGAAGTATTAATTTTATTCTACCTTTTATATGAATGATAATCTGTACATAACTAATTTTTAAAACTTTTCTCAAATAATAAAAACTCTATGCGTCGGGCTGACGTTGGAGTTAAAAATTTAAAAAATACAGGAAAGTAAAAAGCACTAGTGAAAAAAAGTGACACTTTCCGCACAGTTTGGCTGCTTGGAAAACTGCTCTTTTCGAGGACATGCATTGTAAACAATTTTATGTGTCTATATTAGTTAAAATTAAGTTTAATTTAGCTGTGCCCGCTTTACATGTTCGGTTTATTTGTATACTATCGTAACATTTAATACGCTTAAATATTTTTTATTATTTTTAGGAATGAAATGTAGTTAGAACCAAGTATGCTTGGCGACTGTTGAATGCATCGCATGGCAAGACTGCAACTGCCTATACTGTACCTAGTACGTATTCAGATTGTAACTTGAAATATACATATAGTGAGAAACTTGTTTCTCTTGCGATGTAAGTCATAAGTATTTTATTTCTGAACAACATAAATGGAATGCCCCCAAAAAAATGGAAACTTTATTCAATTATCTGAATTAAAATGTACATAGTTTAAAATACTTAATTAAAAATAACTACCTATATATACACTTAAATAAAAATAAAATAAAACTACGAATAAAAGGGCGGGGGTCGTAGGGCGTCATAAAATTCTTCCACATCGCTGTCAACGTGAAAAGTGCCCAGAACGCTGGCAGCATTGCCACGTTGGATGGCAATGCTGATTCTCTGGCCAAGGAAAAGCCTAGCCCTTTGGTCACGTGAAGAGTCGACTAACCGTTTGCTTATGTCTCGAAATACTCGAAGAGTACTCGGACCCCATGGACCTAATGTTTCAACCCCAAACGGCTCAAATATATAACTTCCAATAAGGTTGTTGTATTTGCGCCGTTTGAGGTTTTCTGCACCAGCAGCAGCTTCCCCAGCACAGCCCGCCGTGCTAAGAAGATGGGATGGCGCAAGGGTGTCGACACATGTTGCATCCCACACCAAAGGCCTACCCACCTTCCAAGGCATTATGGTCATCCCGTCTGGTCTCTTCCCATCGTCGCGCGCCAAGCCATTGGGTTCTAAAACAGCTGGCACCCTGGTGACAAGAGCCCGACGTATGATGTCATTAATGCTGGCGTGCCGTGCTAACCGACCAGCGCTTCTACTGCAGGATAGGCCATGGTGTCCGAGGCGGTCGACTGCTTCACCACATTGACAACGATGTGGAGCTCCGCTGGGAGTACCCAAGCTCAGACATGTAGCGATCCGGAAAATGTTGTCACTCAACATAGTACCTATATTGGGTGACGGTAGTGCCTGTAGCCAGAGGCCTGACTCTCATTCTCCCACAGCCAGCAGGCGGGCACGTTCAGCAGTAATACCCCCATAAACTTGATTAAGAGAAATAATTTACATATCTTATATGAAAATCAGCAGCTTTTTTGTGCAATGAATTCGGTAAAGCAAAAGGGCAAAGAATATGAAAAATCGACCAATCACAGAATCGCGAGATGAAAGAAGCGATGTGGATTTATGTCTTTGTGATTGGTCGATTTTTCATTCTATTGGCTGCAGGACCATTAACGCCTAATCGAGATTATTCATCTATTGACGTCTTTTTCTTTTCGTGTCAATACACTCAAATAAAATTTAGCCAGAACAATATTAAGCAACAGAATGTACATGTGCACCCCAATCATTGTTTAAATCCTGGAATGTGCGAGAGTAATGACGTAAAACCTAATCAAACAAGCAGTTCTTGTAAAAGCTAAAACATTCAAAAATGTAAAACTATATCCAAAGCATTAAATAAATTAATATTTAAAAATGACGGATTTATTTAACATTTCTTAACTACCTCGCTACACAGGTTTCCTGCTTCAGGCTTTTTGTGTTTCAGAACAGACCAATGTAAAAGCAATATTTATTTTCATCCTCCGTCTGTCTCGGGACCGGTAGAAGACAAAGTAAGGAAACACAATTTACTTTGTATCTTGTCGTGAAAGGAAATAAGCTACTCTTATTTACATTTTTCTTTTACTGAGTGTGTCACGCAGAGATAAATACCAGTAGGCTTCGATTTTGCTTTAAGATTCTATCTACTCAATAATCATTATTGATAGTAGCCGTCGACACATACTATCTGTTCTTGTCCTATAGTTGTTACACGCAGATATATAAATAGTTTGTTAAGCTATAATAGCAAAGATAATTCTGTAAATACGAGGCCAGGGTGATCAGCATTTTCATTCTGCTAGTTTCTTGTTGTCCTAGCCTGAAAAACTAACCTCGTGTTAAACAGGCACAATACAAAAAAACCCACCACCCATAAGCACTAAACATTTTAGGAATACTTTCATTGTGCGTACAGCTAAGGAATGGAATTCCCTGCCGGAGTCTGTTTCCTGATACCTACAACCTGGGGGTATCTAAGTCAAGAGTGAATAGTTAACTTTTAGGCAAGCGTGCTTTACCGTCGTCCACATCATCGCGAACAGGTCAAGCGCGACCCTATCAACAGTTAAAAAAACTAGCTTCCACAAAACGAAGCGTATTCAACCCTAATCAATCAAGCTTGTAACAAAGTAAACTGGGCATTAGCAGCCCACGCCCGATACAGTGGCACTCGGCAGCGCGGGGAGCTCCAATATACTGCCTGATTTGTGCGCCATTACGCAACTTTGTCCATTAGCGCTCACCGCGCAGTAAATCCACTTGATTTAGAACTCAGTTAGTTATAGTACATGTGCGTGTAGCCAGGAGTATGTAGAACGAAGATTAATTAAGTATACGTGGATATCATGAGCTTTATTTGATGAAAAATTTGGAATAAATTGGGAAGTGGAAATATAGAACTGGTTGCAGATTTGCTGTACGTGCTGTTGATGACTACAAAATAACTGATATAAATAAGATTTATCTACTGGCATAAACTGTGCGTATTAAGCTCGCTCTAACTCTTCAGCGAATACAGCCATGCTTTGTGATTATGTAATTTAGATAAAGAATTACCCGCAATTATAGCTGTGCACTGATCTGTGCAAGAAGCTCTAAAGCCCGTATTACAGAACCTAACTCATGACAAACACAAGCATTAGTTAGAAGTTGATAAAAGCCATTCTATGGGCTGTAACAAGTTTTAAGTAATTCATGACCCTTGAGAGTGGTTCTGCATATAGTCTCACTATTACGTTTTGCTGCCTAAAATCCTGTTAAAACATCTCAGCAGCATAAGTGATTACACGAATGTTTCCATTCACGATAAACAATCTATTCGCGAATATTTCTCAACCAAGACTGTTTTACTATGGTCAACACAGTGTTTTATCGCTACTTTCTTTTGTTAAGTACTTTGTTCTAAAAAGACTTTTTCTTCCGCCTTTTGGTTGGTAAAGAATAATCAGATTATCTCATCCATCGCGCCTGTCTATCGCAGTCTTCTTGTGTTCTTCAGTGCTAGTTGGAACGAAACCTAGTTTAGTTCTAGTTTAATTCTCAGCCCATTTCAATTTATAATTTTTTTTTTCTTCTTCTCTTGAACTTTAACTTGCATAGAGTTTTAAAGAATTACTTATCTGCTAGGCTACATCTCCTGTATTAAACTTGCTACTTCTTGCAATATCATGCTATCATAGGATCTCTCTTTGCGTACTGGCAAAGAGACAAAATAGCTTAACAACGTTGAGTATACGAATTGTTATTGCGGTCCCGCTTGGTTTAGTGTCATTACTTTATGTTTTGGCTGTTTGAGAAGAAATCTATCCTAATGTTATATTTTATTCCCAATACAAATATGTTACAATACCTATGTCAGTTTTTTGACACATCTTACGGCTTTCCTGGGGCCCATTTTTATATTAAATATTGTAGATGTCCTGAATGTCATGAATATCATTAACTATCTATTTGCATGCAATTACAGCCTTTTGTCATACCTTTGAAACGCAGATGCAAATTGCCTTTTAGAAGCTATGGCTTAGATCTTTGTCAGAGCCCAATTGACGCTACTTCCGAGTACCAACTAGATGACATTACTTACAACTAAACATGACTTATCATTGAAACCTCAAGAGCAGCCAAATCAAAGGCAAGCCACTCAGATGCGTCACTTCATCTAGTTCACGTCAGACACATTTTCAACTGTGGTGATTTAGTCTAGTGTTTGAGGTATAAAGTATAAAATTCAATGGCAGAAGCCGCGAGTCCTCTCGCGTGCGTTCTGTTCACTCTAGATAATGGTTTAGTGTCGTCAGAGATGAAAGCGAGCAGCACAAAGCGAGTGGGTAATAGGCAGATAATTCAGTAACGTACTCTGCGCGCATTACTGCCCATTTGTCGATGGTGTTGCTTGCGTACTCGACGAGGAACGCTCTCTGTGCACATTTTCAAATCTCATTCTTTACAAGATGCATTTTGATTTGATTGGAATTCCGATTGTGTTTTGTTTCGTGTTTTATTTAAGTTTTGTTTTAAATATTGTAAGTACTATTTATTAAATTGGATTGTACATCGTACTCGTGTTTTCAATCTATTATAATTTTTCGCCGTCGTTACAGTTGATGTAATGATTATTCGTTTTTAATAATTTAGAACTTTGGAGTTAATTAATAAATTAATGGTTTTGATGACTAATGACTAATTATTTATCTAGTAAGAGAGAGTCTTAAAGAAAATTCAAAGTATGTATGTATGTAATTCCAAAATCTTGATAATCATGTTTTGTAATGTTTATTAATTTAAGTTAACCATACATAATAATTTGCTTATTTATTCGCATATAAAGCGCGGTAGCTATACAAGTAGACCATTAATCACAACAATACTCAACAAGCTGGCCACAAAACGTACTCGGCACAAATACCTAGCCCACGTAAATACAGTCAGGTAGAAAAACAGCGCGCGACTACAGTTAAGTACATAATTAATATGTAAGCCCGCTGGCAACCCTTAAATCAACGTTAATCAAGGCTTAGACAATACGGCCGCCATCTTGCGCGCCCCCCTCCCGCGACCCGCCCACCCCGCGCGCCCCACCCTGCCACCCCTCTCCCCCCACTCGCGACGCAGGCTTTAGGGGAGAACTTAGGCTTTATTAATTCATATCTGTAGATCTCGTTTCAGTTTTTGTGTGGCGTCTTTATTATGCAAATTGTGGTGTTTATGTTGTACGAGTACAATCACGCGTTTTGTGAACAAGTTCTGTTGGCTGCTGGTTGTGACATGAATCCCGAGTGAGTGTGGTCGGGTTGTTTGTTTTTTAATAAGCCGTAGCCGTAGCCGTCGTAGCAAAGTGCTACGACGGCTACGAAGTGTCTACGAAGGTGCTACGCAGCTTTTTCTTGTAAGTAGTAAATCATGATCGAAAATTGATTTTAATGCAGAAAATTTATTTATACGGTGAAAATTGATTGTAACAGTGAAACTTGATTGAAAATAGTGGATCTGTATAATATTTTATATAATACAATGACAACGTTTTCGTATAAAAAAAAACAATGATTTCAAAATAATATCTGCTAAACATCTGCTCTTACTGATAAAACAACCTTATTTCACATAAAATAAAATAATTCACCCACATAAAATGAGTATAGAGATACTGCGGAACAACAAACAAACAGCCGCACACAGACAACGTCCTCTACGTCTCGCTGAAACAAATAAAACCTCCTCATAAGCTGTCAACGAATTCTTGTTTTCATGCTGAACACAACTTTATACACGTGACAAATCGCACTCCGTATTTCCGCGGTACAAGGTTTAAAATGCTGTGATAGGGTAGTAAAGTTATTTTTGTTTTCCCGAGAAGCCTTTCCGCAGTGAAAAATGAACATCTCTTGTTGTTGGGATTAAAAATTATACGTCGCTTTGTTTCGGCCCCGGCGTCGCTCGTCGCTCGACGCGCGGCTAGTGGACACATTTTGTTCTTGTTCTACCTTTGACAGTTCAGATTAGTTTGGGGATAAAACTGCAGTTTTTTGACTCAAATTGTATCGTAGCTTGGAGAGATAAATAAAAACGATGTTGCAACAAAATTTTTGTGTTTGTTTATGATTTTCAGAAGATTTTACCGTCTGCATTGCTTTGCAAAATTGGCTAGTAATAAACAACATTCCACCGACCACAGTCATCCAGGACCAATCTCTCTATAATCTTGTATTAATGATAAAATATTGATTTCATCCAATAACGCCACTGGTAAATGTTATTCTTACTACTACTTACTAACTAAAAACATAACATATATCAAAAGTAAGAGACCACAAATACATTAAGAAATAATTAATTTAAAAAACAGTCATTTTATGGTTTTAGTACGCAGACCTATTAATATTACTTGATAAAAGTAACAAGACGTGAAATAAATACCAATAGAGCTAATAAATTATTCATCTTAAATTAACCGTAGTAAAGTTCACAATAGAACACCCAAAAGATAAACAAACTAACTCCTAAATTAGCTTCTTTCAAAAGGACCGGGAGAGTACGACCTAGTTTAAATGCCGTGACAATTTTGTTCAAGATGCGAGGCTAATTACTGCCGTGGTGCGACAACATGGCGCATGTGTGTTTGTATGACTGTATGTTTGGGCGGATGACTCACCAGCGCTCGGTGGTCGGGGGGGCGGGGAGGCCTGCCGCTACGGCCGCCCCCCATCGGCTACTGCTCGCGACTCTTGAACAAAATCATCACGGTAAGACATTTGTTCAGGTTTATGGTCCACCAGTTACTGGTGAGGCTTTTAATGGCCTGTTTTTATGGTCCAGTGACTTTGGGACTGTACTTTAAGCGAACAGATGTTTATTTTTAACATTAGCCTGGGTTTAACACAATGGCAAAAGCTTTTCTAATACTGCCACTTTTATAAGGCTATTTGGGTGGGTCTAGTACTAATTTTAAATCATTATGAGGTTATAATAGGAAGTTCTAAGGTTAAATCGAGCGCGCCTAAGCCTAATAGGGGATGGTTCCTACGATAACTATCTAAAATATACTACAAACTTACCTTGAGTCACGATCACGTCGACTTGTCATAAGTTCTACATTATTAAACGAACTACCACTATATTATTCAATAAAATGCAAAGTTTTACTGAAAACAAAAACCATATTAGCATTGAGTCATATTGTGCATCTTATTGAATATAATTTGTGTTGTGTGCTATGTACTTCTACTGCTATTTTCGAATTTATTATGCTACAAATTAAGAATTTCGGTATCATGACTTACTGCCAGGAAAAAAACAATTATTGAAATTTCACGGAATTTTTATTTTATGCGAGAATCGAACCCGTTAATTGATTTAATTTTTCATTGAATGTGATTTGCTTACAGTGTTGTTGCTCAGAGCATTATTATAGAGACCAATCTCACTTCACTCAGATCTGACCACACTCAAACCAGGACAGCCAATTGATGTTATACTGAGGCAAGACCTGTTTGAAAGATCTTCCTGAGAGTCTTTGTGAAGCCAGTCTTAAAACATTTCATTCCCTCGAAAGAGTAAAAACTGTCTCAACATTCAACATGATGGTACAGTGATTGAACAAGTCAGCTGCGTAAAATTTTTGGGGCTGTGGATAGATAATGATATGAGTTGGCAAACACACATTGACACAGTATGTAGTAAACTGAACCAGTACTCATATGCTCTATACAAATTGTCTAAAGTTGTCGATCAATCAGCTCTATTAACTGCCTATCATGCCTATGTATCATCAACCCTAAAATACGCCATTATTTTCTGGGGCAACGCCACAAATAAAGAATCAGTGTTTAAAGCGCAAAAGAGATGCGTTCGCGCAATTGCTGGTATCTTTGTTCCTGAATCATGCGAACTATATTTTAAAAAGTTTAAAATTCTGACCTTTCCATCAGCTTACATCTATGAAGTTGCGGTATTTGTTAAAATAAATAAAAATCTATTCGGTGAACTAAAATCAAAAAGATATATACTTAAAATATCTAGTTTACCACATAGAACTGCTCTTCTGAGCAAAAGTCTTTTTGGGATGGCATCAAAAATTTACAATAGGATACCTGTGGACATTTTAAACACTAAGGAACTGCCACTATTCAAATATAAATTACGTAATTTTTTAATTGACAAAGCTTACTATACGATCCAAGATTTTCTTAATAATTAGTACTTACTACAATCTGTCTCCACGCATCTAATTATTTTTTTGTAAGATTTGCTATAAATGTGATATGTGATACCTATGAATATTTTGCATGTTGACTTAATTATTGTATGCCTACTAGGCAGGACATAATGGAACTGTAATTTACCTAACATCTATCTGTATAACCTATGCCCACAATAAAAAGATTTGATTTGATTTGATTTGACTAGTGAGGTAACGGTCACACTGCTATCACTATCTTTTCTATCTAGGTATCTTATCTGATTCGACAAAAAATGCATTTCCATACTGTGAGAGGTCTACGTGGAACAGTAAACTATGACAAGCTTCTACGGTAAAACCCGTATTAATAAACTTTAAACCATTCTCAATATAGAGCTGGGAGAGTAAAAATACTGCCTGTAATAACTAAACTTCTTATATCAATTCAATAAAATTAGTTTGCAGATTTAGAACCGCAGCATAACTTATTTTTAAGTTCAAATCAGACAACAACGTTTAATTTTTCAACCATTTTGATGACAGTTCACTTGTTATCATTTGTTCGGTGTCGAATTCATATAATTGCAATAGTATGAATATTTTACTGATCCAATGAAAATTTCGTGATGATCAATTCTCATGATCACAAGACGAAAACAAAAATTAGTCCGGCAATATGAAATAAACAGTCTGCATGTAATTTGGTTAGTGTTTAATCGATTTGGCGTTCTATCTAAATCATTGAGTCATGGAGCTAAGATATTCAGTTCTCATGCATATTCAAGAATGGTTTCTTACTGCAGGTTCGGCGGTGTGTGTATAAGTGTGTAAGTGACATCAAGCAGTCTCACCGAACTCACCGAGTAGCCAGGGCGCGACCGTGTCGTTGTCCTTGGCGCTGTTGAGGATGGTCTCCGGCAGAGGGAGCGAGTGGCGCACCATGGCCCCGTACAGCCCATATTCGGCCATGATGGTTGACCGGCCCCAGCATTTTTCTGTTTTGCGCCATTTCGCGCGCCGGTTTTGGAACCAGACCTGTGGAAGAAATGTGTTGTTAGGAAAGTCTTCGAATTTTAGTATTTAAATAGGCAATGTTCTAGTTCTCTATCTGTACCAACGTGAACTACAACTTGTTGCAGGACAGAACAATTAAGGGTAATTAAAAGATTCTACACTTTTTCGAAGAGGGACTTCCTTAGATGTGTTGATGAACACGATCTGGGTTGGTACGTTTTCATACCCAAAGCCCACCCGGGAGCTGAATAGTTGGAGTGTAATTGACTACTGGTAAAACCCGTAGAAGTAGCTTTTTGAATCCTTCAGCTATCTTCTGGGCATGCTGGTGAGAAAGCTTTACCTAAATGTAAAAGCCCAGCTTAACTTTTAATAACGCAACAATAGCTCGATGAAATAGCTAGAACCGCTAGTATTCATAATTCACCTTATCTAAACCTTTACAGAACACAAAGCCTAGGTTGTAATTAGAAGGAGCGGTCGGCTGTACCATTAGAGCTAGCGTGGCTCCCTCTGGCGGTGGCGAGATAACTAAACATGGAAAACAAACCAATTATCGGGAACAAAACGCAACTAAATTAAATTTTCAAATTCACCGCCGAGCGGCCGCTGTTTGTACACAATGTGGGGTAGGGCTGACGCACAGGAATGTTATGGGATTATTTATTTGGACGTGTCAAATATTAGCTATCTTTCAAACAATGTGAGCATTATAGCTAAAAGGTAACGTATAATTGGAAGGTGTTAAAAAATACCTAGTTTATATGATTAACAAAGAAACTATCAAAAATTTGAAGACGCCCAACTGTATTAATTTGACGTTATTACTAGATATCCCTAATCAAATATTTGACAAGATTTGTATTGCCATGCGTACCAACCACTTTGCACGTTTCCCTAGATACATATTATATAGGTATCTTTCAGACAGAAAATAAAATTCAGAATAATAAAATGGAGAAAACCTTAATAGTATGTAGAGATTGTTTGTATATTCATTATGTTTGTGAAATTCAGATTACGAGACTTCTTTTAAAGTTTAACATCTACGCTATCGTTGAGTATAGTAGATTTTTGATCCAGCCACCAGATAAAGCTATTACAATATAAATCTTAAAATGCCAGACCACGCTTGTAGCAGCCCTGCGTGTGGGCGGCGTGGGGCGCGCACCGCACGCCGCACGCCGCCGCGCAAAACGGTTAATTTCTAATTAAATTTGTTAATTAAGCCCGATAGCGGCGCACTCGGCACAAATTAATACCGCCCGTATTATATTACTATGAGCACTGTCTTCCTATGTGTGGCTTATGTAGCAGCAGCAGCTATGTAGCTAGGTTATGTGGGTACGAGCCTTCAGGAGATTTCATTATGGTGGTACTGTGTGTTATTATTCAGCATAACAAATGGGTAGGCAGAGGTTTCTTCATACACATATTTTACCTCTCATAGAAAGGAAGTCTGAGTCCCAGCAGTGGGAACAGTGCAGGCTGATCATGCTATGCATATTTTGCGCGGTTCACCTATTCAGCTAAGTCCAATGTATTCAAATTCATTAATTGCATTAAAAGCGGTACAAAAGATGCTATAAATAAATTTAATAGCGCAATGACAAATTTCGCTGATATTCAAATATATCCATACAATTTTTTTTTTTTAATTTGTAGCGTGTGGGTCTATTTAAATAGGTAAGCGAGCAAAAATACGGACTTCAATCTGCTACTGAGAAATTGAAACTGTTAGTAAGCTGTAAAAAAAGTAAACTTCAGCAAAAAAAATAACATTGTAACGGATACAAGGACCACTTATTCAATACAGTTACACATAAATATTTTTATTAATATATCCAGCTCGTATGAGCGTGAATGTAATTACTGCATGGATGTGTCATTGTTATTGGATAACACACATCTTTAACTGTCACGTAATGGTGTGTTAACAGGAAAACGATAAACGAATGTTTCCTGTGATCACCTCACAATAATAAACAAATAAATACTCTAACAATATTTTTATTAACAGAGTGTGAGAAATATTTATTATTTTTATTAATTGATAGTATTGTTATAAAAAACAATACTACTTATTTATTTAATTAAATGCTATATAGAGCAGTGATGGCACAGTGGTAACGGCCGCGACTTACAAGTTATAGGTCGTGGGTTTGAACCCAGGCAGGCGCTTTAATTTATGTAAATTATTCTTCACCACTGCTCTCAAAACGGTGAAGGAAATCATCGTGAGGAAATCGGCATGTATTAGAACCATAAATTCGACAAAGACATGGTTGGTGAATGTCACATCCACCAACCCGCACTGGGCCCGCGTGGTGGATTACGGCCCATTCCCTCTCACAGAGAGGAGGCCTGTGTCCCAGCAGTGGGAACTTTAAAAGACTGATGATGATGATGCCGGATTCAGCAGCGTACCAGTAATTCATTATGGAGTCATTGCCCGTCTGACATCTACAACCCAGGAACTCGGTAGTACAGTAACCCTTATACAGGTACTTATACTAGTCAGGCCAATATCTGGCGCTATTAGCGTAACAATTTAATTTATATTTGCTCAATTGCGTAAACATTCTTCGTGTGCCGTAAACTATTGATTCCCAAGTACCATTACATTCTGCATGGTCCACAAAATTACCAACATCAGTAAGTGGTCGGTACTGCCAACTTAGCAAGCTTGTGTTGACTATGGTAATGCGATGCACCCGAATCTGCGCAGCATCCGCGATGTGTGGGGGAGAGTGTGGAGGAGTAGTGTAGATCACTTTGTTTCTGTTGGCTCGTAGCACTGTTCTGTAAATATTGTCCTGCGCTTTGTATTTTTCGTCTACTTTTATTCCTAAGTTGTTTGAATGTTGATCACGACCCTGCATCCTGGTCAAGTGTTCCAAATGCCGGGACTGTTCCCGAGTTAAAATATTTCAGTAAACTCCATTTTTAGGGTTCCGTACCTCAAAAGGTAAAAAAGGAACCCTCATAAGATCACTTTCTTGTCCGTCAGTCCGTCTGTCCGTGTGTCACCACCGATTTTCTCAGGAACGGGTGGACCTTGCAAGTTTATACCAGATACTGAGGTCTATAGTCCCTATTAGGTGTATAAAATCAAAGTCCTGAGTCAACACTATAAAAAGATATACTTAAGCAAATTTAGATTTTCGCGAAAACTTGTAAGTACCAAATTTTCCTTTGTTTTTTTATTTTTATTTTCGGAATTTTCCCTTTACTTGTACTGTAAGTCCTTGCTTTAAACCAAAATTGACAATTCTAGGTCAACCGGAGGGTAGTTAAGGGGATAGGTTTTGAGTTGAAAATGTATATGGTAGTTTCCGTTGACTTAGAATCACGAAATTTGGCAAAAAGTAAGGTCTTACAGCACAAATAAAATTACAAAAAAAAAATTAAGGTAAATTTTGGTACATACAAGTTTTCGCGCAAATCATATTAGATTATTTAGATATTTGCCCATATCTTTAAAAATTAGCCACCAATAAAAACAATACCATTTTATTATGGCTGTATAATGGGTAGGTACGGAACCCTCGGCACGCGAATGAAATTAAACAAACGAAAAAAGAGTTAGGTCGCATTGAGTAGTCGCGTTCTTAAGAACCGGGCTGGGCGAGTTTCTAAATTATGTATTTGGACTTGCCAAATTTAGAAACCGGCTCAAACATTTGAAGCTCATGACTGAGAGCTCTTAAAGCATATGTATATATGCCCCAATGTTAACGCAGTACTGGCCATGCGCCCGCTCAATGCCAGAATATCATTTGGACCTCCTTTTAGACAGTTTTGTTTGCAAAATATTATTTGATTTAAATATCCTGTGTAGGTTAAGAAGACATTCTAACCAACGATTTTTCTGTTTAAAATTTGTTTAAAACATCTATGTCGTGTCATCTATTGTTTTAAAAATATCGTGTTGTCAATTATTTATTTAAAGAAAAAGTAGTAGTAGTCATACGAGAAAACCATGGTTCACAAATAATGTACATGAATCAATTTATTTTGTAGTATGCTTTAGAACAGGGTGGGTGAACCTTTATTAGAGAATTCACCGGTAAATTATATTTTTTAAACGTGACAATGCCGTGCCGGTAAAGAATCTTGAAATGGTGACTTAATAAAAAAAAATGCTACTTATTAACTACGAGCTGTCCCACGCGGCTTCGCCCCCGTCAACTGGCTACCCACCTACCTATCTACCCGACCTACCTTTCCTACCTACCCTACATACATGATTGTTGTGTAACTTAAACCGTTTACGCAGCGCACGCAACGGAAACTCTTAAAAAGGAATACTTTTGCCCGTTTTTGCAACATTTTTATTTATGCTCCGCTCCTATTGGTCGTAGCGTGATGTTATAACCTTCCTCGATAAATGGACTATCCAACACAAACATATTTTTTCATTTCTAACCAGTAGTTCCTGAGATTAATGCGTTAAAAAAATCAAACAAACTCTTCAGCTTTATAATATTAATATATAAAATTTTAGATTTATTTGCGACCCGAAATTAGTAAAGCAATAATATTATTTATAGATTGAAGTTTTTTCGATATAAAAGTAGAAGTCGATGACATTCCTGCAATTTCAAATTATCTATATGCTAAATAACCTTATATTGGCGAGCCCGAAAAATGTTGTCGTGTGCCACCTCTAGCACGCGTGCCATAGGTTCGCCATCCCTGCTTTAGAAAGTTACTATTTTACGTCACTAAAGCGGAGTAAGGGCCTTAATTAATCGATGGAATAAGCTTTAGGCCGTGACGTGAAAGTATCTTATACATTCAAATTCAAGATTGTAAAATGCCATGTACTACGAGTACCATTGTAGAATTCCATCTCACATCCAGTACAGTATGAGGCAGTGGGCAGTGGCCGGCGGCGGGACGTTATTGATTGGCCGGCGCGCCGCGCTGACAGACTAATTGTGAGAGATCAGCTCCGCAACCATTACCAACAAGAAGGCTCACTGCACTTCTGATAATCTACTTACACAGGTATTAGGTACTTATTGGGATTGTTTTTATGCCAAGCAATAACATCGAAAGATCGCTGAGATTTGCGATCTGAGGCTCTCTCTCTGCACCTGTTTGAAGATAACGACTAGTTAAACGGAGTGTTGGTCTTCCGACATCCTAGAATTAATTTCAGGCATCTGAATAATTAACATAGTATTTTCAAATCACATTCAAAGTAAATTTATTGCATCTATAATGTACATACAGGTGGCAAATATAAGTTACAGAAACAATTATGGCGCCAGTCGGGCACAGCAACATTCTAGATATAGTTAGGGTCCAGGAGAGAGTCAGCACGTAATGTTTTCCTTATTAACATTTCAGTTCAACCAATAAAAACTAAAAAAAAGTAATCACTAAAAAGGCCGATAAATATGAACGTTCATTTAACCTTCATGTAGCTGGTAAACTGGTATTTTAGACTAAAACAACCTGTCAAATTCAAGTTACTGGAATTCAGAAGCTCTTTATGGAAATTCAAAACGCATTAGTGTTATACTATCATCATCTGCCTAGCCTTTTACCAACTATACTGGGGTCAGCTTCCAGTCCAACCGGATTCAGCTTAGTACCAGTATTTTAAATGGAGCGACTGCCTATCTGACCTCTACAACGCAGTAACATGATACCTACCCCTTGACAAGACTGGTGTCAGATCTCAAGATTCTGACAACCCGTAACGACTGTCTAAGATTTTCAAACGACAGCCGGGACCAACGGCTAAACGTGCTTTCCGAGGCACGAAGTAACTCGCTTTGTAAAGATAAACTCAGAAGAGCTTCATAATCCCCTTTTTATGAACTTCCTCGTCCCTCTTCATATTTGAAAATTGACCTTACTTTTCTACATCCCTAAGCATCTCTCAAAATTAGTTCGTAATATCTACAGCCGCTTATAATTAGTAGTTCGTGCAGTTCCTAGTATTGATTGCACCAACAGACTACTAATTGTTCTCCGCAGATTAACGATGTGAGTATGCGAGCCCACTGGAAGGGGTGCCAATAATATTATTAAATATTATACGGACCTTAGAGGAGATTACATTTTGGAAAAACTACTGAATTCGTAAGCTGTATTAAGAAGTTGAATTGAACAATGCTTGGTCTTGTTAATTGTTACTTCATAAACATTGCAATTTGATCAACTTCCAACACGCATTCCCTTTACACAAGTAATATAAGAAGAAGATGAGGATAATATCAAGACAACTATTTGTTAATACTTTGAAGGCATTTCCATGTTTTAAAAGCTGAAAGAAGGATTGGTCGGAGAAAGGAAAATTCAAAGAACGCTAGAAGTCTATGGAGGAAACCTTTGCTCAGGTGTGTGACAATTTATGATAGATAAAACATAAAAAAGCTAAAAAGTTGAGAGGTGCCATTCTGCCTCAAAAAGATCATCTTGTCAGCCTACCGCAATCAAAAAAAAGACAGTAGCGATTCAATTGGTACAGGAGCTATTTCAATAAAACCCAATATAGCTTTGACTAACTGTAGTCATTGAAGTTCAATCCAAAACTTAGCAGAATAGGTAACTAAGCCCTGCCAGTAATCCTACACAAGTTTCCGAGCTTATCCTGCGATTAGCGGTGATTGCTCGTGGACAATTACTGGCATGGCCCGCGGCGAGGACTGTCTTAGATTCGGATAGTTTTATTGGCACGGAATCAGAGTACTTATCGGGATTACCAGCCGTGCTCCTAAGGTTACAATGTAAAGGGTGATTTGCCAAGTGTGGATGAAACGGTGTAGTTTGGTAAAGCTTACGGTAGAAACAAGTAGGACCTTGCTCTATTTTGACTTTTAATGCTGATTATGTATTTGTAAAAATAAATAATGTTTTTTTAATTAATATAATATCACGTTCGTATTCGCCGAAGGGTTCTATTATTCAGTAACATTTCAGTTTGTATTAACCGAAGACCTGGTAAAATATTATGGGTTTCCTTTGCGGACAACGCAGGACCGGTCGTTAATGATGAAGAAGATTAGAGCAAGGTTGATGCAAACCCTGAAACTCTTGATCATTCCCCTACTCATAGGCCAATGAAGTAACGCTACTAAGCGCTCATATGCTTGCTCCCTCTCGATCGATCGGCAGTAGATTAAAATCTCACATATTCAGGTAGACAGTCGACACACAACATTCAGCTCTATTTAATTAATTCGAGTACAACGACTCACGCCACGGCTACGCTACGGGTACGCTCCGGCTACGCCCGCATTCCGACGGAGCTCCGAATTTCCTAATTAACATACGCTCACAAAGGTTCGGCGTAATTGTTAATTTGGCAGCACATTCGCGCCCTTTAATGATGCGTAACGTCGGTGCGGGAAATTGCGCGCTCCAACAATTTATTACTCGTATGTGGCAGCCACCAAGCTAACCAGACCCCCACACCTCCCTGCCAATGTTCCCAAGAACGATATAAGCCAAGGTGGGTCAGACCAACGGAAGGGTCTACGCCAGTTGGTCGCATTTAGGGTAGTATTTGTAATGTTGCTTGTGAAACAATTTGTCGGGCGTCTGTGTGATTGCGTAGGCTCGTATGTTTTGAGTGCTACTTTCGTTTGGAAACTAATTTTAAAATTACAGTTTTGTTCGCAACATGAGCTGGTAATTTCGTTTGAGGCATGTTTTTGCGAAATTAACGCTCAAAGTTACGTTTCAAACTATGCTAAAGTTTTCAGTGTTGGGTTCTTGACTATTACACTAATTAATCACAGTTACCCGACTGTAACCTGAATGATTAACTTTTACATTCAAGTGCTTTATCAGATACAGATTGCCAGTTAAGAATATCCTACTAGATACTCTACCACATTTTTGTTAAAACAACGACCCTTCCCCGGAAATGAAAAACAAAAACAAATTATGATCGCGGCTTAATGTTGCACCCTAGACATAATAATTATGCAGTTGATTGATATAATCTGATAACAACACAAACTAACACCAACACTTCAATCAAACACGATAACACACCCCAAAAACAATAGCAACATTACAAATCCCACCGGACTAGTAACACTTGAGATAATTATCAGCAAGCTGTTACAGTGTTGCCACAGCCCCACGACAGTGTGCGCTAATCCTTAGTAACAAGTGAATAAAGGGGATAACGCGTCGCAGTGAGGCCTTTAGGGACAAGGGCGCCGCACATTTGGGACTATTAACGCGTTTTATTGTAAACAGTCTCAATTGATTAACCGGTTGCTTTTATTTTTTTTAGGGTGCCGGGGAGGATAATCTTTTTTGTAGGTCAGCTGATTTTAGGGAACATTTTTGCAGTAATACATCTTCACGCCATTAAAAAAATATTTTGACCGACAGGTAAATTAGTCAAGTAATCAATATCGGTGTAATTAGAACAGTTGTGATAATAGAGAAATACTTAAAAAGGAATTAAGTCATTTCCATAACGGACATGATTACATACTTAATTGCCGTCATCATCATCAGCCCTAGAATGTTCCCACTGCTGGGACACAGGCATCCTGTCTGTGAGAGACGTAATGGGTCTTAATCCACCACGCGGGCCCAGTGCGGGTTGGTGAATGTCACATGTCATCGAATTTTTAGTTCTAGGCCATGCCGGTTTCCTCACGATGTTTTCCTTCACCGTTTTGAGAGCCGTCATACTCTCTACATAAACATCAAAATCATTAACATTAATGAAGCGACTTCAATCACAGAGTGTTGCCAACAATCCTCGCTCACTTAGCGTACGACGAGGTTGTTATCCCGCCAATAGATATACGATCAGCAATCATCTAAACAACGTATCGGAGTCCGAGGCGGGCGATGACGGCCGATGACGAGCGATGACGGCCGATGACGAGGCGGACGATATCATTAAGCGCAAATAGCCGCTCGCGAACTACTGACAGTTTAAATAAAGCAAGTGAGCTCCACAAAGGGCTTCTTATTTACGTAGTGCATAATTTCATTTCTTTGGTCGTGTTTCAATGGAGTTCAGGACGGGTAGAGGGGCGCGGAGGGGGTAGGCGTTCCGACCAATCACGTGCAGACGCGGGCTAAATGGAGTTGCGAGCGCCGAGCGAGTCTGTTCCCAATTTGGCGGCAATTTGCGCCACAATGCCGTCATTCTGTTGTCGCCGACTCGCCTTAACAGGTTATTATTCACTTTGGGGTGCGTCCGACACATTTTGATTAGGCAATAAGTTAATACGCGGTTAGCTGCGGCAGGTTAACTCGCTGCTTTCATCACTGATTGGGTTGTATCTGAGTTACGCCTACTACTTATTGGGTGATTTCCGGCTGTGTTAACCGTTCATTTGTTACGTTGATTAAGGGATTTTGTGACGGCTGCTGGATGGTTGGGCAGTTCATTGTTGCACAAATTAAAATGTTTCCTACGTTTTGATTCTTCTCGGCAGACTCTGTTTCTTAGTGCATGCACTATAATAAGCGATAGAACTTCACTAGAACACCTCCAATCACAAATATTTAAATTTATAATTAATTGTTACTGGCAATCATTGGCAAGCTTTATTTTGAATTTTCAGATTGCTGTTATTGTTACTAAACGCTTCACAAGTCGACCAACCGCTCATCACATACTCAAAATTGTTGCCATAATAACACAGTTGTAAAGTCTTAGGAGCCAGCAAGATCACCGTCACTTATTATCATCTTATATGTATACCTACATTAATAATAATAATAGGATAGATAGGACTATTGTTGCCAATAAGCCGGATATAGTGGTAATAGACCGATTAGCGCGCCGCACAATGATAATCGATGTCACAATCCCGCATGACGAGAACCTCGTGAAAGCTGAGAAAAAGATACAAATCAAGTACCTATCCCGACTTAGCACACGAGGTTGTCGACATGTGGAATGTGGACTCGGCGATCATTGTGCCGATTGTCGTTACGGCCAACGGCCTGATGGCCAAGAGCTTCGACGACCATCTGTCGAGGCTGTCATTGGGCGGTTGGATGAAGGGTCTGATACAGAAGGCAGTACTCCTCGATACGGCTTGCATTGTGATGAGGTTCCTGTCTCTGGAGCCCTAACCAACGGTAGCTTAGACCCTGTTCCCTATACCGGTTGGACTCAATTTTTTATATTTTAAAATGTTTTTAAGTTTACTTTTTAATAAATATTTAAAAATGTACTAAATAAACAAGAAGGTAAAGAAAGGAAATAATAATAACTTAAACCCATTACGAACCAGAGGAGAAATAGGTATAATACCTATAGGTTGCTAGTTTTCATCAATAAGACCTAATTTTTGAAAGTCCACCAGTGACCTAAACCAACCAATTCATAACAAATTCATTCTGTAATGCCCTTCTCCGCTGTCCGGTACAAAATCAATACCGGCCGGTTTTACTTCATAACTGAGTAGGTAGTATTGCAGCGACCCTCGGCCTCTGCTCCTCCCAAAACGAGCAATAGCTTTAAACTTATTGACATATTACATTATATAAGCTCTTAGTGGGATAGATAGACGGGGAAACTAATCTTTTAGGATAATCTTCTCAGACAAATTTTACTTTATTAGGAACTTAAATAAGCTAGTAGCTGGTTTATTATTATATAAATGTATGTATTATATATGCATTAGTGTTAATATTGCCACAATACAGGAGAAATTCCTAGTGTGGGGCAACCTTTTTGATTAAATAAATGAAATGGTCGTAAATTATTTTTTTAAAGCATAACTATTAGTTACTCGAAAAAAATCATGTTTCACAAATAATGTGTACATGAATCAATTATAAATAATTACGGCGGGCTGTGCTGGGGCAGCTGCTGCCGGTGCAGAAAACCTCAAACGGCGCAAATATAACAACCTTATTGGAAGTTATATGTTTGAGCCGTTTGGGGTTGAAACTTTAGGTCCATGGGGTCCGATTGCGCATCGAGTTTTTCGAAAAATTAGTACAAAGCTCGTCGACTCTTCACGTGACCAGAGGGCTGGCCTTTTCTTCGGCCAGAGAATCAGCATTGCCATCCAACGTGGCAATGCTGCCAGCGTTCTGGGCACGTTTCCCATTGACATCGATGTGGACGAATTTTTTGATGCACAATGAGGTCTTTTCCGTCTCCCTTTTTAACCGACTTACCAAAACGGAGGAGGTTCTATGTTCGACTTCTTGTATGTTTTTTTTTTTTTTTTTTATGTCTGTTCACCGATATCTCCGTCAATTGTGGACCGATTAAAAAAAATATTTTTTTGTTTGAAAGAGTATATGCCGAAATTGGTCCCCTTTTAATTTGCTGACGATTTGATCTTCATCAGATCGAAGAGTTCTGTTGTATATCTCCGAAGTTCTTCAACTTCGGAGATATACAACAGAACTCTTCAATAAATAACGACAAATCTCTCTGGATTGCTGCAAACGCATGTTTGTTCATTGTTTATACCATTTCATAACATAACATCACGCCAGTACGCTCTAAAGGGGTACGCAGTTGTGTAGAGTTCACCTTGCTACACTTTCATTTCACCGGGTTATGTTCAGTTTCATGATATTCGGATAATCTATTCTGGCATTACATGTACCTTACGTAACTACTTGCCTATTAGGGAGGTACAACTAAAAAGTGAAAAATAAAAAAAAACTTTTGTAAAAAAAATACTACCGACTTCCAATTAACAAAACTACAAACAGTAAAATAATTTTATTATTGGAAGTCGGTTTCCATAACGCAAAAAAATGGTACCCACCAAAGACACCGACTTCCAAAAATAAATTTATTTTACAGTTTGTAGTTTTGTTAATTGGAAGTCGGTAGTATTTTTTTGTAAAAAAGTTTTTTTTTGTATTTGTATATAGGTTTGTTTTTGTTTTTAGAATATTCAATTGTATATATTTTAATAAAAATAATTATAAATATATATTTTTACAAACTTTTTAACCTAGCCGTTACTAAAGAGTATGCTTTAGTAAGAAAGTAACCTTTAGTTAGTACGGCACTAAAGCGGTGGAAGGGCCTGGGACAATAATGTCGCTATAGCCGATAGTCTTTGTGAACTAGGAGCTTTACATTCCATCTGATGATCCAGTACGTCGTCGTTTTAAGCTAACTTATACATGGTTTTGACTGTACTTTGTGGTCTTCACTACCAAATCAGCTAAGATATCAAAGTACAAAAATTGTGTTTACCAGTGATTCATGTTTCTATTATTAACCCAACGATTCCCAAATAACAAAACAGTTTCTAAT
Organism: Orthosia gothica; assembly: GCA_949775005.1. Classification (NCBI taxonomy): domain Eukaryota; kingdom Metazoa; phylum Arthropoda; class Insecta; order Lepidoptera; family Noctuidae; genus Orthosia; species Orthosia gothica. The sequence continues at coordinate 33,293,204 of OX459044.1, forward strand.
ATAAACTCACAAATTAAAAGAAAACCCCATATCGTAGTAACCAAGGTTTTTTATATAGCATGATCCGTCGGTTCACAGATGGACCATAGTGATTATTAGTCACAGGTTCAAACCCATACTTGTGCAGCCAATTAGCCGACATTCCGTTACACACAACAAAAAATAAACGTTAAAACGAAACGTCGTTAATTAAGCATGATTGAGAGGAAGCGGAAGCCACTGAAACGTGGTAAAAAGGCTGTAATACGTGCGTCAATACGTCCAGTCATGTCCCACAATGGCGATAATCACGTAATAACTATATAAAATATAACGCGAGGAGAAATGAGCGGCCGCGGAAAATAAACAAGACGCCATGTCGACGGCAAATTATATGCTTGTATGTGGGAGCGGGCTGAGTGACGAGCGGCCGCGGGAGCGGGAAGCGGCCAGCATCATAATGTGTATCTTAGAACATTTGGGTGCATTCGAAAAGATTGCAGAACCCTACAATTACTGTTGAAGTGATAGGATGGATTAGAGAATGGTCAGTCATTGTTATACTGACAATAAATAGTGTTCCAGTAGTTGCTACATCTCATTATTGTTAGTAAAATGCAGTTTTAATACTCAACACAAGCAAAATATAATTGATGTGAGTTCCCATATCTAATTAGAATCACTAAAAAACGAAATCGAAATCGAATCACTATCTTCCCGTTCACTATCACATCTTTACTTGAAAACCTAACATGCCAAATTGATAGTAAGACTCTTCTCTTTATCATTGTATTATACCTAGATTGCTATTGAACTACATTTTATTCATTCAACTTGGGCTCTTGCCACTACCGCCTCTGCCTACCCCGCTCGACAGCTGCGCTAACTAGGCAACTAGCGGCCGTGAATAAGCGATTTCGGGCAATTGGCGCACGACCAGCGGCCGGGCCGTAAGCGGCATGGCGTCCGGACGGGACGGACCCACCGGCAGCAGCGACATAATTACGCACACAATTTGACTATAAAACCATGGATGAGATGCAGAAGGTCTATATAATGTATACAACTAAAGATACAACTGCACTTTCACGATGTATTCACCAAACACCACACCACGTAAACCGGGTGGTTAGCACCAGTAACCACTGACTTACATTTGGTATGAGACGATAAGTGTCGCTGCTACTGTGTTATGGATACTTGTCAGAGGCCGAAGTTTTTGTACATTCAATAAACTGTAAATATATTTTCGTAGTGTGGTATTTTTGGTATGTGCTTGTGAATTTATTGAACAAAAAGTGCATATGCTTAATTAATATTGTATATATAAAGTCACTGCTAGGCAAAGGCGAGAAACCTTTGAAGCCCAAGCTATTCCATTATTTTAAGATTTATTTTCCCGGCTAACATAAAAAAATAGATATTCTCTCAATAGGCTTTTGATGATTCAATAAAAGGCTTGTAATATTGTCCAGGAAAGCGCTAAACAGAACAGAGTGGAAAGAAATGGAGGAGGCCTTTGCCAAAGTTGGGCAAATAGACCGAGTTGTCGGTGTCACCGACTCGCTAGAGTCGTTAGAATAAGATTTAATTATTGTAAAAAAAAATAGTGTCTGAATAAAGGCTTATATTATTATTATATTATTGTACTATTGTCCTGCGATTGGTCACTATGAAATTGTGTGGAGTTTTTCTTCTGTGTTCGTGTTAATAGTGGTCTAATCAACTCGAACGTCTAATATCGAAGTGTTTATTTGACGAATCAAAACGAGATCGCGTAATTGGGTGCGCGCCTGTGATTGGGCAGTTACTTGTGGTAAAGTCGTCGCTAGTTTTTGTGGACTTTCCGACTGACACGATAATTTGTATGTAATAGCTTGTACTTGAGGAGATATGAGTTTAATTGACAGGCTTACTGCTTTAACTTTCGACAGGACAATGACAAAAATATGTATCGTTAAAATATTTCATTTAAATAAGTAATTACACTAACACCAAGTTCTTTAATCAAGAAAGACTTAACGCTCCATAATAAGAAGCGTAGAAAGAGCAGCTCAGATACATGTACAGTCGCATACAAAGTTTTCATCAATCGAACGACTAGTCAGCATTTTACATAATCTTATTTTTAAAAAGGTACTTGAAAGCGATGCAATCGGATTACTTAAGTCCAGGCAGATTGGAGTTCCTGTGGGGGACCGATTGGACCCCGATGTCTAATATGTTTTTTAATTACTGGCGTCCGTGAGCGCAATGAATATGATACGCAATTATGATATTCAGTGGGATTTGCGGTAATACGGGACGACTCAATAGTTCCGATGCGATTACGGGAATGAACACAGGAGCGAATTAATGTAGATTACTCTGATAGCCTGTCTGTGGATTGAAATTGTAGCAAATGTTTCAATTTTATTATTGGCTTGTTTTCAAATGAATTTGATTGGTTTTCATAATAGATATTGTAAGTTATTTTCATTAGTAGCGCTGCATACAAATGTTTCCTTGTTTTCAATATAAACTATGATTTTTTTTGGGGTTTGGTTTGCATTTGTTTCGGCTTAGATCAATGAGTATACAAGTGTAGACATTTTATAACAATTATGAACCTGTAATGTTGCCACTGCTGGGAATTTAGCTTTGAGAGATAGTGGGCCACAGGACCAATGTGTGTGTGTGTGGAGATCAGTTGGAAATACAAATTTATAAAAAAAAAATAGAAAACGTAGACACAACCATGCCTTCCTATGTTTAAACCACAGAAAACGTGTAACACCGTCCTTATAAGACTAGAGCAAGTGATTCAGACAGTAACGATATCCAAACAGCACGATATGATTGGGCAAACATTCGGGCAAACACGCCCGGAATGCTGGCCGCACACGGTCGTCACGGCCAGCACTTGAGCCAACATAATCACCAGCATTGTTACAATATTAGCCTAACTGCTGTTTGTGGACAAAGCTAAGTTTTTTAGTTAAGCTTTTATGTGACAAGACACATTGGCATATTGGCTTAAGTGTGGAAGATGTGGGTTTAATTGTTGAGCAGATCTTGTGACTTGATTTTGTGGTCTTAACAAAACCATACGTTTCAAAGAAATTTTTAAAAACGACAGAATTAAATATTTTATTTGTGCCAGTATGAATTATCAATGCAACTGAGTTACAAGATTTGAAACAGGTAGGAATCGTCAGTTTTTTTAATGATAAAGAATCAAATGCAAAAGCTAAACGTTATCGCTAGTTTGACTGTTTAAATCTGGCGTAGCAGCGTAGCGCGTAGGCCGCTACGAACTGCTACGAAAATATCAATGTTCCATTTCTTAGTAGGACTAATACGCCTTATCGTGGCTAAACATGTACTGCAAATTATGTCAAGTGACTCGTACAGAACCCATAACACGTCTGTTATCATGAGGCAGCGTGTAAGACGTGCTGGCTTTTGCTACTGTTGGCAAAGCAATCTACCGCCTATCATAACATAAAATACTAGCTGACCCCCGCGGCTTCGCTTCCGTCAAAATTATCGCCAATAGTTTCGGAGCCTATTCGGTACAAAAAAACAAACAAAAAATCTTTCTTCTTTATAATATTGGTATAGAAATAATTTGCAATATTACATTTCGCCGTCTACCCCAAGTACAAAAGATCCAAGAGGATTTCTGCTCATAACAATTTTATAAGACTATTATCAATTCACAAACCAAAAGAATTATCATAAATTATAAATGATTTTATTTCTGTAAGTTGGTTTGTACAAACACTTTTACATGTCTAACATATTTTTTTTTAAACTAGACGAGGTCGGCGTTTCCTATCTGACTACTGTGAGAAGAAAGGCCGAAACAAACTCAGAGGTCACAGTCTCTTTTAAAGTCCTGACAAAATCTTGGTTCGATCATGTGAAGACTGTAGACTGATATCTGAAATGGTCTTTTGAGGAAAAAACCAGCCAGATTGAGTGGACCTGTCCAGTCAGTGCACGCATTTGTCAATAACCGAGCAGCTCAACTCAGAATTTAAGGAGCTCAACGATTCGACGAACAATACCAAAGAAAGGACATTCGGGTAGGCCGCATAAACTACTCAAACTGCCAGACCATGATTAAAAACTAAGATAAATTAAAAACAAAATAATGATCCACATAGTCTTCATATTCACAATAATTAAAATAAAATAATATAATACTTTAAAAAGTAAATATTCTTGTCATTGCAAGAAAACAAATAAAATAAAAATTATAAAAAAATACATGGTGCAAAATATAAAAAACAAAACTAAATTAATTGGAGCAGCTCACTCCCAAGCCTCCCAAGCAATGCTAACAGGTAATATTGTCAATTAAATCATAATGATTAGTCTACGATCCAAAATTCAAATTACTTATCTCTATTGTATTTTTTTTCTAACACTCAAGTATTATATTTACGAGGACAGCAGACTAGCCCCAATCCGTCCCACTCCCAGCATTGTGGCCCCATCGGTCCCACTTCTAGCATTGTGCCCCATCGCCCCGTCACCGTCCATACAAAGCGCCTTATTATCTCCATATTATTTTAATATTGTTGCAATACTACAATAACTGACGCGCATTATTTATCCTACACACTAATGAGCGTGTAGGCACCTTACTCACACCAACTTATTTATACAACCAATAAACTCTGCGTCAATCGATTATAAACCTTGCGTGCTGGTATTAAAGCTATGTAGACTTTTTGGAGGATGCTATTATGTTGGTTTTATCGGACAAAGTAGTGACACGGGGTGCATCTCGAACTGTCAGACGGAGTTTTGAATGAAAATAAATGTGTAATTATTATTAGTGGAATATTGTCGAGTGTTCGAGGAATGGCGTGTGTGGCCGACTGGCCGCGGACGGCGAGATATGTCGAGTGCTGTGTTATTAGGCCCGAGATTATGTAAAACTTGAGTACTCGTAATGTTATCTATTGCTTGAGAGGAGCTATTTTTGGGTAAGTGTGTGTTGAGTAAATCTGATCGGAAATTAAGCAACTGCCCAAGGCTCTTCAATTTTGCTATTCTCGCTCTTGTAACATTCTCGACAGTATAATTCATAAACTTATGATACCAAAATCTCCTTAATTGTTTATAACCAGGCAAATTAAGATCATCATTAGAAAAGTTTACTCTTTGACCATTCGAGCTGCAAGTGTTCATTTGGCTTGTAGAGACGCGAGCATTGACAATATCAAGCTATTCAAAGCAATTCAAATTTTCTTTCTACTCAATTTATGTAAGCCTTACATAACAACGGAAATAAAGTGCACACCATTTATTATACCTGTCAGCACATAGGGATGCATTTATATACTCATAATCATCCACCATTGTGGGAAACGCATGTTGTTTGTCGGTGTGCAGCCACCGTGCAGCGTTGCAGGCTGCAACAACATGGCGGTAACGAGCGTCAAGGCGTCATGCGTCGTGCACTCTCTAACGACTCCTGCGCAGGTAATGGTGTTATTAGAGCGCCTGAAGTTTCAGCGGCAGACAATGGACAAGTTAAATTGTGTGAAGAAATAAGTAGGTGCCCATTGTTGGTGGGTTTCTTATGTAAAGGTGAAGAGTTAAAGACACAAATTGTTAGTTAAGCGGACATGTAAATATGTGGTTGCATTTAGTAGGCGTGTCCTAGGTAATTGCTGGATGTTCTTATATTGTTTGTATTACAGCTTCCACACTCTAACTATTGCTTGCTCATGGTCAAGAAATTTCAGCATCAAAGTCAGATGCAACGTATCTTTGACCAGGAAGTAACTTACCTATTAAAGTTAACAATAATCTGATAAATATTGAGTTTTTACGAGACTGTGGTTACAATAACAGTAACAGAAATAAGAGCCAAAAATTCGACAGCAGGTTCTCAACAAACAAACAACTAAACAAACACAGTTTTTGTTGCCCAATTTTTAGTAATTAATTGACCGAAAACACCGCCAGTTACACTAATATTTTACACATTTTTATTGTTCTTATAAAAGAACAATTAAATTCATGAGAAATCCTACGTAGACGAAGCGGAAATTGACGCAAAAGAAAGGTAAACATTGTAAGAAAAACAGATATGGAAGAATAAACATTCTGCATATCGATTTCTGAATTTTTTTTGTTTAAAATAGCGTATGGTTCAATCTTTGCACCGAAACTTTGATCTTCATCTTAACCAGTTAATCAAATCTCATGCTTGCTGGTATTTACTACATCAAAAACCAACCGCATTCAAATTTGCTGGCAGAACAAAATTTTCCATTTTTCATCTAAATAAAGGTCAGACAAAACAGATCAATGGCTCTGTACTTACACGAGTTACGCGACCAGACACTCCTACCCCTATTATGTTGTTTATCCTCAAGAAAAGTGTAAAGAACACTTTGCAGACTTTCCACACAAGTCACAACCCATCTCAAGGTCCGAGATGCCGAGTGCGTGCCGTCAAGAGATGAGAAAATAGAATAATGACCGGGTCCATCCCGGGGGCCCGAAAGGGGTCCAATTGCTGAATAGTTTTGGAGCAAACAACCCTTCAGCCAGCCGTCCAATTTGAGCACCTGCCACAAATTGGACACGACCTTTTTTGTAAACTTGTACAGTCACACGTGAATGCCAAATGTACAAGACTACAAGCATGTGTTTTGTTTGGGATACAATGATAGCTGTTTGTGAGTACAAAAAAGGTAAAAGTGTTTGTTTAGGCACTCCTTGCAAATGATACAAGGCTGCTGTGGATTTACTTTTGTCGTCAATCTTAAACGCAACATTTTGGCTTTCCTTTACATAAACGAATAAGTGAACCTGAGTTCTGAATAAACACGTTGTCCCAATCACGCCAACATAAAGAAACGACATAAAACAATACTAAGTATCTACAAACATAATTAAAAACTTTATTATGTTTGTGGATACTTTCCATTAAATAAAGACAATAACCCAGAACATATATTTGGTTACTAGTTTAAAACTCTATTTCAGATTTGTACGCGACTTTTAACTCAGTTATGAACGCAATGAATAACCCAGAAAACTCCAGCTTCGTTTTCTTGACTCTATCTACATCTCTTACCTTCCAAACCACAAACAGTATCAGATCTAAACGCTCAAATATTGAACCTTAACCTGTGCAAACAACTTCGCCTGAACCTAACATCTGTTTGGGTGTAAAGACGCTGCGCTGGTGGACAAACATCTCGAGCGAGGGCCCTCGAGCGGAGCCCCGGGGCTGGCAGGACACCTCGGAACCACTTCGTTTGAAAACGTATTGACGATACACAGGACATACTAGAAGAGCTTCCGGAGACTTTTAGTAGTAAGTGCATGTTTTATGGAACGTTAGAAGTTATGTGCATTGCGATGTTATTAAATAGACATGATGAGGTTAGTTTGAGTATGCTCATGTTATAATAAAGTTCTGCATGCATAAGTGCGTGTGTATGTTTAGGGGAGGATTTGTGATATTAGATTATGATTTCATTTACATGTTGCTTTTTTTACTTTTCTTCTGTTAATGTTGTTGTTGTGTTGTGTCTATGTCGAATAAATGTATACTATTCTTCTTCTTTCTTCTTCTTATTAAATTCTTAAAGCAGTTAATGAACTATCATTCTCTTTCTAAAACCGTGTGGTCATTGTAGCAATTTTTTGCTGTTCAACGAGCTACTGCGTAGCTTCAAGGGATAGGTATAACTATGATAAAGAAGGGTAAACATCTACTATCATAATATTTAGACTAAGTAAATATACTGTTATTCTGAACAAGCAAATCAAGTTTTTAAGCTGACATGGTAAAAATACAAAAAAAATCTGCAAAATATACATGGTAAATATCCCGAAACAAATATTAATTCTAAGCGAATCAAGTAAGCCAGGTGTATGACAATATAGCTGATTGAACTGAACTTTACTTCGTAACTGGTTAGCTTTAGAGTAAGTGTAGGTATACCTCCTCAACTCATGTCGACGTTTACTCTAAACGTCGCTAACTTTGCTCTAGAAAATAAAATGAACTCCAAGTCATGTTTCGAACTCCAAGTATTGTCGTTCCCATTAAACAAATTACTTTGACTAGAAAACAAACATCATAAATTTGAAAAATCGACTATTTAATAAAGAACAAGACTAGTCAATAATAAAGCATGCTATTAATACCAGTGTTTGTTCTGTGCAGTGTGCTTGCTTAATTGCTCATAGTTAATTAAATTTACCTTTGTTGTTGATATCTTATCAATAATTATTGATATCTTGCACCTGAGTCTACAGTGCCCTTGGAGTCATTAGTTGTACCTAGTAGCTACAGTTAATATTATATTATTGATATATTTACTATGCATTTTTTCCGTCATACTCTTACCTACATAAACTCACGCCTTTTTCCTATGGAGGATGGCAGAAACTACAGAACTCCAGCTGCTACGATCCTTACATATACTTTTTCCTATGGAGGATGGCAGAAACTACAGAACTCCAGCTGCTACGATCCTTACATATACTTTTTTCTATGGAGGATGGCCGAAACTACAGAACTCCAGCTGCTACGATCCTTACATATACTTTTTTCTATGGAGGATGGCAGAAACTACAGAACTCCAGCTGCTACGATCCTTACATATACTTTTTTCTATGGAGGATGGCAGAAACTACAGAACTCCAGCTGCTACGATCCTCACATATACTTTTTCTATGGAGTATGGCAGAAACTACAGAACTCCAGCTGCTACGATCCTTACATATACTTTTTCCTATGGAGGATGGCAGAAACTACAGAACTCCAGCTGCTACGATCCTTACATATACTTTTTTCTATGGAGGATGGCCGAAACTACAGAACTCCAGCTGCTACGATCCTTACATATACTTTTTTCTATGGAGGATGGCAGAAACTACAGAACTCCAGCTGCTACGATCCTTACATATACTTTTTTCTATGGAGGATGGCAGAAACTACAGAACTCCAGCTGCTACGATCCTCACATATACTTTTTCTATGGAGTATGGCAGAAACTACAGAACTCCAGCTGCTACGATCCTTACATATACTTTTTCCTATGGAGGATGGCAGAAACTACAGAACTCCACCTGCTACGATCCTTACATATACTTTTTCCTATGGAGGATGGCAGAAACTACAGAACGCCAGCTGCTACGATCTTTACATATACTTTCTCCTATGGAGTATGGCAGAAACTACAGAACTCCACCTGCTACGATCCTTACATTTACTTTTTCCCGTTATATTAGTTAAATATGTTATCATGGTATATGAAAAAACTCTACATAGGCGAGAACATTCGTAAATCAGAGTGATAAAGAAAGTGTTTTTCTTAGCGTATGGACACGAAATATACGATATACGTATGTTTCATTAAATACTATAATGTATTTCAGTTTGAGTTTCAGTTTACTCTATCCATACACTCTTTAGTATGACTATTGGGATTAGATGTGCCAAAATACAACCCATAGATACAATTTCCCCAAAAAAAAAACCGTACAGTATAGGCATCACAAACAACATGATTTTCTACAGAAGAAAAAGGAACCATTTTCCTTATTTCACAATCTCCAAAAGTCAGCTATCAATATTGATAATTCTATATCCTTACATAAAAAAACAGTCAAATACAACATCCTGCTGCGAGCATCTTCAAACTGTTATTACATACTAAACTTGCTACAAAACATAGCAAGCAGCATTAGAAACCAAGACGATAAACCACGTCAGCGGCGTTACAAATCTCACGGCGGGGCGCATCCCTATCATAACCTGATTACTGCAGCTACACGAGATGACGAGAACTTACGAGAAGTTGCGAGAACACGAGAAGCACGAGTACGAGATACAGGGGTATATTAAACGGTTATTTACAGCCCCTACGGACAGTTGACTTCTTATTAGATTGGCGAGTGGTCGTTGTTTATTCTTTATTCAATTGTTTTGTGTGGTCGAGTATGTGGGCCGGGTATACGGAGTAATGGGTGGACATGAGTTTTCGTGGTATGATTGTTTATTGAGAAATGCATCTTAAGTTATTTTTGATGGGGTAGGTAAGGAAAGTTTTTGAAAATCTTAAAGAAAAATCCTGCTGGCCAAATGAATCTCCCCTTGAAATCAACAAAAGTCTCTAGCAGGTAATTTGACACCTCAGTATATAGATTCATTACGATTGTTATTTGTGGTGAAGTCAAAGGTATCTTGCACTTTGCAGGTATTACAATGTGAAGAGAAAAACCCTTCAGGAACGAAGTTCTTAAGAAATAATAATATTTGAATTGAACTACGATGGATGGACCCGAACGTCTCTAGAGGGAGCGTAACGCTTTTTTCTAGTCTTGACGATTTCTCTAAGGCAACTTCTACCGCAAGGAACTTTTGGCCCAAAAACCCTTTTGATTAAATTTTAGTAAATTGTCAAAGAAAGTTCACCGTTCATTTTATACAATAAAAAAATCAATTGTAGCATGTTTTCAATGCTTTATAATATATCAATACACACGGCGCTGGTTGCACAGATGTAATTAGCGTGGCGCGCATTCGTCGCGCTGTTGTTATGTTGTGTTGATAATTTATAATTAACAACAACATAATGGGCTGCAGGTGATAAAGTGAGTTTTAATACGAGTAGGTAATTCATTAATATCTGTGATGGTGTCTGTTCGTACCAGGTTGGGTTCGATCGATTTTTTAAGTTATGGTATAGTTGTCGCGATCAATCAGTTTAATCTCTATACACTTTCCCCAATAAGTCAAATTTCTGCATATATTTTGAAAACTGCATATTTTGCACATCATAAAAAATATTTGGTGGGGATTTTCCCAAGTGTTTTTCGTTGATTGGATTACAAATCGATTTAACTCTTTTGAGTCAAATCAATTAGTGGTCCAATCAAGTACCTACATAATAATACTTTCTAACTTGGTTATCCAATTACAACAAGTAAAAAAAAGATTTAATTAACAGTTCAGAGACTTTATAACTGGATTAGGAAGCTACAATTTGTCACCTCTTTTACTGTAATAAGATAAGATAGAAATATTGCCTAAATGCTACAGGCAAACCGTGGAACTAAAACATAATATCATTAATAGTAATCGATTAGCGCAATGACAAAACTTATTTGTGCAGATGCGCAGGCGCCGTAATCAATTATCTTAATATGTATTCAATAACTGTTACGCTATAATGTGCAGGTAAATATGTGCAGAGATACAAGTGCGTAGGCAAGGGTGCACTGTTCTGTGCTTGTGAGGCTTTCATGTGCATAAGTGGTAAAGACAATGTATTGACTTTATGAGAGGTTGAAAGACAATGATTGTTGTGGAGTCAAATTGAATGGTTTGAACTTTATCATGATTTAATAAGTTACTGAAGAATACAGTTAACAATAAAAGTATGGTTTTTGGGCATTATTAAAATTGTGTGGTTAAATTACCAATGATGTTAATTTCTTAACTGAATCAGCTATTACAGTCACATCAAAGAAAAGCAGAATAACGTCTAGTCTGCTACAGGACGATTATACCCTGCTGATAAGATCACAGCTAATCAGTTCGTTAAAAACATAAGAAGTACATGCACTATGCAAGTGAGTCTCAAAGTTGAATGAACTCAGAGATATGCAAAAGCCGCCCTCCTTATTTATCTTATAGAGATACCATTATCCTTCTCGAGGGAAATGGCGATAGGTACATTAATAGGCACAAAGTGATACGCAAAGCATAACGGTCTGGGTTCGAACCCACAACGTACAACTCAAACCTCGGGGCCGTTATCATTGCACTGCTCCCAGATAAACAAGGAAGAAAATCAAACACCAGCACTATCCATACAATTAATAGCCCGTGGTGCCGTGACACCATGAGTCCATGGCAGACACACAGACACACAACTGTGACACGTTGCATTACGTAATGAAGCCGCGTGCGTGACAAACTCGCCATTGTGCTGTCTGTGTGACGTTCTACCGCTAATCGATCATAAGCGATGCATTGTTCGCGGAGTAATCGAGTTACGATAGCTTTACGACTTGTAACTTAATTAAATGAAATACATTTGTTGGAGGTTTGCTGATTCAAATGGCGGTGGGCGGGGTTTCTTTATTTATGGGTTTGAGAAATCCCTGTACTTAAGCGAACTGATTTGTCTATGGGACGGCTGTTTATGTGGAGATCGTTTTCAATGAGTCATAGATTTTCTTCTACTGGTACTCGGCTGCTTATCCTGTTAGACTGGTAGCAGACCTCAATACAGTTGACAAGAGCCTAGGTAGATTGATTTAATCATAGATTTTATTTGAAATTGAGAGAAAATATGCGTCATTGTGTAGCGTTCAGTCATTTTGTTTGAAATCCGTCTGTGATATGCAATAAAAACATGATTTTGTTTGTAGTTGTGCGTCACTCACGATATTCCTGCCCTTGTCACATGTTACTTTGGGTCGGCACAACTCGTTTTTTCTTCAATTCCGTATTGTCAAACGTCACACTCCCTCTGACACCTTATTCTTTCATATTGTCCATCCATGTATATTTGTCATCTTACCTATATATTCATACTTTTTAACTCCCCCCAAAACAAAGTAAAAGCAACAACCTATTATATTTACGTACCACATCACAATGCCTTGCCCGCTACATCTTGGCCGCACCATCAGCTCTGCTTACCCCCATCGTTTGTTTCCCCCGGAGCGCGGGGGTGCGGGGGTGCGGGTGTACCCCCCGGGAAGGAAGGACTATTATCAAGTTAGTGTCGCGTCATTTACCGGCTGCTTTACATAAATGATTCAATAAAGAGATACACTCGATTCTGGATGCTCACTTCTGTTTATCGTGTTTGGGTCTTTAAATCTGTGATGATAGATAATGTAGCTTTTTATAGGGGACAGCTTTGACGAACTGGAAAGGACATTGTATTAAGCAATGTTGCTTATAATAATCATCCCTAGTTACAAGAAAAGTCGGTTAGTCTCGCTATGCTCGACTCGAAAGATACCTACTAAAAGTACCGCTATGTACGAAATTCTTAGATTCAACGTAAACAATGGAAGGTATAGTTGGAAACAAAAGTGTTTGATTTTAATTAAATTTATCAAGAAGCTGAAAAACATTGAAAATAAACTAAAAACATCAAAATCTTAGTTCGAAATATTTTAGGTCAAGTTTCTCTTTTACGGAAAGACATTTCGTTTTCACAGTTATATGGAATGGATGGACACTTTGTTTTTAAAATGAATGACGACTTGTTGGGTAGCGGCGAGCCGAGTGTGCGTTAGTATGATGAAACGGAACGTTTATTAACTTTTTTTCGCGAAAGTCACGGTGTTTACATACTAGGTTTTCTTAATTTAATTTTAAATGGTTAAATAAAATATTACACTGTAACACTTTTCTTCATCACTACCCGCGAATATGATTTCGTGCATAGCGGAACATTTTAGTAGGTATTTTACGAGTCGAGCATAGCGGGACTAGAGCATATAGGGACTTACCGAGAAAAGTGTCCATCTACTTCTAGTACGCATAGAATAATAAACAAAAATCTTAACAACAAATTCCGCAAACTCCTGACAACAAACTGAGATCGACAATCAGTCTGCTAATGTCAATCTTCTGCATGACCTTTCATTGATTTAGAGACCACCTATTCGTATCGTAGTCTATACATCCCATATTGTCCAATCCGCTAATCTAAAGCTCTTCAATCCCTATAAGTAGGTAGTATGGGAGTACTGTAGGATCCAGTGAACGACTGAACGGTTCTGAATAAGAAGGCAGTAAACAGTCTGAGAACTTGGCGCGCCTGTTAAAACTTGCCCGGCTCCGGCTGAGACGCGGCTCTGAACGACGCCGACGCCAACTGTACGACGTAGCTTAGTAATAGGGTTTTATTGAACTTTCAAGTTGAGAAAAAAAAAATGTGCTGAATTAATTGTTTTGATTTTATAACATAATGGCCAATCCGAGTAAAATACAAACACTTCAGTTACAGGACATTTTATGCCAAAATGCAAGATTAATTTTCTTTGTATACTTTGAAGATCTTGCACCATCATTTCATTTCATTTGTTTATTAACAAACAATTAACATTGTGTCGAATATTAGGTACATAATTACAAGAACTGCGGTAAAATTAACACTTGAAGTATTTTTATTATTTTTGATAGGCTCGCGCTTGACCACTATCTCACCTGATGGTAAGCGATGATGTGGTCGACGGTGAAGCACGCTTGCCTAGAAGTAACCAATTCGCTGTTGACACAGAGACTCCAAGGTTTTATTAACTTTAAAACTTTCGCGTTTCATAATTGAAAACAATATAATTATCACGGGAAATTTAACGCGATGATTTCGTAGCCAGTAAATTGAATGAATGATACGTCTACGTAAAGATTGGAAATGATTTAGGATTTATATAAAAAGTTTCAACTGAAACACTTTTCATTATTAGTTAGATAGGTACAAGATCTCTGAGTATGTGGGCTTCTCACAATACTGAAATAAAAGTCTTAAATGAGTGTTCTTGTAATAGGTAATATTATTTTCAATTTGGGGCTTGCCATAAATACTTCGAAGCCTTCGTATAGTTTACGAGCTTTTAATGCTTAAACGTAAACTATACCTAATTTTCAAATCTGTCGGGCGACTTTTAATTCATTGGAGATCATTTAGGGGATGAAAATATATACGAACAAATGAAAATATTAACTCAGAAATATATCAGCTATTCGGTACATTTATGTTCGCATAACTCGACTTAATGTCAGTGTTAATCCCATAGTATAAATTATTCTTATTAACGATTATTTTCACAAATATAAATAATGAAATATCAACAATGAACTAAAAAGTCATTGGTTCTTTATACAGGTAGTAATAGCTTCAACAACACCTAAGTCCTGTTTACGCTTAGCTCGATCTTAACCGGTCAGTAAATAGGTCAAGTGAGTCCAGGCACCAAGTAAGGTAACTGCCAGCTAAACCTGGCTGAAGGTTGGCGGGAAATACTTGGCTCACAAAGGACACAAGTTGTGCTCAGCTCGCTCGCTCAATTACAAAGTAGAGCGGAGACTCGGCGCGCTGGTGTCGTGTTGTGCCGTACTCACTGATACTCAGGGTATATTATATTGGGTGTTTAGTTATATTCAGTAGGTAAGGTGTGATTTTAAACGTTTAGTTAGATCATTTTAAATGGTATCAAACTCCTGTTAGCAAATGCAGTACTTAACCAGCCCTAAGGACCGGTTTCCGAATACAGAATTAAGGGTTAAGGACATTTTAAACCCTTGTAAAATTGCAAAGTTTAAAAGTTTTCAGGCTAAATTAGACTTTCAAAATACGATACTTAACAGATTCTTAATTCAGAAACCTATATCTGTCACAAAAAGATGAACCGCACTACCATTATTCATTCTCTTGAATAATACAATTTATTATCCTTTACTTGTTTTATAAGACTCCCATGGTACGAGAGAAGAAGATCCTTGCAAAGGTGAGACGGTACTTCACGCCAGAACTGCTGCTTAAATTGTATAAAGCGCAAGTTCGATCTTGCTTGGAGTACTGTCCTCATCTCTAGGACGGATCTGCCAAATACCAGCTTGATGCACTAGAATCGATCGAAAAACGGGCCAAGAGGCTCATCGGCAACGAGGCACTGGTTAAGTCAAAGCTCCAGAGCCTTGACCACCGTCGCCGAGTTGCCAGATTGTCGGATTTTTATCGGTTACATTTCGGGGAGTGTGCGATGGAATTGCATGATCTAATTCCGCCTAGCCCATTTCATCATCGGACAACACGCGTACGGCGATGCGCCATCGGTACCTACATGGTGGAAAATGTGGATATCTGACCCATAAGAACTAAACTTTTTGGGAACACTTTTATTATGCGTACAGCTAAGGAGTGGAATTCCTGCCAGAGTCTGTTACCCGATAGCTAAAACCTTGAAAACAATATAATTATCACGGGAAATTTAACGCGATGATTTCGATTGTTTGTTTACCTATTTCGCCCGTCTACCTACCTAGTCTACCCGGGACCACGGTCGTTGCAACACGGCCGAAACGTCGGGCGAAATAGGTAAACAAACAATCGAAATCATCGCGTTAAATTTCCCGTGATAATTATATTGTTTTCAAGGTTTTAGCTATCGGGTAACAGACTCTGGCAGGAATTCCACTCCTTAGCTGTACGCATAATAAAAGTGTTCCCAAAAAGTTTAGTTCTTATGGGTCAGATATCCACATTTTCCACCATGTAGGTACCGATGGCGCATCGCCGTACGCGTGTTGTCCGATGATGAAATGGGCTAGGCGGAATTAGATCATGCAATTCCATCGCACACTCCCCGAAATGTAACCGATAAAAATCCGACAATCTGGCAACTCGGCGACGGTGGTCAAGGCTCTGGAGCTTTGACTTAACCAGTGCCTCGTTGCCGATGAGCCTCTTGGCCCGTTTTTCGATCGATTCTAGTGCATCAAGCTGGTATTTGGCAGATCCGTCCTAGAGATGAGGACAGTACTCCAAGCAAGATCGAACTTGCGCTTTATACAATTTAAGCAGCAGTTCTGGCGTGAAGTACCGTCTCACCTTTGCAAGGATCTTCTTCTCTCGTACCATGGGAGTCTTATAAAACAAGTAAAGGATAATAAATTGTATTATTCAAGAGAATGAATAATGGTAGTGCGGTTCATCTTTTTGTGACAGATATAGGTTTCTGAATTAAGAATCTGTTAAGTATCGTATTTTGAAAGTCTAATTTAGCCTGAAAACTTTTAAACTTTGCAATTTTACAAGGGTTTAAAATGTCCTTAACCCTTAATTCTGTATTCGGAAACCGGTCCTTAGGGCTGGTTAAGTACTGCATTTGCTAACAGGAGTTTGATACCATTTAAAATGATCTAACTAAACGTTTAAAATCACACCTTACCTACTGAATATAACTAAACACCCAATATAATATACCCTGAGTATCAGTGAGTACGGCACAACACGACACCAGCGCGCCGAGTCTCCGCTCTACTTTGTAATTGAGCGAGCGAGCTGAGCACAACTTGTGTCCTTTGTGAGCCAAGTATTTCCCGCCAACCTTCAGCCAGGTTTAGCTGGCAGTTACCTTACTTGGTGCCTGGACTCACTTGACCTATTTACTGACCGGTTAAGATCGAGCTAAGCGTAAACAGGACTTAGGTGTTGTTGAAGCTATTACTACCTGTATAAAGAACCAATGACTTTTTAGTTCATTGTTGATATTTCATTATTTATATTTGTGAAAATAATCGTTAATAAGAATAATTTATACTATGGGATTAACACTGACATTAAGTCGAGTTATGCGAACATAAATGTACCGAATAGCTGATATATTTCTGAGTTAATATTTTCATTTGTTCGTATATATTTTCATCCCCTAAATGATCTCCAATGAATTAAAAGTCGCCCGACAGATTTGAAAATTAGGTATAGTTTACGTTTAAGCATTAAAAGCTCGTAAACTATACGAAGGCTTCGAAGTATTTATGGCAAGCCCCAAATTGAAAATAATATTACCTATTACAAGAACACTCATTTAAGACTTTTATTTCAGTATTGTGAGAAGCCCACATACTCAGAGATCTTGTACCTATCTAACTAATAATGAAAAGTGTTTCAGTTGAAACTTTTTATATAAATCCTAAATCATTTCCAATCTTTACGTAGACGTATCATTCATTCAATTTACTGGCTACAAATAAAACCAGTGCCTTTCTCGTTTAATATGATTAAATCAGAAACTCCACTTAAGATATGGCACGCAATCAAGTGACGACAATTGATCGCACACAATACATTGCGTTTCGGCGACTCATCGGTAATACGGCTAAGTGGGCGACGCGCGACGGGGCCGTGGTCAGCAATCAGGCAGCGCGGTCGATGACACCCGGTGTCGTGGTGTGGTGGACGGCGGCTGATATGATTGGTCAGCTCGTGTTTATTGGAGTAAGTGGTAGAAAGACAGGGGGTAGTTTAGCAATGCTTCTTTATATGGCATTGTGATATGCACTGTGGATCGCATTTGACCGGTATAAAACGAAATGGAATCATTGTGGTTAATAATCATAAATGTTGTGTTTGTATGGTCAAAAATCCGAAGGACTCGGCTGGATCTAAATTTGAGAATTTCACCTGTAATGGTTGTAGGTAGGAGTAACTATGCCTGATTGCAGCACATGTTAACTACTAGATGATTGACTTATTGTTTGCGGATAAGATTTTTTTTTATAATCTGTAGGAGCGCGTTTGACCACTTTGTTTTTTTTTTCATAGTATAAAACCAAGCAACCACTGCTGACCATCCAATTCTATATTTCTAAGAAATTAAACACCGATGTTACACCGATGTGACCATGGTGTTTTCTATATTAACTTTTTCTATAACCATTTTACAGATCATCTTCATTATGATTTCTGCCTACAACCATAGGAAAAGGACGTGTGTTTATGTTATTTTATTTGTATGTAATCGTGACTCGGAGAGCCTTCAACTTCTTCCAGGCTCTTATATCATCTGCCCACAGTGGGGCACACTGGCCCATAGTGACGTAGATAATGTGATCGTCTCCGTTACGTGACTCAATGGAGTTCGGAGGGCGCTGTAATGTCGTTAGAGGTTAAGTAATACCCGTCCTGCCTTATATCGGTTCGCCACTGAAATGGACAGATTTCATCAACTTTATTACTTTACCAAATTGTTATTGATAGTGAAGTTAAGAAGACATTTCTTACATAAACGTTATTTTCGATTCTTTTGTGTGAAAACGTGACATTATTTCATTTGGATAATAAGAGAGAAGCAATCTTTTAAGAACTGGTTCAACTTTATATGATGACGATATTTCCATTGACTGGAAGAAGACCGACCACAAGTAAATTGCGATGACGGCACGAGGATGATGATTTAAATAATTTCATTAGGTTGATTCTTCTTTTTCAAATCGATGGTGAAAATCTTCAGATAGTTTGGGTCCAGTAGGTGGCCTCGTTAATTGCAGCTTCAGGGGTAATCGTTATGAGCTCTAAAGTGCAGGTGTATGGGCACTTGGGGCATTCCTATATGTGTTAGCTCTGAAACCGAAGAATTTTGGGTCCAAAGATAATTTAATATTTTCCTTTATTTCAGGTTAGCTTCCATACAGACCGAAAACCTTAAATGATTTTACATCCATACCCAAAAAAAATGCAAAAAAGTATTCCAAAATTCGTCCTACATCAATATAGCTGATCAATTACAAAAACAAGTAACAAAAAACGTTTAACAACAAGAGCTCAGCGGGTGTCCGGGAACGTTCGTCGTTAGTCCGGCGGCGGCGGCGGCGGGCCGTGCGCCAGCGCCACGTGCCGGGTGATTACGACAAATGAGCATGTTTTAATGATAGTGTCTGTTGTAATCGTGTTAGCGCCTCCGGGGTACTTTGGTTGGTACCTACTGAGAGTTAGCTATGAGATTTTTTTGTGACAAATTAAGAAAAAAGCTATGTGGCTGAAGGAGCATTTTCTAACCGTTTTTAAATGAAAAAAATAAATCAATAAATTGCACCCTTTTTATGTTGTGTTAGAATAGCCAATACTATTTTCACACGGTTTCTGAATTTAGACTGAGTGCAATACTCTCCAGTCTTCTTAGCCTTGAGTTGGCTACAATGGCTGCGCAGTAGTAAATCTCATACAAAACAGCACCGCGCCGCGCCTTGCGTATCGGTAAGCCTATGTTTAGCCGGGCCGATAAGATTGGAGAGTAGGTACTGTAGCGTAGGTGTATTTGTCAAACTCTACTGTAGCCTTAAAACATTTCACACTTTGACATTACACGTTTGACACATTCTTAAGTCTCGATTAAGAAGCCGGCTCATAGTATTAATTTATTTGACACATTTTCATTTCTCTTTTTCAATCCACAAAAATTACTTTCAGGGCACCGTTCCCAACATCACAAAAATGAGAAACATCAAAGTCTGCTGTCGAACAAAGTTTTTTTACCACCATCATATTAACTAAATACACTGTAATTACAATAAAATAGCCCACAAAGCTGCCCCAAGCTATTGTACAACTAGATCATTATCTGTGTTGCGCACGCTTCTATTGTCCGACTCGACCCGACTGTTGTCAAGCTTGCCCGACTACAGCGCGATGTGTGGTGGCGTGCGCGTGGGCATATACTGTCGTGTTTTTGGGGATTAGGGGATGTGCGGCTATTTATGCTAATTGTTCTACGTGGTTGGGTTAATGCTTTATTATTTGTTTACAGAAAGGGGATTGGATTTTTGGAAAATCAACATTCCTCGCCAGGAATCGATCTACCTTTCCAGAACTTTATCCTTATTATCAACACTATCAAATCGTATAATAATGCAGCATATTGTTTTTCAATATTAACCGGTTCGATTCCTGGCTAGGAATACTGATTTTTCAAAAATTCAATGATGCAGTTTTATGAGTAGTTTTCATCAAAATTGGCCTTGTGCGTCCTTGTTTTTTGCTATTCTTCATAGTTTGGCATATGGCCATCCACGTCCGCTTGTAAAACTCACCGTGTATTTCAATGAATGGGTATCAACCGCTTAAATACAGTTTATCTATCAAGATAGTTGTAGTAGTAAGTAGTAGGTACCTAAAGCTACACTCAACCAGGACGTTTTTACTTTTTAAAGGATAAGACAATGTACGATGTCTTACAAACTTTTCACTGAACTTTAATAGAGCTCATATTTTGAAACTTAAACAAAACAACTGTTCCAAATCTCACTAACGACCTAAAAAAACACCAGCTAAATGAAATCGCAAGTTCTCACAACTTAACAATGTGATTAGGGGATACAACACCATCAACATCCCACGAACACGATGATCCCATGAGCTTGAGGCGGGGGACCTTGCCAAACTTTACTGTCATACAGAGTGAAGGGGTCATCCGCGATCACTGAATGAACGAGTGAACGAATATGAATGATTCGCGCATCGAGTCCCTGCGCAACGCACAAGGACCAGAGATGTCATTTGTCTTGTCATATTAAGTTGATTTAATTTTTGAATAAGTGCTTTTTGGTTTAATAAAGTTAGGCCATTTGTAGCTTTTAAAGTTTAATGGCTTGGAGTTCGAGTTCAGTGCGTGTGATTTTTAAGTCAACAATTTGTGTATTCGATTGCGAAAAAGTGTCTGATTTTGAAAAAAAATGACTTTTAGCAATTGACTTATTGTAATTATACAATTTTAGCAATAGGCATCATCTTCTTGTAGCACTTAAAAATTTATTGTAAAGCTCTACCTACATTTTTTAGCAGACATAACATATTGTGATCGAAGATAAGCTTTTCTTTCATTCATGAGAAACTATAAATAATGTCCATTTTTTTTAAATTGTAATGCATTTTCTTTGGCATACTGAACTAAAAACTATAGCAATCCATCTTGAATGACGCAATCTTCGCAATTTTTTAACAAAATTATTCCACTTCTATAAGTACCCAATAAATATAACTTATAAAACGAAACTGCAGTCATTGAAAACAACCATTAATACGCATTACGACTTTTAACTCGCACCAGTTCATTATTAGGAATTAGGGGACAGGCAGCGCCGGGCGCCCGGCATAGTCGCCCTAGCCAAAATGCTTGGGGGCGTGCATACACAACAATACATATGGAGCTGAGACATTCGAATTTGATCTTTAGTGGTAAGTTTTTAGGGTTTTGGGAAGTGTGTTGCTATCTTTGTCCTAAGACAATTTATAGTTTATCTCATAAATAGATTATTACAGGCCAAGTGGTGATATAAATCACCACTAATGCGATTGTATCGAGTCTGTTTGTCTGTACGGTGATGTTTTGCGGTTATTAAATTGTTTTTATAGGTTCACATGTCGAGAGAGGGACGCCATTTATTTTAGATAACCAAATTAACGTTTAGCATTTTGTTTGGGCAGAGTTATTGATATTAATAGCAGTAGTGGCTTTAATGAACAATTCTGAAGTAATTCAATAAAGAAATACTTACTGCTTTGTTGGGAGAAAGACTAAAAAAGACAGAAAATCAGTGCTTGAGGAATAAAGGAGGACTTTCTCTACTTTTATTTTCAGTTTATTTACTCAATTATTCAGTTTCATCATTTCTTTATTTATTTACTTTAACATAACATGGTCAAAGGCCAATTACCTACATTAGTTAAATACATGTTCTTTTTTAAAGCATTTAAAATAAAAATAAAAAAACATACAACAATGATAATATCTATAATTACACGGTAGTCATACGTTCATCTCACTATACTCCAGATATACAGACAAAATCTTCTTACATTGGTCCGCAAATATATTACAATCGGGCTCAGCACCCAAGATAGAGTTGAGCGCGAAGAGTGTAGTACTTACGAGGGATGGGAGACTGGGCTCGAGCGACGGTTCGACTGCCCGGTACGGCGAACAATCTGTGCCTCCTACTACGTCTATAATTGACCGGGGTAAAAACATAATAAACAATAAGGGATAGTTCGTCGTGTAGTTCACCAGCAACAGTTTTCCCGTGAAAGATTTTACACAGAGTTATGATTTGGTCATTTGAAGGTAAGGTAGGATTTGTATCTTCTGTTACACATGCAAATGTAGAGTAGATATATAATCAATATAGCTGCTGAGTGTAACCCGACACAGCTGAAAATGCAGAGTATTGAATGTGAATGTGTTCTACATAAATAAAGTTTAGTTTAGTTGTCGGCATTAAGTTGGAGAACAAAATAGTAAAGTTAAATTCAATCAGGAGATGACTTTTAAAATATTAATTCAGCTATGTATTGTGATAAGATTTAGAATAAGCCACCCCAACTGACTTGTAGAAAAGCTGCCATACCAAGTTTTGAAGAGTAAGCCCATGTTTGGACAAGTAGTACCAAATTGTAACATACGGCATTTCAATCAGCAGCCACTTGAGTTGGAGAAGATGCGCTGCGAGGGGACAGCATACCGGATTATACACACACACACACACGGTACACTTTGAATTAGTTCAGATAAAGTAATTGTAGTTTGTATCTGTCGCATTTCAATTTAGAAATATTTACTGTATAAATAGGAACTGTGTTTTTATTGAAATGTGTTGCCCTATCCTATCACACAAATAATATAAATGTGTTGCCCTATCCTATCACACAAATAATATAAATGTGTTGCCCTATCCTATCACACAAATAATATAAAGGCGAAAGTTTGTGAGTGTGTTTGTTACTTCTTCACACTCAAACTGCAGAACGGATCTGGATGAAATTTGGCACAGTGATAGATTATAGTCTGGAATAGGAAATAGAACTTTATCTCAGGAATATGTACCCTCGAGATAATATCGACATTCACGCGGGCGAAGCCGCTGGCAGAAGCTAGTATGTTTATACATGATTGATTTCAGCAACAGTCACTTGCAAGTTGTAGGTCGTGGGTTCGAACCCAGGCAGTTCCTTTACTTTGTGTAGATTATTTCATCACCACTGCTCTCAAAAACAGTGAAGGAAAACATCGTGAGGAAACCGGCATATCCTAGAACCGAAAATTCGAAGACATGTGACATCCACCAACACGCACTGGGCCCGCGTGGTGGATTACAGCCCATCCCCTCTCACAGAGAGGAGGCCTATGTCCCAGCAGTGGGAACATTAATAGGCTGATGATGTGATGTAATGAGTAACAGCACCTTGGTGGTTTTATTCAGGGGTTTGCGATAGTTTAGCAATCGAAAACCCAGAAACGTTTAGGTTATTTGGAGTAAAACGACAAAGATGATTTAGAAACAGATATTTTATTCCTTTGCCGAATGTGTATCTTCCGTCCTTACTATAATAAGATATACATAAATATACCACGATTAACCCCTTGAGTGCCCGAAACATGTATCCACGCGAGACACATGACTGTACTATTGTTTCGGTAATTACGGACATTCAACCTCCACACCTGAAGCGCATACAATCAGCATATATCTGACTCATCGCAGAACCTTTCAGTAGCAGACAACAGACGAAACGTTCCAATCAATTACATTTATTTGGAAGTAATAACCGCACACACACGATACTCGCGAATATAGGCACAAAAAGGCGGACTTCGCACAACGTAGGAAAAAAAAGAAGGACAACATTCCATAACGTACAAAAATTCGTCCAGGGAAAACAGAAAATCACAAACGAGGAAAACATAAATCGAAAATACTGTAGAGTAAGTACCTACACAAATCCTGTATCCGACTATGACATGATCACTGGCCTTTAAAACATTGAGGGACAAAAATAAAACTAAGAACTTTCGAAGAACAGGGCTATACAAGCTGTATACAAGAGTTACGAATCGTGATGTACTCCAATAATAATTATAGAGACTGTAAAATGCGGCAGAGACTTAAAAGGTTTTTGAATAAATCAAGAGAGATTAGGTTCATCTATCTTGCAGACCAATACTTCAGAACTAGAGTACGCAAACAGACATATCTAATCAGCCAACGATTTTTAAAGACAAGATAACTCAGGTGCGCATAGTTCATAAAAGTAAATGTTTGTTATGCCCATTTTCGGTTTAAATACCTTTATTCCCATTAGGACAAATTGCCACTTACATGAGAATATTGCAAACATTTTAGAAATATTATCCCAATGAGGGTAAAAAAACAAATGGTTCGTTATCGCCTAGTAAGTAGTGAATTCACCACTTGCCCGAGAGAAGGCATTTTCACTGATGCTTAGTAGGTACCTCCTAAATGAATGCCTAAATGTTATTGAACCGCTAGATTTTCAAATCTCGGCGCTGAGTTATGCAAAAGGCGCCATGAAAATCCAACTACTTTGTTTTTATTTCGGCATTCATTTAGGCATCACTTAGTGTTAGCATAAACAGGCAGTCTTCTATTTAATGAGCCTTCTGTCCCCACCTGCTTGGTGCTCTTCATAATCAGTTGGTGGAACGCGGCCGGCCGGCTAGGTGGCTATTACCGGACGCCGCCGCGCCGGCCGGCCCCTATGTCCGGCACGCTAATTGCTAAATTTGCCCCGGAAGGGGGCGTCCCACCCCCGGCCGGCTTATTGCTCCCTGCCTGCTTACAGACGTGTTTATCGGTTATTCGCTTCTCTGCAATACTTGACTGTTTCACTTATTAAATGTACGGTTTTTTAATAATGTTGTTTTGAGTAGGGTGACAGGTTCTGAATTAAAAAGGTTGAGAGTAATATTGTGCCGGGTTTATTTTTCATATACTTAGATTGCTTCATTTCTGTTTGCAGGACTAGAGTCGATTGGTTTTAGACTAGTTCAATGGTATAATGATACTATCGTCGACCACATGATTGCTTACCATTAGGTGAGATAGTGGTCAAGCGCGAGCCTATCATTAATAAAAAATAAAATGAAAATATATATAACTTCTAAGTAATCACACTGAAACAATCCTGTGGCTGACTGGTCTATAGGAAAGCGAGGAGAACATCTGTAGGTACACTGTGGTTTCAACTAGACTCCTGGGCCAGTTATAATACTCAAAGTAGTCAGTTTCTATGATGATTCCTGGTACGAACATTCCTCACTGTGTTTGCTAAATAAACCGCGTTCTACAGCCATAATTATATCAAAACAAATATGTTGGTGATATGTATAAGTAAACGTACCGCTCATATACAACACATAGGTACCTACCTAATTGCACGTAATATCAACATAAATAGTAAAGCACTATCATTACAAGCCGGGTACTCACGGAGTAGGAGTACACAATATCGCCGTATCGGCTTTTCGTTACCGGCTGAAGGGGCGTAATTGCCGCGAAACGCGATCCGAACCGTCTCGAGAGCGGATACGATCGGAGACGAGCCGTAACCGGGACTCCTCCGGCTTTGCTTCGCGGATTATTGATACTGATTCTATTGCACTTAAATGTAGGTTGAAGCCGTTTTTAGATATTTGAACATTTTGAGCAAAATTTTACGTGATTGGAAGTAACATTTGGAATTGTTTAGAGAGCGTCAGCGATAACCATTTTGGCCTTAATATTGTATCTTTTTGTTTTTTTTTTCCGTTATTTCTATTATAAAAAATATTTCTATTATAAAATCATCTTGCAATTTTACAGGTTGCTTCAAATTAAAAGAATATATCTTATTATTAATAAAAACCAGTCACTAGTTCGCCAATTTGACAAATAAATACAAATACATAAATACAATACAAATAAATATATAACAGTAGAAATAGAGATCCGGTATTGTAACGAGGTTACATCGGCTGCGTTCCCTTTATTATTTGTTGCTGGCTGATTATAAATTATTTAAAATTTTGTATTGTAAATGACAAAATAGAACTGGAAACTGTGCGAACATCCAGACCTCCCATATTATATTATTTTACTCTTTGATCCAGACGAAGATAAGAAAGTGGCTCAGTCTAGTCCAATTGTTATTTGATAAATGATGAAATAAAATATAACGAATTAATAGGAATAAATAATAGATTTATCGCAAATATCGCGTCTTAATGAATAGATAGTCCTAAGGGTTCTCCAATTTTGTTACGCACTTCATTGGTTTATGACACATCACACAGATAAACAGACCATTTACCTACTAACTATGTCGCTAGGTCAGAATTTAGGGAAAATAAAGTGATTATTTCAATAGTAACCTGCGGGCAACACCATGTCTATTGAGAGCGACTCTATTCACCAGGCCTGGGTGGCTGGGATCAGCTTGTCAGCGCTGTGCTTGGTCCTGCAAGTAGTGCTCGCGGCCTTCAGCCCAAAGCTAAGAGGACTGGAATAGACGATCTTAGTACAACTGACAGTGGCAAAATTGGTGTACACATTCCTAGAATACGAGAATTTGGCGGGCAGTTCTATATTTGGCAAGAGTTGGACGACAGCGGATGTTCTATGGGCAGTGCACTATCACATGGACGCCGCCGTGGTGATCTGCTAGATACTGCTGTACTCTCTGCATCTACGCGTTCAAGTGATGTCCCAGGTTCTGATAGAAAAGTGGAATTCTACTGGTCTTTCTCTCCTGATCTGGATCATCACGATACCAGTGGGGGTGTTCTGTTTCTTTCTAAAGAAAGATGGTTTTTTTTTTTTTTTTTCTCAACCCTATGAGCCATTGTATTCGGCATTAACGGTTTATTTTGCATAGTGACCATCTTCAAAATAATAACTAGAAGAAACTCTAGCAAAAGTTTCGCCAATGTCTCAAAAAAAAACTTAATCGTATTAATTTTGGTGAGTATAATGGCTATAGAAGTTATTACGAGTTCATATTTTATAGTGAGTGATGTACCTAGTGGTATATGTTTTCTGTTTGTTAAACTCGTTCCAAGTGCTAGCGGTAACGGTTATGTTTTTCATTCCTAAGGACTCTGCCGAAAACGAGGATAGTGAGTCTGAGGAGATTGTCCTCTGTTATTGATCATTTTAATTTTAACGTCTATTTTTTAATTAATTTTAATGTAATATCTACAATAAGAATTTTATTTCATTTGACTTCACATGAAAAAGTAAAACTTACTCACTACTCATTGTATTACATAATTAATATACAACTCTATTTTCACTTTTAGAAAAAAAACTATAGGTCACATAATCCCGCAGTGACCTAACTACTGCTCAAATGAAGCATTGCTAACATAGCTTTAAGGTTCTTCAAATTACCACGATTGTATTTTTTTATTGTGTTAGTCTAATAATATTGTCTCAAAAATATAACCACTGAAATATCTTAATTCTAAACACTGTATAAGCCAGTTATTTTAAGAAGAGTAACCGTGGTCTTCCATGCATTTTCTTCTGAATATACAACTATGAATAGTAACGACGTTCTATAACTGCCCGTATAGGCCGTATAGGTTTATGAAGTATAATATAATATTTCAATTCAAATATACATGTATGTGTATGAACCAAAGTTGCTTTACAATAAATGAATTTGCTTTTTTACGTAAATATTTACTAACCAAAAACTAGCTTAAATTTTATTCAAGTGTACCTTTTCCTCAAACGTCGTTCAATTATATTAATTCTTACACTACAAGACACTGCTATGCATGCTGAACAAATATACATATTATACGTATATAATGCTTTACTTTGTGAAATTATTTCATCACCACTGCTCTCCAAACGGTTTAGGAAAACATCGATAACAAACATGTCGTAAAACCAACCATTTGGTGGATCAAAGTCCACTTCCTATCACAGAGAGGAGGCTTGTGTCCCAGCACTGGGAACATTATTATACGCTGATTATGCTTCATGGTATACTATGTAGGTACTTATTTATTTTATAATATATTAATATTTCGTTTTTTTTATTTAGACTTGGTGAAATCGTATATTTCCGAGTTAGACTTGTTGAGTGAGTAAAACTTGAAGTTACTGGAAGCTTTATTTATTAGGTTTTATTTTTATGTTATCAAAGACATTCATGCAAATCAGCTAATTTTTAGGGTTCCTTACCGAGGATCAGGGATCTTAACGGAACCCTATTGCTGTCACTCACGTGTCCGTCTGTCTGTCTACACTATCCGTCGTCCGTCACACAATTTAGTTCGGAAGATTTTTTTAACTTCCCATTGACCAATGAACTTGAAATTTGGAGATAATG
Organism: Orthosia gothica; assembly: GCA_949775005.1. NCBI lineage: Eukaryota > Metazoa > Arthropoda > Insecta > Lepidoptera > Noctuidae > Orthosia > Orthosia gothica. The sequence goes on from OX459044.1 coordinate 33,321,856, forward strand.
TTTTATTTTACTAACAAATACCAATACATTGATAAATCAGATTTTTCTTTAGTACGGAACCCTAAATTTGCGAAGTCCGACACGCACTTGACCGATTATTTTTTAGGGTGTTGTGTTTTGATGGTGATACAAAAATAAAATTGTATTATTTAGAATCTAGATGGTACTGCTAGAATATCAATTTATTCTATTTTAACCTGTGATTTAGTTGTTCGGCAACGTAATTCGTAATAACTGTGTTTTGCGTAAATATGGGGAATAAGGATAACTAGAAATAGCAATACCAATTTACTGCTAGTTAATCTTAAATGAGTGACAAAACAAGGAAAACCACACGACAGTTGTGCGTAATACGATAGGTTTTATCATTAGGTAGCTGCCTGAACTAACCACTACCTACTACTAATAACTAAACAATTTCAGTTAATCAAACTTTGTGAAATACTTTTTTTTACGAATGGAAAAAGAAAACGATTTTGGTAGTTGAATAACTATCAAAATGAAAACAAATTATGCAACATAATGTAAAATTATCATTTTCACATAGAAAATTAAACCTCAGTAGATATTGTGCCTGTTTGTAAATAAACCAATATTATCCGACCATTTTCCGTTTGTAAGCGAGCCATGCTGTAATATCCGCAATAGATCGGACACGACTCGAATTAGAGGAGTGTAGTGTGCGGATATATCCGCTATCGGCGAGTAATTGGCGAGAAATGTGATCGGCGCCGATGCCGCCGGGTACGCTCTATTACCAGGCAGGCACCGGGTTACCGGCACAACCTGAGTATCAGCTGCCTACAAATAACAATTATGATACTGGATCCTAAAACTGCAATAGGTAGGAGAGATAACGTAGAGTATTTTATTATAGCGAGTTTCCTGTAGCTATTTCTAGTTAGGTAGGTACAGGTTTTGATAATCATGAAGTGACAATTGAATCACTTCATTAATTATCGGGCTAGTAAGTATTGATTAAGCATATTGAAGCATTAAATGGTTATACTACCTAAATGTTGTTTATAAGCGTAGGTAAGTATAATCATGTTCATAATATCGTTTTGTGTAGATATATCTACACAAAACGATATTATGAACATTAGGAGCTGTTAGGTACAATTTAATAAAACAAATCGTACACATAATGTCTATTTAAAAAGCGTACGAATGATAGGTATTTTGAGTGAAAGTAGTAGATTGCGAATATGAATTTAATCGCAATAAATCTTAAGTTAACCTATTGATAAAATAACTACTTATATGTTATTGCTTACATTGAATTAATAGCCACATAAGTACCTAAAACGTGAATATATGACGTAATCAAAATATTCGACAGAAATAGAGATTTCTGTCGAATATTTTGATTGGCCGTCTCTAAAGAGATAGAGACGGCCCGACGCTCGCTGTCCGTCGGCATGCGGATACTCGCGGGTATTTCTGTGACATCCTACTCATTATGAGCTAATTTGTAACGAAAAAAAATACATATTTGAATTACAGTTATATAACTATTTTGGAAGTAAGTAAAAGCAATGACCTGACAAAATGATATTCAAAACGTAGATCTGTTTCTATGGCCATTTAAATTACAACACAAAAAACCTAACGTAGGTTCATCAATTCACTCTCGTAAATGGATTCGAATTAAATTAGGTTGTCCGTCTGTTGTACTTACAAAAATGTATAATTTAATTTTCCTCGCAGACTACCTCCTAGGAATACTTACTTACCTGTGTATAGCTGTACGAGTACATTACACAAATAAAACGACGCAAAAAGACAAACCGTGCCAAGCAAGACAAAACCCAGTCCGCCATGCCACTAAGAAGGGCGGAGCTAATAATACAAATGTACGAAACTTGAACACAACAACACAATATAACTAACTAATTAAAATAAACCTTAAAGCGTAATATTTAGGATTGAGATTTGAGTAGCCTCAGGTGGTGGTTACACCGTTCTGGCTCGGTTTACTTGCACAGAAGTGGCCAATCAGCGCGCGGTTGCCATAGCTACGCGTAGTTGGCGTGAGTAGCTGATAGATGGCACTAGGCACGCTCTTACATTATAATTAATGGATTGGAAATTTTAGTTTCGAGATCGCACTCGCCAGTCTCTTTGTTCATAAGGATTTTCTAAAATTAATTGGTTATCAGTTTGAGTTCACTTTAAAATCAAATTAGGTATTGAAAAATATTTGTTGACATGAATATACCTAGAATACCACATCTATCGCAGACCATTTAGATCAAACTTTTACCTTTAAATTGTAGTTAGGTTTTTCAAGCATAAAATAGTATAGTTTTATTTTAAAATTCATGAAGTGAAATCATTATTCCACAGCGTGAACAAACTTTCGAAAGGCTACCTAGATACTTAAATGGAAATCCAAATCGTAACGATCTAACTTTAAAAGAAAAGATTTGCAAAGTCTACTTTGTATTTGAAAAGGATATCAAAGTATCCGTAAGAGACGTTTGATTGCATAATAATTCGTTTATTGCAACGTCTCACAAACTACGTGCCCCAAAATTGGGGAAACCTAATCCCCAGTAAGCCATTATACCGAAAATTCAACTACCATCACTCATAACTTTACATTTCAACTGAAAAACATACTTTGAAACGTATGAAATAGATTTCATTTTGGTGTAAGTCGTAAAATTTTCCTGCTTGAGAAAATTAAGTGGCAATAAACTCTACGCGGTCAGATTAGGGTTTATTTTAGTTCGCTATGAGGACTGTGAGTTTGGAAATGAAATTTTCATAAATGTGCGGTGGTCGCGGGGTGCGTAGTGGGCCCCAGGGGGAGAGGGGAGGTAATGGGGAGGGGGTGCTGGTAGTACCGTGGGGTGGCCATATTTGTGTTTTCCCCGCAGCTTCCGAGTAGGGAAGGCGCGACACTTGAGCCCTTGTTGTGTGTTACCTACGAACGGAAAAACTATTAATAATAATTATGACTAGCAATGACTGAAACAACTACCTAACGCTACGTTGTGTGTAATGTGCAATGTTTGTAGTTTTCACGAGAATGTTCTATCTCTTACCTAGGCTATGCGTGAGCTAAGCTAGAATAACTTAACTTAGCTCTTGCAACTTTGATTAAAAAAACAACACAGTTTAGCAATTGCTTCGCATATTCTATATTAAAATTTTCTATAAATAATTTGATAATTAGGCGCTGGATGCGAGACGCACGGGATCGGTCAATGTGGCGACGCCTGGGGGAGGCCTATGTCCAGCAGTGGACGTCTTTCGGCTGAAATGATGATGATTATGATAAATAATTTGAATAAAGCAGCGTTTGCAGAATCATCACAAAATTGATTTGTTCGTTTCGGATTATCTATGACATCGTTTATATGTATGTATGTATCTAAGTATATATTTATTATTCCTTTTTTTCCTTTTTTTTCTCTATTCATCCTATCATTTAGTTGCACCTGCCTTGTTTTATCTCTGCACCACCCTAAGGTCGACTGGTAGAAAATGCCTAAGGCATTAAGCCCGCCTTTGTACTTATGCATAAAGTTTTAATAAATAAATAAAGAATCTGTTGCTAAACAGCCCAGAGTTTTTATAAATAAGGCCCTTGGTATGTATACACACATACACACACAGGATCTACCGATTAGAAAAGACACAGAGATCTGTTTTGGTATATGTCACATCCCTATCAACGGGAGTCATTTCAGTAGATACGAAGTAGAAATGATTGAGATAGAGGAGCTCACTACTCATACTCTCACTGTCACTGAATACTTGTTTAATTTTATTTTCTGGTTTATGAAGACAATGCTCAATACACCATTTTGTGCGATGAAAAGGATCAAACAGAAAGCATTAAATCATTAGATTTATCGTGCACAAAAACTGTGCAATTCAATCGTGCGTGAGTCTTTAATTGTAATGCAAAAAAACTTCCTTCCGCGAAATCTTGAAGCAATTGTTTGCACAAAATATCGTATTGCTAGGATCGGGTGTCGAACTCACGTCAACGTCGATTGATGTGGACTGACGGGTACTCCACTATAGGGCAACAAATGCGCACCGGGGACGCAAAAAATACGGGATTAAGATATTTAGCGAAGAATTAAGCGTTAACAAATAGTATTGATGTCCAAATTAAGTATTTGGTGTCGCTTTACGTCATGGACTGGCCAATTTGTTGTGTTTTGTGTATTACCAGTGAAAAATTAAGATTGCAGATACTGATTACCAAAAGTGATATTTTTGGTAAATGTCCTAAATATCCGCATTAGTGTAGTGACCCTACATCAGTGTTACCGTTTTTGAAATGCTACATAACGTCACTTTAAAATGATTGAATGGTAATGGTTAAATTAATTAGGTATACCTAATATACAAAAACTAGGCAAACTATATTACAAAATAATTAATAAAACTGTATTTTGCCGTAAGTAAAACACGTATTTTTAAAGTCCAGAGTATTTCACAGTAAAGTCACGGTTTTTTAGTAATAATAAAAAAAAAAACATTAAATAGACTACATAAATTACGTATTGAATAAAATCAATAACGCGCTCAAAAATTGTCCCAGAACTGAACCGCAGTTGCTTCGTTCAGTCGGATATTCGGATATTTAGCGGCAGGCGGTGTCGCGTTACTCTTCGACATCAATCGATGGCAATTGACGTAATCACTCGATAAAGGAACGTTTTTTGCGCCTTGAGCGCCTCGTGAGGCCTGTGGGGCTCTTTGTCGTACAATTATTATTTTGGTACACCATTGTTGTTGGTGGGACGACTGTTTTGATCCCACTCTAATTGTTGAAATGTTAAACGGGATTTTGTTGAAGCTTTTGCAGCGAAAATAATTCAATCGGTAATTCGGTATTGGCTTTTACGTTAGTGACATTAAGTAAATGTTAAGCAGCTTGATGCTGATTGAAGTGAGTACCTAAGTAATAAAACAATGAAGTAATTCGGGTTAGGTATGCGTAGCAAATACTAAGAGGACTAAAACATTAGACAGATAGAAATAGATCTGACGGACACATTTTTTGGCATAATCAGAGTCAAACAATATTTTTGCGTATCCACTAAATTTAATATGATACATAAACACAACAGCTTAAAATTATTGTGGTAGGAAACAAACAGCAAGGCCTTTCACCCTTTTTCACAGGACTCATAAAAAAATAAGAATTCCCTTAAGTTGAAGCCAATTGTTTAAAGTCCTAAAAGAAAGATATATCACCATAATTTCTAATCGAGCATCACACAGGTCACCGGTTCACCGCATTATCATATCTTACAGCTCACCTGAATCCTGTCCTCGGGCAGGTCGGTCTTGAGCGAGAGCATCTCGCGCGCATACACATCAGGGTAGTGTGCGTCCTTAAAGGCCTTCTCCAGCTCGTCCAGTTGGTACGACGTGAAGATCGTCCGGCTGCGGAGGAGAACACGCGTGACTTACAAAGAAATGAGGAGGCTTTTATGTCATTATTGATTAGAATTTGAGCAAAAGTCGATATGGAACTTTTTTTCTTGTGGATCAGAGGCCAAAATGCTTTCGACTATGTAATAACGGTTCGTGGATGGATGACCGTCCATTGCATACCAAGACCCTTCCACGCCTCGGAAAGCTCGTTAGGCCTTGGCAAGAATGATATCAGATATCTGACATCAGACTTGCCAAGGGGTATTGTGTTAACCAGTTATTCAGCTGCATCCAGTAGAACTAGAAGTCGCCCCCAACATAGTACGGAAAATGCTAGGCAGATGGTCGCCATATTTGCTATGGCGACCTAAGCTAGTTGGATACTAAACAGAAGTCCCAAATAGTTATAAGTTGACTAATATGGCTTGTAAATACTAGACTTGAGCGCAGAACTCCTAAAGTTAATTAAACAGAATGTCAGGATCTCGTAAAATAATAAAATCAAATATTTTCAATGTTGAAAATTTCTCGGTAAATTGTTATATGTAATTTGCATCTGCACATTCAATTGGTATTTTCGTGTGGAAAAATTTAAAAAATTTGTAATCGTTATTTTCAGACTAGTAAGTCAAAGTTACTACTAACCTAGTAAAAGACGTAACAATGTCGAAGCCACATCTCAGAATGGCCATTTTATAAAGTGGCTGGCTATGTCACTGGCATGTTCGACTTTTGACAATATGGCCAAAGATTTTAATAATAATTATCGTAAAATAGTAACATTGGTCGCTAGTAGCGTTGATACTCGAAGCATCATAGCAGAGGTATTTTTTATTTGCTTATAATATTCAATTCATTCAAAATAATGTGGTAAATAATTACCCTGGATTCTACTCTATGTTGTGATCTGTCTCCATCAGCCAAATGTGTTTTGGCCCGAGCTCAGCTCAAAGTTGAGTTTTCTGCTCAACTTTGAGCTAAGCTCGGCTTTATAGGTGCATCAATTTTATTTTTACTTTATATGAAAGGTTGTCTTGGTGGGAAATATAATTAAAGATTTATGAAAGTGCAGTAAAATTTAGTTACGATAGAAGACTTATACCTATGTTGTATGGGGGACCCTAATGATTATGGCCAATCTTCGATGAACAAATCGTTGTATATTCAAAAATGTGGCGAGCAGAACAAACTTTTCAATAAAATACAAAAAATAAGAGTGTTAGTTACCTATGTCTACGTTTTTTCTTCTTTTTCTTGCCGTTGTAACCGGTGAGCCCGTCGACCGTGAAGTCTTTCGCCGCCTCCAACGATGACACTCCTGCAAAGATACACTCTTGTTAACACAAGTCCAGTTCACTTGCCCGCTGTACCGGTCCACTCGCCCACCAGCTTGCGGATACCCAGCGCAGTATCCGCACAGTATCCGCGCAAATCGTCGCTCTCCCAAATCCACTTAACAAGTAGTGTGACAACACGACACAACACTCGCCGGGGATTTGTCACATAATTACCGAATGTGATTGCCAAATGAATTAGTAAACAGACGCGCGGTGGTGGCGTAATAGAATAGATCGAGCGCATCCCTCGGGACGGCCGGCCGGGCCGGAGACAGGTCGGATCGGGGGAGGGAGGGGGGGCGAGCCGGGCCCCCGGGACCACGGGTAATTGAATTTGGCGCCAATGAATACGACAATGAATTATTAAATTTAGAGCGTTTCCCTTACCCGACAAACTGCTTAACGTTGCAACCCTGTTGCACAGTATACATTACTTCTTTACAGCTACAACTCTCTGCATATTTCATGGAGAAGTGGCAATGTATAGCGACGAGGCGCTTGTCGTCTCCGTATGTTATTTGTTTGCGATGGCGCGTGACGGATCGCGAATGTATGTTTAGTAAAGGGTGCGACGTGCGAGTTTGTCCGACACGTTATGAGGTCAATAGATGTGTTAACTTTATTAATGTTTTGTAAGTAATCGTTTTTTATTGCAGCTGGACAACGGGGTAATCGATAACAACATGTGTAGGTAGCGATAGATATCTACTCGAACCAGGTTTTGTAATAACTTCATCATTCGTGAACTTAAAGGTTCATCTGGAATGCCTTGGAAGTTTTATTTTTTGTTTAAAACATAAAACCTACCAATAGATAGCCATTCGCTTTAATTACAAATTGTTCCTAAGTGTAGGTAACCTAAGTAAATTAAAACCATTTTACGCGACTCAGACATAAATAAGCTAACTTAAGATGATTTCTAAAAAATAATCTTAGGCCCTATCAAATGAGGTACAGAATAATAATTATTAAACAGCAACAAAACCTAAGGGGTGACCATAAGCTCTTAGAGTAAGGTTATTTTGAGTGTTTGTTAGGGACAGATGTATATGACTTGTATTATACATCTGTCCTTTTTAGCAAACCTATCCACTATCATCATTCTTGAAAGTGGAGACCAGTAGCATTTATTATGTCGAATAACCCCGGTCCGGTGTCCGCGCGTGTCCGATGTGCCGCCAATCGATTGGTAACACTAGTGTCTACGTGCAATAATAAAATCGTCCAAAAGGCCCACTGCTCATCGACATAAAAATAAGATCACGCCTGTGTACTTACCCTAAAAGGTTTGGCAGAGTTGTGTAACTGTGTAGTAAAAATATTTTGCGGTATTGGGAGCCAGATACTCCAGATAGGCAATCGATCAATGTAAATTCAGATTGAACTGCATCTGGTCAGACTGGAAGGTGTCGCCATCCATTGCCATTTTGGTTGGGGAATGGGTAAGGTCATGAGACTTTTGCCATCAACCGGGTAGAAGTCAAAGCTTAATCTGATGCTGTAAAATTAATTAATAATAATAATCATCATCATCATCATCGGCCTATTAATGTTCCCACTGCTGGGACACAAGCCAGGAGGCCTGTGTCCAAGCAGTGGGAAGAGTCCCTAAGAGTCCTCTCTATGAGAGAATGAGCAGTAATTCAACACGCGGGCCCAGTACGGGTTTGGTGGATGTCACATGTCTTCGAATTTTTAGTTCTATGACATGCCGGTTTCCTCACGATGTTTTCCTTCACCGTTTTGAGAGCAGTGGTGATGAAATTATTTACACAAAGTAAAGCGCCTACCTTGGTTCGAACCCACGACCTACGACACGTAAGTATAACTGCAGTACAGCAGGGCTAGTGCCTCTTCTCATACAGAGAAGGCAAGAGCATTGATCACTACGCTTACAAAATAAATATTTGCACGGCCTAGGAATCAGACCCAGATATTGCCATTCTAGGAAACATAATATTCAGGGTTTCTAACCAACAAAAAAAAAAGTTAAGGTTCTTAATTCGACTGTATTTTTTTATGTATGTTAGAACTTTTCACGGTGATTTTGATGATTCTTTTTTATTTGAAAGCTGTTGATTCTCATATCCTATTTGATTTTGATTAAGATTTGATGTAGAACTTCGGCGATATACAACAGAACTGCACTATAAGGACCTAACTATAGATCTGGTCCATTATGTACCTCCAACAACTAAAAAGTGAGAAAATAAAAACTTGAAAAATAAAACCACTAAAAAGGGAAAAATAACTTAAATTCCGGAAGTCACTCTTTCTGTTTTCGTTTCTTCATTTTTTGGCACCGACTTCCGAAATTGAAGTTATTTTTCACTTTGTACTGTTTTTATTTGGAAATCGATTGTATTTTTTTGTAAAAAGTTTTTTATTGCAGTTCTATGTCGACATTGATAGGAAGTGATGTATGTTAATAAAATTCGGGCACAGGTTTATTAAAACAACAAGTGAAATCTCAAGTCCACACATGATAAATGATAGCGATCTTTTTCATATAAGCAGTGTTTCAGTTATTAAACTGGACATTAGATTCCTTATTGGATTGGGACGAGCTTTCTACTGCATTTATTATTTAATACTTCACATTCCCGCATATTATGAACTCTTGGCACTCATAAGGTCAGTTAGATGACTCACCAGACGAGAGATCAATTAATGTATGTGTTTATTAACAAAGTATTTACTTATGTGCTGCGTAACCACTGGCAAGCATAGTAAGAGAAAATATCGGTTAGTCCCGCTATGCTCGAAATTCTTCAATTCTACGAAAACAATGGAAGGTACCGTTGGAAAGAAAAGTGTTTGAATTCATTTTAAATTGAACAAGAAGCTGAAAAATATTGAAATTTAACTAAAAACATCGAAATTATAGTTCTATATATTTGTAGGTGAAGTTTCTCTTTTACGGAAAGACGTTTTGTTTTCACATTTTTATGGAATGGATGGACACTTGGTTTTATAATGAATAGCGCGACAGTGTTGAGTGGCGAGTGTGCGTTAGCATGATGAAAAGGAACGTTTATTAAAATTTTCGCGAAAGTAAAGTAATTTACACACTAGGTTTTCTTAATTTACTTTTAAAATGTTTAAATAAAATATTACATTGTAAACTTTTCTTCATCACTGCCTGCGAATGTGATTTCGTGAATAGCGGAACTTTTTAGTAGCTATTTTTCGAGTTGAGCATAGCGGGACCAAGTTAGAAAGTCTTTGATGGCAAAACAATGCCCAAGTCCTTTGCTTAAGAAAATGCGAACAGAATGAAATATATTGAGTATGTACCTAATTTAACTCATATTGGTTATAGAATGGTAGCTAAGATGAGACTTGACAGTATATTTTTCGATCAGAGAAGGCTAGTAAATCAACCTGCCTAGAATTTACACAAATATGTTGGGGTCGGCTTCCAGTCCAAATGGATGCAGCTAGTACCGAAATATCAGTGTTTTCCATATAACGTTCGCCCTGTGCTACATCTTATCATTCTCTACAGCAGTTAATTGCTACGAGGTTTGAACCTAGCTCTCATTCAGTGCCACAATGTTAGACCAATATCGGTGAGCTCCTCAGTGGAGTCAGAGTAAGTGAAGGCAGTATCGTGAGGAGGTAATCACTTAAACTGTGGCGCAATACCCTCGGCTGTCCCTCGGGAACGCTCGGGAGAGGTCGGGGGCACTCGGGTCGGGTGTCTTCGGCAGGCTCCGCCGATGGGGACGGACCTCTGAAATGTGCGTTTTATGATACTGCACTTACCTGTGGTGAAGGAGCCATATTTTCTAGTAGATAGGTTGAAGTCAGACAGGGAAATAGTAATAGTAGTAGTAGTAATATTTAGCTATTGTCAGTTGGCTAAAATACTAAAAGAATTTTAGCTGTACCTATCTTATTTTCAAAATCCGCAAAAGTTTTGCTAAATGTGGAGTTTGGTAGGTCATTAGAAGTCTATTAATTGACGATACAAGGTGGCTATTATCTTTTATTTGAAATCGGACAACAAACTAAATGAAAAAACAGCAAACTTTTAAAATATCAAGGGCCTGCCTCCAAAAAGTGCGTAATGATCTGCCATTTAAGCGAAACGGAATTTTCAAAATTCATTAACACCTTAACTGCCAGACAATGAGACACAATAGAAAATGTATTGACTGTCGGTCACCTGGCAGGCTATTAGGGTATCTTTTTCAAATTAAGTAACTGATTTGTAAAATAATCGATATAATTGCTACTCAGTCACGTGCCTGGACAGCGATACTAATATGAGCCAACCGCGGATAGCATCCATCATTAACGACTAGCGACCACCGCCGCACGTGTACTAGGTACCTACCTACCCGCTAACCAGAACAAAACTGTATCATTATAAAAATACGATCATTACGAGCCCGACGCCAACGAACCAATAATGTATGCGTTAACACGACTCCTACGCACAACGAATTATAAACCTACAGTTTTAATGCTCAAAGTTCATTTTGTGTTGTGAAGGAGTATAATTTAGAGCGGGGGAGGGCCCCCGGTGAGGGGCGAGGGGAAGCCGAGTGTTGCTGAAGGAAAGCTACTTGTTTGAAGAACACTGCCACTTTTGCCGTCGGCATTGTACTCCAAATGAAAATGTGTTATGGAAAAAATTATGTTGTATGTAAATACTTGGCTATGCTTGTTTTTATGGCGTCGCTAAATGGTACGCTGGGTAGTTATTTTTACTGCGTTTTTAGGGTTCCGTAAGTCAACAAGGAACACTTATAGTTTAGCCATGTCCGTCTGTCCGTCCGTCCGCAGCGTACCTCAGAGACTCTTAGTACTAGATAGCTATAATTTTGCATGGATATACATATTAATCACGAAAAACTGGTAAAGCAAAACTATGAAAAAAATGTTGTAGCGTACCTCCTGTACACGTAAAGTGGAGATGTTTTGTTTTCTCGTCTATTCCATGGTGTGGGGTATCGTTGGATAGGCCATTTAAATATTCTGTGGAAACCATTTTTAACCGACTTTCCAAAATGGAGGAGGTTCTATGTTCGACTTTATGAATGTTTTTTTTTTGTGTATGTTCACCGACATCTCCGTCAATTGTAAACCAATTTTAAAAATTCTTTTTTGGTTTGAAAGAGTATGTTTCGAAATTGGTCCCATTTTAATTTGGTGAAGGTCTGAGGAAGAACTTCGGCGATAAACAACAGAACTCTTCAATAAATAACGGCAAAACTCTCGGGATTCTTGCAATCGCATGTCTGTTTATTGTTTATACCATTTCATAACATAACATCACGCCAGTACGTTCTCAAGGGGTACACAGATCTCTCATTTCACCGGTTATGTTCAAGTTTCATGTTATTCGGGTATTCTATTCGGTGTTATAGGGACCTTACTAAACAACTTGCCTATTTATTATAATATATTATATAAACTAATATTATCAAACTAAAAAGGGAAAAATAAAAACAAAACTTTTTTGCAAAAAAATACTACCGACTTCCAAATGAAAAACTACAAAGTGAAAAATAACTTAATTTTTTAAGTCGGTGTCATTCGTAGGTACCATTTTTTTGGGAAATGGACACCGACTTAAAAAAATTTACAAGTTTACGAGTAATAGTCGACCAACTTATAAAATGTTATTGGAAAAGTAAAAATTTTGTATATTCATGTGTATATTTCGAACGGCAAAGTTAATATTGTACCTTAGTTAGAGCAATATTCGGTGCTTTCATTGTTTATGAACGTTAGTAATGTTACCTATTTATTTTGGTGGATTTAGCTATTTACGGAACCCTCTATGCGCGAGTTAGACTCACACTTGGCCGGCTTTTTTTTCGATTATATTTTTGCACGCTGGATACTAATAAAGATCGTCGTAGTATGTTTTGATAGTCAATAAAGGATTGCTACGACTTTCGTAGACCCTCTACGCCTATGTCTACGGCGTAGCAAGGACAATGAAATGTCAATTTGTCCACTTTTTTATAGGTGGTATTTATGTGTAACACGGAATTGAATAACTTATATTGAATAGTTGGTGGTGGTACCTACAAACTTTGAGCAGGAGAATTTTCTGAAGCGATTGGAACCGAATATGTAGGTATGTTACAAAACATTTTGTAGGTGAAAACCATTTAATTCGTTTTGTGTTTTGTTTCTGGTATTACGTTATGACTATTATCTTAGTAATAATTAACACAAGTACCTACTAAGATTCATAATAGTGAAATCACAAAAGTCCTAACGAAGATAAACCTTTGCCTACAGGTTTGCTTATCCAATTAGTGTTCCTTGTTGAATGCATATTTATATAAATCTTTTAAAATAATAATGTATTAACCGTGCTTACGTTTGTAGATAGTGCACTGCAGTGTTATTAAAATGAATGTAAATCTCTATGTGCCGACCTTAGAAATATAAGTGCATAATATGGTAAATCAGAGCTACTTATATCTACTGAGCATAAAATAACTAGTGGCCATCAAAAATAACTAAATTAATCAATCGAAGAGTATGATAATGGTTCATATGCGTCACATCATCAATATTAATTTTTAAAATGAATCATACTAGAAGATAAAAGAAGAAATGCGGGGCCGGCGCCGGGCTCAAAAAAAATGGGATGTGAGCAGGAGGAGAATGCTCTTTCAACTTGATCTGTATAGTAATTAGCTCGGAGACATTACTGGGAATAGAGAGCGTCTAGGTAAAAAGTCTAAAATATTGGCTTTGACCACGTGATACTTCAGAATACAATTTGACCAGGCGACTTATGTCACTGTTTGCTGATGACAGCACTGTGACCATTAAGAATACTGATGATCAAAACCACAATGAAGCTATCTCTCAGACAATAACCTCCATAGTGAAATGGTTAGATAATAATAATCTAAAAATAAATTTTGATAAGACGAAATTAATGATGTTTAGCCAGCGTGCGAATACCAACATGACAGTATGCCATAATGATAAACTTATAGCACAAGTAGATACATCCAAGTTCCTAGGATTAACTATTGATAAAAAATTGAACTGGAAAGCACACACGGAGGAGCTAACTAAACGAATTAGCAAATCAGCCCATGCCCTGTTTAAACTGACACCAGTGATTAATGTCGATGCTTTAGTCACAGCATATCATGGTTTGGTGAGTTCAGTATTGAGGTATGGTGTCATTTTCTGGGGTAACTCAACCAACAGGGAAATAGTCTTTAAAGTACAAAAAAGGTGTATTAGGTCAATGTTCAGACTCCACAGATTGGACTCTTGTAAGCCATTGTTTAACAAATACAGATTATTGACATTTCCGTGCTTGTATATTTTTGAAGTAGCTGTATTTGTTGAGACCAATCCAGACCTGTTTCCTAGAATATCATTTTATAATAAACGAGCTCGACCACAGAATAATAACTTGTGCATAAAAAGGTCCCACACAGCATTGATGCAAAAGAGTGACTTTTCGATGGCTCCAATAATATACAACCACATACCTATTTCAATTAAAGAATTAAACATAAACTTGTTTAAGAAAAGGCTTAAATCTTTACTGTTGTTTAAAGCATATTACAGCATAACGGAATTTTTGACAGACAAAATGTAATAAATGTGTTGTTTCCCATAGTTTGTACCTATTCAGTGGCCTGGTATGTAATTATTAATAGGCTTATTTCTTACTTTTTTAACTTTTCACGTGACATTTTTGTATTATTTTGTTTTATTTTTAGTAATTGACATTTTTTTTTTTTAATTTGACATATTTTATTGATATTTTTTTTATATTTTTCCTTTTGACATTTTGTAATTTTTGTTTGTTTTTATTTTTCAAGAATCTGTGTTTTTTGTTTATTATTATTTTGTTATTATTAAATCAATGGAATCAATTAATATTTGTGCGCCTTCTGGCATAACATAGCGCGCTTGTAATTTTTTATAACAACTATTTTTTTGTACCTATGTTAACAAATGAATAAATGAATTATGACTTTAGTCAAAGATCGTAATTGTGGACCAGTGAGTAGCAGACGTAGAGTCAAGATAATGAGCACATACGAGTAGATGCGTCTGTCCTGTTTTCCATATCACAAACTGTAAAGTCAAAAATGTATTTGTCGTATCTATATCCTATTTCAAATGTGATACATCGGCTTCGGCGTCGTCGCGTCAACAGTGCGAACTCTTATCCGTCATATTGGGCCAATCGCGACAGTCGCGGAGTCGCGAGTCGCACACAAATTGGCAATCGTCGCGCGGCCAATTGTCGAGATCAGCTGACGATTAGATTTATCCCTCGTTCGACTCGCAAGTTATGAAAAAAAGATAGGAAAGAAGGTAAACTTAACTTGTCCCCTAAAATAAGCCACCGCGGCACACGTCGCCGGACAAAGGCGTGAAAATAAGCCAACGCCGTACACGTCATCAGACAAAGGCGTGAAGAAACAATTATAAAAAATTAAAGAAACCTGTGTACGAAAAAGTAGCAAACCTATATTGTCATCACTTTCCTTTAGTGTCTACCAATGGATTCAGACTTCTGAGAAAGAGACAATTCTTTCTATACTAAGATTACTTCACAAGTCTTTCATGTTATTCATGACCCATTATAGCTGCTAGCTATCCTTTAATTTCTAGAATTAATCCCAATCGAAACAAATGTACCTGAGGTTTTACAGAAAATTGCTATAAATTTCTTGTTTGTCTAAAGTTTCGAACTCCTTCATCGTACGACTGTCTTCTTCGCTTTGCAAAACTGTTAGTGTACATACAATAAAGTTTATTCTGTCTATCTGTCTTCAAGCCACTGAGAAGTCTCAGTGTGTAGAATAGTGAGCCTTCTGATCTTCAATTGTTATCGTGTGCGTGCGTGACCGAGCCGCGTGTAAGCGCGACGTGACGTGATGACGCGACGTGACGTCAGCACGCGGAGATTTGCCTACGCGCGCGTGTCGCCCGTATTTGCCTACGTTCATACGTTGTTTTGTAAAGGATCGCAATGTTAGTAATGCCCCGAGTTTTGTTTTTTTGTTATTTTGGGACTTTCATATCGGCATTTTCTTTTGGTAGAAGAGCTTTTTTTATTCATTCTAATATTTAACAATAACTTAACGCAGTCAAAGTTGCATATAACCAGCATATGTCCTGTCCCCTATGTGCTGCATTATCTTTCCTTGTTGTTGTTTTCGCGCGACTCTAAGCCAACCATACAAGTTACCAACCCATAGCAAGAAAAACAACAAGTTTTCTCTGCTTATTCTGATGTCTAAATCTAAGATACCTTTAAAGCGTTTATTCCAGAGCTAGATACAGTTAACCAAATATCTAATGCCAAAACTAGCACTGAAAGTAACTTGTAAACCCACAAACAGTCAGCAAAACGACGTCTTTATTTACACGAATAAATATAGCATTTCCCGCCATCCTCAGCAAGAAACAGGAAGAACCAAACATAAAATAAAATCCCCGAGGATCTAATTTAAGCCAGATACGGATCCTCGAGCCGCTATCTCATTCAAATAAAAAGCTTAACAAGAATGCTCGCAGGTAGAACGCTTAGCGTAACGCGATAAGACGGGATGCAATTAGGCCGCGTACGAATTGCCAATTTGTCGCGACAAGCCAATTGACGCGCGTTCCGCCGCTTATTTGATTCGACAAGTGTCGCACTCGCGTGTATCGTGGTGAGACGCCCACATGTCTTGCTAGTATGATTCTAGCTGGTTACCTTATTTTTGGCATCGCAGAAGTGTATACATTTAAATAATTTAGATTGAAATTGTACACAGGTTTATACGAACTATTTACAAAGTTTTATAAAATTCGGCATCTGAAGCTGCATCAGGCCTCACCAGGCACATCTGAAGTTATAATCTATAGTAATGAGAAAATATCGAAAGTACATCAAGTACACATACACTTTTTAATACACTTTTAAAATTTGTTAGTTTTAGCATTGGGTTATAAACATAAAAGCAAATAAATTCATAAATTACCTGAATAAAACTGTCGGACCGCTACGAATTACATGAAACAAATAAAAAATAATAATTAAAAACAGAAGAATAGGGGAAATAATAAACATACAAAGATAGGTTAACATAGATACCATCACACAGAATAAGTATTGGTAGTAAAGTTAGACGGTAGAATTTAGAGAGAAAAAGAAAATCATGTTTATAATATAATATTATAAACCTACAAATAACATCAAGCTTGTATTCCCCAAAGGGTTATGCAGAGGTGCACCTAGTAGTACATCTCATTTCGCCAGTTATGCTCAGTAATTAATTATAATATAATATATAATATGTGTTCCTAAAACCTTGCGATTGAGGGCTAAACTTCGGATCAAAATCGGATCTCATCTGATTCTCCAGAATATTCCGTTACATCCCACTAGACCTTATCTAACCCAGTCCACCTCACGACCAAACTGCGCGAGTGCGCACACAATGCTCGACCACCAAACCTCGCGAGTGCGCACAGTGGTACACAGCTATCGCATTACACGCCTTGTCCCGACGCAGGTGTGAACAAAAATAGAGCACGTCCACAAAGCATGCTCGCACAATACGCGCTGCGAACTTAAGATATTATGATCTTGACGCATGTCTTGCTCTTATTGCTACCGTTCTGGTCAACCAGTTCTGTTTGCCTTGTTTTAAACATTCGAGGCTTGGTACTCGTATAAAGAACGTGTGTGATGATTTTTGGCACAAATTGGAGTATGTTTTTAGATTTCTAGAGTCTACGGTTACCTTATGAATTGCCTTATTTCCGCTAGAAATGAACAGCACTGCAAAGTTACTTAGTCGCAAAGTGCAAGAATGTGAGCGGAGTTGAAGATAAAGATTTCAAGAGTATAAACACCTGATTTGAAGTCTATCAAATTGAACGAGATTGAAAAAAAAAACCCTCAGAAAGTAATAAAAATAAGAGAAAACAGAGTGACAATTTTCAACAATAATTGTCTAATATTTACTGAGAAATACATAGGATACATTAGCAAACTAATAAAATTTGACTTTACAAGAAGCAGAGACTATTGCCTGATTCTCGGGTCTACATAATTGTTGTCAAAACATAAGTACATATAGTAGAGTTTTGTTTATTATAGCTATGCTTTATGTATAGCTATGTTCCTTCGTACAACGCACATACTTCCAAACTTCAACAATAAAAATTAAGATAACACTGAAGTACCCAGTAATTAACTTACAAACTGAGCAAGGTTGGACCTCGCCAAGTTTGTAAGAAGGCCGAAACCAGCGGGCTGCTAGCGGCGGCAACGGGCGGCTGACGGCTGCTAGCGGAGGCAAGCGGCGGCAAGCGGTAATGAGCAGGCACTCAGCCCAGGACAGTAGCCATTATAATTGCTAATGGGCCTCTCTTCACTTTGATATTTCGGAGGACGTTCGCAAAACGTATTCCCAACATTAACCTTCCCTAACTCCAAGCCATAAGGTTGATAGTCCCATGGCACGGCTGTGTTTGGCAAAGTAAGTCATTATGCGATCAGTGGCCTTTAAGGGGGGGGTGGGGGATCTAATCGTAAAATATTATTGTTGCCTTTATAGGGAATTGATTCGGAACGAGCGTGGTGTGGTGTTGTGTACAAGATTCTGCGTTAGATTTTATGTGTTTACTTATTTTAGTGTGCTGTGTGGGAAGTATTTTGGCACAGTTTTAATGTAAGTTCGGATGGTATGAGTCGGGGCTGGTTTCTGAATCGGGTGTTAGGAGTTAAAAACATCTCATATCTAACCAAAAGTTCGACAGGTTATTATAGTAGAAATAGCCTGATTTCTTAATTCAGGAATCGGGGTAAGTCTGAAAAAAAGTTGTTTATTCATTTGTTATTTGGCGTGACAGGTACACTAAGTTATCTATTTTTTTTCTACTTTTGTGTTAGTGGTACCGTAATGGGTAATTTTCAACATTTTGGGGCATTATTTCAAAATGCTCTTTTGCATTTACTTGAACTTTGTAAGTGAATTGAAAACCTCGACCAAAGAAATAACTTAAAACCCAACTTTACTGGCAATAATGCAGCTAAACCTTGACCAAGAACTCATATGAAACGACTGATGAGCCACATCGGCGACCGCAAAGCACGCATGCCGTCCTGGCACTAACCACACAGGCGCTATGGAAAGAGGCCAATAACCAAGTGGCAGTTACAGTGTCCGGCCAGGCCACGCCCACCCTCCTCCGGCCAGGGGAGGGGGGGCGGGGGGGGGGTGTAGGAACTGCTCATATTAGCTGTTAGTTTGTAACTGTAGGTTGTTTAGTGGTGGTGCCGGCAATAGTGTCTGTTGTATGGAGACGGGTTAGTATGAAGAATACGTAGGTTAGTGGTGGTTGAAACGCATGATTTGTCCCAGTCAAAGCCAGAGCTCAAGATCTAACCTGAGCACTTGTTTCAAGTGAGATAACTCAAAACGTGCATTCAGCAGTTAGGTAGAGAAATCGTTGGAACGGTAACTTGATTGCCAAATTCATCTGACTAATCTTTGTGTCTGAGGAGGCATTTGTCAAAAGGTATGCTGAGAACTTGAGAAGGAAGACATACTTACCTGCTTGGACAATAACTGTACTGAAAAAATATTCCGAACAAAAGGGATTTATTATAAAGATCTTTAAGTTCTAAGTGATATGATAATCTAGACACGGTAGAGTGCCAGCCAAGATCTAATAAGTACATAACTTTTGTTAATAATAATAGGTACCTACTGGCTTTTTACAAAAATTGCCACAAGAGCAATCTTCCCGTGTTCATCCTCCGAACAATAAACATGTAACACTTAGAGAGAACTTTCTTACTCTTACGAGAACGAGAAGAAAGCGGAGTGGGCATTAAAACGGTGTAATTGAGCGGGTGTGTGCGCTGGATCGCGCGGACGCGGCTTTTTAAATTATTCCTCTCGGGCGCACGCTATGTAATTGTATCGGCTTGTTGACACCCCTGAACAGTGTACCTACGACTTTATGTATTTACATAGGTATCAAGAAAACTTAGAATAGGTTTCAGGATTGGTCAATTGTATTATTCCATAAAATCCAAAGTGCAATTCTGTGCGTATTTTTTTTTGAGACAGACTCATCAGTGGTGACGGACTCGCCATTCTTTGGTTGGACTTTTCATTTATCATATTCGCCAGCCAAGAAGACCTGAAAAGTCAACTTGATATTTATAAGTAAGTATTAAATTTTTCCTTCACTTTGACTATTCAAAAGTTAAGACGCTGTACATTTTCTTACAAAAATTGTGAAGGTATCTTTTAGGATAAGTATTTTTTTATAACTTTACACTGTCCTTTTAAATCAAAGTACTGAAAAATACATAAGTCCCCATCTTCAACACAACACTATTTACTTAACAAATTGGAGCGTATACTGACTGCAGAAGATATCCTTACATCATTACCAGCTAGGGGTGACTCAACAATATCGTTTTCAAAAATTTCGGAAAGTGCGGCATAACGAGCCTCGGGGGATGCTGGCCAAATCATTCCGTCCTCATCCGCCATCCGCCATCCCCTCAACGCGTAACATTTCACTTGTTAAGCAACAAATTATTTGTATTAACGCCTAATGTATTTATGTGATCATTTTTGGGTTAAGAGGCAAGAACTTGGCTGTTTTTTTACTTTTTAGATTGGGTCATTATTTTTAGCGGGCTCAGAGAAAATTAGATTGTAAATGAAATTATGTTCTTATTGGAATATTTTTGAAAAGGATTTTGTCACCCGTAAGAGACGAATAAATGAGAAATATTACCTAAAGTATGAATCTAAAAGTTTTTCATACTTATAAGGATTTGTGTCTAGGTCGTAGTGCAATAGTCATCGGCTGTAGGTACTACCTATAGCCAATGACTATTGTACAGGTTGTGGTACATTGTAGGCTTTTAAATTTTCCTTGGCCTCAAAATCAAGGCCATTCAATTGACATTTTAAGCAATTAATAGCTTTCCAATTACATAAGCATTAATACAGCTTCAAGACAACTAAATAACAATGACAGTTGCGCAACATCTAGTCGCTCAACCCGTGCAGCAGTGTTTCACAATCTTCTGACGTCACACAGGTGCACGAAGCTCGTAGACAAATCTCTCCCAAACAAATTAACACACACATTAATTGATAAAACAATACAAATTAATTGAATTTCGGTCATTTTCGTCACCTCGTTAAGACGCCATGTTTGTTCAGACCTGCAGTAATTGAGCATTGTGGCCGCCATAGCTAGGATATTGTTTAATTATTAATAATTCATGTACCTGCGTAATAAGTGCTTGATGAAGACAATGCCAGTAATTAAGATGTTACCGAGGTAATATTTTCAAGTAAATAAACATGTTTTGTAAAAGTTTGTCCTCTGAAGACTGTAGTTAATGAACTTATTGTAACAAGCAATAATTGTGTTGGATTTGTGGATTACTGACGACATGGTTTTACTTTCTGTGATGCAAATATACCAACAGGATGGTTTACATTGGCAGTGCAACGTTTTTATGTTGCATTGCCAATGTAATACATACACGTAGTACATTAATTGTTTACCAATCCAAGCCTTATTGAAATTTATT
Organism: Orthosia gothica; assembly: GCA_949775005.1. Taxonomy (NCBI): domain Eukaryota; kingdom Metazoa; phylum Arthropoda; class Insecta; order Lepidoptera; family Noctuidae; genus Orthosia; species Orthosia gothica. Next base: position 33,343,183 of record OX459044.1, read on the forward strand.
TATAACTAGTGTTAACCATTAATCAAAACGTACTCGAACTCAACTCAAATCATAATATTTATTTACCATTACAATTAAACCATTTACAGTCACGTTAGACTTGTCAAAGAGTCGGTCAGTCCAAAAGATGAAACCATTCATCATTGTAGTTGCACATTCCAAACGTACGTACGTAGGCAGGTACTCAATCTCTACGGAGAAATACGTTCAGGTAACTCAGCACCTGTAGCCGAGTTGACAATCTACAATCGATAACGCTAGTAGAAAACGAATCAATGTATGGGAATGACACATCTGAACGTTAAGTCACCTTGGTCAGACCTTACAAATAGAAGGCTTAACGATTGTACCAAGACATTCGATACGAAACGTTTGTAACTTGTCCCTGACTATTCGATTTAATCTACTGTCGATTAGCAATATGAGGCTCAACGTTGAGGCTTAGACAGTCTTTAAACTAACCTACTGCCACAAGCCTAGAGCATTAAAATGGGAGTTGGTAACGGCAACAGCATTTGGGTGGTCCTTGAAGTATGTAGAGATCCACCGGCTAAGAGTGAAGTTATAAGTATGTCGTACGTAAGAAAGTACACAAACACTCTTCCAGCATCCCACATGTGGTGTCCCACAGTCGGACAGACGGACAGGCGAACACTGACACCGGACACCGGCGCAATTAGCGCCACTCTCGAGTGTTTGTGCTACACTTGTGTCGCTCAACGCACACCGCCGACATTTGTTGCAGAATTGATTCATTAGTGTAATCCTTGTTGAGGAAGTGAGGAGAGCGTTCACGGTGGTCGTGAGATAGAAAATTGGCTTATCCGGTCAGTTACAAATTATTTGTGCCTAACAGTTTTCATAAGCGGATGATTGTTTAGACAATGTGTTCATGTTCATGTGAGGATTTCAACTGTATACTCTTTCCCAGATTTTTTGGCAACTCATCAGAAAAAAACAAGCAGGGGATCGTACAGTTTCTACTATTTCAAGTGTGATATTAAATACTGTTTGCAACGTCCAACTGTTCCAAGTTATTTTAGGAATTTCTTCTCTCATCCGCTACCGTGTACAGATGCAACAAAAAACCACAACTCGGTTATTTCCAAACAACTTGCTACATCAGAGCTGTATCCAAACATTGTGCACACACCGCAGAAACTCGACACTGTTCGTTACGAGGAAGAAAGTGGCAAGTGGCTTGCCGCACTTAATATACTGCTTGTTATTACAACTTGTCGCCACTTAATGTGACTAAACACGCGGCTTCTCTGACACTTGATACATCACTACCACCACTTTCTTGTGAAGTCATGCCATTCAACATTGACCTTTATTACAAGAGTATAGAGGTTCAGCAGTCTGCATGTTTTAAGTTGGTGATGAAGTGTTGTATCCACAGGCGCTACTCGTCTCAGTTTGACAGAAACAAAAAAATAATTTCCTCAATGTTGGTGTTGGTTCTGGGCGCCATCGCCTTCGTGGCCAAATGTTTGGTGTAATGTAGCCGCCGCGGTTTACGGTGAGGTGTGAACACTCAAGTGATGTGACAACTGTCAACACAGATTTACTATACCTATAGAAATTAATTTGACACGAGTTTTGAAGTTTTTGTTGAGTTAATGAATGCATGTTTGTAGTGTCGATTGCTTCATTAGCGGGTGGTTTCATGAAATTTTCCAATAAGAGAAAAACACTGGAACTTATTGGCCAGATTCTAGGTTTTGTATCTTGATAAAGACGTTAGAGATATTTGGTAAGCTTTTCAAAAGGGAAAGTATCAAAATATCCACCACGAAGAAGAACTAAGAAGGCTCTTTCAATTTAAACGCTTGGTGAAAGAGCCCTCATTATAGAGTATATACAGTAAAATGGCATGATTAATTAATCGTAATTATTAGGAATATCTTCTACTCAGCTGAAGATTTGATCTCGTATTTTGATTTTGTTATCGATTGTTTAAAAATCGGCATATTGTGACAGGTTGGAAGGATAACATAAGATGAAGGTCTTCAATCAATGAGACCTAAGTGAAACGCTGTCGATTTCGGTCCGTCCGACCAATGAGGTCAGACCCTCATTACGCTCGTGACTTTTATTCGGCACACAAAATACAATAGGCCCCTAATTTTCAAATTAAAAATGTCTGCCGCAATACAATAGCGCCAAAGCGGGCATCGCAGCAGCGCCCGCCACAGCAATTGTTTTAGAAAACAATAAAACTTGCCGCCATGATGGAAATGTCAAAATCCACTCGCGGATTCCGCCCCGTGCCCGTGGCGTTCCAAATATGAAATTCCCGCACAGAAATGGCGGCGGAGGCAATTTTTACAAATGGCTGCCGGCGGGAGCCAGGTTTGTTTTCTGTGACGCTTTTCATGCGCTGGGGTTGAGCACACACCGCACTCGCATTCGCACTCGCACGTACTGCGTACACACACGCACCGACCACCACACTGCGGTAAGCGGTACGGAGAGAAAAGAGACGAGGCTCACACGTCGTTATCGTTATGTTACGTGTACACTCTTAAACAACAGCAGACTAATCCCCTCGTAAACACATGTTCGGATTAAGCGACGCTACGGGATGATCTCTATTTTCATTAGTCACAACCCTTAACGTCAATTAATCTCCTCATCCTCCGTGACTCCGTGACCTTCGTTATATCAAGTAATTCGAGCCCCCGACTTATATCTTTATCACGAAAACTAATTTGCATTTAACAGAATATTTTCTAAAACCTCACGTTCTAAGCGAGTTTGTCCTTCTATTTGAGAGGGTAATATGTCCAATAAGGGCTAGTGAAGGTTGGGCTCTAGTAGAGTATGAATAGAGTTGAGATTCCGATTGCTAATAGATAGGAGTATGATTTGTGGTATTGGCTGGGTCGAGCGACTGCGCGGTGACGTTTGGCGTTTGCCGGATTCATTACTAAGACAAAGTCGGGGGTGAGGAGCACGGCTGTGTTAGAGGGGAGGGGGGGCTCACACGAGGGATGCCCTGCCCCCCGCGCGCCTTTCCTCCGCCACACTGCCACTTTCCTAAATCACCGGCAAATGTATTGTACTCCATAGTTTCAGCGCCGCTTCTAATTTATAGGTACTAATCGTCGAGCCACTCTGTTAATCAAAATACTTGTGCGATCATTTTTCACGGCTGTTCGTTACGGCGTCTTTTGTCTCCGCATTTCAATACGCCTCCCTGAGATTAGTACCTCGCTACGGTGACACTTTCATGATCTAAACACTTCAGATGCTTTTTATAAGCTTCTCATTATGGTTGTACATCTTCTTGAGAGGTTTAGTAACAGAGCGGTTCTTAATATATTTATTTATGCAGACACTAGCTTCTGCCAACGGCTTCGCCCGCGTGATAGTCGAAAATTAGCCCGAGGGAACATATTCCCGGGATAAAAAGTATTCTATGTGCTATTCCTGAATATAATTTATTTCTGTGCCAAAGTTCATCCAGCCGAATGAAGAAGTAACAAACACACACTCACAAACTTTCGCCTTTATAATATTAGTGTGATGTGATTAGTGTGGTAGTATAGTATGTCGCTCCGATGTGTGTTGCCCAATTTCTCACGGGACATGGTAACTTTAAAAGTAAATTATTTTCTTTCAAGCTCGTTGCCTCGCCTTTATGTCAGTGTTCTACATCTGACTGCGAATATGTACAATCTGCACATCATATCTTATGGGAGTGTATTCTTTGGCAGAATGGACGTAATATTATGTTGAATAATGTACAGGCTGCATCAGGAGTTGTTTACTATACGGACCTTGTGGAAACTAGAACAAATTTCCGTGCGTTCAAGCGTTTTTGCCATACCTATTATTGGAACCAAATATAACAGCTCACAATGTTAGGACCCATTAATATGTATTAATGCTAATTTTTTATCCGTGGTGCTAGGCAACTGGGCTTATCCCAGTTGTATATGACCCTTTGTGCCTATTGGCCTTGTTTGTTCTGTCTCCTGCTTGATATGGAGGGAAGTGGAAATTTTCGTTTTTCCTACTCCTCCGTTATTCTTTTCTGATTAATTTCGTTGCGGGATCCAAGACAGTTAAATTCATTCTCCGGGACTTCGTCGAGCTTCATTGCCTCGGCGCTTTTCTGGTGGCTGCCACTGTTGATTCTGGCTTTCAGGAGTTGCAGTGGTTTGGGAATAGTGCGGTGGGATAGCCCTCTCCGATAGTTTAAATTAGTAAAATACTTTTCTAGTCCTTCAATATAATCAATTCTAGCAACTTGTCTCTTCCTTAAGATGCCGTTCCCTTTGTATTATAATAATATATAATTCCTTAAATAAGTTACTATCTAAACTATCCTGCTGCTGGGCAAAGACTTCACCTAAATGCTTCGGAGAATGTAAAAACTAAGAAAAATTATAAATGATTATTTTTCTAAGCCACCCCGAACCTGCAGTATGCATCTAGGCCGTCTCGCTTTCGTAGTATGTGAGAATTTAAAATAACAATGAACACAACAATGCTGTTCAACATTTTTCTACTAACAGCCGTGAAACACACCTAATCTTCCTTCCTTCGCAAGCAAATCTTAATAATGTTATTAATTAAGCGTTGTTTCGTCGAGACAGGCATGCGACTCACCGGTAAGATGGGGCTGCGAGCCGGGGCTGTAGGGCGACTTGATCTGCGGGAACCCTGCAACAATCACATCACTCATTAACTACGGGTACCAGGGTAACAAACAACACCCGCCAGGAATTCCAATTTAAAAGTGCTGCTGCGAAGAGTCACCTGGAGAGAGGAGCTGGGATGCTTGCTTATTACATTGTGGGACCGGGATTGGCAATTACTGTTTTGTTTAAAGCCTTAATTAATTTTATTTTGGTTAGGTTAGACCAGAAGTAAGGGTGAGTTTAAAAGGATATAAATGAAGTGTGCAAGAATACACTCTTTTGTCATATCAATAACATTGCTGACGTTGAATCGTTTCAAAATCTCACATTGTGGAACTAAACTAACAAAATACTAAACAGCATTTTGTTAGACTAGCTCTTCTTAGCAAAGTAATTTTGGTAATAGTTTCGGGACATCGGCGCTGGAAAGCGATTTTGTAGTATCTAGAAAAAACGCTAAATTACTTTTTTGCATAATTGAAATCAGGAAAAAATACTGAGGGCCTGAGTAAAGTTTTTCTACTACATATTTTTATGGTATCATCGACACACATTGACTTTTTCTTTTCTTTTTTTGTTCTCTTTCTTTTTCTTTTACTTTTTCTGTTTTTCTTTTCTTTTTATTCTAACCATTTTAACAAAACATACTTCAAAATGCAGTATAAAATCGACTATTTTAAAATGTTTTATAGATACAGCAAAAATGCTATAAATTAGGCATTGAGTTAATAGGTTACTTACATTATTACCTCAATGAAATTAGATAATACTTTTTTGGCAGTCAATGTACATGGACATTGTCAATAGGTAAATGACGTCATAACAATAACAACAAAATAACAATTTCATTTCATAGTTTTTAAACGTTACTAAAAGTATTGACCTTTCCAGAGCAACTTCAGCCAATTTAAAAGATATTAATTAACTCATCATATATTCACAACAAGCCAAGGGGTTCCGCATTACCCAGTTACTTAGTTGTGGAGGTCAGATAGGTAGGCGCTCCATGTAAAACACTGGTACTTAGCTGAATCCGGTTAGACTGGAAGCCGACCTCAGCATAGTTAGGAAAAGGCTAGGCAGATCATGATACATTCACAACAAGATCATAAGCCATTTTTACGACTTCAAGAATTTAATAAAAAACATAATCATTCATCTCAAAACTATCATCGTATTGACGTCTCCGCAATCGTTGTGAAATCGTCTTACGTTTCAATATTTACTCCGAACAATGCGAGCTAGTTCGAAGACTATTGGGTTACCGACTACCCGCAATACGCGCAAAAACTTCACTCGATGGTTGAGGGACAATCGTTTGAAATCCTCAGACATAGACAATGTGCGCGTAACTTGAAGACAGCTCTATTGAACAAGGAGTGGCGCACGCGCAGCCAGGGCTGCCGAAAAAGGTATAAATATACCCAAAACATAATTGTCAATTAGAAAATGTTTTAGTACTTAAAGAATATTAAATCATTTTTATTTTCACGCAATTTTTATCTATGGTTTCTAAATCGATGGTCGAGACGACCAGACCACATAATCTTAGATAGAGGCACAGGCATATAATAGCAAAAGATATAGGTAGTCGTACCGTATAGAGTTACACAGCACATAATGCCCAGCACATACAGAATTATTAAAATCGATAATATTGGCATAATGACGAGTTATTTTCTTACTAAATATGCTTTCCTACTAAACTACTTCCCTCACACTTTTTAAACCTTTTTAAGTCGTTGTGAGTTAGTCTAGAAATAGTGAAAGATCCACTCTACCTACACTATGTAGATCTTACTCGAAATTAAAATATTAACAAAACAGAAACATTATAGGGTAACATGCATGTCATTGGAAGGCCTCCCACTAGGTGGACCGATGACCTGGTTAAGGTTGCGGGAAAGCGCTGGATGCCAGACGCACGGGATCGGTCAATGTGGCGACGCCTGGGGGAGGCCTATGTCCAGCAGTGGACGTCTTTCGGCTGATATAATGATGATGATGATGCATGTCATTCATAAAAATGATATCTCCAAAAACGCATATCCGTGTGACACCCCTAGCCACTTCAAACGGCTGTCAGTTACCTGATTGTCGTACAATTTTAACAATATTAAGAGAAAAACCGCAACAAAAGGCGAGTTAAATACTTCCTCAATTATGTTAGGTGCAAGATAAATAAGACGGGGGCAGAGTGACCGCATTGTGCGCGAACAATGGTGGTAGAGTGTGCTCACTGCCCAGTGTGCTCCCAGCTTTGTGCTGTTGGGTTAGGTCAGCGAGGCGCTTGTGAAAGTCGGCTCTGACCTGAAAATCTTGAGTCGTAAAGAATATGTTATGATCATATAGTGTAATATAGTTGCTTAGTCTATTTAGAATCTGGACATATTTGTAACCCTTTGAACGAATTCGATTTTAAAGAAACCATTAATTTATGAAAACACTGTATTTGTAAAGAAGATTTTAGGTTTAAGCTAATTTATTTGTCTCTCTCACTCTCACAAACATTCATCATCAAATTCTGGGTCTAGAGCACACCGAAACTCATATTAACGTTTTTTGGTTTAGCTACTAACGTTAAAAGCTTATTGACTATCAAAAGTGGTTCATTGTTGACATTGGTTGCGCTTGCGCAGATAAGCCGTATTGTCTTAAACTCTTAGAAACAAGTGGCAAAAAATTGTATGCAGAGGATGACACGCTCTTGACTCTGAGTCAACAGCGTGCTGATCGTGACAAACACTTCATTGGGCCACTTCTAGACGCGTTGTCATTAGTTCACTTTGCTCTTGCGCAAGGCCTTTTGTCTCATGTGCAGATGACAGAAAAATTGAGATCGGATTACATAACAAACAGTATACGTTCAGCATTTGGTATAGATTTGAAAGGTATTATTATATGTGGTATTTTATTGAAATGAATTATAATTGCAATTAAATTGACACACACCACCAATTACACCTCTTTCATATTAATCTGACATAACATTTAATCAAACCATAATAACGAAGTGTACAAATTACTGAACCCAAATCAATAACGTTTAATATTAACAAGAGGATCTCCACATCGAACCACCAATTACCCATCAGACATAATTAAACATAAAAATGTTTGCTCACAATAGGCTTGGCTCAACTAATACTCAACAAGTCAGCCCAGTCGCCGTCGATCGCTCCATTGTCGATTCGTATCAAATTCCTTTCCTTTAATTAATACAAATGTTAGGGATTTAATTGAGTCTGCCCCCACTCGACACTCAAGTCAATCAGTCGTTCACTCGTTCAGTCGGCGGCGTCGTGACAGCGCGACAACTGAACCAAGACTCGACAAGAACCCGCTGTAATGACTCATCATCATTATTTTATTTTATTTCTATCGACACTCGCCTGTCAGCTGTTTTATTTGTTGACTTAATTGTTGTATTTCATTGGCGTGCCTTTGAAAAGGAAATTTGGGTCGGCATACTCAAAGTTGACTGTAATTAGGTAGGTATAAGCTGATCTTGTTCTGGCATTCTACTAAGTATCCAATTGTTATTCTTCTTTATGAACATATCTATTACAAACGACGTCCATAAAACGAAAGTATTTAATATGGAATAGCATATAACGAAAAACAGAACAAAGACCAGCATAGGTATAAGACCCCAGAAAGCGCATCTTCAAGTTATAACAAGCTTAAGTTCCCTTCGAGAACTCATCCCATAATAAAATTAGCGGCAGCATCTCACAGATTGTTCGTGTAAACTGCTTATAATGTATATTAATTTGCCGCTAACCCGTGTCACATTTCATTAGCGCGGACGCCATCTTGGATTAAACGTCACATTACGATTCCAGACACGTTCTGCCGCGCACAACAACCGTTGTACCGTGTGTGTGTGTCACGTGTGTGCTAGGCTTTATAACATGCCAACACGCTAACATGCTGATTTATTTGATGATCGTGGGTGTGTTTTTTAGCTGAGAGTATTGTTGTCAGGTTGATAAGTTCAGTATGATTTTTGATAGGATTGGCAGGCAAAGGAATACAGGTGTAGGATTATTTATGTTATTTCTGTCTTGCCACTATTCTGTCTCCAGTTAGTTTTCATCAAATTGTCGTCCAATATCTTCCAATAATTTATGAAACAGCCTGATATAAAAATTTCACTGTGAAATTATCACCATCAAAATCTAATTGCAAAATTAACTCCGCCATAATCCGTAGAAAGCTCTAACAATGGGTTTGAAACGAGCAATAAACTTCAAGCGGAATAGAAGTTGTAAACGATTCGCATTCCGGCCGCATTACTGAGCTATATGACGCCAATAAATTAATATCCAATCGACTCGGGGGTTACTTAATTGAGCTGGCTGTCGCACTAAACTTGTAATCCTGCAAGAATGTTCTGTAGAACACTGAGCGAGTTACAACCAGTTTGGTAAGGACTCCATAAAGCCATGCAATTACCCTACACTGACCCAGAGTTGTCCCTCGCGGGGGAGGTGCTCTGTGCCAGTTTACAGTGGCGGTTATACCAGCATCTAATGCGCCTAGCTATTTCAATTACCGCCCGGGCCGGTGGCGGCCGCGTGCCCTCCGCATTTCGTCGGCTAATCCGCTAACAAAAGAGCTCTTATAATTTGAGATGCGAGCTAAGTCCGCGGTTTAAGGTAATTGAAATTTTATTGCAAGTGTTCCGATGGAGCGGCTGTTCATTGAGATTTATGACCAGATGTTATCAATTACAAATAGACAGAGGCGCATATTCTCTGATGCAATCGATATTTTTAGGAATAATTAAAGGGATCATGGCATCGTCATCTTGGGTTAGATAGCCTGATAAATCTTACTTATGATATATCTACAGACATGCCGTTAAGACGGTACCCTGACCAAAAAATCGGCGTGCGATATGAGCATTCCTATTGGTCTAGCGGCACTGGCGGCGCATGAATTACAGTAGTGAATACGCCCAGATTTTAGAATAAATTTTTTATAAAATCGAATTTTGGTCTTTTGAAAAAAATAATTCTACAAAAATGTTCGTTATTAAATTGTCTATCCATTAGTGTTAGTACAAAAAATAATTAATGAACACTTTACGAGGAGATGCATAATATCAATAATTATTTCTCATTTTTATGTTTTTTTGAAAGGAGATTAGTGAAATATATACAACATTTAAAAAAAAACTAAATCTACCATTTTAGAATCAATATTATGTAGAAATTTAATGTATTTTTATTAATTGATATTTCTTTTTAAATAACGAGTAGATAGCTCCTAAAAACAGCACAAAAAATGGCTTGCGCGGCGTTTTGCTCGGGGAACCGCCTTAATTGCAAAAACTAACAAGGAGCTCTTCTTTCTTTTTACCTAACTAAGATGATAATGACTTTGGCTTGAAAAATAATGTTTTGGCTAACGACTGGAATTATTCCTAATAGTTAATAATGTATATTTATGAATTTAATTTTAATTTATTTTGACATTGTGCATGTATTATGCCTGTATTGTTTCAATTTAGTTTTATTTGTTTTATAAAACTGTTTTGCATGTCTGAGGGTAGAAAATATAAGGATCACTTAATATCATAAATAACATCTGTATCTTGTACCTACTTTTTGTGCAAATAAATAATTATTCTATTTTATTCTATTCTTTTCCAAGAATCAATAAATATCGGTTTGTAGAAAAAAATCTTGTAACTCAAGCATCAAATAAAACCGCCTGTTAACGGCTACTGCACATTTCATTCCCACTCAATTATGTCCTCAAAACAGGTGGCATAAAAAAACTGTAACAAAATAATACAGTGGCGTTAACGTTAAAACAACACGGTGTGCAACAACAACAGTCGCCCGCGCGCGGTAGCGGCGCCCGCGCAACCTACACAAACACACGCTTCCGCGAAACTCACGGTAACGCTGTCAAGTGAGTCATTATGTACTTCAAATTAATAATTGTGTTATTTTGGGGATTTTAGAAAAATAATCAGCAATTTTAGGGCGACTTTTGGAATCGTGACTTGTGAATGTTGACTTGAAGTAAGGGTGTAGCTTCCCATAGCTGAATTAATACCCATTTATGGTGTTCCAATGATCTATTTCAAGATTAAAGAGAACTTTACTGGGACATAATGAGGTACTAGCCACTTAATTAACATATCAGGAATGTCATTATCAAAGAAATATTATGAACAACATTATGATCTTGTTTTAAGTTAGTTTGCAACTACCAGATAGCAAAACATAGCGACCTCTGTACATTATTTACCACACTTATTTAGATCATTTTTTAGAAATAAATGTTAGTTTCGATATGAAACTACTAGCATTAAACGTCACCACTAACCATGGTATTCTCACCAATTTAAAACTGACAGATACCTTTACATTATATATTTGGTCTTCATAAAGAGCTATAAAAAAATCCTCAAAAGGAAGGACTTCCTTTCTCTTGCCATCTCTAGATGGCGCTATCAATACGAGCCCAGAATTACAAAAAAATCAGAATAAAAACCCACAAATCCCATTTAAATAACAAAAAGACATTTAAAGTGTCACAATGGGCTCAGCTCGATAATGTGCCGTTTTTGTCACGGTGGCACTCCTGCCTTTGTGACAGAAGTGTCGCTTGTCACAATATTGTGGGACTGGCTGTAGTGACATAGGATTACAATGGGTTAGTGTAAGGGTTACCTTAACCCGTTGTAAGTACCGGTGACCCCGCCTGGGGGCTCGAAGGTATAATTTTGTAATTATCTTTATTATGTTGCATGTGTGTGTTTATGAATTGATTATGTGCAGGTATTTTGAATATGGAAGGCGGTCGATGTTAATGATAGATGGCAGTGACGTCATGTTGTGTCTGAATGTTATAAATTATTTACCTATGTATTTTAACCGTTCCCTCTCTCTCCTTATACGTAGCTAGTAGCTACGGGCGTAAGCCCGGGCGGGCGGGCTTTGCCTGGGCCATATTAATTTACAGCCTTTAACTGTCTAGAATAATGTACCTTTCAAATGGTGAATGATTTTTTCAAACAGGTGTAGTGGCTTCAGAGATTACTCACAAAATTTTGGATCTCTCTATATAATATTAGTTAAGATTTCGTACATGAATTAAATTTTCTCTTAAACATTTTGAAATACAGTAAAATCTTATCCTTGTCCTTCTAGAGTTTCTATTCTCTGAAACAATATCTCGCACTAAGGTCGGCCTTGGTGCGAGATATATATATATAACAGCCAAAGCCATAGAAAAGTGGCTGATTTACATTTTGGACATTGTTAGATACTTTGAAATTAAATTGAATGTAGATCATTGCCAGCAGCGAGTTGTTAAATGTATCGCCATAATGTAGTGAAAGTGATCGAAATTAATCAATTAAGTAATTGATTCGTAATTAGAGCCGCTGATGGTATCTGTTCAGTTATTATAAAACAAGCGAAAGCGGATAATTATCGGGACCATTGGAGGGCACAGCCCTTGTTCCTACCAAAATCATTGACTCTATACAATATACAACCCTCACACTAATATCAACTTAACCCTTCTAAATATAAAGTTCAAATTGGTTCCGAGATTAACAGAAAAAAATAATAAGATAAGCACACAATGGAATTAAGATATGTAGGTGGTATGGTTTTGTTTCGCTTGATTAAACCTGGGAAAAGAGCCGCGGGTGGTGTGAGCGCTAGTGATGGCACAGATCGTACTTATCGCAGATTTTCATTTGTTGTCGTCAATTATTTGTTTTGATTGATTAATCTCGAGAAATGACAGAGTTTGGAAGATTGGATAATGGATTAAGGGAGTGAGCAGCTTAATAATATTGTTGTATTGAGAAGTTTTTACAAAGCTTTTGTCGAAAGTCACACTTTACATAAGAACGTGAATTTCACTGACTGAAACATTCAAACACTCCTAAGTACTACGTAGAAACCCAGTAAAATCTTCGAAAACTATTCTCAGCCTTGTCCAATAAATTGGGGAAAATTTATGTGTTTTTTGCTCACTCCTTCGATAGCCAAATTGAAAATAAAAATATCTTAGGTTTAATATGTAACCAAATTTAAAGATTTGACATAAATGCCGCCAAATTACTACCATACATCATTCGATAAGGTTATCAGCACTAAGTACATCACTAAACTATAGGGGGTCGAGTAGTTAATAGCAGGCAGTTAGCGACCTTTGTACGACGTGTGAAGTGAGCACTGGTACACGCGCAGCAGCACCAACCGCCCTGGACCTACCGCACCTCCCTGCCGCACCCCAATCACGACCACCGCGGAACAAACCCACGGAGCTACACAGCGCTAGCTATCCTGGCCACAAGTCAATTCTATCATAAGCCCAGTCCCCCCTGACCTCTGCTACCGTCGTAAATGTAAGAAGGAATAAGTTGATAAGCAAGGCTTTGGGGGTCTTTGTGTAATGGCCCGAATCGTATAGTTGCCGGAGTAAGCCCCAGGCGAATATCGCAGAAGCATGTTCGCTGTTTTTTTACATGATAAACTAATTCTGTTTGGTTTCGACATTTTGTATTGTTTGGTGCGATTGAGGAGTGTGAAGTTTTAATTAGGACGACATATCATAAAATAGACCAGCTGTATTATAGAATTTTTTACTTATCAGAGCCATATTTTAGGCTCAGCTACATTCGACGAGTCAGGGTCTTCCAAACAATGATCACAAATTGAACACATCGAAGAACGGCCTGTATAAGCCATGGTAAAAGCTATCCAAGAACTTAACCAAACAAACCATATCTATATATAATGGAAACAATTCTAATCCGAACCTGTACACTTACGCAAGCCAGCACTACGTCTAGACGTCTTCACTCCTCCGTCGCTATGATCCGCCTCTAAGTCAGCATTAGATAAACTGGATGTACGAGCTCGCTCGCCAACTATGCAGACTTGGCAGCAAGACGTCGCAGGGGGTACACCTACCCCCCAGGGGAGGGAAGGGGGATGTTATCACGAGCCTAGAGAAAACGATAAAAAAACCAATTGGCATTCACGCCGCCGGCGAGCTTTGATGTCCTCGTAAACACACACACAATATATACTTGTTGTATGGAGACAACGCACACACAGAAACTCTAAGTGCTTGACTAGGGAGATAAATTCTCGTCAAACTTCTTTATGTGGGTATCTATTTTGACGTAGGTAGGTAAGTAAGAGATTCAGAAATAAAAACATCCAAGGAAAGGACCAACAATTAAGAATTTACCGTAAACCTCAAACTGACTGACAGCTTTCATGTTATTTATATGATAACATCACTATGTTCAGCAGTGGACGTGTTTCGGCTGAAATGATGACGATGATGGTACCAATGAAAACATTAACATTCGAAACGGGATATTTACCATGTTTACTGTTTGTTTGTTTGAATATCGTAAAGTCGCAACAAACAGTAAACATGGTAAATATCCCGTTTCGAATGTTAAAGTTAGTATTAGTGACCATGACAGTTGAAAAACTTATAATCAACACATTATAGTGGATTAGATCTAGACCCCATCCTAAACGCTGAATACAATACAACAGGATGTTGTTCTAATTGGACCCAAAAATCTATCTGCCAATAATGGTCATTATCGGCGAACACGACGATATTAGCCAGATGCCTGCAGACTCCGCCACCAGCCTCCCTGACCGCATTCCTGTCAGCTCCACTATTAACTCCCAATTGACGGCCAATGCCGACCCACTTATTACTGACCCATTTAAAAGCAGGCTGTATTAATTACCTAGGAGTTCTAATTAGAAGAATGTTTTATTTTATGAAATTAGTCAGAAGTGTGTCAATGATAGCGTGATGGTTGTCAGGAGAAAATGAAAGAAGAAAATGTGCTTAAACGATCACAAGTAACATGGGTCAAGGACAGGACGATGGCTTTCAGCCATACTTGCATTTTTTATTCATCTTACATTATATATATAATATATGTATTTCAGTCATGAAGAAATTCTAGCCATCAAATTTGTACGTGTAAAAATATTTTTAAACATCCAAGTCGTTTTGGAATAGTATCCAAAAGCAGCAAAAAATATGGTGTTGTTAATAATGTATTCAAAGCAAAACTATTCATTACACGAAAACAACATGTTTTACAAATAATGACATAAAACAATAAAAACAAAATTAAACCTTTTACCTAGCTGTTATTAAGGAGCATGCTTTACAAAGTAACTGTTTTACGGCACTAGAGCGGTGAGTTTCTCGGTCAAAACGCTCTCACTATGGCTGCTTTAACCTTCCACTACAACCTCGTACATTTCAACAATGCTTTATCAACGTTGTCCTTAGTACTAAAACATGACGAAAACAAATTTGCCAGTCCCTATTTAAATTAACCTCTTATTTTTAATAAAGCTTAAAACAATTTCCTAAATACCCCACTTAATAATAATTTGTCCATACCGTAATGGCATCGTCTCTAGAGCTCTGTGGGCTCGATTGTGCGACAGTTAATCAATTAGCGTTGGTCTGAAGGCCTCATTAGTGCCTCATTGCCTCTCTCTGAAGAAACGCCCATACAAAGACGCAGAGAAGCGATCTCGCTCCGTAAGGGCTGAGGCACACAGGGGTCTGGAGTTCATTGGTTCATGTCTTATTTTTTTGCGAGATTTGGGGTCAATGGTTTGATGAATTGTACCTACTAAGATATATGCAAATTCTCTCGTATAAAGTTTAGAATTTTAAACCCAAATAAGTGAACTGATTTAAGGTTTTAATTAGCACATTGGCATCACCCGAGAAAAATCGACTATACATATGCCTTATTTTTCATGGAACAGTCGTAATTTTATGTTGTCCATGAAATTTCATAAAAGTTTTTAAAAGAAAAATACTATCTTTAATGTTAAACAATTAAGGTTGCCCTAGTCGACGGCACGAACTATTTTGTGAGCGGAGTTAAAATGCATGATAATTCATCGGACAAAATGTGCGAAAGAGATAGATACTGTGATGAGCAGTTAGAAGCTAGTTCGCGTATGAATTAGCACTTTTGCAAATTTGTAGCGAAATGGATGATAATTTAGGACGAAAACGAGCGTGCGAAATTTTATAAACAGACCTTTGGGAGAATGGATATCATGACAAAATGACTAAATGTATATTTCCAAAATAAAATTATTTGCATTGTTGAACTACTAATCTATCTTTGTATGGTGGCTGTTTTGCAATTTTTCTTTTTCTTATGGTATTTATTTCCGCCCAAAGATGCGTTAAAAATAGTGTTGAAATATGGAAATTTCGACTCTCATAACTTTCAAATAATTGTCTTTTTTGTTTCCAGACAGGGCTAGATAATGATGAGACCAATTGATATTATTTTTTATTTTGGACGTACATCGTCAACCAGTGGAGTAATCGCCTGACTTCGTTTGTATGGAAGAATGATCGACTAGTGCAATCTTAAGAGGTCATCACGGCACATCATTTCACTTTTTGAACTCGGTTTAGATATGCTGATCGCGTTCAGTTTTCTTGGACAAATCCGCCCTTATTGGTACTTTACCGAAAAATATGTTTATAGAACTTTAAAGATGGGTAAGGGTGTCGTCCCCGGTGTGCCTGTGGCCTGGTTATATCTGACGGAGGCTGCGCTCGGCAGAATCGTTTGTAATTAATTAACAATAAGCGTGCCGTGCCGCCGCCGCGGGCTCCGGGCGCTTCCGAGCCGGACGCCGCAGCGCTGCCGCACCGACATGCTGACGCTTATAGAGGTAGGCTTCACGATAGCGAGTGAAGCTGAATTTTATTTGGACTACTTTTCAAAAACGCAGTCTCAGTAGCAACTATGCTGAAAAATAGTATTGCACCTTTAAAGCGTTTTATACCACATAAAACCTAAGTGTTGCTTATAACCTTCAACAGGACCGATTGCAGTTTTCAAAGCGCACATATGAGAAGAAGGAAGACGTACTCTGTGTAGTCATTAAGATTTCAACGGGTGCATTTCTCTCTCTATCTCTATCAGAAGTCTTTTCAATGCCTGTCCATTGAAGTGTGTTATGCGTGATATTATTCCACCAAAACGTCAAACGTCCTTGTAGCGAAAACTCTTTGAGAATATTGCTGAATCGTCCTCAACACACAAAAGTAGATCTTGTATAATAAGTTGTGCGCTTCCCGCGCGCCGCTTCTGTCTTGTGCGATACCTAAATGGAACACTTTCAGTAGCCTCTAGCTAAGATAAAAAGTGCAAAATAGGCGGCTTATATTCAGCAAGAAGAAAATTAAGGCTATCCTAATACGCGGCAAAATCAAGGTGACCCGAATTCGTCGACAAGTTGAGAATGCAGGCGTTGGCCTTCTTGGTTACAAGCAAAACATTATCAATCAGAGCCTTCGGCTATTTTAACATATAATAGGTTGATATCATTGTTAAATATTGCATATATCGTATCGGCTTATGCCAACTCTTAATCTTCCAGATTATGCATGGAAACCAAAACAATAAAAACCCTTGTAAAAGGTTGACTCAATAAGTTTAAAACTATCTGTGTCATATGAACCGGCGAGGGAGACGTGAACGACGCATTCATTCCATGTGATTAGTAAAGTATTGAGTTACACACTTGTTTGTTTACGTGCCGCTACTGTGCTACCTCTGGTTACATGAGTGAACCAACAAAACAATCTTTTTCATGGTATGTTAAATGGGTATCCAACCATTAATTAATATTTTAATACGGCCCGGATATCCGACGGGGACATTTTTTGACACCTGACCACCAGCTACTGAACAGAGTTGGTTCACTAGAGCAAACAGGAGTACGACTTAATAAACCAAATAACTGTACAGTTAATAAAACACGTAGACTGGAGGTGTACGAGATATTCCGAACATTTCAATGAAGCAATTTAACCCTCGCCCGCTCTAAACAAAAGCGCATTCCACTGACGCCGCTCAGCTCGCTCAGCGCCGCTCCGCTCAGCTCAGCTCCACTCATTGTCCGCAAAAACCTGCTAAATGCTAATCCGGGAACACTCGCCCGGACTCGCCCCCACTTCAGCGTCACCCCGCTGTCGCCGTAACGCCCCGCTGCCGCTGGGCTCAATTCTAATGGAGTTTTTTAAGAAACGCAGAATAATCGTTGCGAGAAGAAAATTAAGCCATCTTGGGTTAAAAAGTCCAAAAGTGGAGTGTGTCGCAGAGGGTGAGGCGGCCGGTGGGGGCAGGGGCGGCAGGGGTGAGCTATAGATTTTTCGGGGTGCGTTGTGTCGCGAGAAAACAAGCGTTTAGACGATACTGTTGCGACAATTACTGGGTAATGCGATCCGACGCGCAGACGTGTGAAACGTATCACGTAGCTGCTGACATATTTTGATCCAAAGAGGATGTACTGCTTCTTCGAGGTGATTTGTGACAAAAATATATAAAAATTATATATGTGTGGCCTCAAATGTATTCTTCTGAAAACAACCGGAACCTAATTCGGATTTCATTACTATGATCATTATTTCTTGTATAGGTGGTCTCTATCGTCAAATTAAATAAATGCATTTGTACGGTTATCTTTATGAATGTATTATATCATTTAAGACTCGGAAGGCAATTATAACGAGCCAACGAGCCAGATTATATGTGTTTAAAGCTGTTATGGAGATAAAATTGTATTTATTGACACAATTTTATCTAATAAAGAAAACTATCCAAATTTTGAAAAAAAAAAACAGATGAAATGAAAACCAAAATATATGGACAATATAAATTAGCTGTACCGAAAAAAAAGCACCCAATTACCGTCGAACTTCCCTCATCCCTAAACATTGGCGAGAACGACCGAATTAATATTCGCCATTAATAAATAAATAACGACTCTAACAAATTCATTACTGCGATACGTTCATAACATTTACATAATAACATCATCTCAGCGTTAAATAACTCGTTGTAAATAACAGCCCAATTTATATTCACCCCCCTTCCCCTATATTATCATAATCGGCCCTTGCTTTACTTCACAAGTCAAAACGAGACGCAGGATATACTGATACGTAAGCCTAAAAGAGATGGAGGAGGGCTATTTGGTTTCGGCTGAAATATGAGCGAGATGTTAGGTTTTTATTGGAGTTTTCAGCGTGTAATGTGTAATGGGGATGAATTAAGGGCATATCGCAGTTTATTGAAGACTGCTGTATGTAAGCCGGTCATGAGTTATTGTCGGGGAGCTGTGTGTGGAGTCATTACTACTGGAAGCTGCGGAATCACAAGATATGGGATAGGGTATATTATTACAGCGTTACGTGTGGGTATTAGTTGTGTACGACCCACTTGCACCCAGAAGTTAAGTCAGTGTTAGTTGCTAACACGAGGTTAAATTCAAAAATGGTCATGCCTCATCTCTATATTGTTAAACCTCGTATTAGCAACTAACTCTGAGTTAAGTTTTTCATGCTAATTGTCCTTAGGCAGCCTTTCTTGGCTTTCTCTTCATAATGCTATGGAGAAAGCTACGGTAATTTTTCACATAACCATGGGTGATGGGTGATGCTCTCAAAATATTTATATTCTCATGGTAAATTAAATAAAAATAAGTACCTACTTGAAATTGTGTGCACATCACATCATCAGCCTATTAATGTTCCCACTGCTGGGACACACGCCTCCTCTCTGTGAGAGGGAATGGGCTGTAATCCGCCACGCGAGCCCAGTGCGTGTTGGTGGATGTCACATTTCTTCGAATTTTTTTATTCTAGGACATGCCGGTTTCCTCACGGTGTTTTCCTTCACCGTTTTTAAGAGCAATTTTGATGAAATAATTTACACGAAGTTCAGCGCCTGCTTGGGTTCGAACCCACGACATACAACTTGTAAGTGGCGGCCGTTACCACTGGGCCACCACTGCTCGTCCAATGTTATGCATATTATATTAAATACTATTGTCTTTTCAAGCTGCCACATTACAAATTTAAATGGCGCGCAGTAAAGCTTTTCTGCTCAGCGAATAAAGCGGGTTATGTTAATTTTAGTGCTAACTGACATTAACTTATGTTTCAGTTACAAACTGAATGGACATAGAGTTAAGAAGCTTTATTTTATACACAGTTTATTTCAATTGTATCTTCATAATACGTTTTTATAACGACTATAATTAGTTTGCTTAATCGCACATAGGAGTAATAGACTAGTAGGAATTCTACAAATTCAAACTAGAAATATTTTATTTCTTATGCAACGTCAAAAGCTAGGTGCACAGCCTTAGTTGGCCGATTCCTATGGAGAAGAACCGGCAAGAAACTGCACGGTTACAGGCAAATAACTACAGATATGTAGAAGCAGCTTCGTACACTCACGCTACAGAACTCGTTGTACATGCTAATGTCACGAAGAAACGAATATCTATACTTCTAAAACTTGGACTATAATTTACGTGGGAAAGGAAACTTTCAGAAGCAGCGTACTTATCCATTTTTATTCAAAAAAAAAATCAGCTCCCAGTAAAACAAGAAAGCCCCCCTACGTCACACGCCACACGTCACACGTCACACGTCGCGCCAACACTCACAGTTAGTATTAAAGTATATTCTTAATTCTGCACAAAGTGTTCAGCGACACTTTGCTCCACAAGTAATGCGCGGGAAATCTCCTCGCAGCCTCGACAGGTCGAGTGTCCTCTATTATTGTTACTCACACCACACACAAAACACAACCATATCACTTAAACCTCAAGGTCTAAATTAAGTCAACGCGCTGATAGTTTCGTTTTCAGGCTAATTAGAAGCGCGCGAAGCTGCGCGTTGGCTAAATAAATTTGAACCCTATCGCCCGCCACTAGAATATAAATTGGTGTTCACGTCTGACTTATTGTTTGTTTGCTAACTGCTAGCGAAAGTTTAGTACGACTGTTGGTTATTTTGTGACGATCTTTTTTACCAGGTTTAATATAATGTGATATTTTTCAAAATTTACGTACTACGTTTATTTAGGTATGTTCAAAATTTGTATGCATTTGCATGAACTAAATCATCCCCCTACTTATTTATCCGTCATATGATTTACCACAATCGATCCATTAACTCTCACCAACCATGGAACACTCATCCCCACTTGTACAATCAGCCCATTCTAACTAAATATTACAAATAATACATAAATACAAACAATATCAACGTATTCCACGAAAAAAAAAACAATTCAAAAGGTATCCTTATTACAATCGAACTCCCACTAAGGCTACGCCATGCTACGCCACTGCTACGCTGCTACGCCTACGCTACGAAATGTGCTACGAACATTCGATACTGTTGCATTATGAAGATACTACATTGTTTTCTACTATTAATCTACCTACTTTTTCGCATCTACGATGACTCCGGCTCCCAAATTAACCAGTATTTCATTTTAGTATATCAGTATTTTATTTTATTGTTTTTGTACTCTATGCAGAGTCTGACCTCCACAACCCAGTAAATGGGTAACACGATACCTCTTGGCGAGACTGCTCTGAGATTGCTGGCTTCTGACTACCCTTTACGGCTACACGTGCTCTCCGAGGCGAGGCGGAGTCTCGGTATGTGAGGAATGGTCATCCATCCACGGACCGACCTCGGCAAGTGTTGCTTAACCTTGAAGATCGACCTATGTTATTATTATTTTACATAATTTTATTTCGCGATAAGTATTATTTTATTTCATTGAATTTTTCTTCTGCATAATTTATCCTAGTGTTCCTAGTTTTAATTAATGTATAAAAATAAGTACTTATGAGCAGATCTGGGCGTTTCTCCTAGTAGTGTGAAACTAGCTATTAGAGTCGCGGCGAGGTTCTTTGTGCCGAGGTGTCGGGCCGAACACTCTCAACACCCTCGCTCACACACACACCCCCGCGCCTCGATGTGGGGTGTATACACCCACGTGTGTGTGTATGTGTGACGTAGCATTGTGCAGCAATACTAATTGTTGTTTTATCTTTGATTTGTTGATGGTTTACGTTGCTAATGAGTAGGTAATCTCTATGTAATGATAAGCCAACCGTGTACTTGTCGTTTGGAACTTAGATTAGGTAAAGAACATTGTGAAACAAACTGCTGAGTGTGTCGTCTATTATAAATTTATAAGCGATAAGTTGTGAGTTGATAGCTAATATTTGTCAGTTTGAAAGATCTTTACTCAACTCAGTCGCCTTGACAACCGAAAAAAACTGTCGATTAATCTCAACAAATAACATTCTGTAACTGGCAGTAGGATGATTCGAGGTGGAGTCGAGTAGGAAGACATGACTTGGAGTATTGGCCTGAGAGTATTCAATTCGACGTAGTCAATTGAATACTATCAATATCTGTTACTAGGTTTAACCGCTGCAGTATTCTTACTGTTGTCACCATCGTCCAATAACGCAAGCTGTCCGGTACGGCACGTCACCGGCACCTATACGACACTGTACAGTACGATACGACGCCGCACGGCGCGGTGTGTAGCAGCAGCAGTGCCACACCGAGGCAAATTACGACACAGTGCATGTTAGTAGATGCAGCGATTTATAATAATGCTTATGTGCATGTTGATAAACGTCTGATCTATAAGTAGATAAGCAGGTAGTAGTAGGCAAATTATTTTATTTGGGCAAAGTATAGACTTGGCCCAGCTAGCAAACAAGTCTACTAGTTGATTCTCAAATGGGCGACTAGTCGCTGACTATAAATACGGCCGGATAGTCGACTTTTTCGGCTCGTAAAAAATGGTGATGTAATGTCTGAAATTTCCACTCAGCCTTTTTAAAAGCTGGTCCTTAGGACCATATCATTAAAAATATACATGAATGTCTATTTCTACGATTTCTAACTATCCGAAGGCTTATAATATTACTGGTTAAAAGAGAACAAGTCAAACGAATTAACGAACATTCTTAATTTGACTACTTAAGAAATAAATAATTACTTATTATATTCAAGAACGAATCGCTCGTTCCTTCCTTTACCCGCTACCGCTAGCTTTTAACACCGACACCACTCCCCAACAAACTGGTTGTAGGAAGGGTTAGCGCACACACACACGCACACCACAACGGAACTCATTATGGTCGCCGCGAAAATGTGTGTGTGTTTGTACCAGTGGTTATGCGAACCAATAACCGACAACCCTTTCGGGTTGGCTCCAGTGGTGGATATACGATGCTTGTGGTGCTAATAATTATATGAATAGTCAGAAACAAAGTTATTATTATTATAGAGAGGTCTTGACCCAGAAATATAGTTCCTGTTTGAAATTGCGCCAAGAGACTTGCTACGGCTTCTCTAGGCTACCTGCCATGTCTAGTACAAGTATTATTATCACTCTCTTATTTATTTCTTCCATAATTAGTCTAAATATAATAAATAGTTGGTTTAAACGTGGAGGTACTGATCCGACTCCGACTGAAAAATTCATTCATCAAAATTTTTTCTTCCGGCAAAAATCACGGTTACAGTGGGGTGGGAGATGGGACTAAGTCGCGGGACAAATAGTAAGTACTACATAATACAGAAAGTTTTCATAGAAAACATTAAAAAAAAACAAATCTCATCAAAGACTTGTGAAAATCAATTAAAATGAAAACTACTTATTGCCAAAAGTCGGTAAACACATAAAAATACTATGTAGCTATTTGAACCTAAGGTGAACCTAAACGATAGCACATCAGTCAGTGTGTTCTCCACCGGAGCGGGGGTCCGCGGGCTCGCTAATAACCCTGCTAATGTGCCCGTCTCATTTGTACCCGATCGATACGGTACCCGACAGCGTATGACCCACATCGCGCTTCGCCGAACTCGTATGCGACTACGGAAACTGTTGTATTGAATAATAAGTGGGGATTACAATTAATAGGAGAATTCAATTAAACAAATTAGGTAGGAACTTACATAATTCAGAATTTTTTTTCAGGGACACCCGTTTGATATCAAGGCTTCTTAAAATCTTTGAGAACTATTGTGACCGTCCTATCAGAGTGACAATAATTTCGAAAGTAAGTTGCCTAATTTTTTGCTTAACCAAACTGTCTTTAGTGCAATGTTTTCTAGGATAAACTGAAACATTTAATTTTGTATTACTATTTTTTGAGTGAATTAGGTTATCTATTTTAATTGACTTTCCAAAAAGGAGGAGGTTCTATGTTTGACTTTATGTTTGTTTTTTTTTGTGTATGTAAACCGATATCCACGTGAATTGTGGACCGAATATGAAAATTCTTTTTTTGTTTGAAAAAGTACGTATATCTGATGAAAATCTTCGAAGGTATACAATAGAACTCTTCAATAAATAACGGCAAATCTCTTGGGATTGCTGCAATCGCATTTCTGTTTATTGTTTATACCATTTCATAACATAACATTACGCCAGTACGCTCTCAAAGGGTACAAGTTTCATGATATTTGGGTAATCTATTTTAGTGTTATAGGTAACTTACTACACAACTTGCCTATTAGGTAGGTACAACTAAAAAGTGAAAAATATTTTTTTTTACATAAAATACTACCGACTTCCCAATAAAAACACTAAAAAGTGAAAAATTACTTTATTTTTGGAATTCGGTGTCCTTAACGCAAAAAAATGGTACCTACGAAAGACACCGACTTCCAAAAATAAAGATATTTTTCACTTTGTAGTGTTTTTATTGGGAGATCGGTAGTATTTTTTTTTGTAAAAAAAGATTTTTGTACTACGGTTTAGATTTCGTTTCCCACTAACTTTTACCTACCCCTATCTAAAATTTTAAACCTTTTGGTTTTGTTATGATAATTTAACAGAAACAAACTACTTACATCTAACCAGCTTCCCACTATCACACAAGGTCTAACTACTTCCAGTACCTCTTATTTACCATTCAACACCAACCAAAACAACAGTCGTCACGTCTCGTCCTTAAATCAATCACCAGAAAAGGTGGCGAATGACCACTAATTTACTGAATACCCTCATTCTGATCCTCTGGCCTTTATCACACATCGCTCCACAAAGAGGCTTTATCTGGCCCTCTTTGTGGCCCACAAAGGCCTATTGGTGGAGGTGTGAGCCTCTTTCAAGCACTATTTGTAAGGAGCTCGTTTTTTTGCCGAGGTGTTGGATGGTGCCTTCAACCAGCTCTCTGCTGATGCTCATTGTGTCGTAAGTAGGTGTGTGAATATCTTTTGTGTCCTAAGTGGATGTAGTCAGACGTTTTGTCTGTAGTTCGGATTTAGGTTTGGTTTTAAGTGTTTTGATTACTTTGTGATTGTGAAATCGATTGTGATCCATGCTTCTGTAATCTATGAAATTACTGCCTATCAGATAAAATTATATGGCTTTTTACACGGTCAAATTAGCCAGTCAAATTGGGTCAATTATTGTTCCCATTATAATAACGACTCCTCGAAAATCGAAAAACTGAAATAGGCTGATCGAGGCTGAACCCAAAGTAAAAAATACAATGATGTGTGGTAAAATGAAGTAGGTGTTAAAGAATATACCTTATGTATCTTGTCAACAAATAAGTATAATTTTACAAGTTGTAAATGTGAAGGTTAATTACGGGTTCCAATAAAGAACCTTAAGTGAGTAGTGAAGTGATGGCGTCGCGGCCTCCAGCGACCTTTATTGTTCTTAGGCCTTGCAGAGCTGAAGCACAGTTGTGTAACTAAGATCATATAAAACAGTTCCCCTTTAATTACTTTATTTTACAAAATAATCATCTTTTTGAACTCTAATTATCGATTTAGCACCTGTTAATCACTGGAAATACGTCTTCAGCTGTTACAATTTATGTTTCACATTATTGCGGTTTTTTTTATAAAGTTTACAATGTAAAAAAGAATTTGCATAAAGGCTTAAAGCTACGTACAATACTATTGAACTAGTTAGGATACTGCAACATGTTAGTAGGTATTTCTTTTGATTGAAATTGAATGAATCAAAGGTTAATTGTTAATATCTAATCACATGAATCTTCTAAAAACACTCATTCATTTCCGTCTTTTTAAATCTCCTTTAGCAAGTGACAGGATATCACATCTTCACAAATACGTATATGATGAACTACTTAACTTATAGAGAGTTCAGCTAAGTTCCACTTAGTTAATGACGTGTCTGTAATAACGGTAAGCCAATAACGAAGAGATCGACGCGCGCGCATCCCGGCGGCCATTGTGCAAGCTTTGTGCGCCGGCGCTTTGTCTTAGCAAGCTCTTGTGCTGAGATACACGTGTGATGGGATCAAAGGAGATGTTAATTAATTCAATAGAAAGATTTTTACAAAATATAGTAACGTCTAATATTGATAAAGAAATTACCTCTCTTTGGTCAAATATAACACGGCTATGTTAGACAAAATTATACAAATAGAACTAGTTTATTATCCAGTAAATAGGAGGATCTCTAGGTACAAAAGTTAAATTTCATACTTAAAGCATCTCGTGTTGTCTCAATCTGTATTGACACTAAGTTACAAAATATTATTTAACAGTAACTATTGTAGCTGCATAAAAAATGTATGAGCAGAACAACAATCTATAAATGTAACCTCTCCGTCCTCTCTTGAACCTAATTAAGGTAAAGATACATAACTAAGGGATGATTGTCAGAGCAAGAGTAGTATTAAAAAATAAATAAATAGTTTTAAAATAGAGAAATGAGTCGTTTGAGCTGACACCAACCCCTGCTTGCTACTGCCGATTATAACGGCCTACCACACATTGATCTTCTAAATTTTAAAATTCAAGTTTATTTATATTTCAATGTCATATAGCATCAAATAAAACTCTTTATAACAGTATTTTAGTATTACTTACTGTGTTTAGTCTTTGTATGCAGTTTAGTTATAGTTATTGCATATGGCAAAGATTTGCAAAGAGAATATATTAACATAACAATTGTAAATCTTAGTTTATGTTAAAATATAACTTCCTTCCTCTAATATCAAGGTTTTCTTTCAAAGTTGCCCAATGTAGGTACATTCATTTGATTGTTAACAAGCTTGTAACAAAAAATAAATTAATGATAGGTGTTATTCACAATAGTACAAAAACCCACAGGTGCCTATATAACCAATTAGGTAATTTTTGCTGCTGGTAACTATACATAATAAATTAAAGAAAAAAATATTGTTTAATTGACAGCCAATTTCCTGCCCGGTTACAATAAATGCAATTGGTAATTAATCCGGTAATAACAAGCAAGATTTAATTCAAGGACTGATATAGCTGTAGGTTGTTATAATATATAACACTGGCCGAACAAAATTTAATTCTGAATCAATGGGCACGAAAAAAAGAATAAGTTTATCTTACTAATATTATAAATGTAAATGTTTGGATCCCATACATACATCCATGTATGTTTGTTACTCAATCACGCCAGAACGGCTGAACGGATCTGGATAGAATTACTTTGGCACAGAGATAGATTATAGTCTGGAATAGAACATAGGCTACCTTTTATTCCAGTATAATGCTCCCATGGGACGATAAAACACACACTTTTCACGCGGGCGAAGCCTCGGGCAGAAGCTAGTATTTGCATAATTTGGTAGCATTCATCTCATTAGATATAGTCTTTACTTACGGTAGATAAATGTTATACAGTACTTGTTGTTGTTTTAATACCTCTATTAGAATCTTAAATGTAGCATTTCATCAACTG
Organism: Orthosia gothica; assembly: GCA_949775005.1. NCBI lineage: Eukaryota > Metazoa > Arthropoda > Insecta > Lepidoptera > Noctuidae > Orthosia > Orthosia gothica. Next base: position 33,370,453 of record OX459044.1, read on the forward strand.
ATAAAAGTAGTCATCCAGTACTGAAAACTGGCGTCTCCTAATTCACGGCTGATGTTTTTAATTCGTGTCTAATAAGAATATTATTTCATTCATTTCCAAGTAAGCAGTCGGCGTCAACGCATTTTTCTGGTCTAAAACGGGGTCAACAATCTCATAGAATCAAATAAAATTGGTATTTACATCTTTATATTTGAAGTTACATATTTTTAGTTAGAAATTAAAATCAATGTTAATATAATAATAATGTACCCAGTGTCATATGACACCACACATGAGGTGTAAAGCCGACGCATCGCGCCGGCGGCGGCGGCAAATCTGAACCGTTCCTTTGGCGTTTTGATTCTAACTCAAGTCGGTTTTAATAAACCGTTTAATCTCTACAAAAAAATATCCTAATCTACGAATATGATAAATATCCTCATAACTACTTCCAATTAATCAAAATGTTTCAAATATCTTCGAAAATTGGCAATGATATTAATTTTATGTCTTGGTATACATTTCCGTTCTTTAATAGTGTGAAATCTTTGTTAATCTAAAGTTTTACATTAAAACGCCAATCTTAGTTCAAAACTCTTCTGAAATATATTCAAACTCTTCTAGGCAAGCGTGCTTCAATCACATCATCGCTTACCATCAGGAGGGATAGTAGTCTAGTGCGAGACTATATTTACTTAAAAAAAACAACTCTTATCAGCATCATGCTCTTACAACAACCTTACTTTAGACTAAACTTAAATCTTTAATTATAATAACCAAACAATTCAATAAAATAACAGTTGCCGGCTGGTTCAACAATGTGTATTCGTCTAGACTGTAATAATCATAGGATATCCGAATCAACGCGAATAATTCGCAGATAACATTTGAACACGTATTATGGTTTATTATTACCAACAATTGGCTGGTTGGCGTACAAGCGGAGGTAACCCGAGCCGGCGGCACGTCAAAGCAGGCGGTATTGTACGCTAATTAACAAATAAGACAAAAAGCCTAATTAAACGGGCGGCACAATACCGCCGCGTTAATGCGCGCGATGCAGCCGCGTAGTGCTGTGAGCACACCGGCGGCGGAGCGGAGCGAGCAGGTCTGTGCTCCGACGGAATGATTCTAAAGCAGGTCTAGAACTTAACACCTCTTCACTTTATAAGGTGAAAGCCCAATATCCATTTAATGACTATTATTTACCTAAACTACAAAAACTTCCTCTAACTTTTGGTTTGAGATCCTTTAACAGTATCTGGGCACGACTTTGTCTAATAAACTACCAGTATCTTAGTTTTTTAGCTTATACTATAATTGATAAAATCTATGTATGTAGGTATTTCCTAACCATCCTTAAAAGTATATTAAGTCGTCTGGTTCAAATGCCTGCTAAGATAAGTCTAATAACTCTACTGAGTCACTTTTTTCCAGGCAGCAATAAAGCGTACAAGTTCTGAACTGATTCAAAGTGGCAGCCAAGGTCTACGATCGTTATAACGAACTGTCAGATGGACAACACAACTATATCTAAAGTCTATTGCAGTTATGAGTTGCAGACTGACCTGGTGGCGGATGTAATAGTGGTGGTCCGGGCAGGAAGGCAGCTGCCACGGCCGCCTGGGCATTGAAGGCAGCGGCGTAGGCTACGCGGCTGGCCATGGACGCCGGCAACGGGAACTGCGGCGTGTATGCCGAGCGCGGCTCTCTGCTCTCCGACAGGTTCAGCACTCTGTCTCCATCCCTGTTCTCGAAGTACCTCTCGCGGCTCTCTCGGTTGTCGGACAGCCCCAGCAGCTCCTGGATGGCGAAGGGCGACCTCTGCGGCGCCCGCGGCGCGCTCGCGTTCGCACTCATCGCTTGCATCGTGCTGTTAGCGCTCTCACGCTTGTCTACTCTCAGCTTTACTTTAACATTACTGCATGTATTTTATTGTACATTTGTTTTTCTTATCAGTTACGTTTAATTTATCACAATTTATTTAGGTCGTATTTTCAATATTTCTTATTGCTAAAGTGTTTATTCTGAAACGCACTTTCATAAAGTCTTTTTTCACACTTTCTAACTCTAATAACTATTTGACTACATAAAATTAGGCCGAATTATTAGGAAATTCGAAGAAAAATATATTATGAGTTTTCCAAGGCGGTGGAAAATTCGCGAAAAATATCGTTTTGGTTGAAGTAAGTCGCGACACGAGCGCTCGCCGCGGCGTGTGCAGCGCTTCTGTGCGGCGCCGCCAGGAGGACGGTGCGAACCCCCTGCAGCCCCGAAAGCCGCTACGGAGCCACAATGCCGACACGTCGTATCCGCCGCGCGCCGTGCACCTCGTATGACCTTATGCTCCTGAGCGGCGCCCGACTAGCGCGGTGCCACAAGGCCGCAAGCGCCAGCGTCCCGCGCGCACTTACGCCCGTTAGCACTTGGCGCTGCCGCCCTGGCCGCGCGGGCGGGGCCTACTAATAGCCAATACGGATATTTTGTTACCGCACAGTATTGGCCAGATTTCTTCGCGGGGACACGCCTACTCAACGGCTTGCCACCTGAAATGGAACTTTACCGCTGGCTCTTAAATACTAAAGTGTGTTGCATTGTGGTGGTTGATTTAATTTTGATTAATTGTAAGAAATGAATAGGGCTTGGGGGGCTAGCGGGGCGGGCGCGGGGTGGAGGGGTAGCTCGATGGCGGCGCGTGAAAGGCTGCGTCTGCTCATAACACTGCATTATCAATCATTGGTCGTTTCTCTGAAACTCTACCTGCTGCGCACAGCTCTACATAATGACGTACTGTACAAACCTGCCTCTACACTTGTTTGTGCAGCTCTTTTTAATCATAAACGCAGTCATTATAAAATCAATACCGTTAATGGTTCTAACAAAGAAATTATTTATAAAAATAACTATTTTGAAAGACCAAATGTGTAGTAGGTAAAGGCCAAGGATTTTCAGGTGTTTCAGAATTTCTAAATAGGTATATATATATTTTAACTAGGTATGGACTTTTTAATTTTTTCATTTTATATTTGGTAATTAAAATAAGACTTCATTAAAATAAAATTTCTTTCAATAATTTATTTCACTCTTCATGACGGCAGATGGTGCTGCATGCGCAAGAGCATGCACAGTATAAGAACTAATTAACTTTGCGGCCAATTTGTTATTATTTAAAAATCGTCAAAAAATAACTAAGTGTGAAAATAATTTAAGGTGCTTTAAGTGACCGGCAGGATTTTATATTTTTCTTAAAATATACAACGTAAGTAGGTATAGATATAATAAATAAAGAATATAATAGATATGTCCGGTTTGATAAATAAACAATTTGGAAAGAACTTATTTCTTTCTCCAGGAAAGGTGCTTAATTTTGTTGGTATGCTAACTAATTGTCTGATCTGGTAGGTACCTTATCAGAAAATCAAAGAAGGCATAGCGACGATGAAGTGACAAGAACTCCTAACTGACATTTTTGCGATTTTTTTTTTTTTTTTTTTTTTTCTTTTTTTTTAGACAATTATTTAAAATCTATCTACGTAAAAAAAGTAAAATCGCAAAAATGTCAGTTAGGAGTTCTTGTCACTTCATCGTCGATAGGTAGATTTTAGGTAGCTACCTGTATTTCAAATGATTCACTGACTTAAGTGTCAATTTGAAAATAATGAATTAATCGTAGACACACCTTATATAAACATGAAAAATAAGTTAATAACAGACTGTTCTACCACACTCTCGTCTGTAATAAGTCATAGACGTCCTGCTAGTTGGTAGTTAACGTTCTCGTCCGTCGGCTCTCTGTCATTTTTTCATACTCATCATCAGCTCGCTATTGATGGCCTCCTAGTAGAAAAATGCACTCAATAAAAAACCTTGTAAAAGCTGTCACAGTATTATCCATACTAATTATTAGATATAAATGCGAAAGTAACTCTGTCTGTCTGTTACCTTTGCACGCTTATAACGCTGAACCGATTAAGATGAAATTTGGTATAAAGATGGAAAGGACATAGGATCGATTTTAATCCCGGCAAACACCTTTAATGGGAGGGGGGGGTGGAAGTTTGTAGGTTAAACTAATAATTTCTCAAGTAAGGCGGCAAATACTCCTACAATATTGTGGCGCGAAATAAAAAAATAGGCTATGTGAAGTACTAATGCTACGCAGACAAAGTCGCGGGCAACAGCTAGTCATCATAATAAAACACACAAATTATAATAATGGCACATCAAGAGCAATCCTCATAATAAATACTTCTCCGGCGCTAATGTTGTAGCGTTTTGTCTATGAGCACAAATAACAGTGGTGAGTCATTTCTGCATCTTATTGAGATGAGATGTATGGCATTTCGTAATTTTCAGTGAGTCAGCCAATCCGTTTTGAACTCGAGATTTCCTAAATAATGATGTATATAGTGAAAACATAAGATCATATAATATATTCAGGCACAAATATACTAAATATTAGCCTATGCGTTCAGTTGTGTAAAGTGATGGCAAATTAGAAATACACACGGCATATAAAGAAGACTGGATGATAGAACTGTCCATGAACAAATAGCTAAACAATAGAAATTCACGTCATTTAATCGCTTTACATTTATTGAAAGCCGTCACTAATTCAATTCTTAAATTTGTTAAACTCAAGACCACAATATATTTCAGCAATTTTTTATTGAACACAATGGTCAGACAGGGCATTAAGGTGGGTTCTCACGGGGTAGCCGGCGGGGCCGGTGCGCGGGCGGCGGTGGAGCGGCTCGGCTTACGCAGAACAACAGACAATGCCACCAGGGCCACAATCTCCAGGCCCCGCCTTTGTGTTGTGACAGGCGGATCACACGGATCACACCGTCATGTTCACACGACTTGTTCTCTTTGCAGATCTAAGTCGCAGACGTTTTGTGTACCCTATGGCATTGTTGGCAAATATTGTTGATGGGACGGTGTCTATTACTTTGGCAAACGATGGCTGTCTGTCATCCACAGATGAAGACGTAATATAGTAGTAGGTAGGCAGATAACATTTCTGTTAGGTTCCTGAGTACGTCTGTAGTGCTAATGCCGGTGGGCTTTTCTTTCGCTAATACCTGGGTTAAAAGAGGCCAGTTTTTGAAACTAAAATAGCAAGCAAGTAATATCCTGGCTTACTATCCTCGTTTGGTACATATTAGAGCTGTTTACACGATGCTAGGAAATCTTACGCCATTAGCTATACAATCACTTACAATTAATACAAATAATTAAATACTTACTAGTTATAAGTTCGTCTACAAAATAATTCAGCTAGATCCTAACTTCACCAGTCTTGAGCCACGTAAGGCTAATACAGAAGACAAAATAGTATAATGATTGGAGGGAGCTGTATTAGCACCAAAATAGAAGGGCTCTATTAAACTATCGTTCTAACTAATAATCTTGCTCAATTATAAATATGGTATCTAATGTATTTGCAAGGTCGGAGTGACTAGATTGCTAAATTATTAATACAATTTGGTCATCATCAATTGCTCCGCAACCACTAGGGCGCAAGAACAATTAGGGATGAACAGAAAAGTTTTGAAGTATTGTTGGACCTGCTGAAGACTGTATGAATATATTTGTATTGTATTAACTCAATTTCTTTTAGTATTATATAACTGCACAGCACATATGTGAGTACTATGTTCCGACTATAAATCTGTCATTCACTGTACCTATGTGTCGTTCGTTGACTTCTTTGTGCCCTGGCAGTTGAGCGTATCATGCTCTCTCTAATTTCTCTCTGATGGTGGCACATATGTTGGATCATTCGGTTCCCTTCATGATGGTTGAGCTGAGTGGTGCCGATCCATGTGTCATGTTCGTGAACGGGGCGCCCTTTCACGAACATGACGCATATTTTTTTTTTGTTACTCCAGACGCTTTTACGTGCACGTCTTTTTACATCGTTCTCACATACATGTATTTTTCAACAAGAATTATGTAACCAAAAACTTGTAATTTAAACTGATGGCAAAGAGTGTCCGTAGAGTTCCTGCAAATTCTTCTCCATTGAGACCTTCTGACGCTAGCGAATTTGCAACCAGAGTCATCTTTTTATTTTTTTTTGTTTGACAATTCAAAAGTACCTCTAAGGTTTATTTGAAATATACTATTTTGATTTCGATTTTTGATTTTGAAGTGGTCAAGCGCGAGCCTATATTAAATAAAAACAATAAATGTTCGAAGCAACATATTATTAGGATTCAAATATTGTGTTCAGTTCGTGTAATAGTAAGAGATTGCACTGCAAAAATCTGCAGGTATTATTAGATATTTTCAAGCAACCCTACAGGAATCTATTCTACTATCTATTCTATTCTTCTATTCATGAAAATTAAGTTTGATCAAAAACAAAAATACCTGCAGTTTTTTTATTACTTATAGGTTCGCGTTTGACCACAATCTCACCTGATGGTAAGCGATGATGTGGTGGACGATGAAGCACGCTTGTCTAGTAGCAGTAAACTATTCACTCTTGACTTGAAGACTCCCAGGTTGTAGCTATCAGGAAAAACAGACTCCGTACACACAATAAAAGTATTCTCTAAATATTTCGTGCGTATGGATGGGATGTCCACAGTGGGGTTTAGGTTATATTGCTTATCTCATACAACCTTTTGCAAATAAATACAAAGTAACGTTATGCTAAACTTACACCTAAGGATACTGGTTACTTTATACTACTGGTTGTAACTTAACTCTGGGTTTATTATCAAGAAGGATTCAGGATTTTCACTGAACCAAGATAACTTAAAAAAGAAGACGTAGAACTTTTGTGAAATCATACTTTCATTCTATGAAATATTATTTTGTGTCTCGTATTACTTATTATTAATTTTGTCATCGTAACTTTTTTCCAAATACTTAGGTATATTTCAGCTGACTGTAGGTATACATCCCTTTCATTTATTTGAGACACGTCAGGGCACTCTGTGGAAAAATATTATTGCTTTTGTTTAGGATTATGTACCTACTCTTCAGTTTCATTTATCCTTAGGATTCTCGTACTTAAGAAACGTTTAAATTGAAATCTCGATCGTCTCAGCGCCAATCAATGTCAAAATACAAGAAAATTAGAAGCGTTTGACTACGAATGCGAAAGTTCCTTTAAAATACGAGAATTGGTCATTAGTTGATTGTTTCGTTAGGCAGACAGCCGCATCTTAAACAAAATCCACCAGACTCGTTGCCGAGGTAGTAGTTCAATACTGGTTACCTAGGTAGAGAACAAAATCAATTATGTACCTTAAAGGTACCTACGTATCATGGCTATTGTAAAATACTAACACAATAGCAATGACCTGAAATTCTATTAAAATAATAGCAAGTTATTACCAAAACATACGAATAGCAATATCGCAGACGGTATAATGTCACTTAGTTTGAACATGAATAAAATTACTTCCAATGAGGTAATCCATTTATGTAAATAACGAAAGTCGATTATAATGAATAAGTTATTGAAAAACATTGAGCGATTGCCATTGATTTTCATAAGATAACCCAACTGCTATGAAATATAGTTGATTGATTCATTGCGAGAGGAGAAGTAGATACCTACATATGCCTAAACATCTTTTATTTTGCAGATCTTTAAACATTTAGGTTTCAATAAAACCTTTATTACCACTGTTGATTGCTGAATTTAACTTTCTGTCTGACAAAATTGGTCAGACAGAAAGTTAAATGACTGAATGAATCTCACTAAGCAGCACCTTTAATCAAAATGTGTCCGATTCCCAAGGGTACTCCCTGTACCCTTGCATGTTGATTATCATCATCACCCTAATTGTTTCCCCAATTATGTTAAGGTCCGGTATCCAATCTAACCGGTTGTAGCTGAATACCACGGTATTCGAAGCATCATTGCAATCGACCACGTATTGCTGCCCTAGCGATACAATGCGGTCGCACCAAATGTGCCGCGAGCTCAGTGCATTACGGACAGCAAGCGGGTTCTGTCATTATCATCGATTCCTCATTTTAGCGATAGCTTAGCCTAAAAGTTATATAAAGCTTATAAAAGCCTTGTTATATATAGCTCTCAACAATAAACCTTTAAAAGTTATTTGAGTGTTTAACTTAGTAGCGTAGCGGATCCCACCAGGTAGCACTTAGGCCGCGCCCCTACATTTTGGTCATAACCAAGCTGGGCCTCGCCACCACAACATATGATGGACCTCGGATTTTACATGGATTTCTTCAAGCCAGTTACTACGTAAGGGCTTGTCCGCATCACCACGTTGAACACACGTCATATTAACGTGCCGCGCCGCGACACCGCATCATTCCACGTTGACGACGTCCTGACGTGGTGATGGGGACAAGCCCTCAACGACACACTATAGCACTGTAGCACCGGTTATCAGGCTTTCAAGCTTCTGACTACCTGTAACGACTGACGACACGAATGATAGCTAGGACCGACGGTTTAGCAACCTAATGAGTAGTAATGTTTTCAATTATCAGACATTATATGCAGTAAAATTTATCGGCCAGCTCGCAGTCTTCTTCAAATAGAGTAGGTACTATCAGCAGTATTCGTTTCGATCATTTTTCTTTGGATCAAGATCTAAGATTAAAGATATTTTGTTTCATGATTTCAGGTGTGTATTGTAAAACGACTAACATATTGTAGACAGTTTTGTATTGCATTAAATAAATAAATCATAGCCCTAACGAATTTTATAAATGAACATTGATCGGAAAGTAAATGAAAATAAAAGAAACATATACAATAAAAAAAACCTATTTCTACCTATCTCAGGCAACATATCTGTTACAGGTAGACATCATCATCATCATCATATCAGCCAAAAGACGTCCTCTGCTGGACATAGGCCTCCCCCAAGCGTCGCCACATTGATCGGTCCCCTGCGTCTCGCCACCAGCGGATCCCCGTTACCTTCACCAGGTCATCGGCCTTCCACCTGAAGGAAGGCCTTCCAACGCAACGTCATCCGGTTCTCGGTCGCCACTCCAGAACCTTTCTGCCCCATCGGCCATCCGTTCTGCGAGCAATGTGCCCTGCCCACTGCCACTTAAGTTTGGCAACTCTTCGGGCTATGTCGGTAACCGGTAGACAAATGACCTACTAAATCAACTTTTATCTGGAACTTTAGAATAAAAGAAATGAATACTTTTAAGTGTAATATTAATCACAAACGACCTGAAGAGTAGGAGGTTCAATGCTGCTAAAACCCAGGCGTGTCTTTTATCCACTAAAAAGAGCCAACTCCACTCTCCTTCCGAGTTGTATCTGTGCTGATAACGGACCATCTTGGACTTCTTGGCGTTACATTGACATCGACCCTCAATTTTGGTCAATACAGTGAGGCAAAGGCTCAGCTGGCTACCAAAAAGTTGGGGATCCTTGAAGAGGTGAGACGGTACTTCACGCCAGAACTGCTGCTCAAGATGTATCAATTGCAAGTTAGTTCGATCATGTATGGAGTACTGTTCTCATCTTTGGGACGGATATGCAAAATATCAACTTGATGCTCTTAAGTCGATCGAAAAACGGGCCAAGAAGCTCATTAGCATTGAGGCACTGCTCGAGTCAAAGCTCTAGATAGAGCCTTTACTTCGTTGCGGTGTTGCCAGCTTGTCGGTTTGCTCTCGGTAGCATTTCGGGGAGTGTGCGATGGAATTACATGATCATATTCCGCCTAGACCGTTCCATCATGGGACTACAAGAAGTATGGCGATGCGCCATCGGTACATGGTGGATATCCCACACATAGGTACGCACTAAACATTTTGGAAATACTTTCATTATGCGTACAGCTAAGGAGTGGAATTCCCTGCCGGTGTCTGTGTTTCCCGATAGCTACAACCTGTCTGTAAGTCAAGAGTGAATAGGTTACTTTTAAACAAGCGTGCTTTACCGTCGACCACATCATCGCTTACCATACCATCAGGTGATATAGTGGTCAAGTGGGAACCTATCAATTATAAAAAAAAATCTCTTTTATTCATTCCACAGATTTAAAGTAATTTTCAAAAAAAAAGGTTTCCGAAATTAAAGTTATTTCGCACTTAGTAGTGTTTTAATTTCGAAGCAAACAGATCACAGCAATGAGGAATAATGCCCCGCTGTAATTCAGTATCAATAGCACAGGGTGGCACAGGGGCTATTGTGACAGTTACTGGCAACCTTATTATATTGTAACGTCCACAGTAACTTAAGATAACATGTGTGTATTAAATAAATATTTTCATCTTTTTGGAAATAGATTTTCTTTTTCTCTTTTAGTTGCACAACTGATGAGTGGATCTCATGAATTCTCGTGACAAGTCTAATTATCCCAAACACGACTAGGATACATTGTTTTATTACGGAGTTCCGGTCCCTAGCTTCCGGCTTCATTATGAGATTTTATTTGGTACCATTTTCATCAGAACCATTTATTTAAATTTGCTTCGATCGAGATACATATCGCATTCCCTCAAACACTGAGGCGTTCCGGTGACCACCCGTGGTGTTTTTCAGCAATTTTCCACCAAATGATAATTTCTGACTGCAAAAGTTCGACTGTTGATGTAAATACCAAAATTGCTATCTGTTACATCTATTGAGGATTATATTTGAGGAGTTCCTTCAATTCCTTATATACCCCCGCATCGAAACTGGATTTTTTTGAAAGTGGGACCCATTTGAAAAAAAATAGTAATAAAAATGACAGCGTTCTGAAGGAACAAACAAAAAGCAAATTGAGAATCTCGTCTTTGTTTGAAGTTGATGAAAAAAAACATCGAGATGATACCATATAATGACAAAATAGTACATTCTGATTCTGATAAATCTTTACATCTTCTGCATTAATATGTAGAGAGGTAGGTGACACGGATTTATTAGGATGCTATGAATTTATCGCAATGGCTGTTGGACTAATCCCAGTGAATTACAGAAACAATTCCATACCAACAGGCAAGTCACACCAGTGTAAAAGATAATCATTATATCACTATTTTTGTGTGTATTTATTAAATATACCTAGCTAATCGTTCAACGTTGCGTGTGCCATCAATTTACATATGCAACCACATCAAGTTCTATGTGTGCGGTGCAATAAGTAAAAACTTTATGATTATAAGAGCTAACAAACAGAGCATGTAACTCGATCTGTTAGAGTATTGTCAAACTAAAGAAGACTCTTCACCCATTTGGTCCGCGCGCTCTGTCATTTGTCTATGGTTTCGACAAATGATCATTGAGCATCGCGTTTATATATTTGCATTATACTTACACTTACTTTGACCCACCTTCAGTGTTTTATTCTATTTTGTTTGTTATTTATATATTCTTCTATTTTATTTTATTATATAAGTCCTGTTTCCGTAAGTGTGTCCGTGGCATCAACAGTAGGCCCTATCAGGATATCAGCGCAGCGTTATTACCTTTTTTGGATATCGCTGCACATGCTGAGATAGGAGCCTTTTTGGTCTCGCACTGGGTTTTTTATTTTATTATTGTTTAAGTGTATGCTTATTTTCTCGTGTCTCCTGTGCGGGTCACAAATAAATATTTTTTCGTTCTTTTCTTTCTTTCATTTACCCAGTCCCGGCGCAAAACATAGTATTCTCAAAATTCAGTTTAATATTAGGCAAATCTAACATTCGCCATTCCCAAAAATAATAAAATTACCTTCTATAGATATGTATTTTAGGGTTAATTAATTGGTGTGTTTTTGATAATGTGTTTATTCTATAATTTCTTATTTGCCAAGATTTAAAAATTTATGGATATTATACAATAACTTACTTTTACAAATCAAAATCGTTCTTTTACGGATCAATATCTGGTCCACAATATAAAAACATTTTTTATTTAAACTATGTGTTGAAAGATTACCCTGAAAACCTATTTTCAATCGTATGTACTATAATTTAATGTCATCAATATTATTCCTGCTTTAAAATCTAATGCAATATGAACATGGTGGACTGGTGTATTCATTGCTTACACACTATTTAGCAACGGTTATACACATTCCAGGTAAAAAACACTTTGGAAAAATAAATTATTCACATATTTTTCGCATGTTTTTTGTTTCAATATTTCTATGATATGCATTGAAATTAAACAAGTAAAATTTCACAATTTAAAAAACCCCCGACGCATTTATCTTGCGAAAACACCCCGATTTAAACAGTAAATGCCCATAACTTTTGAACGGCTGAACCAATTTTATTCAAACATAGCTCGGTTCATCCGTTTAGGCGCTATGATGCCACAGACAGACACACAGATACACAGCAACACACGTGAAACTTATAACACCCTTTCTTTTTCCGGCGGGGGTTAAAAAAATACTACATACATATATGTATTTTACAAATTATAATAAAAAACATGGCAATGTTTTTTTGGCACCTGTTCTTGGCGATTTGGGTCACATTTGACGAGTCTTTTTTATAGTGCGTCCACACTACACAGACTTTGCAAAAACTTTCATAAACTTCTATAGAATTTTAAATACGATTTCAGGAACAGATTTAGGTATCTAAGCTACTGCAACGAGGTATGAGGCGTACTGCTACAGTGGAGAATGTCTTCAAGGTCTTGGTCTGGAGAGCCATTAACGTCAATAGCGAGTACATACCTTTTGGTTTGCAGACGATGTAACAGTCATGGCTGACACTAGACAGGACCCCAGTACAATAATAGATGATCTTTCATAAGAGAGGGATTTAAACGAACGCGGACAAAACAATGGTTATGTTAAATGCCCATCTATCAACCAACCACAAACCATCAAGATCGAACATGCAGCCAAACTAATATATTATGCACTGCTAACGACGATACCGAGACACGTGAGTGACACTTGGCGGAGGTCTATGTCCAGCAGTGGATGCCTTTCGGCTAAATTGATAATAAGTACCTTCCTTAATATAACACAATGTTAGGACTTATTAATATTAACTAAATCTTTTTATCCGTGGTGCTGGGCCACTGGGCTTATCCCAGTTGTAAATGACCCTTTGTGCCTATTGGCCTTGTTTGTTCTGTCTCCTGCTTGATATGGCCCTCCATGTGGAAGATATGTTTTTTTCCTACTCCTCCGTTATTCTTTTCTGATTTATTTAACCTAACAAAGTCACAAATCTTCGTCATTTACTCCTTTAGATAATCCCGTATATAAAAGTCGGAAAAAGTGGCGAATCATATGTGATAAAAACGGTATTCTTTACAATAAGTTGTTCTGTCTGTCTGTTTGTTTTTTAACTTTTGACGTCTAAACGAATTCTGATGCACACGGGTAATCCATGACCTGGACTAGGATACTTTTTATCCCGGAGTAAGTCAAATTCTCTTTGGGTCTCATTCACAATGATCCTCAACAGAAGGATTGCAGTCAACTAAAGGGCAATGGAGCTGGTTATGCACGGACTTACCTTGCGTGATAGCATCAGAAAAAAGGAAAGCCGCAGGAGGAGTAAAGTTGCAACACAGCCCGAAGAATTGCCAAACTAAGTGGCAGTGGGCTGGACACATTGCTCGCAGTCTCGCACAACGAATGGTCGAAAAGTTCTGTATTGGAAACCGCGTACCGGCAGACGCTGCGTTGGAAGGCTTACCATGAGGTAGGCCGACGACTTGGTTAAGGATACAAGACGCGAAGACGAGACTGGTTAATGTGGCAACACTTGAGGGAGGCCTGTGCACAGCAGTGGACGTCTTTCAGCTGAAATGATGATGATATCCGTCCTAATATTATAAATGGGAAAGTAACTCTGTTTGTTTGTTGAATTACAAGATGACCCAACTTAGAAGAAATTTGGTATAGAGATAGTTTGAGAACCTGGGAAGGACATAGGAAAGCAATTTTATCCCGATAGTGAGTTCGTTTGGGATGATAAAATACTTTTTACACGGGCGAAGCCGCGGGCAGAAACTAGTTCTCTTTAAGTTTGTGACATTCATCACAACCATCCAACCTGGTGTTTAATTTCAACTGCATCTGTTATGGACTTTATTCGATTTGTCAGTATTAGAACACTTCGCTCTTACGATGACCTTTCTTGTTTACTACCAAATCTACTAGACTCCTATTATTCTACAAACCAACAGCCTATCTGAAATCAACGAGAAAACCCACCCATATTACCTCCTGAAATCTGAAGATTAAAATAAATTTTCAAAAGGAAAATCCGAACCTAGGTAGCAGCCCTATTGTAGTGCACGTCGTAGGGCCACCACAAATTCGCGCAACACTACTTTTTATTGAGTGTCGCGGGCGCGGGGCCGCAGCACGGCCCGGGCGGGGAGAGGGGGCCCACCCCGCCCGGAGGGTGCATAATTGCGCGCCCATTGCACCTCTATGCAACCTATGAGCCCCACCAAACTCAGTTATAGGCATTTTGCGACGCGTATCGTTTTGTGTCGACGGCGTCGTTTTATTTCTGACAGATATTTGAAACTGTGTGAACGAGTTGGCTTTTTGCTGCACGCTTCACGCCTCACGGCAAATAGGCCTTCATCTGAATATATGCTATGTTTTCTTTGATAGTTTTTCAAATACGTATAAGTGTACCTATTAGGTAAGGTTTTCTGATTGATCCAAGGGAATTAAATTCATAAGTAGGCACATCTAGCTATTCTAAAGTTGCCGATCTGCAAACAGGACTCGATTTTACACAAAAAATATTTAATTCTGAAGGGTAATGCTAATTATTTTTTTGCCCAAAGCCTTTCTAAGTAACTATAAGAACAATAAATGTATAGTTGAACATCAAATCCAATACCAAGCATGAACAGTACTGAAGAAAATTATATGTTTCTGATATTAAAATGCCAACACAATAGTTATAGGTTTTAATTTATTAATTTTCAAGTATTCGAGCTTCTCCCCCTGAGCAGTGACAGCGACTATGTGGTATAGTGATATATTAGTAGTATATAGTGTTGTGTAAACGCGTTAAGAGCGCGGCTATGTGGCTATATGACTATATCTAGGACTATGACGGCTATATGCTCTCCATTATACGGCATACTAATGACAGAGGGCGGTTGATTAAAAAACCTAAGTTGCGGGGCGTGGCAGCCCTACTGCCACCCGCCGCCCCACATCCAGGGCTGTCACAACAGGATAATGTAATTAGGGATATATTTTTGTTTGATAGTATCCAGATGGAGAATAGAAGCCATATGAAGCCGTTAAGCTAGCTGATATTACCGATGACGCTATATGGAACAATGACGCAGTAGACTGTACTTTGAATTAAATGTTCTAGGTAGCTGTCATTAAGTACATACACGAATGCAGAAAGAGGATATTTAATTATACTTTCTCTACAACCTCTAAGATCCATGCATTATTTCAAGTACCATCATCGTAGGGATTGAAACCATAAAGATAATATGACGATGTTGAAATGCAGATTTGGGAAAAGCGGTGGATATAATTTTATGTGTCTTCCGTGTTACCTCAACGTACGTTATGATTTTCTTACAATCGTTCTATCTAGATAGATATACCGAGACTTTGAACATTAACTTATAACTTAATATTATGAGACAAATGCGGTCTTGTCGCTGATAGCGATATCTCCAGACATTCTTTGGATGGACTTTAAGAACTTAAAAAAAAAACCGGCCAAGTGCGAGTCGGACTCGCGCAGGTAAGTACACGTAGTAAATTACGGTTTACGATTTATGACGTATTAAAAAAAAACTATTTACTAGATCTCGTTCAAACCAATTTTCGGTGGTAGTTTACATGGTAATGTACATCATATATTTTTTTTAGTTTTATCATTCTCTTATTTTAGAAGTTACAGGGGGGGGGGGGACACATTTTACCACTTTGGAAGTGTCTCTTTTGCGCAAACTATTCAGTTTAGAAAAAAATGATATTAGAAACCTCAATATCATTTTTGAAGACCTATCCATAGATACCCCACACGTATGGGTTTACAAATAAACATATACGTATATACATAATATTACATGTTACAAAATTTCAAAGAAGGGTTGAACAAAGCTACTAGATAGAGAGAAACAGAGACTGCCAAAATTATTTTTTCCTCTAGCGAAATTTTAATTCTAGTTAGTGTTTAGTTCCTGAGAATAAATAAGTACTATATAGTACCTATAGAAGTTAATTAAAAAGTCCTCTCAAGTAGGGTCAAGTAAACAGCTCTCTACTCTTGATACTCGTAAATAAATAGCATTGATGCACTATAATTCACCTTTTCTTTTTTTTAGGAGAAAGAACTGACATTTTCAATATAAGCGACATTTAATACTATTTGTTGAAATAAAGTCGCGAAGAAACATTGCTCTCAGATCTTTTAGAACATAAGCGATACGATTTTTTATTAAAATAGTTTTGCGTTACTACCTATAACTTTTAATTATGTAGGAAGGTACCTACAGTTACTATTATGCTAAGTATATCCTCAAGTAATCAACCAAGTTTTCCTGTAAGTGATCAGTTTGCTTCTCTACAATCCATGTAGATATAGAAACAGTTTCAGGTAACGTAAGGTTTTACGATGCTCTTACATTTCCTCTCTAGATTTACCGATTCTGGTAAAACGTTCTAAAATAAGCACTTAGCCAGATCAATAAGGAGAGATGTTTTATGTAACTTTACTCCTTTAAGGATTCAAAATTTGACGAAATATGTGTTAGTTCCATGGAGAACATAGGTAGTAATATTAGTAATATTTGATTGATAGTAGGTAGGTACCGTAGATACCTTCGTTTTTAGGTACCTTCAGTTATTTACGGTCTATGTAGTAGTTTTCATAGAATCAATAGAAATTACATTTGGATTCACAATAAGCAGTTTAGGTAAAATCTTGCCCACACATTTATGTATTCTACCCTACCTATTTAAAATTACGAACTTCAATAAAACTCTAGATCTGCTACATTAAAACAGTTAAATACTGTACCAATATCAACAAATTAGATAAATCACTATCTATTTTTAACTTCACTTACCTGTTGCTGCCAAATCTTTTAGATATACCTACGTAGTAGTAGTAGCACGAAGAGTATTTTTTTTCATCTGCACATTACAATACTTAGAAATTACACTAGTAAACAACCAATAAATTCCAACCATACCGACCGACCAACCGACCATTACAACTGTGCGCTAATAAATTGTAAAACAATACGCACCGGCCGCCATATTAGCGCGGTCGGACATCAAGCCGCGCTATTGTTCCAGCGCGGCCAATAATTAGGAGCGGCGAGCGCGGGCCAATCAGCGCCGCGCCAGCCCGCCGCGCGCTCTCCATTGGCTCGGACAACGCACCAAATTGAACATTAACCCGTCCAGAGCTACGCTAATTACATTGATTGGACATCGAGTGGCGAGCGTTACCGAGCGTGCCCGAAAGCTCCCGACGCTCGCCGAGCGACGCCGACGGCCGCCGGCAACCGTTACTTCGTTACGATACAATGCGCTCTAATTTGTAATTAGAAGCCTTTCACACGGAAGGGGGTCCACATTTTTGAGCTAAGCGTCGAGGGAGGTTATTAGATTGTTACATAAAGTTGAAATTACGCATTCAAAATCATTTGGAGGCGTTTGTGTAAATGAACACAAAGCCATTCATTGGTCGTCATAATATTTTTGAAAGGTATTAAGGACAAAGAAATAAATTCATAATAAGTAGGTGGGCACTATGTAATTCAATGAACACATTAGTGGGTAGTAAATGTAGCTTAACTACTTATTAATAGGTACTGTGTACCTACTATGTCACTGAACCCTATGAAAAGCTTGAAACAAAAGGAAAGAGTCTGTCTAGTAAAAAAAACAAAGATTTGCTGGCTATACTACTTACTACAGGCACAGTATACACATACAGTACCTTCTGCAGGCACAAATTGTACGGCACCAAACTTTATTTTTATCGCGATATACTCGTACCCCATTTATTTTAACTTCTTATTGATGTAGTTATTCCATATTAATTAAATACGTAACTACAGCATGTAATTAACTACAACAAAATTGTTACACGTAATTTTTATTATTTGTAGCAAATCATCATCAGCCTTATAATATTCCCACTGCTGGTACAGCCATCCTCGCTGTGAGAGAGGTCATGAGCCGTAATCCACCACGCGGGCCCAGTGCGGGTTGGTGGATGGCACATGTCTTCGAATTTTTGGTTCTAGGACATGCCGGTTTCCTCACGATGTTTTCCTTCACCGTTTTAAGCGCAGTGGTGATGAAATAATTTACACAAAGTAAGGCGCCTGCCTGGGTTCGAACCCACGACCTACATGTAAGTCGGGGCCGTTACCACAGGGCCAGCACTGCTCTCAATTTGTAGCATATATTGTTATATTCCAGGCCAGTTAAAATACCGTCGACAAATAATTTTAATCTCGTTCGTTATGTTAGAAGGTAATTTCCTGCTGAATGTGATGTCAACCTAGGAACTAGGAATTGGTGATTGTCCCTTTTGTATCAAAATAATAATAAAAGTTACAAACATTTTTCTAACGCTGGTGCTGCTGAGCTCCTCGATCAGGTCGTTTACATACAGGCTGAATAGCACCGGGCAAGTCAGGCCACCCTGTCTCACGCCACTAGTCAGCCTATATCTAGTATCAAAAGCTCGGCTGAGGTCTAGAAAACATGAGTAGGTACACGGATTTCTACTGGTATATTTATAAACGCCAAATCAGTGGATAAACCCCGACGGAACCCAAACTGTGCGTTATTAAGTGCAATATTATTTTCGTTAAAATGTTTCATCATCGGATTTTCGAATATTTTAGAAAATATAGTTGCTAAAGACATCGGACGGTAGTTGGATAGGCTAGACACATCACCAGTTCTGTTCTTTACAATCGGTACAACGGTGGTTTTTATGAAATCAGCCGGCAAGTAGCTGTGATCAATACAAACATTAAATAACAAAGCAATTTTTTTCGAACAACAATGCTGGTGCAAATAACACGTGTTCGACGCTGAGCCCATCGTGACCCGGAGACTTACCCCGCTTCATACCTTTAACACAATGAAACACCTCCTCAGCTGTGACGTGTAACTCACTGAGTTTGGCAGCCGACACCGCCGCCGCCGCAGTCGACGACGGCGGCGGAGGAGACGGAGGCCTCGCGTCACCATGGGCCGAGCGCGTCCCACTCGAACAGCCGACAGTGGTGGTCGAAAGTGCCGGTGGAGGCGGATTAAATTTACTGACAAACATATTTGAGATAATAATTGGATTCTGATCACCATTTACAGATAAAGGAAGGTTAGGTATATAATTTAATTTATTAGTTTCTTTCCAAAAACTTCCAAAGTCTTAATTTTACCTATCTGTGTGTAGCTATGATAGCCATTTTTATTTTATTTTCATTTAACTGGCACCACTTTAACTTATTTTTAAAAACTTTAGTAAGTGTAGGTAAGTGTTCTAGGCCCTTTATTGTTCTTGATATATATCAATGATCTCCCTAACTATATCAATCAACCAATGGTACTATTTGCAGATGATACACAGCACAGTCATAATAAAACCGGCGAGTCGGATTCGCGCATGAAGGGTTCCGTACCATTATCGCAAAACACGGCAAAAATATCACGTTTGTTCTTACGTTTGTTGTATGGGAGCTCCACTTAAATATTTATTTTATTCTGTTTAAAAAAATAAAGAAATATATCGTCTGTGAAAATTTCAACTGCCTAGCTATCACGGTTCATGAGATACCGCCTGGTAACAGACAGACAGACAGACAGACGGACCGCGGAGTCTAAGTAATAAGGTCCCGTTTTTTACTCTTTAAAGCCCTAAAAAGCGACAAAGAAAATGATTATGAGCACGTAGTCAACCAAATATTAAATAGAATAATTCAATGGTTTACCGAAAATAATCTTAAAATAAATATGGACAAAACAAAAATAATACACTTTCACCAGAGAACCCAACTGACAAATGTAAACGTTAGTTACCAAGGCGAAATCACAGCGAAATAGTACATCCTGTGACAGATACAAATATTCTGTAAATTAATATTGATGATAGACTGACATGGAAAACACGTTTAGAAAATGTCTGCAAAAGAATTAATAAATCTTTATTTGCTCTGTATAAACTCTCAAAAATTGTAAATAAAGAAGCCTTGTTAGCTGGAATCTGTATTTAAAGCTCAAAATAAATGAAGGGTACAGGCAAAGAACAGGGAATGTCACGAGTTTTCATTTTTCTATTTTTTATCATAGACTAATATATAATAGATTGAGATTTTTTATTGGCAAGCAAATCTTTATCTATGGTAGTTTTATTCCCAATCACTTACTTTAAAAAAAAGTAAAAGTAAGGCGTCAAAAAGACATTTTTGTTTATGGCCGAAGCGAAAAGAACCGGGAATGTCCATGACATACCGGTAAAGAAGCGGATAAAAATTACATACTTCTAAATATTCTACTGCGTTTTTCTCAAAATCTTTTTTACAAGAAATTCCCTGTTTTTTGCCTGTACCCTTCAAATGCATTAGAGCAATGTGTAATATAGAAATCAGTAACAGCTATCTACCCTATTTTAAGCATAAAATTCTGACACTGCCTTCGTTATACGTACATATATGAACTAAATGTTTTTGTGAAATCAAACCCTAATTATTATAAGACTGCTTTTAAAAGGTACTATAGACAATTACGTGACAAAAAAAAATAGACATTGAAATACCATATGGTAAAACAGCACTAATCAATAAAAGTATTCTTGTTATGTCATCATTGATTTACAACAAATTGCCTGACGATGTCAAAAGTTACCTGTACATCAATTTAAGTCAAAGCTGCACAAATTCCTAGTGAATAAATGTTATGACCTATAGTAAGAGTAATTTATTGACATTGAATAATATGACATTAAAAACATGCTTAAATAATAATTTAATTTGACAGTTCTTTAATTTATTTGATTGATAAGTTTATGACATGTAATATAATTCATCTGGCAATATTTTTATTTTTTTCACATTTGACATTAGTAGTATTCTGAATTTATTTCATTTTATTTTGTTTTATTTTTAAGTGTAATAATTTTGTAATGTTAATTTAATAATTATTTAAATAGATTGACAATAATATAAATATTTGTACACCTTATTAGGTAATGATACAGTGCACTTTTCATCTATTTGTAACATCTGTTTGAACCTACCTGTATTAAGCAAATAAACAAATTGATTTGATCAGTTGGATGATACTATTTTCATCAGAACCATTTATTTATAAGTATTTGCTACATCATAGTCGGTGAACTATTCGAGATATATACCCGACCGTGGTCGATACGACCGTAGTGGTAGTCTACCCGGGACCACGGTCGTTGCAACACGGCCGAAACGTCGTGTGAAATAGGTAAATAAATAATCGAAATCATCGCGTTAAATGCCCGTGAGGAGCTCGTGGCTAAATAATAACAGGCGCACGGGTCGATCTTCAAGGTTAAGCAACGCTTGACGAGGTCGATCCGTGGATGGGTGACCACTGCAACATACCGAGTTTCCTCCGTGCCTCGGCAAGCACGTTAAGCCGTTGGTCCTGGCTGTTATTTGAAGATCTTTGACAGTCGTTATGAAAAGTCAGAAGCTTGAGATCTGACAGCAGTCTAGTCAAGGGGTACCGTATTACCCATTTACTGGGTTGTGGAGGTCAGATAGGCAGTTGCTCCATGTAAAACACTGGTATTCAGCTGCATCCGGTTAGACTGGAAGCCAACCCCAACATAGTTGGGAAAAGGCTAGGCAGATGATGATCGCATTAAATACCCGTGATATATTGTTTTTCAATATCAACACTACCTGAAAAGTAGATATATCTCTTTAATTTTTGAATAAAATATAAAAAGTTACAATTTGTTACAAATTTCTCCTAAGCGAATAACAATAAAAATACTTGCTTACCTCCATTACTAGGTATATTTCATCAGGTGCTTGGTTTAAGAAGGTTTCTACCTCTTGAGAAGTAAAAACTTTGGATTTTTTCGATTCAAAGCCTTTTGAGAAACGATGTTAGTCTCTCGAAATCCTTTATATCCTAATGTTAGTTCTTTAACATAGAATACAGTAAGTTGTAATTTTGAAGGCTTGTAATTGTAATTATAATTCGTTCAAATATATTAGCAATATGTTTACTGATAATGACTTCACTTTTTCTCAGCGCGCCATTTCATAAAATCGTCGTACGAGTTTAGGTATCTTTGTTTTGATTTAGGTGGTTAAAGTTGGCTTTAGCTTCTTCTCTTATGAAATCAGTCGTCAAGTCCTTAAGGCGGTACCCCGAGCAAAACGCCGCGCAAGCCGTTTTTTGTGCTGTTTTTAGGAGCTATCTACTCGTTATTTAAAAATAAATATCAATTAATAAAAATACATTAAATTTCTACATAATATTGATTCTAAAATGGTAGATTTAGTTTTTTTTTAAATGTTGTATTTATTTCACTAATCTACTTCCAAAAAAACATAAAAATGAGAAATAATTATTGATATTATGCATCTCCTAGTAAAGTGTTAATTGATTATTTTTTGTACTAACACTAATGGATAGACAATTTAATAACAAACATTTTTGTAGAAATATTTTTTTCAAAAGACCAAAATTCGATTTTATAAAGATTTTATTCTAAAATCTGGGCGTATTCACTACTGTAATTCATGCGCCACCAGTGCCGCTAGACCAATAGGAACGCTCATATCTCATGCCGATTTTTTGGTCAGGGCATGGTATAATAAGACAAGGTAGTCTCCTCCCGTGACAGCTGGGTCACGTGATTGGCCTAAGACTACGTCATCGATTGCGTTGCGGTTCTCAAACTTTTTTAGTGGGGAAAAAGATAAAAATATTACAATAGGTACAACATATTTATAATGTTAAATAAATCGTCATATTTGATACTTTTTGTATTTATTTACTTTGCTTTTTTTTTAATTGTTTGCATATTAGTATTTTTATTTAGTTCGGGACGAAAACCCACTAAACTTGACTTGACTAAAATAAGTCAAAAACTAATTATGTTAGGTTAATAAGTTCGGGCGTAAAGACGTATTGACACAACTATGACTTAAATTATGAAATTTACAACGCGTAGATAAATTAAATATTATGTAGAAAGGCACATACCAGTTATTTTAGTTGAATTTAGTTACAAATCTGAAGCCACGCATATGATAGCGTGTCTTCATTGGGAAAATAAAAAAAAACCTTATTACACCGCCTTTTATACTTCTGTTTTTATAGTTTACAGAACAATTACCAATTTTTCTTGTGTATCTATCAAAGTTCACGGGTTCACCACAAACGTTTGGGAGCCACAGTATTTTGCTCACAGAGCGAAACAACGCTATAGGTGGGAGCGACACGACAATAGCGATGAAATGGCTAGTTGTCAGTATGACACTTGTCAGTTCGATATGTTGCCACTGTGTGTGATTGAATTACCCGAGCAAAATGCATTTTTATCTTAACAAAGCAATTATGAACTAATAATTCAATATACAAATAAATTTAACAATAAATATATGAATCACATGAGTTACTAAATAGTTATTCTAGTTAGTAATTTATTTTATTTTCATTAACTACATGAGAAAGTACCTTAATTTTCTAAAAAGGACAGTCAATGGTAACACTTATCGTGACGTAGTCTTAGGCCATCCTGGGAAGAGAATACCAGGCGAAGTATGCGGAGTATGTTATTATACCATGGGTCAGGGTACCGTCTTAACTAAATCGGATGATCTCATTGTGTTAATACAAATATCTGCGATACGGAAGTAAAAACAAAACTTTACAACTCGAAAAAACAAATGAAGATCGGATTGCCGCTTTCCCGCTTATTTAGTTTTTTTTTCCTGTGGCCGGCCATTATTTTTCATTTTCATCATTGAAAAAATTTTAAATATTTTGCCCAAACCTATGTTATTTTTAAAGAATAGTTGAAGGTAAATTATAATAAAGTCATTTAAAAAAATGTATTCTTTAATTAGATAGTATTAATCGCACTGTATCAATTACAGTAGCTGTATAGAAAGTTGGAATATGAAAGACAACTTGTTTTTTTTTTAATTTGACAGCTTTCAGTTGAAAACTATTCTCCCTAGGGCTGAAAAGTATTACTTCCAACTCCTCAGGCAATTCCGTCCTACTTTCCGGGTATGAGTAATGAAAAATAGTAGATTGTTTACCTAGGGAGCAAACAACTATTTTAAAGGCGAAAGTGTTTTTTTGAATCAAGAGTGCAGCGAGGGATTCAAAGTACGTCACTCGAGCTGAAAATAGTGTTGCTCCCGAGGTGGACACTCTACTTTTTATTTCCTCTATGAGAAACTAAGTAAGTGCAACTTATGAACAAGAACGTCACGTTTAATTATTTATATAAAATTAAATACCATAAGACATATAACCCTCTCACAGAGAGGAGACCTGTGTCCTAGCAGTGGGATCATTAATAGGCTGATGATGTGATGTGAAGACATATTATAACAAAATAATTAGAGGCCAATGTTTATATTTAACAATTATGTAAGTTCATCGTAAAAAAATTATTAGTCATCCGTTACATTTGTAGATTTATTTATAGCTTGGGAATTAGAAATAGTCTCGGAAAACGGTGTCTCAGAATGTAGTTTTTGAGAAACTTGATTATAATACTTTTACTTGAGGAAGACGCGCTCATTTTTAGGGTTCCGTACCCGAAGGGTAAAAACGGGACCCTATTACTAAGACTCCGCGGTCCGTCTGTCTGTCTGTCTGTCTGTCACCAGGCTGTATCTCATGAACCGTAATAGCTAGACAGTTGAAATTTTCACAGATGATGTATTTCTATTGCCGCTATAACAACAAATACTAAAAACATCATAAAATAAATTTTAAGTGGGGCTCCCATACAACAAACGTGATTTTTTTGCCGTTTTTGCGATAATGGTACGGAACCCTTCGTGCGCGAGTCCGTCTCTCACTTGGCCGGTTTTTATTTTATTTTGTGCGCTCGCAGTTTTTCAACTAGTCACCTAATCATTGTTCCCGCATGGTTTGTGATTCATCTCTTTGCTGATTGGAACATTTACTAACAATATCCACATTCCATACGCATAATTTAGGTAAGCAAAAACAGCAAAAAATCAATATGCTTCCCTGTAACAAAAATTGAGTTACCTACTTGTTGTCATTAGCTGCTATAAACCTATACAGCTCTTCAATACTACGCTCAGTCGTGTAACTGAAGAGTTCAAATAACCGCAACTTTAGAAAATAGTCATTCTTGAATATATCAATAGTAATATATATAATCTCAAAACATCAAAGTCAAAATCAAATGTTTCGTTTCAATTATAACATTAAACGGCATTTTTTAATGGCATCGTGTACTCTCAGTAGAAATAAATCTAGAAAAAATATTGCCTTTAAAAAAAAAATGTGGTAGCACAGTTTTCGTTGGAATCATCTTCGATTCTTACATCGAGTCGATTTTGGGTCTTTTGGCGATCGATTATGTCTGCCTACCCCGCAATGGACGAACTCCTACAGTTAACCCAAAAAAAAAACACAATTTATTCGATACAATTAAGATATCGTTATCACAATAATCAATACATTTATTGCTTCCACAACAACTTAGATGGTAGGTTACAAATTTAGACTATTGTGGACCCCATATAGTGGACCCTGTCGGGCACTGCTAAAGTAGGAGAGAGGAAGAGGACTTTTATTTGACTAAGTATTTATTTACTTACTAGATTCTAATTTGTTAAATTGAAAATTGGTAATTTAAATATTCAATAACATACAGTTAAACTTTTTCTTTGTGTTAAATTTAAAATTTGCCATTTAAATATTCATTTACATAATAATAGCATTTTCGTACCACTTGCTCAAAACAGTGACATTCTATGCCACAAGAAGCGAACATAACAATAGTCATTTTTAACCTGTTAAAAACAGGGAAAGAAAATTGTACTGAATTTCATTCATCCTCTAAGGAGTGAATGTGATTTAAATTTGGAATACTTACTGAAATTTATACTGAACTACATCTGTGTTTACACCGTTGAGTTTGTATATAAAGCATTATACATCTTTTTGAAAAAGGAATACGCATTTATTATGCAGTTATGATTATTAAATAAAATTACGAAAACCGACGAGGCCGTATGAGCTTGATGCCTTTGCTTTTCCGACAAACAAATATTAGTCTAGGAATTTGCTGCGTTTTTGTTTTCTTCAAATACATAAACGTTAAGTTTATTTTACTTTTAATTGTCATTATTTTTAATAAATGCTTATCTCATATTATTATTGTGTTAATTTTTTCGGAAATGGTACGAAAAGTAGAGTATTTTCCTCGGTGATAAAGCTGTCTTAGTCTTGGGTGAACTTAAATCCCTCGCTACAATCAGGGCTCGTCTTAAATCCCTCGCTTCGCTTGTGATTTAAGTTTTTAACACCCTCGCTACGCTCGGGAGTAAACCTCGAGTCCTTCGTTACGCTCGCAATTTAAATCGTCACCCGCGACAGAAGACACTGCTTTATCCCCTTGGTTAATAATCTACTATTAGCTAATATAAATTGTTTTAATTCATTAATGAATAAATTATACTTTTGTTTTTCTTTAATTATTTCTGGTAATTTATTATATATTTTCATTGACATTACTAATGTACTTGTTGAGTACATTTTTAGCTTAGAGCTTGGTAGGTTTAACCTATCTTTATGGCGTAATCTTGACTGTATATTTTCTCTTGTCGTGTAAAGGTGTTGGTTATTCGAACGAATTCGCACATTTCTAGACTGTATAGGCAGGGGAGGGTAAGTAATTTATGTTCTTGGAAATGAGGTGTGCAGCTATCGGTATCCTCTACATTTACCAGGATTCTTATAAGTCTTTTGGTGCATCTGTGCTGTTTCCTCACAGTATCACGCCGTAACTGAGCCACGCATATGCATAGGCATAGTAGGTAACAAGTGCAGTTTTAGAGACAGTGGTTTTTTTGACTTCACGAAGGGCGTGTGCAAATTTTGATTGTTTTGATTTTATCTTTTCGATATGTGATTTCCAATTAATGTTTGTATCTAAAGACAGGCCAAGTAGAGTATATTCATGAACGACTTCTATTGTTTTGCCGTTATAAGTGAAATTTATATCTAATGGGGTTTTTTGACGGAGGTGGAAGGGTATGAATTCAGTTTTAGAAAAAAAAAATTCGATGTTTTGGTCATTCATCCAAGTTATTGTTTTGTTAAGTGTATTTGTTAGGCCATCGCTCAAACCATCGTTGATTCCAGCTTCGGCATGAAGTAAGGATCGAAATATCGTCAGCAAACAAAACGCATGGCCCCCGGAATGGTTTTGGACGATAAATAATAGGAGGCATCCAATTACACTCCCTTGGGGAATAGGGGCATTAATAATTTTCTGTTTGCTGTTAGATATGAATATTTTGTATTTCTATGGTATTTTCACTATAAAATTCTATTTCGACCTGGTGTTCTCTTTTTGATAAACAGGATTTGAATCATTCGTGAGCCTTTCCGCGGATCCCTATGCCTTGTAATTTATTTAATAGAATGCCATATTGCACTTTATCGTAAGCTTTGGTCATATCTTACAGTAAACCTATGGCGTATTTTTTGTTGTTTATTATATTTAAAGCTAT
Organism: Orthosia gothica; assembly: GCA_949775005.1. Lineage (NCBI taxonomy): Eukaryota > Metazoa > Arthropoda > Insecta > Lepidoptera > Noctuidae > Orthosia > Orthosia gothica. The sequence continues at coordinate 33,398,096 of OX459044.1, forward strand.
GTATTTGTAAATTGCTAGGACAGTAGATAAGTTTCTGCGAAAGCCGTTTTGTCATTCGTCAAATAATTTATTATTTTACAGTTAGCTTTCTAAAAAATTTTGGAGGCAGTTTGTAAGAGGGCTATTGGGCGGTAATTGTTTGGATCCATTTTGAAGATTGATTTACTAGCAAGTAGAATGGTAAATTCAGTTTGTTAGCACATTGTCGTATTAATATTGGTGGTAACTCGTCTATTCCAGTGCTATTTTTGCTTTTTGGGTTTTTTAATAAGGTGTTAATTTCACCGGGATCCACTGGGCTGAGAAACATTGTGTTTTCAGTGGGCAGAGCACAGGGGTGCTCCGTGGTACAATGTCAGGTGCTTTGCTGCCATCTTCGCCGATAGACGCAAAGAATTAAAAAAAAAAGTTAGCTATTTGTTTAGGTTCGGTGACATTTATATTATTTATTTTTAAATTAATGTTGTTTTTATCTTTCATTTATATCGTTCATTCTTTCTTTTATAATACTCCACATAGTTTTCACTTATTATATTTATTTGATTTCTTTATTTTATTTATATATTGCAATTTCTTTGCTCTGATAACTGTTTTCTTTAGTGTTTTTTCATATGTTTTATAGTTCTGTTTAATAACTGGATTAGCAATTATTAAACAGAACTATAATTAACAATAATCATACAACAAAAAAATAAAAAGAGGACAATTTTATGCATTTGAGGCACAGATTTCTCAAGCTATTGTCGTAGAGCGCTGCGAGAGCGATCAGCGTCGCCAGAAACACGCTTGTTTGTATTGGGCTACCATAGCCCCGTGCAGCAGCTCTCCATTGTTTTCCAGCACCGGCGAGCGCTTGTCTCGTAACCCATCGTCTGCGGCACGGGGATTTTCGGCAGCTCCTCGACATCCAGCCAGGAGTGCTGGCTGGATGTTCACCATCTCGCATACCATTATCATCTGCCCCAACTCCATAACGAAGGGGAAGTGGCGCACGTCAAAGTTTTTCTGCGATGCATTTGGCGGGAGTTAACGTAAAGTTATAGAAGCTCTCATGTTTTTCGTATATATTTTTTTTTTTTACGTTTAACAATATGTTTAGGATAAAGTTAGCATCTTAGTTTTAAGTTTTCCTGCAATTAAAAAATATTTTTTAGTAATCCAAGTGCCTACATTTTTTAAGTTGGTCGACTATTATTCGTTAACTTGTAATTAATAACAAACTGTAATTGGCAAGTTGATTGACCCGGGTAGAAGAAGAGACTATATATAATAATATAGGGGTAAGCTTACTTAAACGATCAGAATCGAAGACCAAACCTAGTTATTTTCATTTAAAAAAAGTATTTTGTTGATGAAACGGGGTGAGTTTTCCAATCGGTCGTGGATGGCTAAATCCGAAATTATGAATGTGTTTCACCATTCCTCATATTTCGGATTCGATCATTCACGCCAACTTGAAAAAAAAACATGAGAATTCAGAATCCAGTACGTTTAACCCCTATAGACATCCTATAGGGGGCATCCCCTATAGGATGTTTTCCGGGATAAAAACTATCCTATGTCCTTCCTCTCAAACTATAACAAATTTCATCTAAATCGGTTCAGCGGTTTAAGCGTGAAAAGGTAACAGACAGACAAACAGAGTTACTTTCACATTTATAATATTAGTATGTATATAACATATAATTGCTTGTAACATTAATTAGGATTATTATATAATAGAAAGGTGGTAATACTGCTCCTTGAAACGCGTCTAAGGACGGTTACTTACGCACGACAAGAGTCTTAGCAGTGTTTTTGCATTGATATACATAACCAACAGTGTCACCATTAGCATCAGCGTGCAGCGTGCACGGTTCACGCTGGAAAAAGATCCAATCACACGCCTTTTATCTGAATTCTCAAAAACTCTCGTCCAGTTGCTACCAGACACTGCTGCCTGCGAAGATCGTCACCACACCTAGCCTGAGGGTTTCCATCTAGCGCCGATATCGCTATTACTCGTATCATACTTAAATTGCATTTATTTCTTTATTTAGGGACAACAAACAGCAGTGTCATAATAACTATACATAGGTTAGAACTTAATAATAAATGTAACACTAAAACTACTCACAAAGTTATCCACATATTGATAAACATGACTACTAGTTGCTAAAGAGAACTATATAAAAATAAACAGAGTAAAAGTGTTCATTAATTAATTGTTAGGGTCATTTAAAATAGTGACAATTTATTTTCTAAACATAGCCTGCATTTCACGACAGTAACGACAGAAGAACATCGTATTCATAAAAACTGCAATCCATCGCACTGGTTAGCACAGCATCATAGTGCAGTGTTGTCTGTTAAATTTGCATGAACATTTTTACTTAATTGGGACAAGACTGAGCCCCATAGCAGGGAATCCTAGCGTAGGATATAGGAAATCATTGAATCTTAGAAACCATGGAATTTGCACAAGCGCTTTAGGCCTATTTAACATATTATGGTTTTAGTATTGTACTGTGTGAAAATAAATTGAATATTTTTCCACGATGGCGGCTACTCAGCGGCCTGCTTCTTCATCGTGTCGGTGATTCCATTTTTTAGATTTTAATTTTATATGTTGTGCTTCGACCAGAACTCAGCCACGTCGACAGCCCTAGCGCTGGCCTCACACAGGTCCTTCATGGTGCAGGTGTTTGTGCACAGAGAGCAGGACAGCAGATGGGGCATTGTTTGCGGTGTGGTTCACACCACACCGCAGCGGCCTGCTGCTCTCGCTAGTTATAATAACAACATACTACCAAGACTAATCCTGCAAACCGTGGTGAATATGCCCCAAATATCGGGGCGGACACGTCGTTGTTTAGGTAACATCATTTTTACTTTTGCTTGTTTCACCTTCATTGGTTAAGCTATAAATCGGAAATCTTTGATACCCGGGCAGCACACGGTCATATAGTAGTGAGATTATCAGTTACACAGAGCAGCGAAGCAATGGTCTTTTCAAACTCTCAGAGGCTACAGAAAATTCAAAATGATAAGGAATTGACCACATGACAAGTCGGTAATAGCTCTACTGATATTGGACGAACGAGTTCTGCTCGGGTGATAAATTTTGTTTCAAGGAATCGAATTTTTAAATATATAAGACCTAGCTATATTGATTTTTCGTCGTCAAAAACCTCTATTTGTTAATTTTCGGGAACAGCAGCAGTTTTCGAGAACGTGATTACAAATATATACAAATATTGCTCGTTTAATAGTTAGGATACATTTTTGCTCGGCAATCGTCGCTATTGCCATATTATCGCTGATGGGATGTCATTTGTCTGATTAAGTGGCTTGATTAAGTCATATGTCACTAATTTCTTAACAATATAGAAAGTAATAAATTGCAGCCCTTCTCTATTTGTATTCCAAAGACGTCGCCCTTCACGTATATAAGTAAATTCATGTATTATTTACCTAATATTCTTTTCAGAAGGCATCTATATATCTAGGTGTATGTAATTAAATATTTATTTACTTTATGTTACACAAACTTGTATGAGGTACTGAATCCCGATAGAGGCCCACCTTTCGTTGAAGTTAGAGGTCTCTATTAGGTTAACTTCAGTTAGACTATTGGGAAATTTAACAGACGTATTTAAAACAGAATAAGATGGGTTAAAGTTACGTAATTTTCATTTTTTTGTTACTTAAAGAGTGAACTTTCATTTAGATGTTTTTTGAAGGATCACGGCTGATCTAGAGGGAAATCGCGTATTTTTCCGCCAATTTTACTATACTAGCCTTGTTTTCCTTGTGGATGATGAATAGTTCGGGGCTCTATCCCAGCAGACGAATCAGGCGATACAGCTTAGTTGATTGAATGTTTATTCATAAGTACCTACGTACCTACTTAACTAAAGTCTTCTATTCAAACGTTAAGTTCGTTCATTTTTTTACACTCCATGCACGAAGGTACAAACCTTCGTGCATGGAGTGTAAAAAAATAAATCTCCTAATACTAAATTATATAAAAATACCTCAGTAGTATATCAAATCCAAAAAAAAAACAACATTCATTTTTCATTTTCTGATGAGCATCGAATTTATTTGTCCCACAAAAATAAAAAAATCTCTTCGAATATTTAATCACTTCGTCAAAAATAACCCAAAAAATGTCGAATGAAGAGGTTACATCGCAATTATGTGTAACAAGATCATGGCTTCATGGCTAGGTATGGAGCTGTGAGATGTTCGATGAGCACGATCAGTCGCGAGTCGGTACGGCGCGGTAGGACGCGACGCTGCGCAGCGCGGCGCGGTACGACGCAGCGACGTAATGCTCATTACCGCGGCGCTAACGAGCGACCGCCGCGTCGATACCCTCAATCACAGCCACAGGGTGATGCTGGAATCAGTCATCTTTCTTATACAGCCTACCTACCTTCTTTCTCAATTACGTAATATTTTATCATAATATAAGAATTTCAGAATCTGGCCTGTTTCCATTACCCACCTCTTTAAAATAATTATTACCAAAATTCAACAGTAACAATTTACTTACAATATTACGCAATTCGGTTATCCTTTGACCCGTCCACCCTAGGTAGTTTCCCGTATTGTCGAGGCGGGGGGCTCAGTAGCCGTGGCATGGTCACCGACGGTGAAACGAAAAGGAACCCGGGGAGGGACCGTTCGTCAGGGCTTTTGCCGATTAAACCGACGACGTAGCGGCCAAGAAGTAGGCTGCGGTACCGCTTGGTAACAGGAGGCGACATCGCAACTGCGGCGGGCCATGATGACGTATGTGGCTTTCCAGGGCCTCTTCTACAATATCGCGGCTAAGTGTTAGAGGCCGCGGTGGGAGAGGAGTGCTGGAATTACGGTGCGCCGCTCTCCTTACCTTCCGCGGCCTTTAAGAGGTCGCCACCGTCTGCCACAGGGGAGGTCCCTATCCCCTGCGGCCGAAAAGTGTTAGGTGGCGGGGCTACTGACATGACCCGTCACAGGGGAACCAAGGGTGCCATACACAGGGTCGTCTGGCGCCCATGTGCTGGTTTGGTAACTGGGATGGTCACGGCGTACAATGGGTTTTGGTGCGCCGGTGATGGGGGATACCCCCACAGGAGGGTCCGGTGACGGATAGCCGCGACGGGTTCGGTGACGGATAGCCGCGGCGGGTTCGGTGACGGATAGCCGCGGCGGGTGCGTGCCCGTGTTTCCACCATAAGCGGCACAGGAGGACACCGTGGAGTTTTAGTGGGTTAGAAACCCACATAACTGCGCTATCTCCCCGTGGTGGTGCAGTATGCATGAGCATATCACCACGATAAAAAAGGCCCGGACCCTTGCACCAGTGGTTCATCAACGCAGTCTAAACTGCTCGCTACCTCAGGTTTTAGTTTTCTATGGCTCATTTAGACGACATTAAGTAAAAGAGCATTGCTGATCTGTCATCAAGCTATTTTATTTATTAAAGAGTAAGAAAAAAGCCTATCTACCTAAAGCCCGGCTATCACCAGATGGAACATATAGAAATGAAATAGATTATATAGCAACTAATAATAGAAAAGCTTTCTATGATGTAAGTGTTATTTATTAAACAACTGAATTTTAACACAAACCATAGAATGGTCAGAGCAATAATAAATAGTACAGAGCCGAAAAAAGCCAGAAATAAATTTAATGCAATAAAGAATATTAGTAGACACCCGAAGAAAGAAGAGAGCTTTTAAAAAATAAAAGAGATAAACACAATTTAAAAGCTATTTCAGAAGTAAGTAAAAAAATAAGTAATAGTATCAAGAAGGACAGAGCGAAAAGAAGATTAGACATACTCAACAATCACATAAAAAAGACAGGAGGAGTTAAAAAAGCCTTAAAAGAACTGGTGGAGTCAAAACAATGGATACCAAACATTAAGAATAAAGCAGGAAAGCAGGAGACCATAAGAAGAACTATAATCCAAATTGCAACAGACTTTTACAGGTCACTCTACGCAGCGGACCCCAATGTTCAGATTCCAATTACAAATCTAGAAGACGACGAAATTGAGGATATTCCAGTTTTCCTACAATCAGAAATAGAAAAAGCTGTTCACAGTCTAAAGAGCGACAAGTCATCTGGGCGAGATTAAATAACGAACGAGATGATAAAATCTTCAATCATTGTACCTAAAAACTTAAGAAAACTCACAGAAATATACAATACCATTCTAAGAACCGAATCTATACCATCGCAATGGACAAAGAGTACAATTATCCTTTTACACAAGAAAGGGGATCGGGATAACATCGAAAATTATAGACCAATTAGTTTGTTGTCGAATATATATAAATAATTTTCAAAATTGGATCTAAATAGACTAACAGGGATAATGGACGAACAACAGCCAATCGAACAAGCTGGATTCCGAGCGGGATTCTCAACCATCGATCATATATATACATGTATTAAAACAGTTAATAGAAAAAGCCAAAGAATACAATAAAACACTATATATTGCATTTGTGGATTACAGTAAGTAGTTTGATTCCATTAAGCACGAGTCACTCTGGAAGGCTTTAACTCAACAAGGAATACCCAAGAAATACATACGTATAATCAAAAACATATACAAGAACAGCACGGCACAAATAAAATTGGAAACAACCGGCGAAGAGTTCCCTATAGCGAAAGGCGTAAGACAAGGAGACCCGGTGTCTCCAAAACTTTTTTCTGCAATCCTAGAAAGTGTATTTAGTCTATGTTAGAGTGGGAAAATGTAGGAATAAATATTAACGGAGTAGTACTCAACCATTTAAGGTTCGCAGATGATTTAGTATTAATCACTGACAGCCCTAGTACACTGCGACATATGCTGCAACAGTTAACAGAAGCTAGTAGAACAGTAGGTCTTACCATGAATAAATCAAAAACAAACGTAATGACAAACAGTGAAGAAATAGACATAACAATAGATGGGGAAAGCATTGAATACGTGAAAAGCTACAAATACCTGGGACAGTTAATTTCATTCAGAGATCAAACGGACATGTAAATCAAAAGAAGAGTTGCTTGTGCATGGAAAAGATATTGGTCACTCAAGGAGATACTTAAAAGCAAATACTTTTCCATGGCAGCTAAGAGAAAAGTCTTCAACTCGTGCGTCTTACCTTGCCTGACTTATGGGAGCCAAATCAAAATCATCTCTTAAAACTAAGATCATGTCAGCGGGGAACGGAGAGAAGCATGATTGGGATCACTAAAAAAGATCGGTTAAGAGCAGTCGAAATACGATCTAGAACCAAAGTAGAATATATAATCAAGAAAGTAAGACAGTTGAAATGGAGATGGACAGGACACATGACGAGAGATAGTAAGTTTAAATGGACAAAACTTATAACTGAGTGGCAACCACGCGATGGCATAAGGAAAAGGGGAAGACAAGCAAAGAGATGGATAGACGACATAAGAAAAATTGGAGGCGCAACCTGGTCTAGAAAAGCTAGAGACAGAAATGAGTGGAATCAGCTGGAAGAGGCCTATGTGTCTCAGGACACGCTGATCACTAAACCGAAAAAGCCGATGTGTTAGATTTAAGTTTTTTATATTATAAGATTATACTTGTGTTTAGTTCTTCAGCAATAAAGGCTTAGTAATAATAATAAAGAAAAAAGCCTGGTTTACGTGGACTCAATCTGATTGAACCTGTTAATGAACAAGATGTACCTAGAAATTGAGAATATCATACTGCTAAGGATGCTACCAAAACATAATTATTACTGAATCTTAATGTCGGGTCTTGGTCATTCATTATTTGCTAAATGAAAGACGAGAAAAATTTATAGCTATCTAAAAACCCAAACAAGTTAAACAAAAATATTTGCACATCCTGTATCCGATTCGGCATGAAAATTATCGGCAATACATTATGATATAAAATAATTTGTCGCCGGGTCGCGGTCGAACGTCACGATGTCACGCACCGCCCGCGCCGGCGTGCGCCGCGCCACGCCACCCCGCCACGCCGCAGGGCTGCCTCTAATGACGCGGTAATCACCCCACTTTGTATCGGCGCTATGACACGGAGCGCCCAATACACGGAGAGTGACACACTGCGAGACAACACGCTAATTATTAGTTTAGAGAGTTATTGACAACTGCTTTGTAGACTGTAACGATAATGTGATTTAGGGTATTTTCATGATAAGTAGAGAACAATTTTCTCGCCGTATTGCCAATATATAATCCTCGTTTTCACATTGAAGTTTTTAAGTAGTTACTTACTGGTAATATTATCTAGTAACTACAGTATGTAATAATAATGGCAAATTAATGATCTCTAAATATGGACCATTGGACAAAGGTATCATGCGAAGCGTGGCCACAAAATGAAGACAGCAAAGGGCCAATCTCACGAGCGGTTCGGTGAGGCCGGTTACTTATTCTAAACGCTTTTCATACGATGGATGCTGCTATTTGTCAATGATTAAGCTAGCAATGTAGGTGTTAATTTCAATGTTAGCTTGATTAATGACCAGTTGCTGATGATGCAGGGCAATGCAGGATAAGTTAGAAGAAGTAGCAGGCTAGCTATCACACCAACTAGATTAGTTATCTTATAGGCCTGATATGTTCTCAATACTGTACCCTCTAACGGCCTATTATCCCTAAGTTTAACATACATCAGGTTAACCGGAACACTGAAACATTAAATTAATAAGCCTATCTATTGTCCCGGCAGCCCTGTATCGAGTGCGAGGAATTAGTTTTTACAGCAGTTAGCGGATACTGGTGAGCGAGTCAATCGCGCTGCGGTGCGGCCGGTGTCAACTTCTAACGAGTTTGGACAAGTTGCTAATGAGAGCCTGCCTATCCCCCTACCCCCTCTTCCTCTGCCTCCCCTACGGCACTTTGTCATGCCCCCACTAATTGTCGCTACAAGCGACTTTTGAAAATGGACTGTTAACGGTAAAATGAAAAGTTATGATCATTTAATTTTGTTCTGCGGCGATCGGAAACTCTAGCTGTCTATTGCATTAATTTGCGTGGGACGAACAAAAGGATGGCGAAATTATATTCAGAACTTTTGAGGTGAGGAATAAAGTGTAATGAACTTGATTTTAATGAAACATTTTCTTATATCGAGAGCAGCACTTCTAAGTAAATCTTATAGCTCTGCAAATTCTTATAACAATGTTAACAAAATTACTGTATGGCCACGAAAAATCTATCATCCTAGAAAGAAAATAGAATAGATTTAATCAATATAATTTTTTTTTACTATTTTTTTGCAATGATGGGTCTTCTTGACTGACTGGTCGGCGCAGTATGAATACTTCTTATATCTCTAAGTAAATACGTAATAATTCCATAAAAATTAAAACCTAGTAATAGCCAATGATGGGTCTTCTTGACTGACTGGTCGGCGCAGTATGAATACTTCTTATATCTCTAAGTAAATACGTAATAATTCCATAAAATTAAAACATAGTAATTGCCAATGATGGGTCTTTTTGACTGACTGGTCGGCGCAGTTTGAATACTTCTTATATCTCTAAGTAAATACGTAATAATTCCATAAAATTAAAACATAGTAATTGCGAAACTGGAGCCCCTTGCTTAAGGAGCAGCACAAGTATTTTTAGGTTTCCGAACCCAAAGGGTAAAAACGGGTCCCTATTTGTAAGTATTCACTGTCCGTCTGTCTGTCACCAGGCTGTATCGAATGAACCGTGATAGCTAGTCAGTTGAAATTTTCACAAATGATGTATTTCTGTTGCCATAAAAATAGTTTTTTTTTTTTTTTAAGTAGGGCATAAAACGTAAACGTGATTATTTTGCCGTTTTTTGCGATAATGGTACGGAACCCTTGGTGCGCGAGTCCGACTCGCACTTGGGCCGTTTTTTTATGTGTAAGTAATAGTTATATGAAATAATTACAAAATCTCTAATATTTACAAGCTATAACAACTGAATCTATAATATTATTTAATATGATCAGTTAATATAGTAATATTTTTTTTAAACATTATATACATTGAATATAAATCGTTTGATATACCACTCAAAAGAAATAAAACCTATTTAGTCTACTATGATAAAACGCCTAGTAAAAACACAAAGCAAACTTTGAATACACCATGTATGCAGCAGCAGGCATACAAACAAGCATACACCATTTCGTCCTCAGTGCAAGGACAGAGTTTACTTAGAGTTACGTCGTGTGAATAGTTGTGTTCGTAAATAAGAGTGTTGCCATCGTTCGCGTGATACATAACGCGTATTTCGTTAGACAATTCCTGGCCTACTAATGAGAAAAATGAGTTAAATAAATTATATATTGTGTTACCTTCAGTTATAGGTCCTGTGCTCGACATTAGTTTCAGAGGAGCACAGCTTTCTTTGATTTTATTCAGTGCTAAGTTATTTATAAGTTCCTACATCTTTTGGGGTTGATTGTTATTGTTGTAGAATAGATCGTAGTAGTATTTTTTTTGTGTGTCTTGATCAGGTTTTTTACTGCGTCTCGTTGTTTGGAAAAGGTTTTCTGTATGTTTCCGTCTTTTGGGTAAGATTTTGTCTGTTGCCATAGGTTGTTACGTAAGTTAATCAAATCAGTAATAGTTCGGTTTATCCAATCGTTTTGAGGTGGATTCAGAATTTTTGTTGTTATTTACATGTTTTGTGATAAACCGCTCAAGGTGGTAGTAATCATTTTCTTCATTGTGTAATTATCTGTTAGTGCGTCGCTGTATAATTTTTAATAATTTATTGCTTTGTATTGGATCTTTTTATTTTTTTTGTGGCTTTAGACTGCCTATTTCCAAATATATTTGTATATGGTCAGACAAGCATGACTCGATTATGGAGAAATTTAATAAGTGGTTACTTCCAGTATAGATTTTGTAGTAGGCCATTAATTGTTGTTCAGTAGGTATTTGATATCCGTTTCTCTTGATTTCGTTCAGGTATTTAGTGACGTGATTGTCCGCGTTGAGGAGGTCAATGCTCCAGCTGTGCGGAATACGTCGTTAACAAATCGTTATTGTTTGAATCACCTGGTTTATAAATCACTCCGATGTTTAGCGATATTATTTTTAAATGTACCCCACAGGTAGTGGTTTCCATTTTCGCATAATTCTTCCGTTACATCGTATTCTATTGAATTGTGTATATAAATTGATACCCCTCCACCCTTTCGTGTTTTCCTATAGTTGTAAACATGCTTGTAGTTTGGCAGCTGATATAATTTTGCATCGTCTTCAGAAATAATCCAGGAATCCGTGAATTAGTGGGTAGTTTTTGGTATCGCCCTAATAATACATTTGATTTCATCGAGCTTACCAGTTTTGCGAAAAAATATCTTAATTAACATAAAAACATTGAGTGTATGTCTTCATATTTTTTGATGATTTGATGGCTTAGTTTATCTGTGTGTTTTCCGTTCTATTGTGAACCTGCCTTCGAGTTTTTTAGGCTAGTAATTATTGTAGGTTTTCCTTTTATATATTTAATAATAAGGTCATTTTCTCCATCTTTTTTACGTTTTTTAAGTTCTCCTTTTATAGATTGTATATATTGCTTTTTAGTTGGGGTTACATCTGATTAAATGTGTATATTCTCGGATAGTTTACTTTTTGTCCGGAACAGGTATTTAGGTGTTTCTGGATTGGTAAACATACTTTGATGGGCCGGTTCATGTTTGTGATGTATTTTCCCAATCTTGTGGTTTTAATTGGCTTCGGACAGTCCTCATACAGTGTGGTTAATATTTTGTTTACTTCTTCGTAATCGTACTTTTGTCGTGCGTTATAGTTCTTGTCACTTTTGTCCTTTATACCCACAATTATGATATTTTTCTCGCGTTCACTTCGAGCCTTGTGTTCAAGGATGAGGTTTTCGTGATGTAAGAAGAGCGATTTATCGGATGTACTTTCGATATTTGTTTGGTTTTTTATTTGGAGAATTTCACTTTCTATACGTTTAAGTTTGTCTTCAGTTATTGCGTTGTTGGATTTAATAGTTTTAATTTCGGTATTTATTACATCAAATTTTTGTTTAAAATTTTCTGTGTTTGATTTTATCGATTTAATTTCTTGTTTGATCTCACAGATTTCTTCTCGTATGAGGTTCAGGTGTTCTTTTTGAGTTCTTCCAAATTCCTCCAGAAACTGTCTGTGCGAAAGTTAGCAAAGTCTGATTTGTAGTCTATCTCTTCAGTGCGCTGTTTTCGTTTCCTCTGACAGATCTTGGTTTGGTATTCATTGTCACCAAATGTAGATAAGTTCGGTACTGATCCGCTGCCGCCCTCGCTTCCGCTTGTTAACATGCCACTTGTCGGTGTTTTCTGTCGGCTCATCGCGTTGCCAGTCCGCGCGGTTGCGAGTGCAATGCCAATAGTTTACTTGAGGTGATGTGTCGCGCACTCGGCGGCGCTGTGCGATGTACCACCAGAAGGATAATTACTTTAACACTGTTGGTTTTGATTGCGGTAGATGTAATAGGATTAAATATTTTTGCAATAATAAGCGAAACACGTCTGCTCCCAGCAAGCACGCGAGGTGAGGCTATTAGAGCTGTGATACTTTGGTCAGTGAGTAAAGCAACTCAAAAAGAAACAAAAAAGACATGTGTTTTACAAGTCCGGACACATTGATTAGATGTAACAGTAATTTTAAAATCATGAAAACTATGTATCGGTAAATACTTTTTAGTTTTATGTGAAGTTACATATGGTAATACATTTAGAGAATACCTTGCTACCTTTGCGGAAAAAGATAGGTAATACATTATTATCTGTGGTAATACATTAAGAGACAAGATTCAGATTCAGATTCAGATCTGAATCTGAATCTTGTCTCTAAATGTATTTACCACAGATAATAATGTATTACCAATCTTTTTCCGTAGCTTCGCACCTATGGCTTATCGCGCAGAGACCGTGCATTTTTTCGAGATTAAAAATAATCTATTGCTCTCACTCGTTCAGTGGTATTGTGTCTGAGTAATCGAATTAAATAATAATTAATTACTTAAGGGTTGTTCAACCATGAACAGGCCATAGCTACACGCGCCAACAACAGCGTCAGCGACATACTTTCGGTCATCGCGCCGGCAACACCGTCACACCGTCAGCGCTAAGAAGTGACCTAGTACGATCTTCGCTTCATCGGCTCAATACTCATAAACACAAAATGTCTTGTAATAGAGTAATATCTGAGTTCACCTGCTTGCATTAGACAAATGGAAACTAGATCTTTCTTTCACCTCCGATGTTTGTTCGAAGCGTGTTCCAATTCAAGATATTGGAATATTTTCTGAGGAACTGGTCTAGGCCCTTGACCAGTCCCGCAGAAGAGATTCCACTAGACTGTAGGGCATGCAATATCGCAAGGTTCTCAATTCCGGATACGAGTTCCAATACTGGAGACCTAATTCCGGAATACCGAGACTGGTTCCGGAACTAGTAACTGGTTTTTAATAGTTTTTAGTGAGTAATTAAACATATTTGGTCCTCTCTGTCCCTTAATACTCTAATTAAACATATTAAACCGTAAAATCAACAAGGTTTATCTTGTTGTCGCTGGCACGAGTCTTTCAAATTTGTTTGGCCTCAAACTTAGCCACCTCCACGACTTCATCTGTGGCAACTCATAGATTACCGCATGTTTTTGGGCACAGAGGACAGGACAGGAGGCGGAACATGGTTTGCGTCTCAGTACTACATGAACACCCTGCCGCTGTTCCATTAAGGTAACCCCGTTTTTCGAGGTTGGAGTTTCAGCTTCTTACCTGGTTTCTGAGGCGGTTCAGGGACTTCCATGTAGACCACAGAAGGTTAGATTCAGCGGGAAGATGCTCGCTTGGAGGTATATAATGTGTTGGTGGGGGAAAGGTATTATAAAGTATAAGACCACGAACCTGATGACGTTGCGTTGGAAGGCCTCCTACCTGGTGGACCGATGACTTGGTGAAAGTTGCGGGGATCCGCTAGATGCGGGACGCACGGGACCGGTCAATGTGGCGACGACGCTTGGGGGAGCCCTATGTCAGCAATGGACGTCTTTCGGCTGATATGATGATGATGATGATGTACGTGTCACGTACATTTCATACTACATATTCTCCTTCCAGTCTTAACATTTTCATAAATAATAATAAAAATATCTAAAATTCATGAATATCGGAATGCCGGAATTACTCCTGTAATTCCGGAATTGAAATATCAGAAAAATTGTTACCGAATAACGAATTGCCGGCAATCCGTAATGCATGCCCTAGACTGTTCGTGCTTCATAAGCTCGGCGTTCAGGAGTTGCAGTGGTTGAAGAAAAGGTAGACTTAGCCCTCATTAAATGCATTTATTTATGCCATGTGAAATCTGACGATATGAGATCGTTCTTTGCATTTGTTAATAGAGCTGCAACAAAGGCTAGTGTTTTGTGTTCAAAACATACTAAATAGAGTAGGTAAACAGCTTGTAAACATTTCATAGTTTATTTTGTTGGGCGTTCTATACTCTCTATTGGTAAAAGTGTTAGGTTGCAGTAGCTTGTGATTTATTTATAATTACTAATGCTGATGAGAACAACACCACACGGTTATTGTAACTGTAAAATCGAAAACAGTGTTTTGGTTACGACTACATATTATTTGTAACAAGAGTTTTATCTTTTTACTTCGATCTCTGGAGTAGATAACTATCAAATTAGGTAAGTAATAAGTACGAACCTATAACTGGACAGTCAGCCTGCATTGTTCCACTGTTTGGCAAATTTACTTGTTGAAATTATATATTATAACTTAATACCTTTTTCAATCACTTAAAACCAGTATAACCGAACCGGATCGTAATCTATAGCTGTGTATAGTTGTACCCGCATCGATAGCAAAGGTGCGTACATCAAAAGCAATCCAAATCAATTCACAATTGTCGTGGAGTGCCTCAAGGAGCACCCTTCGGCGCAGTGGCTTTCACTTATCCACCATCCACTTCCTCCATCCACTCTGTCCGCCAGTAATCCCACTTCTTTTGCCGACGCTACAACAAGATGGCGCCGTATTTACTTCCCCTCGCTCGGCTCCAGACCCTCTATGTAAACATCCAAATAAAAATGCGCCATTACTATTTGCATTCATATCTAAAGAAAACATACATGCTAAATATTGAGAGCGAAAAATATACTTAACTCCTTCCATTCCAAACTTAACCTTAAATTACCCGACACAAAGTCCAAAATCCCTTTTCTTTCAGCTTAGTACTCATAAAATTGAATGCACAAAGTATTTGAATGCGTATCACCCGTCTCTTTCCACCCAGTAGAGAAGTGCAGTGGTCTCCCTCTCACATTAAGTATAAGGTGGGATGATTGAGACGTAACTGGCAACTGGCACTAGTCCCATTATACTGGCGATAGTAAACACGGCTGTGACGAGCGCGAGTTGAGTTGTCGATAGAGAGCCGTGTCGATGACAGCTGAGAAACGTGTGTGTGTGTGGGTACTACTGATACAATGCAACTAAATAACATTTTGGTATCGCTTACTTTTCGAAAGTTTTCAGCGATACTTTCGAGGGACAGTTTATATTTGTGGTATTTACTTACAATAATGTTTTCCTTTATCCTTAAGGCAAATGAACGCAGAATGTTGTATTTTTTTTCTGATATCGTCTTGAATTTATTTCTGGTATCAATCAATAGCTTAATTATTAGCTCTAGAAAAGGGAATTATTCATTACAGTTATTTCAAGAACCATTGTGAAATCGATTTATATAATATCTGATTCAAAAAGACTTGAAACCAAAACCTTTATAGAATCTACTATTTTAAAACATTTATGCACCTTAGTTCATCATATCGACTCGTCATCAACATCGACTCTCACGGCGCATCACTATTCCCTGCGCGCCGCTCACCCAACCATAACTAATAGTCGTGAATAAATCGCCGCGCGGCACAAAGCCACGTTTTTTCCCGCGCGACGCCCACCAATCACAAGCCGCGCCGCGGACGCCCTCCACCAATCAGCGCCCGCGACGCGCCAAAGAAACTCAACATTATGCTCGGCTCAATTCACCACTCGTGTTTTCACTTCAGCCTCCAGCTTTGGGTCGCGGTTTCTTTTTACAAGAGAAAATGCTAAACACACGTTGCAATATATACCTTATACCCTGGCAATAAGGGCTGTTACTTCCTCAGTGCTGGCAGCACGCAGCACTGAGGAAGGGTGGCAGTAATTGTGATTGCGATTGCAAATGGCGGCGGTGGCGAGGGAACACGTACGGTTAATCAAATCACAAAATTGCTCGGAAGAGATTTTTATTAGATCCAAAGGAGTGTAGGTGTTTCATTCCATACAACTACGTAGCAGATTATCAAGGCAATATTCTTATAACACCTCTAACTACTACCACTTGATCACCTCGATGCCTGAAAAAGATATACACAATACCTATAATCGATACGAAACAATCTTTATGCCACTGCAAATTGTAGCCCAAAAAACATAAAATAGTTTGTCAACTATCTCATTCTACTTTATGATTATTTCAGATTAAAGATTGTCCAGAAAATCTTATCATATTGATAAAACTTTCCATCATATTCACTGCTCGTCTAAATCGCAACAAATAACCGTCATTTGCCATTTCGAGAGCTGCAAGATATCTGATATTTTGATAAACTGAACAAACCTTTCAATTACAATGACAATGTTTTGATTTCAACTCATCGACAACAGTTTCTATAACAACAATAGAAACTCAATAAAATTGTGCGTAGATTGTTGCCGAAATATCATAATTTGATGGCATCAAAGGAGTCTCATTCACAAGATTCTGTCAATTGATTTGTCGAACAACATTAAGAAAGAGGAGCTTGACATTTTTTGCTAGTCCACACTTAGCTACACACTGGACAACAATGGACATTTCTCGAGTTCTATCATTGTCACATTAACGCATACTAAAGTGCGAACAAAAAGGATCATTGTGTCGAATTTCACAACAAATATGACGATGTTCACAGCCCGCCGACCGGCGGCGGCGTGAGTCGGCACTATCCTACAGTATCCTACAAAGCGGCTCTCCTCATACAACAATACTCACAAAGGTACCTGCAGCTGCGGCCATACTGACCGACATTCATAATTGTATTAGCGCTCAGCACTCGACGTATTGTGTCCGCCATTGTTCGCCGATAGTTGTGACAGCTCGCTAATTGACAGGTGTCAGAGACGATACCGTGATATAATCACTAAATATTAAATTGGAGCAGAAATTATAACACGGTATCGCATATAATGGTTCCTAGTTAGAATATAATACGTGTTCGGTTATTTTGATTATTTAAACATTAACAAAAACACATAAATTACATTAAAAGCGTAAAATATATATAAAGAGTGCGTGTTCTGTGCGTGCTGTGGCGCTTATTTTATAAATGTATTCTTCGAAGAAATGTATAACATTTGTTAAGGTTCAGAGTTATATATCACATGTAACTAACGTTAAATACAGTGCGTAGTTACACACAAACACACTGTATCACCCATAGACCTATTAAAAACATTTTTTATTGCAACACATACTTAAAATTCAATTACTTTTACATTGACAGAAATATTAACTTATCAAAAATGCTAAATAATGACCTTCGTGTACTGTGGATTTTTCGGTGTCAGCGCCTAAATCCAAATTCGCGATTTTCCATAATAGTAATTTTACGAATTCTTTAAAATACACAACATTGCAAATTACCTGCAATGTTAGGGAACTTAAAAAAGGTACGGTCAGCGAGTTAAGAATAAGCGTTTATTGTCTTCAATATTACAACATTTTTTGTTCCTGGCTGGTTAAAAAAATAAGTTCTAGTAAGTTCTAGTTCGTATCCGACATACGGGACTCTTCGTCGGTAAATTCGAAAAAACATAATGTCAACTAAAACCCTTACGAACGTTATTGACGACGCGTAACCCGACACCGGCGGATCAGCGTTTTGTTTTGACGGATCGCCGATCGATCCATTCACATTGTGCAATTAATATATTATTGAATGAATGTATTTGATCACCTCTCGCCGGAAACGTATCCGGTGTATCTTTGTTTTGGTGATATTTGAGAAATTCCTTGTCGATTGTTGTACAAACAAACAGATAAATCGAACACCAACTTTCTCCCCATTCACAAAATAAGTGAACACCGGTGAATGAGTATTATTTTAGTATTGATCGGGTTATGTTCTCCGACTCATACAATTATCTCTCACGCGTAGGCTCGTAGCCGCGTAGCACTTTCGTAGAGCGCGTGCTACGAGACGCGTAACCCTTTCAGGTGTTCTACAATCAACAATCTACAAGTACTTACTACATGCAGTTTTACTTAACTTTATATAATTGAATTTAGTAAATAATATCACACATGTTTTCACTGAAGGGGTAGGCAAAGGTGTAATCTAATCGAATCACAAGCAAAATTTCAAAATTGGACTGTTTTGTTACAATAGAAAAAGAAATCTTAAATAATAATTTAACCTATTTTTTTTTAGATGGATGATAAACTGAATTTACGAGTTGGTTAGCATTAGCAGAATAAAAATGACAACAACAAGCTTATGTATTTTATGAATTTAATATCTGACATTCAAATCTGTTGAAGAATCCCTTTAAAAAATTCGGCGAGAGTATTTTAACCAGTACACAATGAGATCCGTACTTATGTTCAAGCTTCACCCGTTTATTATGCCCGACAGTATAATATTATTACTCACATTATTAATTTTATTCACGCTACAACAATGCGGTACGTGACAGGGTGACTGCGATTATTATTAAAATGCTTATCACGACTGTTGGCCGCCATTATGTAAATAACTAAATATAATATTTTGTTGCTCTATTGTTGGCAACACAAAGCGTGTCACACGAGACATAACAACAACAATCCGTGTGTATGTACGTTTGTATGTGTCGCCCCCGCAACACGACTCCTCGCTAACAAGGCGTCAGATGTCGCGATAACGTCCATTATAAATAAATAAAAAGCAATTTACTGCACTATTATAATTATGTTTTGGGTTATTTAACGCCCGTTGTGGCTTATCTGCCGTCACTAGAGGCAGGTGTTAATAAATTGTGAGAAATCACTTACTTACACCTGGAGATATTTATAGTTTTGCTGTCAAACATCTTTATCACAACCTAATCTGGTAGGTTCAACTGTTATTGAATGTATTTTATCAGGACTTCTAGCTTTTAACATAGACCGTCACGACCCAAAGGCCGTCACAAATACGCGGTAAAGCAGCAACAGACATCATTGGTATCAGATTCGCAACTATTTACTTAAACAGAAAGCCAGCTTGCTAACCCGCTCAGTGTAATGTTGGAAGCATAACTTAAGTAATAGCAGAAAATATGTTTGTCCTAAACTACACACATGTTCTTTTAAATATGACATGTTCTACAGTCTAAAGTACATTTATCAATTAGGTACACATTGAAACCAAACACAGTGGAGTTTGAAATGCCTATAAAATCAAAAACACAAAAATATAATGGTTTTTCCGAATATTTTCCATGCACGCACTAGCCGGCGGCAGTGGGTGATGTAATTGAATTCTTCGCGGCGGCAGATTGCCAATCAGGTGGCTTGATTGAAATCACACGCATTCCATATTTACGAGTACCTACGCAATATTTCCAGTGTGCTAGCACAGTTCCCGCACGCGCACGGCATCCATAGGCTACAAAGCGCTATCAGAGAATAAATAAAGACATAAAATTGATGCTCTATGTTTATTTCCGCTGAAAGTTTTCTTCCATGTATCGTTCAAAGAGGTTGCGACGCTTTGAAGAGGCTTACTAAGAATGAACATCTTTCTAATGTTGTGGAACTCTGCCTAATCCTGAAATGGTCATGTTACTGATAAAATATTGGTTCGATATTAAGTTCATTTTTATTTATCTACAGTTCAATAACACATTTGTGAGTTAAGTAGCTTGTTGACTGCAATTGTGTATTGTAGCAAATATATCTCAATTATTGAAATATTTATTTTTATAGCTGCAATACTGATACTGACTTGAATAATATTTAATAGGGTGAAGTAACAGTTCTCAGTGTTGTTTTAGATGAGATATTCTTCAATCTTTGTTATATTGGGGCCACGCAACGAAAGTAACAGTGAAGGGTGCGAATGTCGCCGCAGATTGCCAATAATCTGTTTGATTACGTTACGAGGCTGTACCGACCCCTCAGCGGCCTCGTACGACCCCTCAGGACCCTCTCGAAGAGTGCCGATCAGAACGTACTGCAATTTGTTAAACTCAGTTATTTATTTGATCACGGTGACGTAAACGCGTCCAATCAGGGCGCCATTACATTAGACGTGCCCGTGATGTCAGCTGATGCTGATGGATTTATTTGATATTATCAAATTGTAAAGTAATGACAATTTCGAAAGATTCAAATACCTATTTGATAGATAAATGATTCAGGGAAATAGGTAAAGTATTTTCTGTACCTATAATATAGTATATACATATTTTATAGGTATCACTTTTGTTGTTTCATTGGACTATTCATTTTCTGACTGTGGATTGTTTCCATAAGAATTTGAACTTGCAAGTAACTGATATATACGTATAGAGCTAACATACATTTATTCGACACAGACACAACACAACAGTAATAGAAACATGTATTCTGTAGAATCGCGATGAGCGTGCCCATGTCGATGGGGTTACCAAATCATCATTTACTTATCTCCAGACACCTAACACTGGTTTTCAGCTGGCAACCCGCAGCTACACATAGACGAGGATAATAAATAAACGTAAATAGTGAATGGACTTTCTCGCCAATTTTGAATGTTCTGTTTAACAACCAACCCTCCCAGCCAAAAACATGCAGAGTCAATCCTATTACAGTCTTGATTTTCCCTCCATCACATAACTGTATGTATCAGCACCCTACTATCATTTCCCTAAAAATGGTAGTGCAATCCTGTTAGTACCCCTAACATTACATAAGATGATGTGCTCACTAGGTAAGGTATGTATCAGCAGATCCGCGCAGTCAGCGCTCTGCGGGATATGCGGGATGGGCGGGATGCGGCCACGCGTGAACTATGCGGGGTCGCGGGCGCCTGGAGGATACAGCTTAGTGCTCGGTGCGCACTTCGCGCTTCTTTGGCATATTGGATTATTATGAGTGTTATGTAAGGGTTATAGATGAAATGACTGTTGAATGGCTTTTTGGTTTTGGATTTGAAACACAATTCGGCTTTTTTGGTGCTTGTCTATCAGTTACTGTAATATATTGCTAAAGTAACATGTTCGATTACACAATTAGTTACTTTTGCTGAAAAACCTAAAAAAATATCTAATTCAGTCTTGTAGGTTCAATCAAAACTATAACCAAAGACATACAGACTGCAAAATAAAATCAGAATGTAGCGACTGATTATATAGCTTAACTTATTCCTCCTTGAAACTAAGGGAACGAGACCTAAGAGAAGAGACTTAAGACCTAGTAGTTCCTCTAAATGCGAACCTTTTCTTCTTTAACTTCGAGGTCCTCAAACTAAAGCTAGACTTTAAATCTAAATCGTTTCCCACTTTGTGCCTCAGTTTGTAACTGGCTCAATAAAGCCGTTGTTCGAAGGAGGACGTCACAAGGTGCGATTAAAGAAGTACCCTCTATCCTCTCTAGTGGGTCTTCGAGGGGGGTGAGCAGGGTTAAAGGGAGGTGCACGGTTACGTGAAGGGTGCTTCGTGTGAGCACTCTTTAGAAAATCGCAAATCGCCCGAACGCCGCCGCACCGCCACCTTCCCGCATCCCATGTGAGATGTTATTGGTTTTGAATATGACAACTGCTTCGTGTTTTTATGGATGGCGGCACTTACTTTGTCGAACAATGATGGGCTGGTACTTTGTGGAATGATAAAGGGTGCCATTCTTAAGTAGAAAGTTTTGGCTAACAAATTATAAGAAACGAATTCCTAACTAGGATATCAAAACAGATTTCCTGGTAACTTTGATTTTCCGGTTGGTGCTTTTGGTAAATAATTGTACTTTAACATTGTCATTTGTATGTTTACACATTGTAAACAGCTGGTTTACAAGAAACTCCTACATTTTCCATTGCAGCTCCAATCATTTAATCTATTTGCCTTCTCCCAACTATATATGTTGGGTTCGACTTCCAGTGTATCCGGATGCAACTGAGTACCAGTATTTTATATGTAGCAACTGCCTATTAGAGTTTCAGAACCCAGTAACTGGGTAACGTGATACCTCTTGACAAGACTGGTGTCAGATTTTCCTTTCTTTGCAGTGGTATTCATTTTCAGGTAAATGTCAGTTTAGTTTAGTTTACAATCTAGTCAGGCATGTTAATATTACAATAGTAAACAAAACGAATAGTTTTCCCAGTTAACAAGTGCAGACTTTCCTTCACTCCACTACACAAAGGGTTCTAATCGAGAAGTTTTTATTTTCCTCTGCGACTGGCATCGTACATCGGCGGCGCGGACGGCCATTAGGTGGCGACTGTCAACTCTTTAAGTGTCGCTACTTGTATGCAGCGCAGTAGAGTGGGGGAAGGGGGGCTCAGCTGTACTACGAATCATTGGCTTTTAGTTCACTGCTGGGAAAATTGCGGTTATTGTTAGTACTGGCAAGAGGTTTATTTAGAAAAGAAGTAATAGTTATTTATTATTAAAACATACATTTTAGAACTTAACTTGAGCTTGACTTGATAACTTTATGCTAGGCATTTCAAAATCATTTGCTCGCCATTCAGAATAAATATGAGCAATTCGGAGTAATATATGTAAAGCAATGTTTCTACTTTCATCCTGGGTAAATGTGATTTTATCAGAAGTTCAAACCTACGAGGCTCTTTCGCTTAATAAATAAATAGCTCGCTTATTTAACTAAGAATTTACGTTGAATACCATAAGTTTGAAAACTTTAGGAAATTATGTAACATTCGGAATAAAAGGCCTTAAACATTGAATTCGACATCTTTGACATTGATCATAGACAATGGATTTGAATTGGCATTGATGCATTCTTAACATGGTACTACTAGAAAGATGCAATGTCATCGCATATCTATTATTGTCCTAGCTTGTAAACAGTTTCACCAATGAGAACCCAACAAAACACAAATCTGCGGCCGCTGCTCACATTACTGTCACAACAAATGTCACATCGTCAACAATACGCGACAGTTGTCACAGACGGCGTGGTCACATTGTGAGGCTGTGGTGACAGAATAGAATCTAGCCGTGGATGCGTTGTGCCGGCGGGGCTTTGTTAGAAGACACCTTTGTTTGTGAGGAATATTGTGATGGACAGTGGGGCGGGGCGAGGTAGCGAATGACAATATTATTGTGTACACATTTATTTTGGTATGGATGATGAAATAGGATGTTTTATTTATATTCGCATGGCAGTTTATGTATAACTTTATGGATGTTCATCTATCTTCGTAGCTCCTAAACTATTCAGCAGTCTGAATCCTCGTTACTTGACGTAACGTAGACTATTATGGTGTTACGTTATATCGGACGGCTAAAACATAACTATTGATCCATCCAGATCACCGTGGTAGTCTACTATTTTATTTCAGTAAACTGTCATACATACCAAACGTAAAACAACAGAAACATTACTTTATAATATATTATTATATCGTAACATTGAAAAATTCTTCAATTGTCCGCGATAGTTGTAAAACGATTAAATATTTCCGTCTGGTTTTGGTTCTTAAATCTTGTTATAATTTTACCCTAGGGATGATAATTATATTGCATCGCTTCATTCTTCAGATATAACATTCACAACATAGTTCCTCTAACCTACGAGGCAACTTCGCACTTTTTTTATAAAACCCCATGTTTTTTATGTCTGATTTCTACCGTCATTGTATCGAGTCTCATTCTTTTTCCGTGCGAGGCAACAATAACACGTTCTGCGATCACACTCTCCGATTTAAAAAGAAAACGGTTTCAATATTGAATTTTGTTGTTTGTCAGTAATATATACTTAGAAATAATGCCTAAGCGCAGCGCTAAAGATAAAATTGAACATTATAAAAAAAATATTCGAAAACTTGAAGAAAAGGAACGACAGAATTGTCGTCGGGTGTTGCGAGTTATAGAATCTTCGGATTCTGATGTGAGCTTCGATAACAACGCTAGTAACGGTAAGTACCTAGTAATTTTGGTGAATACGTGCTTCAGAGTGGTATTTTAACCTCAAAAAAATATTTGTTGCTTTGATTCGAAATCGAACGTGGCAAGCCTGGGGGTTGGCCGTGAGTCAACACGAGGGCAAATAAGCAATAAATAAGCATATCTTACATGAGGTAGCTTAACATATTTCCGAAATTAGACAAAACCTGGGGTCTATCCGAGAGATAGAACGAAGGTAGTTTTTTTGTCAAAGTACCCACGCATTTAAAAATAAATTACTTTATTTTAGATGCCGATAAACTGGACCAGAATGGTACTGCGAATCTAGCAGCTTAGGATGTTACCATCGTTCCCGATCCAGGCATACAAGAAGCCGAAGCATCTTCGATTGCACATGAGCTTGACCCAGAAATTTTATCAGCATTGGGAGAGCAATCTGACGACACTCCCGAGTTTGGAAAAGGCATACATGATAATTTGGCACAAAGATGGCAGCCCATATTAAAAAAAGGACTTCCGAAGGAAGCCAAGGACAAATTATTAAAGGAATATCTTATCTCCTCCAACTGTGCTCTTTTACAAGCACCAAATCTTAATGCTGAAATTTCGGCAGCTATCACAGATATGGCAAGAAATCACGATAAGAAAATGGAGTTATCGCAACAACTTCTTCGTGCTGGAATCACAGCCGTGAATAAGGCGATGACTCTTCTCATTACTGGTGAAGAAAAAATTCAAGCCATAAAATTGCTAAGTGACAGTTGTCGCATCTTAACCCATCTTCACCATATGGATACTGAAGCACGTATCAAATTGGTGATAACAGGCTTTAAAAAAAAAACATTCCTAAATGTTATCAAGGATAACGAAAGGGATAGCACTTTATTCGGAATAAAACTATTCGAAAAAATCAAAGCTTCAAAAGCTATTGAAAGGCAGGGCCTGCAAATAAAGAAGGCCTCGGTGCCTCAAAAACCTCCACAGACAGTTCAATCGGCAGTCGCACGACCTTGCTACCAGGAAAACTGGCCAGGTCCTTCGCGTTACCTGTCGAACAGGAGGGGGGGCCAGAGGAGACAAGCCCCTACAGTACGCAAGGCACCGATAGCGGCGCAACCGAGGTACCCGCACACGAACAAAACGCGTGCTCAACCGCCACAATAGAACAGGTACATTCTGGACGAATACGTCATTTTTATTCTCACTGGCTTGACATAACTTCCAATAACATTGTTCTCGAATGGATTCGTAATTGTTTTTCTGAAACACCCGTGCAGCAAACTTTTTCGCCTCGTAATTGTCTTTCAATGGCAGATAAAGGGGATATGAATTTGGCCATCAAAAAATTACTTGATTTAGGCGCGATATCAACATGTTCACCGACCGATCGAACTTCACTTGCCGAAGTTCGTTTGATCATATATAATATGTGATTGCAGCAAATGATCATCATAGTTATATTCTGCAATATGTCTATGTAATATTGGAAACGATTACCTTAATAACTACAGAATTATCTCTTGCAACAGCTAAACTATGAGATACATGTTTAACATAAATATTGATCCTTCGGAAACGAGTAAAAATTAAAATCATGAAAACCCTTAAGCGATAAAAACAAATACAGACCTACCTACTACCCGCGGCTACAAGAACTCGGCATATTTCCAATTATTCCTGAGAAGGTGATTAATGAGCAAGCTCCCAGTAATGACGCCGTCTTCTTGTGCTCGAAAGGGCCACAGTACCCAGACAATGCCTTTGTGACGCAATGAGATCTGAAGTAGTACCTACCTACTCAACTCCGAAGATTGAATACACTACGGGACATGAAAATGCGGGCACAATGAAAACATTCAAAGAGTCCGACATTCAGAGAGCATCAACAAATATAAAATGTTTTACCTATCTATACTTCTATACTAATAATATAAAAAGGAAAGATTTGTATTTTTGTAAAGAATAAACTTAAAAACTGCTGGACCCATTTCAAAAATTCTATCACCGTTGGGAAGCTACACTATCCCCAGGTGACATAAGCCATTTTTTATCCCTGTATTCCCAAAGGAACGGGAACTACGCGGGTGAAACCGCGAGGCATCCGCTAGTATCACATAAACCTACGTGGCCACTTATGACACGTCAGAAGCTAGCTTACGGAGACCATTGTCACTTGTAGTCTGTTGAGAAATAATTGTTAAAATGTTTCCACAATGTTCAGGTATCCCAGGTGCACCTGACAACAAAGTACCAATTACTTAACAAAAACGTGATTCAAAATAGAGAAATGTCAACCAATCTGATTAAGTCACTGATACAGTAAGTTGTTTCAAGCATTTCAAATCGTAGTACTGCCATAATTAAAGTAATATTAATATTATTTTCTCAAAAATGGTATGTAATGTTGACATAACATCTCTAAAAAGTATCCAGAAAGTGAACTCTACCGGAGACTATTCACAACAGTCCGGTAAGAAGCGAGATTTTAAATTTGGAATCTCCTACTGTCCAGTAAGTAAGTATGTAATTTACTTACTGGACACTTGGTCATCCTTCATCCCTTTTTTTTTTTATGGCTTCGCACGGTTTAGGTCATCCTCTTTAGATCTGCTTAGAAAAAAAAAACATAGTACCAGACACAGATTAGAGTTTAGCCATTATAACATGGTTAGAGGGAGGCTCCAAATATATATCTATCTCTTTTTGGTATGACATTTTATGAGATACATAATATATTTTGGAGCCTTAAACATCCATTTTATTGTCTGTGACACTTTTTTTTTTTTTTTTTTTATGGGTCTGTGACACATAACGCGACGCAGAAAAAGTATGCACGTTGCGTTTTGTACTTAGTAATGTTGTAGAAGTATAGTGTGGGATTTTATGTTTGTATTTAGTCATTTCAGTTTATAAATCATGTTGGATTAAAGAGTCCGTTAATCAAGATGTACAACAAACAAATATAAATGCCCCCGGTAAATCGATCACAATATCTATCAGTAATTGCCCTAATATGAATGTAACCTTCAATATTAATTAAACGAATTTGTTGTTACACTTTCTTTCATTTTTGAGAAAAGCATTATACAAACCTCAACCAGTAAGAAAGCCATCCTGGCCTCGTATATAACCGGACCTCACCTGCGGTTCGGTCCGGTTAACTCATACTCGGCCAGGAAGGCTTACTTACTGGATTCTGCTGTAATGTACTATTAATAAAAAAAAAACATTGTTATTTTGGATAATTTTATTAAGTGATAATATTTTGTTAATTAATAATGTCATTAATGAGGTACCAGGACAGTCGTAGATATTTTCTTTTATATCAGTAAAAACAAAGCACGTAGCGTAGCGCAGGTAATTTTTCCGTTAACACCACAGAGGTACTTCCACAATCGAAATAACTTTGAGAAACAAACTGGAGTTGTCCTCACTCCGTCGTGAAGCACAGCGTCAGCGCGTCGCGGTCACAAAGCAGTATTGTTATCTGATTGGAGTGGATCAGTGTCGGCGGCGTCTGATGTTTTCTCATTTATTTCCATATTACTTTGTTGAGCCGCCCACCGCGCGCCGCCCGCCCTCGTGGCTAACGAAGGCGCCTCAAACGACAACTCGCGCCGTTTTCATTGAAATGAGAGGTTTCTTTGAAAATTGGACGCCGTTATTATGTCCTTGTATAATTTATGTGCTTTTTATGTACAACCAGACCTAAAGGTGGGTACCGATGATTAAAGTATTTGGGCCTATGTAAAAATATTCGCGATATTCTCCCTCTTTATATTTTTTTCCAGGCATAAGGATAAACTAAATAAGGTTTTAGAACTTTAACTTGGTTTTTGATAACCTATTAAAAATAAGCAATATAATTTTGGAAATAAAATAACGATGAAATGACACATTTGTTCATGTTTGTTTGATGTCAGCGTGCGTTGATGTCTTTTGTTCTGTGCTTGAAACAATGCCAATTTAAAATGAAACTAATTAAAAATTACCCTTTAACTCTGAGAACGTGACTTATTTTCCCCTCACAGTAATCATAAATATAATGTGTTTCTATGTACTGTACTACCCACCTTTTTATTTTGGCCGACAATTATTCCTAAAAGGGGTTCTCTCCCCTTTCATCAGTCGTTCGTTTCTTATTTCATCGGCATATTTTATTGCGTTTCAACATTAATTTTATGACTCAGAAATAAAAACACCCTTCGTTTAATAAATGTACATAAGAGTTATAGTCTAGTGTATCTTCCACTTTATATATAAATGCAAATAAACTCGGCGGCGTCGTCCAGGCGTGCGGAGCGGTGTTACAGAAGCGCGGGTGGGGGGGGGGGGGGGGTGTTTATTGTGCCTTCGTACAAATCACTTGAATAACTTCTCAAACTCGATAACTTAACGCTAACTTATGTAGCGACTAGCGTCACTCTCATGTAAATATAAAACATGTCATCAACTTATCATACATATCTAATGGACAATGTTCATGTTTTGATTTGTTTGGTTATTATTCAGTTGCTTTCATATTCATGGGAGTGAGGTATTAAAGAAGGTGTATGTGAGCACTTCGGTAAAATAGCTAAATATGTTTTGGTCGCGGTATTTCGCTAGTTGCTATTAGGCTATAAAAAGTGACAAAAGCATTTATGTACATATTTTTTTATTCTGTCTATTCACACACACAACTTTAGCATCCGTTGTTATTTCACCAACAGAGTTACTGCAAATCATGCGTCAAAACTAACCCCTGAGGGGTTGTAGAGAAAACAAAACATTTTAAGGTAACAAGAATAAATCTGACAATAATCTCTTAGCAGGCATTGCATTACGGTACATGAGGCTCCCTCGCCGCCATGTTGTCAGAGTGGGTGTATAAAAACTATTCCCGCTAATGTCATTGTGGGGGTGTTGGGGGTGCCGGGGGTGTCGGGTGATGACGGGCGTCATTACCGAGGGGACATCGTTACGGGCCGGAACTGCATCGTTAACCATAGACAAAGCCTGCTGCTATGTACCTGGTCATTTTTGTGACGGATAGCCTGGGAGCTGGGTGATACTTCTTATGTATATAAGAAGCAATCATTTTATTTGAGATGACAAACGATCTCTGCCCAAGACACACTGAACAACGCGCGTGCTGTTACACTTTCTAGAACGTCACGAACATCTAGGATGTACGTATCAACGTCCATTGATTGGGGTTTATCTACGAAATGAGACGTTTTTCTTACGCAAGTTGATAATCCAACCGCTTGACATAATTATACTTCTCGTGATATAGACCCCTGCTAGTAAACAAACACAAGACCCTACATTTCAATTTTGTAAAATTAATGTTCATTGCAGCGAAAAAATAATACTTGTCTTAGGGTTCACCAATATGATGAACCCTAATCTTATTACAATCTAGCCTTTAATAGATTTATAAATAATTGAATTATAACCTAAACTATGAAATTGTCTTTACTAGAAATGTGTCCAATAGCACTTTTCTTAGTGTCTCTATTAAGGTAAATACACTTCACGCAGAAACTGTCGTATCTAAACTCTAACTATCGTAAATATAGTTGTACACGTCAACCAGTAAACCCGTTGCGAATCTAGCAAACGACCCAAGAGCTAGATTGACCCGACACTATACCGAAGATATCCCGGACGTCAGCCTGTACGAGATTAGGATGGCTCTGAAACAGCTTAAAAACAACAAGGCGCCGGGTGATGACGGAATCACGGCTGAACTCCTGAAGGCGGGTGGAAAACCGGTCCTCAAGGCCCTTCAGAAGCTTTTTGATTCCGTCATACTCGAGGGCAAAACGCCACAGGCATGGTGCAGGGGTGTGGTGGTACTCTTCTTCAAGAAGGGCGACAATGCCCGGCTGAAGAACTATAGGCCCATCTCGCTTCTTAGCCATGTTTACAAGTTGTTTTCAAGAGTCATCACGAATCGTCTCGCGCGCAGGTTTGACGATTTCCAGCCTCCCGAACAAGCCGGATTCCGAAAAGGCTTTAGCACCGTAGACCACATACATACGCTGCGGCAGGTTATACAGAAGACCGAAGAGTATAACTTGCCTCTCTGTTTAGCGTTTGTGGACTACGAGAAAGCCTTCGATTCGATCGAGACTTGGGCTGTACTACAGTCTCTCCAACGGTGCCAGATCGACTACCGGTACATTGAGGTGTTGAAGTGTCTGAACAAAAACGCCACCATGTCAGTCCGTCTTCAGGATCAGACCTCGAAACCTATCCTTCTCCAGCGCGGCGTAAGACAGGGAGACGTAATTTCTCCGAAACTGTTCACTGCTGCGCTGGAGGACGTCTTCAAGGTTCTGGACTGGAAGGGGCTTGGTATCAACGTTAATGGCGAGTACATCACTCACCTTCGGTTTGCCGACGACATAGTGATCATGGCTGAGACCATGGAGAGCCTCAGTAAAATGCTCGATGACCTTAGTAGAGCTTCCGAAAGAGTGGGTCTTAAAATGAACATGGACAAAACCAAGGTCATGGTGAACGCCCATGTAACACCCACTCCTATCAAGATCGGAGACTCTACACTTGAAGTTGTAGACGATTATGTTTACCTGGGACAAACGGTCCAGTTGGGTAGGTCCAACTTCGAGAAAGAGGTCAACCGTCGAATCCGACTCGGCTGGGCGGCGTTCGGGAAGTTGCGTGGTATCTTCTCGTCCAATTTACCGCAGAGTCTCAAGACAAAAGTCTATGACCAGTGTGTGTTGCCAGTGATCACCTATGGGACCGAGACGTGGTCGCTCACAATGGGCCTTATCAGAAAGCTTAAAGTCACCCAAAGGGCAATGGAGAGGGCTATGCTCGGAATTTCCTTGCGTGATCACGTCAGAAATGATGATATCCGCAGGAGAACCAAAGTTACCGACATAGCCCGAAGAATTGCCAAACTTAAGTGGCAGTGGGCAGGGCACATTGCTCGCAGAACGGATGGCCGATGGGGCCGAAAAGTTCTGGAGTGGCGACCGCGAACTGGAAGACGATACGTTGGAAGGCCTCCCACTAGGTGGACCGATGACCTGGTTAAGGTTGCGGGAAGGCGCTGGATGCGAGACGCACGGGATCGGTCAATGTGGCGACGCCTGGGGGAGGCCTATGTCCAGCAGTGGACGTCTTTCGGCTGAAATGATGATGATGATGATGATCGTAAATATACTTTTGTAACAACACACACTGTCAAAATGGGAGGAACAAGATTCAAAATTATTTTATAATTTTTATATTATTTCAAAATTATTACAAAAACGTATTTTACCGTTACAGGGTGGTTTTTATTTTGATTCATAATAAAACCAATTATGCCTAATTGATATAACAATTGAACGTCATCTTTCATGCAATTGTTTTAACTTTATTCCAACTTACATCATTTTGAGAGAATTTCTTTATGGTTATGTTTTAAAAGTTCGAAAAATTTTCATTGAAATACTGAGTTATTTTACTTTTAATCTTTAGTTTTCTTCGAAGTTAAGGACGTCATAGTCATAGTTTTAAATGTCAAGTTTAGTTTTTAGACGTAATGTTTTAAAAAAATTAAATCGTATTTAAAAACAAATCTACATTATTATTTTGTTCCGCTAATTTTGCCGGTGCACTTCGCTAGCGATTTTGTTCAAACCAGTGAAAAATTTAAAAAATCTGGAATTTGTGGAAAGTGCAATTTCAGTGTTCTAGGTCTAAAGGTTTGGACTGGGCGTTGAGTTTAGCAACCCACGTGTTTCACGTTGACTTTTCTATACCGACTTCGATTTCCTTCAAAACGCATTCCTAATATATACGTAGTAGTCTCCCAGTCTTCTGTCCTACGCAGTGCGCGCGCGCGGCTTGGAGTCGTACGGTGGAGGCTCGACGGCTCCTTCGTTAGCGATGCCTCCATAATGAGCGTTTTGTACAAATGAGTATATACCGAATGTAAAAATATATCAAATGCACTATCACGTAATGTGCCTCCCCTGGGCCTGGCGGGGCATGCTCGCTATCGCAATACGCGAAACTTTTCGTCGCTTGTCGACAAACAAATGTTATGTGAAAGGACGGGCTATTTTTCTGAAATAGCTCACATATTCAGATGAAATGTTTTCATGGTTCTTAACAGACAATTTAAATATTTATCGACGCTAATCATATTCACCTAGCTTAATGTATTAGCACTTTTCGATAACGCCATATTACTTACATCGAACTATTTTTAATAACAGTAGCTCAGAATTGGATTTTCATGTCAACCTATTTCTGTAACTTTTAAATTTTTCTTCTATTTTCGACAAGTATATCGCTGTCGAAAACTTTCACTGTAAGCGTCAGCAAGCGTTATCATGATAATGAGCACAGCAATCACGCCACCACACACACCCACACACACTCACATGTATGTAGGCATACAGCCTACACTATTATGTGAATACAACCCTATGTGCTGATTACTGGCGAGGAGTGGAACTGCGTCGTCATAATTATGTGTT
The DNA here is from genome assembly GCA_949775005.1 of Orthosia gothica. Taxonomy (NCBI): domain Eukaryota; kingdom Metazoa; phylum Arthropoda; class Insecta; order Lepidoptera; family Noctuidae; genus Orthosia; species Orthosia gothica. The sequence goes on from OX459044.1 coordinate 33,430,750, forward strand.
AAAAATGATGAGAAGGAATGGAAAATGATGAGAGTGACAAATATACTGGAAGTATATGCAGCTGTGAAGGGGAAATAGTTTTTTGTAATTTTGTTTTCCGCATGTCTACGGTAGGAAAATAGATTTGTTTTTAATTGAAGAGCTATATCGTCACGTTGTTGTTGAAAACAAAAATACGAATGATAAAAGAATAAGGCTATTTAAAGGAACTGTATTATAGGATCTACGCTGAACATGGTTTATAGAGTCATTTGGGGATTTTGGATTGGAATTGCCATGCGGTAGCGCATGTCAATTGTCAATCCATATTCTGTCAGTTCAACAACGACTGCTGACTCGCTGATAAAATGTCACTTTGTCAGTCCATCGATCTTTAACAACAATCACTATACATTTCAAAGTCAAAACGTTTATTGCGAACTAACTATGTTAGTACTTATGACTTAGCAGCCTTTTACAAACATTGCAATTCCAAAAGCTGACAGTTCCAAAAGCGGGCAGATGAAATAAGACAGTAGCAGGGAAGACATGGAGCAAGACCGCGCTGAACAGAACAGAATGAAAGGATATAGAGAAGGCCTATGCTAAAGTTTGGCTAACAACACACAACATTTAAGATGTTAGACTCGTTAGATTGGTGAGTCTAACGAGTCTAACATTGTAACATCAGAACTATTGTAAAACTAATTATCCATTCGTAGAATCAGTACCACATAAACTTTCTGTGACAGATAGCTGAACATCGACAAATAACGATCACCTACATGTATGTGCTAGTGTGTATGTGTGTGTAGTGGCAGCGCATTCGCTGATAGGACACGAGTCATTACTGTGAGTGGTAGGTACTACACTAACTGAGCGCGCACTTAACCTATTGCGCTGTTACGCCTACAACTAAAAACAGAAGCCACCAACTGTTCTGGCTTGCTTTTATGCCTACGAGCTGTTTACAAAACAGGTTCTAAGGACCAAAAACCTAGACAAAAGCGAAGTGACATTCTTTCTGTGTTAACGAGTACAAAATGTTTGAGAATGACGTGCGTTACCGAAATGACATAACATTTTGATAGAATGTCAATTTGCTAGGATTCGGACATTGATACGGTACATCGAATTTTAGTAAACGATCGGTTTTGTGATATGGTTTGTGTATTGTGGTGTACAGTGTTCGGCACTTCGGCAACTCGAAGTGCCGTATTCACGCCCGGGAACTGTGTTTGTCACTCGTTATAGGTTTCTTATCCGTGAAATTTGTTTTTCCATCATTGTCTTGCCTTGATGCGAATTGTTTGGTATCGGGACAGCATATCTTCTTCTTAGAAACTTCTTTATTAGTCTTCAACTGACCAGTCACTCTTTTCTAGACATGCCATCTTTCTCACCGTCCATTCATCGTTTCTTTGTTATTCCCCAACTCTTAAAGCCACCGTCATAATTAAAACATTCCTCACAAAAATATATATAATCAATTCAAGTTAACATTGTTTTCTTTGATACTAATATAATGATGATGATGATGATGGGGCTCCCTTTTCCGCACTTGGACTCTCATTCTGTCCGTTGTGCGTGGGGGCGCTAGCTAACAGAGCCAGTCTAGCTCCGCCCAAAAGCACAGAAGCTTCCTGGGAGTTTCACAGGCTTCGCGGAGCGACCTCACTGTTCCAAGGATTTCTTCACGTTGAGAAGCCACGGCCTCACATTCTTCACGTTGAGAAGCCACGGCCTCACATTCTTCACGTTGAGAAGCCACGGCCTCACATTCCAGGATGACGTGGGTGGCTGTTTTCTTGGCATCTAGGCAGTCCCTGCAAAGCGAGCTGTCCGTGGCGCCTATATTAAAAAGATGTTTATTAAGGAGGTTATGGCCCTTCATTATTTTGTTATTATTCTTAGGTTATTTCTGCTCAGGCTCAGAAGTTTATTGGTTAATCGCGGGTAAACATTGGGTATAGCCAGTTTTGACTGTCTACAGTCTGTTGCCCGTCACCATCTGTTTTTATGAAGTTTTGTCGATCTTTGGCGAATCCACGCACGAATTTGTGAAAAAGGCAGGGGAGAAGTGGGTACGGGCCTAGCACTATCATACCAAAGCCTCTCTTCGCAAGTTCATCAAGCAAGAGAACGTTTTTCTTTTGCCGCATCATTGCCCAAGGATCCACTGTACCCCTTGATCCACTGGAGGGTAATACGATTAGACGTCGATATAATCTCCAGGGCCAGATGGCACTCAAACATTGGTTTGCTGCCAAACTGTCGGATAGGAATTTAATGCCATGGTTCTGGATGTCTAAGCGCTTTACTGTTGTTGCGGCTTGTGTTAAGCAACACATTCACATTGAAAGATCAAACTCTGTGTGCCTAGTGGTATGTGAAAGTTAATGCTAAGGTCAAGGGAGTGTACGCCAGCACATGAAACGTTTTCAGTCTTATTACAAAAAGCGGTTTAACTAAAAACCCAGGTTTAAATCTCTATAAACCACGGTTTAAATAAAAATGATATTACAAATAATGGTTTAGCGATAAACCATGGACCATATCATGGTCTAACGCTAAACCTCGGCGGCCCCTAGTTTAACGGTGGTCTAAGTCGTATCTGTCAAAGTTTTTCTTATAGGTTATAGAATCTTTTTCATTGTGTTGTGTTGTTTTTACCCGAAAATGGATATTAACATGGTGGATTTAATTGATATTGAGGATATTACTTTTTCCTCGGTACTCCAATTCTCAGATGTTTTTTTTGTTGGTCCATCACAACACTTAATATACTAACACATTATTAACAAAGAGGCAATTATTATAATAGAGACTTGGAGAACTTAAAAATCCAAAGCCTAATGAACTTTGTTCAACGAGCGATGGTTTTGTTTATTGTTATGGTTTCATGTAACGCGCGAGAATGTTACGTTTCGTTACACGTACGTAGATATATTATTAGTAATTAATACGAATTTAAGTAATGTGCTTAAACCTAAACAAAACTTCAATCGATAAAATAACTAATGTTAATATACATGCAAAATAACAAAGTGTCAATATTTTAACACTCCTAAACATCATTTAATCCTTATCGTATTATCAAAAAGTTTTCTTTTCTGGGCATACAGAACGTTGCAATTGAATGATATTATGGTGAACGAATGATTCTGTGGTTGATATATTGACAATGGTTCAAATGACGGTACTAAGAAGACCAGGGTTATTTTAAGTTTTGTAATTTAGACCATGGTTTTGCAGATAAGCCTGGACTTGATAGGCCAGGTTTAAACCAAGGTTTATTGAGTTTTTTGTAATAAGACTATTTGTGTTTTTGAGCCATCTGTGTAGATACGCACTTCATTGGCTCCTGACTGATCCCTTTCTTCCTCTGCTGTTTGTATGATATATTTTTTGTTGAACATAGGTTGGTTTGGTGTTCTGTCACACGGGGTAGCGATTAGGGGCTGGTACACCATCGCCCAGTCCAGGATGTTAGCGTGTGGACTGATAAGATTTTTGCTCCATATGCCCAGATGCATTAGCCTGATAGCGGCTAGCGCCGTCTCCTGCTGTATGTACAGGTCCAGGGGTGTTATTTGTAAGGCTATCTCCATGGCTGCTGTTAGGGTGGTTCTCGTGCAGCCAGTAGCAGCTGAACAGGCCAGTCGTGGGAATCGTTGTAGTCTGGTAATGGTGGTCGAGAGTTCCGTCCCTGTCCACCAAACCAGAGCACCATAGACCAGCATTGGCCTGATCACCGCTTTGTATAGCCACAAAGTGATCTTAGGAAAAACCTCCAAGTTTTTCCTATGATTTTTTTGCATTGGTAGAGTGCAATTGTGCTCTTATTAAGTTTGTCGTCAAGATGCTTATTCCAGAGCATTTTGCTATCAAGGGCCTCCCCCAAGTACTTGACTTTATCATTAAGTGTTAGTTCTGTGTTAAAAAGTTTTGGAATCCTATGGGGTCCAAGGGTTCTTTGTTAGTGAAAGTCAAAGTCAAAGTTGTTTATTTCAAGTAGGCCATTATGCGGCACTTTTGAACACTTTTGAAAATTTAAAAGTAATAAAATTGATTCTACCGTACATTCGGAAATGTAGCTTGTTGTGGAGAAGAACGCACAAGAAACTCCATACTTACCATATAAAAAAAAAAAAACAATATTTACATAAGTACATACATATGAACATCATTATTTCTTTCATCAAGAAATTAACCGATAGTTCATGCTTTGTGCACCAACTCTCCATTATTCTGAAGGACCTTCTCATGAGGTCACATAAGATGTCCTCAAATTTCCCCGAGATCAGAATTTCTATATCGTTCGCGTATCCCACCAAGTACAGACTGCTAGCGTTGAGCTCTGCGATGAGCTAATTTACGACTAAATTCCACGGTAGTGGTGACAGCACTCCACCCTGTGGGCAGCTTCTACTCACGATACCTCGTGTGGTGGTGTTCACGGTAAATTGAATAGCACGATGTTTTACCATGTTATTTATCCATTCTATGCGTGTTCGCGCAACACCGTGCGTGGCGAGTGCCTGCTCGATGCTGACGAAGTTAGTTTTGTCAAAAGCACCTTCTATATCAATGCAGGCGCCTAGGGTTGGGTCGTTAGCTTTAAGAGCATTACCTATGCGTGAGACCACGCTGTGGAGTGCTGATTCAGTTGATTTGCCTGCGCAGTAGGCGTGTTGATTAGGATGTAAAGGTTTCTGTACCGAAATTTTTATATCTAATCTGCCTGCCTCTCAGCCTCTCTAGTGTCTTCAATAAGAACGAGGATAGGCTTATGGATCTGAAAGCTTTGGGCTGGCTGTAATCGCCCCTACCTGGTTTTGGTATGATGATTATTTTACCCTCGCGCCAGTTCGAGGGGATGTAACGGTGGGCCAGGCCGGCTCGAAACACATTTACGAGGTTTTCAGCCAGTAGATCTCCGTTCCACCTGAGCAGAGCTGGTAAAATACCGTCCAGTCCTGCTGCCTTGAAAGGTAAAAAGGTGTTAATTGCAACTAGGTATAACTGTCGACAATTTTCGTCAGAATAATGTGCAATCAGAATACTAAGCAATGCTATATCTTTGGATGTTATGGTGCTTAAATATTCCTAACAATCCCATGTTCTTGCTAAGCTTGTCCTGTCTACTACTACCCCCTGCCTGCTCTGTGTCATATCGTACGTATCGCCGCACGCTCCACTACCAATTACCGTAAAAGCCTTTCTAATAGTTAGCTACGAGTAAAGCAGATCAATGAGTGCGAGCTCACAACACAAACACGATATACGGCCACATTACTGAGATCAAATACCATATATATTTACTTTAAAAGCTTTAGCGAACTATTCGCTTCGTTTACTTGAACATAATACTAAGATACTTCGATAAATTGCTATTATTGTTACATCTAATGAATTAATTTTAATTTCTAAGCGTTCAAACATTTAATAAAATATGTAATGACTCAAATGAATCTGAAGATTATCTTGTCTATATATTCTTCTGCTCAATGTTTACTTATGACCGCCATAATTACAGTTGGGATAAAAATTAAATATATAATCATAATTATGAACTACGGTGTAACGGCAAAGCTTGTTAGAAGTACCTAACTCCTGAAAACGTAGTCCCCCTGCTCGATTGATTTAGCTTTAATTTAGATGTGTCTGCAGTGGGCGGGTTTGTTTGTGCGACGGTAAATTGGCATTAGAGTACGTGACGTAGCACCCCACGCTACGAGCCGCTATGAGCCGCTACGAGCCGCTACGAGCCGCTACGGTGTAGCACTGTGTAGCCCACACTAAATACGGCACCATGGTGACCTATCACAATTATATTATCTGTGCCTATCATAAACTCTGTTTAAATTTAAGCTTTAAAAAGATAATGCATTAATCTTTTGATTATTTAAGAATAGGGATGTTGACTAAAAAGAATCTGTTTAGTCCGTCACTTAGATTACGAAAAAATATTGTACACGTATTTTTCTCTTTTCACGTAAACAATAAATTAAGACATTGAGTCGATATGTCGCTCGACGTCACGCCATTGTAAATTTTTCACGAAGGTATGAGCCTCCATGCACTCCCTAATTTTAATGCGCTTTATCTAAGTAGTTTTTTTATTAATTTGATAAAGCAAAAAATACGGGTCTTTTATTTTTTTAACTTGACACACTAATTACAATTAGTTTTTTTGCACCCGATCATCACCGCTATTGCCAGCACACAGAAAAATAAAAGAGATCGATAGACTACCAATCTTGATTTCAAACATTATCAAGAAATATTCAAAGCTGCTTTACTCACTTTTAAACAATATTTTAACTTCTTAAGGTTATTAAATTGCAATTACTAGTACTTTAAAAAGTTATCAATAAAATGATAGTACGTTTTGAATATGCATCAAATATTAAACGGATCTTCGTAGCTCTCGTAGCTTATTACAACATAATATCTAAGAATTTTAATATATTTTTTTGCAATTTCTGTTATGAATGAGTTATACATATATAATTTGTTATTTTTCTTAACAATTTTCAACAAATCATCAATTTAATGATTATTTTAAGTTTAGATATAAAGTCGTGAATTTTCAAATGTTCAAATGATTGTTAAGTATACAATATTATTTATATTACTTGGCGGGTCACAATGGGTGCGCCAGTAACGAGCCGAACTTGAATTATTCATGTGTTGCGCGGAGTGCTCCTCCGCGACAGTTTGTTTACTTTACATACCGACGCAATTGTACTTATATTGATATTAACGTTACTATGTCTGGGTACTGCACACATTGAATTTAATTGTGAAGATCTTAGTTAAGAAGAAATTTGTAAATCTTAGTTAAAAAGACTTTGTAAATCAGTTTTCCTGGGAATCACTCTAGACGACAAATTGCAATGGGGCCCACACATAACTTCTCTTGCGGGTCGGCTAAGCTCAGCCGCTTATGCTGTTAGAAAGATAAGACAGTTAGCGGATGTAGAAACCGCGCGTTTGGTCTATTTTAGTTACTTTCACAGCATAATGTCATACGGTATTTTACTGTGGGGTCGAGCGGCTGACATTGAATCCATATTTATATTGCAAAAGAGAGCTGTCAGAGCCATATATAAGTTAAGTCACCGTGAATCTCTTAGGGAACTGTTTAAAAATATTAATATTATGACAGTTTCTTGCCAATTCATTTATGAAAATATTATGTATGTAAGGAAAAATATACATCTTTTTAGTAAAGTCAGTGATAGACACAATTGTAATACCAGAAATAAAGATAAGTTAGATCATCCTTCTTAAAGACTAGCTAAAGTACAATCATCTTTCATAGGGTACTGTGTTAAATTCTATAACAAAATACCTTGTGATATATTAATACTAAATGAAAGTAAATTTAAAACTTTAGTTAAAAGCATTCTTTGTAAACAAGCTTATTACAAATTAGATGATTATATTCAAGATAAGAATGCTTAGAAACATGCTGGTCCTGTTCCATAGGGCAATCTTTGGTGTAGACAAAATCAAATTTGTTAATTTATATTCCCATTCATCGTTATTGTATTAATTGTTTTTTTTTTTTAAATTGTCTCACATACTGTTCCGTTGTAGTTGAATTAGGTATTTTACCTATGTTTGCAATATTTGTAAGTATGTGAGAACCATGTTCCTACTTATCAAAATAATTAATTTTCCTGTTAATGCTTTTTAATACTTTATACCTGTACGTAGTATAGTGTGTAGAGCTATTCTAGGTGCTTCGTCCTCACATATATTAATGTATGTAGTTATATAAATATTGTAAAACACCAATTTAAAAAAAAAAGAGTAATTATGGAGTTTCTTGTGCGTTCTTCTCCATAACAATCTACTTTCCGAACGCACGGTAGAATTATTTTTCATTACTTGTAAATTTTAATTTTACTGACGTTCAAAAGTGCCGTTTATTGGCCTAGTTGAATAAATATATTTGACTTTGATTTGACTTTGATTAACTAAAACGAATTTTCTAGGAACTTAGTCGAACAAATGAGCTAACAGACTAAAAAACATATAGCCTGGTTATTCAATTCACATAAGTTGGATCCCACTGATCATTACGTACGGGGTACATGCTGGTGATTCAACCAAATCACTTATCACACTAATTACACTACTTAAACGAGATCGTCTATTACCATTCTCTTGTCCCAATTTCTTTGAGATCTTCTCTTTGTTCATAGATCTGTATTTGCCGTGATCACGATTGTCACTCCTTTCTAGCCAAATCAATTTTTCACAAACCAACGTTTCCACACGTATATTTGTCATCTCATCATCATCATTTCAGCCGAAAGACGTCCACTGGTGGACATAGGCCGCCCCCAAGCGTCGCCACATTGACTGGTACCGTGCGTCCCGCATCCAGCGGATTCCCGATTTGTCATCTATTGTATGAATATTTCTACGTGCAATTTACAACTTATGTCTGCTGTGACCTTTTTCCTAATTTAATTAAAATATTAGTACCTGAAGCTAACTTATTTTATCTCAAGTCTATCAGAGTAGAAAACTGATTATGCTACGGTTTCGTAAGTCATAACGTTATTTATAAATAACCTAATCTCTCGGGATCAGGCGCACGCCGGTGACGCAATGTTGGGCGACTCGCAACATGGCGGCGGATTATCACATTACCCGAACAAGGAGCCCTAATACTGTAAGTGGGGCTTGAAGGGTTGCCTCCGACAGTGCAAGGTGTATTGGGGAGCATAAATACACAATTATGGGGCCATATTTTATTCAATTAGAAATAGAATTGGTTATTTTAAATAGATGACTTCAGACGATTGGCCCCTCTGCATGAGTAACATATAATGTTTTTATCAAACTAATGATAATTATTAAAGAAGGTAAAATAAATTTTAGATTAGACTTTTGATAACAATTTCAGTTCCTAAAAAATAGCAGGGTAGTCGCCTATTGTGAATTTAAAAGAGGAAATATAAAAGATCATAGTTTTTTCGTAAATCGAGGTATTTCGTGAAGATGCCAATGTTCTCTTTATTTTTATCTTTTTATTAGTGGTAGGCTCGTGTTTGACCCCTGTATCGCCTGTTGGTAAGCGAAGATCTGATCGACGGTTAAGCACGCTTACCTAGAAGTACTATGCTTCACTCTAGACTTAAAGACCGCTAGGCTGTAGTTATCAGGAAGTAAAGACTCCGGCAGGAAATTCCACTGCTAATCTGTACGCACAATGAAAGTATTCGCAAAACGCTTCGTGCGTATGGGTGGGATGTGTACCATACCGATGGCACATTGCCGTACGTCTTGTAGTCCGATGATGGAAAGGGCTATGCGGAATAAAATTGTGCAGTTCCAACGCACACTCCCGGCAATGTAACCGATTAAAAACTGACAGGCTGGCAACTCGTTGTTGATGTTCAAGGATCTGGAGCTTTGAGTTTTTTTTCTTTGCAAAGTATTGTATTTGTTTTGGATTTTGGTTTATAGAAAAGGAAAACTCAACTAACTTTATAAGAGTCATCCCTAACGAAAAAGTTAATAAGATCGGAAGCAATTTTCACTACTGACAGCCCTAACTGTTCGGAACCAGCCAAAAATATTCAATCACTTTCCTTATCTCTGCGCCGTTGTAATAAGGTTCATTTTCGTCTGTCGGTAGTGTGGTGCTGGTGTTAGATGAAAGCCAAGATGATTGCTTTTGACGAGATTACGGAGGATTATACGAAGAGGGAGGGCGCCACTGCGCTAAGGTCAGGACTCATCTAATTATGTTACAGGGAGGCTTCTGAATCTGTCCACAGATACTTGACATTGATGTGTTCTATGAAGGACTGCAGGAGGTTATCAACTAAATCGTAGTTTATGCGTCAAAATATTTGTTTCCACATAAAAGTTGATCTAATTTGATATCGCAGCTTATATATTCTGACGTTGAAAAGATATAATCACTTACACCTATTAATACTTAAGTATGTATGAACTTGTGGATCAAAAAAGCACCTTATACTTAACCCATTTATTACTCCTTGGTTTGTACCGCACTTTATTTTCTAAGCATCGTTTTCTCAACTTTTGGGCGCACGGTTGGCGCAGTGGTTGAGCGATTGACTGCTGCGCTGCGTGTCGCGGGTTCGATTCCCGCACGGAACAAATATTTGTATGACCTACAGATAGTTGTTCCGGCTCTGGGTGTTGTTTATGTGAGTTTATATGTTTGTAAACGCACCCACGATACAGGAAGAAATTCCTAGTGTGGGGCAACGATTAAAAAAAAGAACTCATCTATGTGGTGCAGCTCTATCATGCAATATAGCTAACGTGGCTCATCCCACAGCAACCGTGCATTTTTTCGGTATTTTTTTTGTGCTTATCTGCAATTAGTCCTAAACTATAAGCAGATTTGGTCCCTGTCGTTATCGTGTCCAAGAAGTTCCTCAGCAGGAAATCCCTCATCCTTCACCATCTGTCACTAAGCTTCTATATGTCATAGCGTTTTAGTCGTAGTTTTAGGGTAGCTGATAGTTGCTAACGCGGTAGCTAGATCATTTGGGTGATTTTCCAGCGGCGTTTTTTTTTTCTGTAAAAAATACTACATTTTTTACAGAAAAAAAAAAACGCCGTTCCTCAATAAAAAGTTACATTTCAATCAAATGTAACTTTTTATTGAGGAAAGACTTTTCGTGATTGGTTCTGAACTTACAGAGAGACAAACATTGCCCCATTTATAATATTAGTTATGAAGTAAGTAGACATGAGTCATCGTCTCACATGACTCGTGCACATAAGAGCAGTGCCCCCGCACTATATACGTACAGAATGAACAATAATGTAGAGCGCTGTATAATGCCCGTACGAGTAGCTGTGGATGGAGCACGAGGTACGGAGGACGGAGGCTCCTCCTCCGACGAGTACCGACAGAAACTAAACGACCACAGCTTTTTATATTCAGTTTTAAAGTAAGAAAAATGAAGAAAGTTTTGCTTCGGTCTTAACACTTTCTAGTACCTATTTTACTACATCGACTGATTGGTTCAAGAATTATATTGTACACAGATTTAAACTGCAAAAACATAATAGGTTAACTAATGGGTTGATTTTTCGCTGTTCGAATCGCTGGATAACTTTAAACTGAGAAATAAAAATTGTATGGAAAACATGTCAATATCCAAGTTCTGGAGTGGCGACCGCGAAACGGAAGACGTTGTGTTGGAAGGTGGACCGATGACCGGTGATGGTTGCGGGAATCCACTGGATGCGAGACGCACGGGACCGGTCAATATGGCGACGCCTGGAGGAGGTCTATGTCCAGCAGTGGACGTATTTCGGCTGATATGATGATGATCAAAATTTATTCTTCAGATTAAAGTTATGTTAACTTATAACTTTATTGAAAAATCAGCCCTAAATATTTTTAATTACATAATTTTAGTAAGGAATTAATTTTATTTGTTATATGTACTCGTATACATCAGGTATAAATAAAAAAATCAACATCAACTTCTACAATATGCGTGTATTATGATTAAATATGACATCAAAAACAAAAGAGTTGATATACAAAGAAAATCGCATATAACACTAGGCTCGTAGGTAGTACTTGTTAGTCAAATTACATACTACTGGAGAGGCACATGGAATTAAGACAAAGCTCGTACATATAATTATGTGGAGTGAATGCAGCACCTGTCCTATGTAATGAGTGCGTGGGTGTGTTCGCTCATTGTGTTCGTTCACTCATTCACCGGTGCCATTCACTCATTCACCGGTCACTCGCCTGTAATGATATGCGTACACATAAGTACGCGACTACATTATGTGGTTTGAGTATGTGCTCTTATGTTGTGATAGTTGTTTGCAAGCAGCATAGAACCAAATCATTATGGTTATGTGAAAGACCTTGTTCATTCTGTGTTGTCCCTGTTCATCATTTACTGTGCAGTCATGGGATGCATCTGCCGGCTACCTATTGTCAACATTTTGAATGAAAATGAAAGTTCCGCAAGGTGGCATGCGCCCGCTATGTGGAAAAGAAAATGTTTAAAGAAATAAAAAAGCCCTTTATTCTAAAATCAGAGACTTACATTTTAAAATATATTTAAAAAAAAATGGCCCAAATCTCAGTTTGCCTTTTGGCATAGGCCTCCGCTAACAGTTTCCACCGTGGTCGGTCTTGAGCTACTGGTCCACCTTGGACTAGCAGTCCTTTTAATTTCCTCCTCCCATCTCAGGTACTGTCTTCCACGGCTTCGTTTCCTATCGCGTGGGTACCAGTCTGTCACTACCCTGCTCCATTTCTCACGGTTATCGCGCAACATATGGCCGGTCTACCTCCACTTTAGCTGGTCTATTCGGGTGAGGACATCAGTTCTGTCCTGATGTTTGGATCCTGTGATGCTGCACTCCATTTGCTCTTTGGCATGTGGCAAGGTTATCTCTAAGGTTTTTGGTTAGTGCCCATGTTTCACAGCCGCAGGTTAAGCATGGAAGGATGCAGGTGTTGAAGGTTTTTCTCTTCAGTGCAATATTCCCAGGTCCTGTGATTTCATCATTTCCTTGAGTGACCAGTATCTCTTCCATCCATTTGCAATCCTTGTTTTTATTTCTTTTTCGCTATGGTCGTTTGGGGCAATAAGATGACCAAGGTAAGTGTATTGCTGCACAAACCCTAGAGATTTTTTAATAATTCTTATATTATACTCTTACATCTTAATCTTATTTAATATACCTTTGTGGAGTTGGTTATTACTTTGGTCTTATTGGCGTTCATTTTCAGCCTCACTTTCATCACTAAGGCCTTGTATCATTTCTTGAACCAAGAACCAAGTCGTCAGCAAATCTGAGATGATTTAATTTCGATCCATTTTTTGTTAGACCAAAACTTTCCTAGTTTATGTTGCGGAAGATAATCTCAACTCAAGTACTCCGAAGAAAAGTTTCGGTGACAATGGATCCTCTTGCCTGATTCCAATTTCTATGTATAGTTCTTTGCGCAGCGTTTCTAGTTGATTTCTGGCCTGGCTGTGAGCATACATGTGTTTGATTATGTTTGTGTAAGCAGGTTTTGCTTGTTGTTCCAGGAAATGCGAAAATATTAAGAAATTGTTTGAATATTGCTTAATATTTTCGCTCCTGGACGTACTTTTATTTCAAAGATACTTAAACAATAATTTAGCAGTCAAAATGGGTAATATTAAATTCCGATAAGTATGTTATTTGATTTTAATCATTAACTAGCTCTTAACTAATTTTGGAGTGAAAAATCTTTAGCCGCGTTGAGTGATTTTTGTTAGTGGCAAAACTTGTGTGACCGCGTCACCGACATGCTAATTTGACGTGCTGAGCCAGTGAAAACTTAGGAATAACTTTGTAACTCTGGTATAAACAGGACTCACAGCGGTCTGTCTAGTATTAGCGGCCAGTTATTCCAAAGTTTTATGTTTTAATTTTGTCAGCAGTCCTCATTACTTCTATTTTTTCTGCAGCCTTATGGCGGCAGTTTAAGGCATTTAATAAATTCTAATGTTGTTGTGTAATGGATGAAGAGGCGAAAAAGATGTATTATCATTTGTTTCTTTTGAAATTACTAAAACTTGACTTTTCTGTCACCTCTGACCTAGACTAGAGTCACAAAGTTTGTAAGAGGTGACAGAGAGACCACGAACAATGAGCCATTTTGCACACACACTTTGACAATACGATTTTACATGGACAGTATTGGACAGAGCTCAGTCGCGGTAGACGAAAATATTTTTCAGTGAATTTTGTTTATAAATATGACTAATTTTGGTTATGTTCATTATTTTTAAATAATAATATTCTAATCTTATTTTTAAAAACACAACAGAGGTATTTTTTTTTAACTTACATCAAAATACTCTTTCTTTTGTTCTAACATCAGTGAGCGATGTACATTCCTAGCGTATGTAGGTAAGGAAGCCTGAAATTACATAAAGATGATTACGGTCATAAAATTTTTCAAGATGACAAGTTAAACTATCAATATATAAGAAAATAATTAATTACTTTAAGTCCATAGGTAAAATTGTACATTGCAGCTTTGTTTAAGGAAAGGCTATGAAACTTATCACCCTTCTAGGTCTCAACTCTCTTCTTCGAACTTGACGCCTTTTTCACATTTATGTTTTTGTCGAGCTTGGTGCCTTTTCACATTTTATGTTTTTGGTGGGGCCATTATTACACTTGGTCTTACTCTGGCATATATATATATGATGTATGTTTAGGCGAGTCGTTGTATTTATGTTTGTAAACTACCTACTCTTTGTTAGGGTTCCGTACCCAAAGGGTAAAAACGGGACCCTATTACTAAGACTCCGCGGTCCGTCTGTCTGTCTGTCCGTCTGTCACCAGGCTGTATCTCATGAGCCGAGATAGCTAGGTAGTTACATTTTCACAGTTGAGTTAGGTGATAAATGATTTTATTTCTGAAAGTTGGTTTGTACAAATACTTTTACATGTCTAACATATTTTTTTTAAACTAGTTGAGGTCGGCGTTTCCTATCTGACTACTTTGAGAAGAAACGCTGAAACAAACTCAGAGGTCACAGTCTCTATTAAAGTCCTGACAAAATCTTGGTTAGATCATGTGAGGACTATGTAGACTGATGTCTGAAATGGTCTTTTGAGGAAAGAACCAGCCAGATTGAGTGGACCTGTCCAGTCAGTGCACGCATTTGTCAATAACCGAGCAGCTCAACTCAGCATTTAAGGAGCTCAACGATTCGACGAACAATACCAAAGTAAGGACATTCGGGTAGGCCGCAGAAACTACTCAAACTGCCAGACCATGATTAAAAACTAAGATAAATTAAAATTAAAAACAAAAAAAAAATGATCCACATAGTCTTCACGTTCCAAAAGAAGTTCAAGAAAACAAATAAAAAAAAAAATATAAAAAATAACAAAATCCATGGTGCAAAATATAAAAAAAAAACTTTTTAAACAATTTTATATTTTTGTGGGCATATAAAAGATTTTCATAAATATATTGAGAAGGCACATTCATTACATAAATCTCCTCAAATTTCTCTCTGAGAGAGTGTCTCGGGCTTAATTTATAAATTGATCGAACAGCTCTTTTCTGCAAAACAAAGATAGTCTGGATGTTGGCGGCATTTCCCCACAACAGAATACCGTACGACATTACACTATGAAAATAGCTAAAGTATACTAAACGGGCTGTCTCTATGTCCGTTAAATTACGAATTTTTCTAACAGCATATGCTGCGGAGCTTAGCTTCTTTGACAATTTATCTATATGTGGGCCCCTTTGAAGGGTAGCATTCAAAGTTAAACCTAAGAATATTGTGCTATTGTCAGGATTCAATTCTTCGCCCGTTATCAGCACATCAGTTTTCTCTTACCTAACGTGAGGTAGGGTAAACTTAATGCATTTGGTTTTATTTTCATTAAAAAGTCAATTGTTATTAATTTGTTAACATTGAACCAGTGAACTATTTTTGATATCGCGCTGTTTACATCGTTAGTTAACAGCTGACGTTTAAGTTTAAACAAAATTGAAGTATCATCCGCAAACAACACTATATCATGGTTATCCTTAATGAGGTAAAGCAAATCATTAAATAAGAAACAAGAAGGACCAAGAATTGAGCCCTGCGGGACTCCCATTTTTATTATAGATCCGGGAGATCTTTTCCATTAACGTCAAAGCTCTGCATCCTATTACTCAAGTATGAAGTAAGAAGATGCAGAGCGCTGTTCCGGATCCCGTAGTGGCGGAGTTTCCTGATTAGCGTTTGTATAAACAACAAATACTAAA
This sequence comes from Orthosia gothica, assembly GCA_949775005.1. Lineage (NCBI taxonomy): Eukaryota > Metazoa > Arthropoda > Insecta > Lepidoptera > Noctuidae > Orthosia > Orthosia gothica. The sequence goes on from OX459044.1 coordinate 33,446,531, forward strand.
AACAGAATAAAGAAAAATTTAAGTGGGGCTCCCATACAACAAACGTGATTTTTTTTGGCCGTTTCGTGCGCGAGTCCGACTCGCAACTGGCCGGTTTTTTTATATATTTAGAATCAATATAGTAGCGACAACCTTAGTGACTCCGGCAAGTTGAGGTAAAAATTGTCGAACACGGCAGGAGTGGTCCTTCGGTATACTTTGTATTTTGTGTTAAAGTCAAGAGCAACCCCAAATCAATAAAAAAGAAAACAATATATGGTTTGGTTTGTGAGTTATGTTCTTACTTTAAGTAAACTAAACTTGTACTTATTTCGGTTGAGCTTTTTTTTTATATATTTATTACTAGCTGTTCCCCGCGGCTTCACTCCCGTCAAAATTATAGCCTATGTTACTCGGGAATAATGTAGCTTTCCATATGTGAAAGAATTTTTAAAATCGGTTCAGCGTTTCAGAGATTAGCCGGAACAAACAGACAGACAGACAAAAATTGTAATTTTTTTTTTTTTTTTTGTAATAACCTATAGGCTCGCGCTTGACCACAATCTCACCTGATGGTATGCGATGATGTGGTCGACGGTGAAACACGCTTGCCTAGAAATAACCTATTCACTCTTGACTTAAAGACCCCCAGATTGTAGCTATCGGGAAACACAGACTCCGGCAGGGAATTCCACTCCTTAGCTGTACGCATAATAAAAGTGTTCCCAAAACGTTTTGTACGTATGGGTGGGATGTCTACCATGTATCGATGGCGCATCGCCGTACGTCTGGTAGTCCGATGATGGAACGGGCTAGGTGGAGTTATATCGTGCAATTCCATCGCACACTCCCCGAAATGTAACTGATAAAAAACCGACAGGCTGGCAACTCGGCGACGATGTTCAAGACTCTGAAGCTTTGACTTGACCAGCGCCTCATCGCCGATGAGCCTCTTGGCTCGCTTTTCGATCGACTCTAGTGCGTCAAGCTGGTATTTGGCAGATCCGTCCCAGAGATGAGAACAGTACTCCATGCATGATCGAACTTGCGCTTGATACAAGTTGAGGAGCTGTTCTGGCGTGAAGTACCGTCTCACTTTTGCAAGGATCCCCAGCTTTTTGGCAGCCAGCTGAGCCTTTGCCTCAATGTAAGGGCCAAAATTGAGAGTAGATGTCAACGTAACGCCAAGAAGCTCAAGATGGTCAGTTATTGGCACGGTCGCATCTCGGAAAGTTGGATCTGGGTAAAATTGGCTCTTTTTAGCGGAAAAAATATTATTTTGGTGTATGTACCGTATATATTCATATACATGTAGTAAAAAACGGTTATTTCAATATTACAAACAGACACTCCAATTTTATTATATGTATAGATAATTTCACTTGGCATATTATGCAGATGGCAGAAATTTATTTGGAATAATTTTATTAGGCTTTCCTTCTTTTTTTGTTATAGGTTCGCGTTTGACCACTATCTCGCCTAATGTAAGTGATGATGTGGTCGAAGGTGAAGCACGCTTGCCTAGAAGTAACCTATTCACTCTTGACTTGCATTTCTATACAATAGCATTTTTAAACTTAAATTATAATTCAAATACTGTCTTAAAAAGTAAATATGTTGTGTTGCAAAAGTAAGTGACAGAAACGAATCGCTGCAAAACCGACTCCAATTAGTCTTGTCTGCCCTACCCCTAGAGTGGCATTTAAGCCCGCATAGGCGCGGAGGGGCAAGGCGGCATAAGAGCTGAGGAGCAGGTGGTTTAATAACGGTCGCCGCCGCGTTTGAGGCTAGCCGGGGACTCGGCCAGCAAGTCGAAGCTGCGGTGGTGAGCGTTAAAAACATCTGCGACGATAAGCTCGCGTGGGACCGCCGGAGCCACGCAACGCCGGAACAGAAACCATGCTTGCCGCATGCTCACTTGCATTCTTGCTTCCATGTTGCATGCTTGCTACAACAACAACATATGCGTCGGACGAGTTAGGAAAGAGACAAAATACGGCTTGAGACAAGCTGGGAAACTGACTACATGCCACCCTTTATTACATGTTACTGGCTGGATCTAATTTAAGGTGTAATTCGTATTTATAATGAGCTATATGTCATATTTTTTCAGGGTGCCTCGGAGTGCATAGGCGCGTCTTTTGTTATGTAATGTGAAAATATAATAAATTAATACAAATTAACCCTAAATATCATTAAAACATCGCGTAATATTCACTGTGATAGCCTCAAAGCATATAAAGAATGTCAACAATTAAAATATTATTTTAAAAGTAAAAATATTTTTAAAACAAGTTTTTAATTGACTAAAAAGGTATGAAATGTAATATCAGGTGCTAGTTGCTATATTGTCTGGTTGAGGAGTTGTCCTGAGACGTGCTCCATATTACTAATTGCCGGACTCACTTACGGAAGCAAGGTAATATATAGCTTGTAATAATAACAAGATACACCTCCAGAATCCGCGTTAATTATCGTGTAAGATATTTTTTTTATAACTTTACCATTATGAGATGCCCCAATGCGATAAACAATGCGACTTTTGATATACAACTTGTGTCTCAAACAACGGTTGTACACTGTTGCATGTTACGTCAACGCAGTAAATTAAAAAAAAAGTGAGAATAAGAATAAATTTATTTTGATAAGATTACATTCAAGTGGATTGAATTCCTAAATCTCACACTAGGATTCGCGGATCGTAGTATCCTAATACCAGGCCCCTCAGAAAGTATTGCGAAAAAAAGTTTTTATATATGGGAGACTGGCCAGTTATAATGTTTTTCGAAAATATGGTTATTTATAAGTAAAAATAAGTAAGTTCCAATTTCAAAATTTCCCTCCACATTTTTTGCGAGTTAATTCAAAGTATTGTGTCTCACTGAAATATGGATCTGCGCCGGGAACATTTTAGAGCTATGATTTTATACGATTTCAAGTGTCGCCTGAAACCGGATGAATCGTACGATAGACTTCAAATGGCATTCATGGATGAAGGCCCTTCCAAGGCAACCGTGTATCGTTGGTATAACGAATTCAAGCGCGGTCGACCAACTTTGGGGGATGACGAAAGAAGCGGTCGCCCTTTGACGGCTGTTACCGAAGAAAACGTGCTAGCAGTGAAAAATTTAATCCAAGACAATAGGCGAATTACATATCAGGAGATTCAACACATATTGAAGATTGGATCGGGAAGCGTTCACGAGATTCTACACAGCCATCTTCGCGTGAGGAGGATAGTATCACGCTGGGTGCCGCACAACCTCACCGATGCTCAGAAGCAGGCCCGGGTGGAATGGTGCCGTGATATGCTTAACAAATTTGAAGCAGGCTCGTCTCGGCGTGTTTACGACATCGTTACAGGTGATGAGTCCTGGATTTATCAATACGACCCAGAAACCAAGCGCCAGTCGACTGTTTGGGTGTTTCAAAATGAGCCAACGCCTACCAAAGTGAAGCGATCTAGAAGCGGGGGTAAGATTTTGATCGCTAGCTTTTTTAATTTGACTGGCCACTTGGTATCAATTCCCTTACGGGATCAAAGAAGCATTAATGCCGAATGGTATACTACCAAATGTTTGCCAGAAGTTTTCTCTGTTATAAGCAACAAGCGACCAAACACAGGGCTCCGCGGGCTACTGCTCCACCACGACAATGCACCTGCGCACACCGCACTCAAAACGAGGGACTTCCTGGACAGCACGCCAGTCAAACTCCTGGGTCACCCGCCTTACAGCCCTGATCTAGCACCGTGTGACTTCTTTTTATTCCCAAAAATAAAAAATCAGCTCAAAGGGATACAATTTTCGTCGCCGGAAGATGCGCTGGCTGCGTTCGAGCAGGCTGTAAACGAGGTGTCTGCGGCGGACTGGAAAAAGTGTTTTGAAAACTGGTTTAGGCGCATGAATCTTTGTATAGAGGCTGGTGGAAAGTACTTTGAAAAGATTTAATAAAAATATATGTACGTATAGAACAATTTTTTTTAGTTTCGCAAAACTTTCTGAGTGTCCCACGTATATATATAATTTTAACTTTCAACAAGTGTCTTATTAAATCTAAAAATGTTGGGGCAAATAGGTTAAGTCGTAGTTATGCCTAAACTTAAGGAGTCATCGTCGCTACAGATAATAAAATGTATTATATTGAGACTTATCTGCTGATAAGTCTTAATACAGTACATTTTTTTCATGTAATTAGTAGATTATTAGGGCATAAATTAACTGCAGTCACCGTTCAAATTGTTTACATATTTTAATCCAGTTGTCTACAGTGACATCAACTAACCTAGAATGCCTGTATAGCTATTTTAATAAATATCTTATTAATGCAGATCTAACCACCAGTAAACAAATCAAAATCATGCTAGCAAATTATCTGGCAAATTTAAATCAGGTAGTACATCAGACCCTACAAATTATAGACTTATTTCAGTACTACCTACTTTTAATAAAATATTTGAGAAATTAATTTAAGAGCAATTGCAAAGATTTTTTAATAAACATAAATTATTACATAGCAAACAGTTCGGTTTTACAAGGGGACGTTCAACTACAGTGTTGAGCTTTTAGGACATATTTATTATGCATGGGAGGATAAGTGCGATGCCTTGGGAAGCTTTTGTGATTTGTCCAAAGCATTTGATTGTATTCTTCATGAAACCCTAATCAGGAAACTCCGCCACTACGGGATCCGGAACAGCGCTCTGGATCTTCTTACTTTATACTTGAGTAATAGGATTCAGAGCGTTTACGTTAATGAAAAAAGATCGCCCGGATCTATAGTAACAATGGGAGTGCCGCAGGGCTCAATTCTTGGTCCTTTCTTGTTTCTTATCTATATTAATGATTTGCCTTACCTCATAAAGGATAACCATGATATAGTGTTGTTTGCGGATGATACTTCACTTTTGTTTAAACTTAAACGTCAGCTGTTTTTACTGACGATGTAAACAGCGCGATCACAAAAATAGTTCACTGGTTCAATGTTAACAATTTACTTCTTAATAAAAAAAAAACCAAATGCATTAAGTTTACCCTACCTTACGTTAGGCAGGTGAAAACTGATGTGCTGATAAAGGGCGAAGAATTGAATCCTGAAAATAGCACAGTATTCTTAGATTTAACTTTGAATGCTAAGCTTCAGTGGTGCCCACATATAGATAAATTGTCAAAGAAGCTAAGCTCCGCAGCATATGCTGTTAGAAAAATTCGTTATTTAACTGACATTGAGACAGCCCGTTTAGTATACTTTAGCTATTTTCATAGTGTAATGTCGTACGGTATTCTGTTGTGGGGAAATGCCGCCGACATCCAGACTATTTTTGTTTTGCAGAAAAGAGCTGTTCAATCAATTTATAAATTAAGCCCGAGACACTCTCTCAGAGAGAAATTTAAGGAGATTAATGTAATGAATGTGCCGTCTCAGTATATTTATGAAAATCTTTTATATGCCCCCAAAAATATAACATTGTTTAAAAAATACAGTGATATCCATAATATAAATACTAGGAACAAACACAAATTTGTAGTACCTACAAAAAGGCTCAAGAAAATAGGTAGCTCGTTTAGATGTCAATGTGTACGCTTTTATAATAAGCTTCCAAGCCACGTACAAAATCTATGTCTTAATAAATTCAAATCATTCATTAAACGTAAGTTGTGCCAAAAAAAGTTTTATAGCATTAAAGATTACGTTGAGGATAAAACGGCTTGGGAGTAAGCTGCTCCAATTTTTTTTTTTTTTTTTAGATATTTTGCACCATGAAATTTGTTATTTTTTGTACATTTTTTTTGTTTGTTTTCTTGCAATGACAAGAATATTTTTAAAGTATTTTTTTTTCTTTTTAAAGTATTATTACCATTTTATTTTAATTATTGTGAATGTGAAGACTATGTGGATCATTATTTTGTTTTTAATTTTAATTTATCTTACTTTTTAATCATGGTCTGGCAGTTTGAGTAGTTTATGTGGCCTACCCGAATGTCCTTTCTTTGGTATTGTTCGTCGAATTCCTTAAATTCTGAGTTGAGCTGCTCGGTTATTGACAAATGCGTGCACTGACTAGACAGGTCCACTCAATCTGGCTGGTTCTTTTCTCAAAAGACCATTTCAGACATCAGTCTACATGGTCTTCACATGATCTAACTAAGATTTTGTCAGGACTTTAAAAGAGACTTTGACCTCTGAGTTTGTTTCGGCCTTTCTTCTCAGAGTAGTCAGATAGGAAACGCCGACCTCATCTAGTTTAAAAAAAAAAAATTAGACATGTAAAAGTGTTTGTACAAACCAACTTACAGTAATAAAATCATTTATCATTTATCTAAAAATGTCGTGATTACTAAAATAATTCGATTGTTTACATCGAGTTGACTTGAGTTACTGAAAAATAACGCAATGCCACGGGCTTTACAACTAAGATACGTACTTGTTATGTAGTAGATACATTCGGGAGTTTCATGAGTCCTGTATTAGGAGTAGGCAAGACAAAATCTTTTAAAGATATTTTCAGCACACTTGCTCGTAAAGTGAGCCTTATTACATCGCTTTTAGGGCCATACGCCGAGCTATAACACACACGTGCGTAATAACATTACACACTAGTGCGTAATAGAATTTAAACCTACAAAATTAAATAAGTACCTTTCTACAAGTTATATGCGAGTAAACAGAGCATTTACAATTTAACCGGGTAATGCAGTTTTTTTTTTAAACAACAAAGTGATTTTATGACGCGTAAAATCCATATACATTTTTGGAATAAATAAATGTGTACATCCTAAATTAAGTTAAACAAACATTATTATTATCAAATAATTCACAATAATTTGTTATAACATATTAAAATATTCGCATTTTTCACTTAAAATTATAATTTTGAAGTAGGCTGTATGTTCACTCACCATGCATATGGCGCGTAAAAAAAAGCTTGCGCGCCATTTCCCATAATTTTCATATTTTGTTACTGTCATATTTGTCGCTGTGTGGTAAATTATAATAGGAATGTTAAGTTTTCGTGCAGAAGATGAACATTATTGATAGAGTTAACCCTGCCAGAAATAGAATAGAATAGAATAGAATAGAATAGAATAGAATAGAGTAGAGTAGGGTAGAGTAGAGTAGAGTAGAGTAGAGTAGAGTAGAGTAGAGTAGAGTAGAGTAGAATAGAATGGAATAGAATAGAATATACTTTATTGTACACCATAAAATTAAGGTAAGGCTGCTAGAAATAACCCCAACATAGAACGAACGAAACAATGCTCCAGCTCAACTATGTATTACAAATGGTGCTTATAGTGTAATCTGTAGGCTTCGAAATCCTTACCACCAACTTTATTCACTGAACGTAGGTGTCTTCCGATGATTTTATGTTATTCCCAAAATATAGCAAGCGCGTGCGTAGAAAGATATCGACGATGAGCTGTCATAGAAGAGTTTCCGGTGAAATGTTTATTTATATGAAGTATTTGTAAAGATTTAATATTTTAATCCAAAGCCTTCAAGTACGAGTTAAGAGACTAAAATAAAAACAAATTGAAAAATATGAATTTTGTTGATGTTTATATTCACTGTTAACATTATTACCTCAATGCTGTTAACTGGTAGATTCTAACATGATAGGCCCACATACATATACATGCATGGCGCTTGTATTCCCCGAAGAGTTAGGCAAAGATGAACTTACTTTATTGGACAACAACATTTCGCCGGTTACATTTGGCTTAGTAGGCGTTTCGGCCGATGACTTTCACCCGATCCGGTCGAAACAGGAATTTCATTATTATTAATATTTTTAGAGGTGTTTCGGCCTATACCTTTTTTTAAGCAATATTTTTACAGTCAGTATGAAAAACCTCAGCTAGGGTTATATTATTAAAGTAAAAGTCAGACAATTTATGGAAAAAGTACCATTACAATAATCAACAGTAAACATGATAAATCACAATAATCAGTCTTATATATCAATAAAAAAAATTACAAAATGGCACTTGAGGTATTCCACATACGGCACCTATCGATATTTTTCGCAGATGCCGCCATAAGTGGAATAATTTATTATTTAAAATTTTATTTCATTATTCGTTAATTTTTTTAAGAAGTCAATATCAAAAATTTGATTAAAATCAGTTGAGATTTTTATAACATGATAACAATATAACTTCCTCTTTTGCTTTTTTAGTTACATGTTGAACAAAATACCATGAAGAAATATTTGCGGGCGTAGAATCATAAGCAAGAGACTAACTAAGTACCAGGAGATCAGAATCTAAAATCACCCGTTACTCTTTTAACATCTCATGATTCCAGCCTCGGTAATACTTCCTCATGATTATAATCTCCTTGTACTTAAGTTAGTCTTTACCGGTAATGATTCCAGCCCCGTAAATATTAATACTTCTTCATGGTTCTGATCTCGTGGTAGTTTGGGTATAAATGCTTAATTTGTTCAACATTTAACTAAAAACGCAAAAGAGGAATTTATATTTTTCTCATGGTATTAAACTCTCTACCGATTTTATGTTGCTGACGTTACTTTGGCTCTAAAAAAGGATTCGTCCGAAACACCACTCAAAAATATTAATAATACCTAATGAAATTCCTTTTTCGAGCGGATCAGACGCAATTCAGTGGCCGAAACGCCTACTAAGCCTTACATTTTAAGTTCCATTTAGATTCGAGATGATATACGTAGGTATTTACCTAATATTTACTACCTAACAAGTGACAAACTGAATTAGTTAAAACTACTTGAATAAAACCAACTTCACATGGAAGTCCAAGAAGTCACCTTGTTGTTTATACATATAATTTATAAGCAATACATTGTATAAATGGAGTTTAAGAAATGATACAGGAACTAAGTCGATTGAAATGGAGGCAGTTTACTTCACAACCACTCAGAATATAGGACTCAGTGTCAACCTGCTCGCTTTGCGTCACCACTTCTATCTGATACTGACTACATGGTGGACTACTGGCGAGGTCACAAACCGTTGGTGGACAGTTTACAACTCTACTTGTCAGTAAACCATTGCTTCCCTGCAAAATATTTGAAACATTATTTGTTACAATTTAGTCTTATATATAGAACAGCGTGCACACAGCTGATAGAGACTATTAAGTATTTTAATTATAACCTATCAACCATTATATCTTCTTTACAAAAAAGGTGTCCAATAGCACTTTTCTTATTGTCTTTATTGGCTTAATACACGTCGTTCCTGAGTTTATTTGGTGGAACTTTTTTTTAGGTATTCACTAACTAACACTAAACGCCAGCACGAATGGTTTTGTTCTTTTGAAGTTCTAATAAAGTCTTTGTTCGAGAGCTTCTGCAAATTTCTGTAGGTATCACGTCTTCGAAATGAAACCTATTTGAAACACAGCCAAGCATTTTTTTATTCTGTTTCCCTCGTATTAACTTATCAGTATTAAACAACGAGCTAATATCGGTTAGTTTCAGTAAAACATATATTATTTTAATCATACTTACTTTTAAATAACGCAATCTCTACTATCATATTTTTGGATGATGGTATTCAAAAATATTAAAATAATTCGAGAGATGCCTAGCATTACTTTCAAATGAGAACAGCACAAATACATAGGTACTTGTAGGAAGTACATAAGTAAGCAAGATTAAAAGCAGCCCACTGCTTGCGAGGCGCGGACCCAGCGATATTATGATCCAAAGAGCCGCGTTACAGCGGGGGGCACCACCCCACACGCGCTCCCTCTAGCACTCACCGCACCAGGTAAGCCCGTCCCACTCACACGCACTGCAAAAAGAATTCATTTATAGCAAGAAAGGTGTAGTATATCATTAACTTAAATAATTATGTAGGCGAACTCGCGGGGACCTCGTAGTCAGTATCACCGCGCGCCGCGTTTACGTTCTCTACACACTGGTGACTGCAGGCAGGTGTAACGTTAACGCGCGCGTTCGGCCTCTTGCAGCGCTGCGTGTTAAGGCGGTGTGGATAGTTTCATGATTACAGTTTCGCATAATGGAGAGCGGAGTGAAGTGACTCCGAGGCTTTAATCATTGGGGAAATATTCCACGCTCGCGACTTAACGCAGGAATTATTACTTTCTGTGGGACTGTGTGCCTGTAGCCCTCGCGTCTGCGGATACTCGAGCATTACATAACAAACACGATAAGTACATGACAATTAAAATTAATGCACGCTTTTTAATACAAAAGCTTCCTCTGGCGAGCGCTTGAAGCGGGAAATGTTATGCAAATGAAGTACCTGAAAGTCTTGCAAAGGAATTTGTAATTAATTTCCATAAACGTTTTGTGAGCTGTAATCTTAAGGCGTATATATATATTCCCCAATGTTAACGCAGTACTGGCCGTGCGCCTGCTCAGAGCTAGAATCTCAATATTAAACCTCCTTTTGGACAGTTTTGTTTGCAAAATATTCTTTGAATAACTTAAGCTTAAGCTTTCGGTTATGATGAAAATCTAGCCATAATTATATCTGTGTAAAAATATTTTTAAACATCCAAGTCGAGTTGTAATTTTTTTTTAAAGCTAAACTATTAGTTACACGAACAAATAATGTTTCACAAATAATGAACATGAATCAATAATAAATTTAAAAAAAACAAACCTAGCCGTTACTCTGTTAAAGAGCCGTTAACGGTTACTTTAAAAACTAACCGTTTTACAGCACTAAAGCGGTGGAAATCCCTTAACTGGTTTCAGTATGAACAGAAGAGCTCAAACTAATTTCTAATTGGAAAATTGCTATAAGCAACATATACGATCTTTCTGAACACTAGCAAAGGACAATCAGAGAATTTTCTTTTTGTGAGTTTAGTTTACACTATGCATTATTATTTATTTTATTTCAATTTATTTTGGCATCAAACAGTCATATACAATCAATATAATTCTTCAGAAAATAGGTTGCTTACAAAAAACCTATAGTGCCGACAGTGTGTATTATTTTTATTTATTAATTTACACACTTCACTTGGATCATTTATACGACTTGAGTAGGACCTAGTACGTAATCCACCAGCATAATAATAAACTATTGAACCAAACGGCTTTGGCCGCGTAAATGTCGAAAATTATCTCACTATACCTGAATAAATATGTGCTATTTCAGACTATAATCTATATCTGTGCTAAATTTCATCCAGATTCGTTCAGCCGTTCTGGCGTGATTGAGTAAGAAACATCCATCGGTCTATCCAAATTTTCGTATTTGTAATATTATAAATAGTAGGATAGGATGTCCATGTTTGTAGTAATACAACTTTAAAACCGTTAAATACTCTTAATTTTATCGATAAAAACTCCCCACATCAGCGCAGCGGTGCGATCACGACACCATCAAAGTCAGAGCAATTGTAGTATCTAACTTACTTATTAAGATATCCACATAGTCTAACAACCATGACTTTGGACCAAGATCTCACAGAGTACATTTTTGGACACTTTACATACCAGATGATGTAGGAAAAATTAATTATTTGTATTTAATGTTATTTTTAGGTCATAGCATAGAGAATCTAAAAAAATATTCAACTAACCTACAAAAGAAAATATATTTTTGTAATTAGTCATAAAAGTCAATTTTTAAACGTTATTTCGCAAGTTTTATTGCTATTTCATAATTCTGGAAAATTATTTGGGTTTTTTGTCATACTTTGAGTTATTTCACAATTGTCTTTTATTTAGGTACTAGCTCCGGCCACCGGCTTCGTCCGCGTGGATATCGAAAATTAGCCCGAGGGACCCCATTGCCGGGATAAAAAGTATCATATGCGCTATTCCAGACTATAATCTGGAAGAGATAGCAGAACGCGATAAGACCGCCTGTTGATGTTTGTTTTTATTTTAAGGATTCCGTACATATTATTGTTTTTATCTTGGTGTACAATGAAGTATATATAAATAAATAATAATCTATCTCTGTGTCAATTTTCATCCATAACCGCCCAGCCGTTTGAGCGTGAAGAAGTAACAAACATACATTGTTGATTGATTGTGATTGGCATACAATCCAAAGCCACAAAGATATTGGCAGAAGGTCTTACGGTGTTTTGGGACCACACTTATACGCGAAAGTCAAAACACTAAAACTAACACAAAAAAATTTAGAGTGAAGGTAACAAACTGGCTTCTTGCATTGGACTACGATATGACGGAAGGTCTCTTGGCTTAGGAAACAATCACAGTACACACATTGACAATTCACATATATACACGTGCACTCACTAACATACTTATAGCATACAGACACTCTTATAACACCAACATAGCTGACACAAATCACAGCACCATGCATACACTCGTCTTTCCTAATTTTAAGATCTAAAACTGTGCCTTTCATAAAATTGTTAACGGAACGAAGGAGCCTGGATCTCACGACACTGGAATCCTAGTGTGAGATCTAGGAATTCAATCCACTTGAATGTAAACTTATATAATAAATTTATTCTTATTCTTATACAAACGCACACACACAATGTTTCGCCTTTATAATATTAGTGTGATAGAGTAAAGGTGCATCTGGATTGAGGTCAATCGACGTCGCGTCGATCTATAGCATTACCCGATGCGATGAATTTGACTATGTGAACCCATTATTTGTTCCGTATGGTGTCGGACGTAAAAATCTCACCACCCCATGTCATCCCGTGGGTGTCGTAAAAGGCGACTAAGGGACTCACCAGAGAATGGGCAGCAGCGTTCTCTGTGCACGCGATCGCCAACCTGCTTGCCAAGCGTGGCGATTAAGGCAAACCTCCCCAAACCAAAACGAATTAAGAGTTCAAACAAACTATGAGCCATATTTATAAAAATCTCTAGAAGAGAAAGCCAATGATTAGATTGAAATTAGTTTTTCAATACCTTTTTTTTTTAAATCCCGACGGCAACAGTGAAGTTTTTTTTTTTTTAGGTTTCATCAATAGGATGGACCCTAATCTTATTACAATCTAGCCTTATAAATAGACTAATAAGCAATTGAATTATAACCTAAACTTTTACATTGTCTTTACTAAGAATGTGTCCAATAGCACTTTTCTTAGTGTCTCTATTAAGGCGAATACACTTCGTTCTTGTTTTTATTTGGTAGCACTTTTGTACGTTTACACTATTCACATTCACTAGCACTAAACACTAACTCGAAAGGTTTTGTTCTTTTTAGTCTTCTCACTATGTTTGTGTGGTCGTATGGTTGTGTGGAGAAGCTGGATTGCCTCGACGTTCACATGCTGATAAAGTCTCTTTTCGTGAGCTTCTGCAAATTTCTGGATCACTTTTTCGATGAACTCAACTTTTAGATCCCGATGGAGGTCCTCATTTCGTATGTACCAAGTTGCATTTACAATTGCCCTTAGCACTTTGTTCTGGCATTGTTGTACAATTAATAAATTGCTCTGTTTAGGACAGCGCCATAGCTGAATACCATAAGTCCAAACTGGCATCAGGACTTTTTTGTATCAACAATTTGTTTTGCACGCAAAGAATGGAGTTTCTTCCAAGCAGCCAATACATTTTTTTTATATCGGAAGTTGAGTTCTTCTTTTTTCTTCTTGACGTGAGCTTTCCAGCGTAACTTTGCGTCAAGGGTCATACCGAGATATTTGGCTGTATTCTCGAAAGGGACTTGTTTATTATTATATAAACTGAAGAATACTGATGATTTTTGTTGGTAAAATCTTTGTGAACAGATTTGGATATATTAAGTTTAATCCTCCATGTTTTGGTCTAATCATAAACTTGATTAAGAGCCAAATTAAACCTTTTCTACTGCTTCTACGTGGCTGTTTTTCCTACAGCCATTATGTTTGTATCATCAGCAAAGGTCCCAATCGTGTTTTTCTCTAATTCAGGAATATCACAAGTGTATAGTAGGTACAGGACCGGACCTAACACACTTCCTTGCGGTATGCCAGCTTTTATTTGTTTCAGTTCTGAATAGGCTTATTCTAAAGACTGTTTAGAAAATCATGCCATACTTTGCAAACGCTTGCGTCACGTCTAGGAATACAGTAGAACATACTTTATTGTCGTCAAGGGCTTTTTCTATTACGTTTGTGATCCTAAGCACTTGATCAATAGTAGAGTGTTTTTCTCGAAAACCAAACTGATGCTCTGGTATTATGTTCTTGCTATCTATTATAGGTTTAAGTCGTCTGAGTAACAGCTTTTCAAATAACTTTGACATTATTGGTAGCAAGGAAATAGGCTTGTATGATGATGTTTCATGGGCCGGTTTACCTGGTTTAGCTATCAATATTTCTTCAGACACCTTCCATAAGACTGGTACATATTTAAGCTTTAGTGCAGCATTGATGAGGGTCGTTAATTTAACCAGACCTTTTCTTGGTAGGTTATGAAGTACTTCTCGAACCTTACGAACAGCGGTAGTAATAACATGTGTATATATTGAGTGGCTACAACTTAAATGTGTCGGTTTTGAGTGAGAACAATAAACTACTGTGAGACTTCTATGTCCGTGACTTTCAATTAATTTCCCTACCCAAGGTACACACCACACCAGGGACTCAACAGCCGTTTTTACATTTGATAGGTGGGATTTGGGTAGTCAGCCTTTTTAGGTGCTTAGTAGCCTTCCAAAGAGAGTAGTCTGTCCTTTGGTCGTTACTTAGACTCTGAAGATAGGTTTTGGTAGACTCGTCTTTAAAGTATTGGATTAGTCTTCTTACTTTTTTTGTGAGATTAAATTTTCGTTTGTCTTCAGGGCACCTAGATTGATGCCACGTTTTTCTCTGTTTTCTTTTCTCCATAGTGAGATGCTTGATTTTGAGCCGCTAATTATTTCCAATCGTCCTCTTGTTGACGTCAGGGGTATTTTCCCACGCTGCCTTATGAACTTTTCTACTTCGATGTTTAGATGTTCGGGTGTTTTAATGGAACTTTAAGGTCTATCTGATCATTCAATCTGGACTTGAAGCTCTCCCAAAAAGTGGGGTGTTATACGTTTGATGTGTGTACCTATGTGTTTGTGTATACATATGTGTATTTGTGTATCTATCTATGGCATCATAGCTCCTAAATGGGTGAACCAATTTTGATTTCGTTTTTTTTTGTTTTTGTTTGAAAGGTAACTTTATCGAGTGCGTTGATATATGTTTGATGAAAATCGGTTCAGCCGTTCAAAAGCTATGCGCATTTTACTCTTTGAATCGAGATATTTTCACAAGATTTCGTGTTATAATTACGAGTTTCGATGGATTGTCGATCGAAGCGTGATTACTACTAGATATATTATGTAGTTTAAGGTTAAGTTTATTTGTGTCGGGGTTTTTTTTTTAAATTATACTTATAATCTATTTTAATTCTTATACGAGATAGTGATGAGGCACTTAGACTTAAGTTTGAAATGTACAAATTTATAAAGTAACAGTGTACTCAGTGTTGAAAAGCCAAATAATAAATAAATAAATAAATACTGACTTTAACCTATACCTATTTAAAATATTAACTCATATTTTTCATTGAATTATGAATTGAATTGTGGCTATTTATTTAGGTGTATATTGAATTGTGACTGAAACTGACTGACTGAAACCTTCCCTTTAGTAGACCGCTGCCTCTTGCCTACTTACCCATTACTTAATTGACACACCTATTGAGTGAGTGATCAAGGAGCGCGTCTCCCCCTCTCACCGCAGCCACCCATCAACCCTGAATTACCATAAAGTTCAAGAGACTGTCGATCAAGCGTCCCTGCAGACCTCTCGCCCCCGAGCCGAGCGGTAACGAGATACTGCTGCCGATTGACAATAATATCGTTATGGGTAGGTGGGTTCTGTAGCTGCACGAAAAGAAGAAACTAATAGTTGTTACATCTATATGTAATACTGCCTTCCACCAACCCGTACTGGAACCACGTGGTGGATAACGGCCATTTCCTTCTCACAGAGAGGACTGTGTCCCAGCAGTGAGAACATTAAAAAAGTCTGATGATGATGATGATGATCTTTATGTAATGTTAGTTTTTTCTCCGTAGCTACGCTCTCGTGGCTCACCCTACAGGACCCGTTATTTTTCGTCATACTGTAATAATGTAGCTATCTACTGGTGAAAGAATTTTCAAAATCGGTTCTGTGCTTCCAGAGATTACTTCCTACAAACAAAATTAGAAACTTTACCTCTTCATAATATTATTATTAGTATAGATCACGGAGTATTTTGACTACAAAACATCCCAAGTAGCACTTTGAATGTTGTGAACTGAGAAGACCTGTCAAACAATTGTTGGTAAAAAAAATCTAAAGTATTAAACTACTTTCGTCGTTGACCGTTTTTGTGCATATCACAGTTCGAATATGTCTGGCTGTGAAAGCTGCTTATTTCAGGAACTGCTAATGCTGTGGACTTCAATACACATAACATAGCATCACCCCTGTAGTCCCCGAACGGTTTAGCAACGTGCACCTATAGTACACCCTCATTTTATGACACTTGTTTCAAATACTATGCCAGATTCGAATCTAAATATAAATATATGAGAAATCGCTTAATATAATACACCTTAATATACGCAGTGTAAATTGTAACTTTGATAGCTTCCTTGTGCTCCTGGCCAGAATAAAAATTTCATGTGATGTCTTGATTCTGTCGGAGTGTTGGCTGAGGGTTTCTACAGTTCCTCCTCTGGATGGGTATGTTTCCTATCACACGAGCAAACTTACTAATCAGAATGTCGGTGTTATAATATATGTAAAATCAGAATTACCTCACATCGTCACTGAACCATCTATATCTGGTGCTAGTTGTCTGATCTGTTATGTAAAATCTCACAATATCTTACTTTTAGCGTTATATCGCTCTCCCTCCTCACGAAATCTTGACGAATTTATCGAAAGCTTAGACACTATCCTTACTCAGACGTCAGCCCAAAAAAATTGGGTGACATCAATATTGACATCACTCCAAATGCTATCTCCCAACAAGCTAATCAGTACCTTAACCTTATTGCCTCACATGGCCTCCTTCCAACACATCTATTCCCAACCCGTATTAACTCTTGTATTGATCACGTAATGTTAAGATCTGACCATAACTATACTACTCTGGTTCTCGATACTTATATTACTGATCATAGGCCTACGATTATTAGCATCCAACTTGCGATTTCACACCCTGCCTCTAAACATACTCGCATAGTTATTGATTATACAGCTGCAATCACTGACATTTTATCAATGGACTTTAGTGATATATTGACTATTCATGATCCAAACAATGCTGCCGAGTCTCTGGTTTCCATCATTAGCTCCGTCATCGCCAATCACTCCAAATCGGTGCACATGTCTTCGAAACGTCGAGTTCTGAAACCTTGGATTACAAATGGACTGCTCCGCTGTATCCGAAATAGAGATAGCATGGCTCGTACGCTGAAGGCAGATGCCGAAAACTTCATTCTTATGATTACATATAAACGATACCGTAATTTTTGTACGATATCGTAACTTAAGTGGCAGTGGGCAGGGCACATTGCTCGCAGAACGGATGGCCGATGGAGCCGAAAAGTTCTAGAGTGGCGACCGCGAACTGGAAGACGATACGTTGGAAGGCCTCCCACTAGGTGGACCGATGACCTGGTTAAGGTTGCGGGAAGGCGCTGGATGCGAGACGCACGGGATCGGTCAATGTGGCGACGCCTGGGGGAGGCCTATGTCCAGCAGTGGACGTCTTTCGGCTGAAATGATGATGATGATGATGATACCGTAATTTTTGTAACAAACTTCTCAAAAATTTAAAACACGCATATGAGAAGAAGGAGTTTCAAATGGCGAAGAACAACCCTAAGGCTACTTGGAAGGTCGTTAAAAATGTTACTGGAACTAGATGCAATGTGAAATCCCCCGACGAGCTACTAAGAATTTCTTCGGATGAAAAGTCCTCGATCAATAAAGTCAACGAGTTTTTTGCCAATGTTGGCAAGAACTTGGCTGACAAATTCTTATCCACCTCGTATAGCTCGGAATATTCTCTCGATGCGCTGCCCTCTAACTCCCTAGTTCTTCTACCCACAGATGAAGTGGAGGTCTCAAATCTCATTATTGGGTTACGAACTGATGCTGCGGTGGGTTGGTATGGCATTTCGTCGAGAATATTAAAATCGTGTCTCCCCGCGATTGTCCCAGCCCTTACTCATATCTGCAATCGCTCTAGTGCCACGGGCTGTTTTCCCAGGGTTTTTAAAAGGGCAGTTGTTCACCCAATCTCCAAAAAGGGTGACAGACACAGTGTAGATAATTATAGACCAATCTCTGTCTTGCCTGCCATCTCTAAAATATTAGAAAAGATCCTTAATAAACGATTGGTAGACTATCTTGAGTCCCACAAATTACTAAGTAATAACCAATATGGTTTTAGACGTGGCAGGTCAACTGAAAACGCTGTTGCTGCCTTGGTAGACCATGTGGTATCTAAATTAGATAGTAAAATGAAATGCTTGGCTATTTTCTTGGATCTTTCTAAGGCATTCGACACTGTGTCCATTCCCCACCTCTTATCTAAGCTGGAAGCTACGGGCATTCGCGGACATGCCTTGAAGGTTTTCCAGGATTATCTGTGTGATAGAACTCAATGTGTCAAAATAAATGATGTTATTAGTGACACCATTTCATTGAGTTTTGGCGTTCCTCAAGGCTCAATTCTGGGTCCTACCCTTTTTCTTATTTATATTAACAACTTATGCAAAATGTCTCTAATGAATTGTTCAATTTTCACTTACGCAGATGATACGGCTCTATTAATTCATGGTAGTGACCGTCCCGAAACAGTAAAATACGCGGAACTTGCTCTAAACTCAGTGATGAAGTGGTTGTCAAATAATATCCTTACCTTAAATTTAAATAAAACGGTATACTTACCTTTCTCCTTACGATCCACCAACCTTCCCTCACCAGATTCAATGGTGCTCAGAGCTCATACCTGCTCACTTGGTCTATCTTCTTCACAATGTAGCTGTCCTCAGCTCAAAAGGTGTGAGTCTGCCAAGTATCTCGGCGTCTGTGTAGATAGTTCTCTGAGCTGGAAACCCCACCTTAGTAACCTCATATCGCGAGTCCGCAAGTGTATATTTATTTTTTAAAAACTAAGGCACTCCGCGGATCGCCTTACTATTAAAACTGTTTATTATGCCCTGTGTCAAAGCATAATAAACTACTGCATCACAGTGTGGGGTGGGACTCCCAAGACAATCCTCCTGCCTTTGGAGCGAGCACAGAGAGCTGTTCTCAAGGTTATGGCCTCGAAGCCTTTTAGGTATCCTACCGCAACTCTCTACACCGAATGTCAGGTTCTTACTGTGAGATAGCTGTTTGTCCTTGGCACTATTTTACGCAAACATCCCTCTGTGGTATATGATCCGAATGCTACCAAAAAACGAAGACACTTCGAAGTATGCTCAACTCACGGTTGTAGAACGCCCCTTGCTCAGCGTCATTTTGTTGTACTGTCAAACCACTTATATAATAGGATAAATAAAATCTGCTCCATTGCTCCCATATGTCTAAACGGGTGCAAAACCAGGGTCATGAAGTGGCTCTTGACATTGAATTACAATAAGACTGAAGATTTACTACAGATTTCGATCGCTTAACTCGTTCCACACCAATTAGCAGACAAAATAGACATTTTATTGTTTTCTGCACACATGGTGTGCAATCGACATTTGACCGGTGATGTTTACAGACTTACATAAACACAAGTTTTCCTAATAATATTTACCTCTCCCTCACACACTTATACACATACATATACACATCCATACATAATTAGGCCACATCATAGATGCATTAGCTAGTGTCCACGCCATCTATCACTGATGAGAAGAGGAGGATATCGGATGCAGTCTTTCCTTCGGTCGCTCACCACTCAACCTCTCGGTCACTCGCTCACTCGCGCCTCCGTCATTCAAAATGTCTTCATATTCACTCTTCCTTTGCGAGCCGTCAAACAGCCACGGCTAATTTTGTAACTAATATATTTTAAAACAATATAAACCCAATTGAAAATCTTCAAGTTGCTTCATTTTTGGACACACAAACCCTGATCGACGACGACGCCGACACGAGAAGGCGACGCCATAGTTGGACCAGTAGCCATTTTATACGAGAAGAAAAAGCGAAGATACTATCAGAATCGCAACGGTCAGGTCTTTGTTCCCGTCCTTTCCCTTTATGCTTTGATTTGTTTTTAACGCTGTGCTTATACGATTACAGTTGTACGCGACGCGAGAGTTGCAGTTACGCGGCTCCGTTGATGCTTGCACGTGAGTACTTAACTATATACCAACGCTTATTCGTGGACCGCCAAAATGTCTGTTAAATCTGTAGGGGAAATTCTTTCTGATTTTAAAAAACGTAGGGGTAATGTAAGGGGCCGGTTAACCCAATTCAAAAATTTTGTTGACTCATTTGCGGGGGCTACCTTGACTACCTTACAAGTAGCCGAACTAAAGTTGCGAGTTCAGGCCGCCATCGAGATATTTTCTAAATTTAATAGCATTGAAAGTGAAATAGAATTACTTTCATCGGAATCAGAATTAACCGCTAGCTCAGAATATGTAGAAGCGTTAGAATCATTATATTTTACGGCTATGGCCAGTGCGAATTGTCTTATTGACAATGCGGAGGCTTACAACAAGTTCCCTGTTGCATCAGCTCGGGATGTTTTCCGACAACCTGTTAATATTAAATTACCGGATATAAAACTACCTGCCTTTGAAGGTTCATATGATCACTGGCTGGAGTTCAAACATTCATACATCACTATGATCCATAACCGTTCCGATTTAGATGAAATACAAAAGTTTCATTATTTACGGTCAGCTCTGAGTGGAAGTGCGTTACAGGTCATAAGTGCCTTAGAGTTCAGTCCTGCCAACTATATTCATGCCTGGGAACTATTAGAAAACCGCTATCATAATGATAGGTTGTTGGTTAATAACCACGTTAAAGCGTTATATAGTATTACGTCGGTAAAACAGGAGTCACCAACACAAATTCGGAAGTTAATAGATACCGTTCTACGTAATTTACGCGCTCTGGCGTCACTTGATGAACCCACAGTCAATTGGGACACCTTAGTTATTTACTTGGTTGTTAGCAAGCTTGATCCTTCCACGGAACGGGAGTGGGAGAACCACATAGGTGCCATGTCTTCAAGGTCAAGCGATAAGGTCAAATTAAACGACTTAATATCATTCCTTAAAAACCGTGCAGATACACTTGAAATGATTAGTGCAAACCACGTAAAGTCAAAGGAAGTGCCTCAAATTGATAAGCAGTATCAACATGACAAACGAAGTTCAAACCGCGTGCATAGTTATTCATCCGTAAAAATGAATCGTAATAACTTACGCAATAATAATTTTAACAAAAAGGATTTACCTAATTGCGTTTTGTGCAATCAAGGTCATGCGTTGTACACGTGCATATTATTCCTTAACATGTCTGTTAGGGATAGAATGAAAGTTGTTACTGATAAAAAATTGTGTCGAAATTGTCTGCGAGCAGGTCATACGTTAGACGACTGTGTTTTCGGACCATGCAGGCAATGCCAGCACAAACATAACAGTTTGTTACATTTAGAAAATTATAATAGTCAAAGCGTTAGTAGTAATGCATGTGTGCGTAGTGAGTCGCGCGGAGAGGCAACCGATACGCACACTACGACGACCGCGTTGCATTCTTTACCCAACAATTTGAATAACACTGTTGTATGCGATAAAACAACTAGTGACTTTAAGTTGATAAATACGGTTTTACTTTCTACAGCATTAGTGGAAGTAGCGGATGATTATAATGTTTATCATACAGCTCGTGCACTTTTAGATAGCGGAAGCCAGAACTGTTTTGTTACGGAGAAATTGTCTAAACGAATAAATGCGTCTTATATACAGTCCACAGTTCGAATCTCGGGTGTGGGACAATCTGTCGCACAGTCGTGCCATTCATGCGATTTATCAATTCGATCAAAAGTAAACGATTATTATACCAAGCTAAGATGTATTGTCTTGCCATGCATAACGTCCAGTTTGCCTACGATAAACATAGAAGCTGGTCATATACGTTTTCCTGAATCCCTACAATTAGCAGATCCTACGTTTAACGTTAGTTCAGAGATTGATTTGCTGATAGGTGCAGATAGATTTTGGGACCTTTTAGAAACCGATAAAATACGTTTACCTAGTGGACCATTCTTACAAAATTCGAAATTAGGATGGTTGTTGTCCGGTCCTGTGTTTGTTAGGAAATCGAAACCTACTCACGTTCATTGTCACTTAAGTCAGGACATTGATAAGCAGCTCCGGTTATTCTGGGAAATTGAGAATATTCCTTCATCACCATGTGTAATTCTCACAGATGATGAGCGTATGTGTGAGGAATTATTTAATAATACGACTAAACGCGAAGAAAATGGTAGATTTTCGGTTCGTATACCGCTAAGAGAGGCACCAGACGTACTGGGCGATTCTTATACGTTAGCGAAGAAACGATTTATGTCATTAGAACGTAAATTCGAACGTTTACCTGAATTTAAACGTATGTATACTAACTTTATGCGAGAATATAATGACTTAGGTCACATGTCGAAGTTAGCTACCTGTAGTCAACCTAACTATTATCTTCCACACCACGGAGTCATTAAAGATAGTAGTACGACTACAAAATTACGCGTAGTGTTCGACGCTAGTGCTGTCACTAGCTCGAATAAATCATTAAACGATATTCAACTTCCGGGACCCGCGTTACAAAATGATATTTTTTCTATTTTGTTGCGATTCAGACAGTATAAATATATGTAGCTTGTGCAGACGTGGAGAAGATGTTTCGTCAGGTTCTTCTCCAGTCTGATCAAAGGTCATTACAGTTAATATTGTGGCGCGATAATCCTTCGGATCCATTAGATACCTACCAACTTAATACGGTTACTTATGGTACTGCGTCAGCTCCATATTTAAGTATGCGATGTATCAGACAGTTAGCGTTAGAGTGTGATGATGACGTCATCGCTCGCGTCATCACTCAAGACATTTTCGAGACGATCTTATCACTGGTGCCGATGATTTAGAACATTTAATTCAAGTTTGCCAGAATACTTCAGAAGTACTACAGTCAGGGTGTTTTCCTTTGCGCAAGTGGACATTTAATTTAGACGTATCTCAAGATAAATCCACAGAACGTTTTATAGGCGAGCATGCGCAAACTAAAACACTCGGATTAGGTTGGCACAACACTAGTGATGAGCTGCATTTTGTTACGAATATTGATAACAATTATAACGAGTCGAATTTAACTAAACGAGTAATGTTATCAGTAATATCACAAATATACGATCCATTAGGACTTCTTTCTCCTGTAGTTATAACATCTAAAATAATTTTACAAAAATTATGGTTAAGTAAAATTGACTGGGATACTCCGGTTTCTAGGGATGTTGTTAGCACTTGGAAACATTTTATTTTTACTTTAAGATTTTTAAAGGACATTCGCATTCTTCGTCACGTAAAGGGTGACCACACTCAATATAAAGAACTTCATATATTTACTGATGCGTCTCAAGACGCATACGGTGCGTGCGCTTATTTACGTACATATAGTGATAACTCTGATGTAACCGTGCATTTATTATGTGCAAAAAGTAAGGTGGCACCTTTGAAGGCAATAAGTATTCCTCGTTTAGAACTTTGTGGTGCCTTAATAGGAGCTAAATTATACAAGAAAATCGTTGAATCTCTTAGGTTACAGTTTAGTAAAATATATTTCTGGACGGATTCTACAATAGTCATGGGTTGGATTAAAATATCACCACATTTACTTAAAACATTTGTTCAAAATCGAGTGACCGAGATCAACGACCTCACAGGTGACACGGTGTGGTTACACGTAAGTAGCAAAGACAACCCAGCTGATCTATTGTCGAGTGGTTATAGTTTAGATTTATTAAAAGTTTGTGATTTATGGTGGTACGGACCGTCTTATTTACGTCACAATTTACATTATTTCGATCAGATTAAATGCGATAATTCAGATGTTTGTAATTTACCAGATTTAAAATGTAAACAAACATGTTTAACTTCTATACAATGCGAAGATTTAATAAACTTTGAAAAATATTCTTCATTCTCTAAACTTAAACGAATAGGTGCTTACATACTTAGATTTATAGATAACACACGCATGAAGTCGACTGCTAAAGGTAAAGACAGCCGTCCGGTTCGAACCGGTTTCTTATCAGTAAGCGAACTGAATGCCGCACAAAGAATGCTCATTAGGTTAGCGCAAATAAAATAATTTCCAGATGTTTACAATAGTTTGGTTAGCAGTGTTCCCATTAAACGTACTTGTAAGCAATATAATAAGGTTTCTAGTCTTAATGTTTTTATGGATGAACATAAAACAATTCGGGTTGGTGGAAGGCTATTTAATTCGTCTAGTTTTACTTACGATAAAAAACATCCGGTTTTATTGTGCAGTAAACATCCATTCACTATTAGTTTATTTAGGCATGAGCATATACGATTATTACATGCGGGTCCTCAACTTCTTTTAGCTACGGTGCGTGAATGTTGGTGGCCATTAAATGCTAGAAACTTAGCAAGGAAAATAGTGCATGAGTGCGTGAAGTGTACACGTATCCGAGGTAAGACATTAGCACCCATCATGGGTAACTTACCACTTGAGCGCTTGGAGCCTGGTTTCCCATTTATGCGAACGGGTGTTGATTATGCGGGGCCAGTATTCATATTAAATCGAAAAGGCAGAGGTTCAAGATTAACCAAAGCTTACATATGTTTATTTATTTGCTTCACGACGCGAGCTATGCATTTGGAACTTGTTACAAGTCTCTCTTCAAATGATTATATTTTAGCATTAAAACGTTTTATTAGTAAGCGAGGTAAGCCTTGCGTCATTTATTCGGATAATGGCAAGAATTTTGTGGGCGCAGAGAAAGAATTTCCTTTATTTTTAGTAAAAGGTTCTGAAACTATTATTAATTACGCTTCAGACAATAATATTGAATTTCGATTTATTCCTCCTTACACTCCACATTTTGGCGGTCTATGGGAGAGTGGGGTACGCTCGTGCAAGCATCACCTGAGGCGCATAGTAGGTAACGCGCGATTAACTTACGAGGAATTTTGCACAGCTTTGACACAGATCGAAGCAGTCCTAAATTCCCGTCCTATTTCACCTCTATCCTCAGATCCTTCCGACCTTACTCCTCTCACTCCCTCCCATTTCCTTATTGGCCGACACCCTGAATCTGCACAGCTAGTAAATTTGTTATAATTTAGTAAAGATAATTGTACTGTGTTCGTCTTACAACTGCTGTTACATGTTTAAATTATGGGCAAGGACGCTGGCACCCTAAACACAAGTTAAATCTTACATCGGGTGCCAGAGTTCATCGTAAACACACTTTACCCTAGTTGTAACGCAAAGTGTTTAGTTAAAGTGTTTTGTGGTACAATTGAAGTAATTAAGACTTTTATTATTATTTATTTAGATCATCATGGTCAAACATTAATTGATCGACCACTATTTATCAAACATTCAGAAACACAACGACTAACGTGTAGTTATTTAACAAATTGAATATTAGTTTAATCACAATACCGACATGCTCAGTAGGTACCTACTACCTATTCATTCTACCTAGCTTTTTCCAACTATGTTGGGATCGGCTTCAGTCTTATCGGATGCAGGTGAATACCGACATTTCACCTGCCTATCTGACCTCTACTACCCAGTAAATGGGCCAGTTCCGCCGTTCTAAGACAAAAATCGATGCATTCTCGCGAAGACTGGATGTCTCAACATACTTGGAGCCTGATCGAAATCAGAAGAAATTTTCATCTGAGACTGCTTGAGACCCATAATGACGCCATGCGAGCCGACCATAACATACAATACTGACAGAAATCTATCGCAGTACCCGCAAAGGTAGGAGGCAGTGGGCTGATGGTATTGCTGATCGTGCTTAACAAGTCGCAAACAACGGCAACTTAAAGTAATTGTATAAAACTACCAAAACTTTGTCAAGTAACATCAAGTTTAAGAAGAATTCGCTTAAGTCTAAAGACTGTCAGCTCATAGTGACATCAGAAGGGCAGTTCCTACGCTGCGCTGGCGTCATCACTTTGAGGAGATCTTCCAATTACCCTCAACATCAACACCTGACGCACTACAAGTCAATTCTACACCATCCCGGCCTCTCGACATCGACACGCAACCACCGTTAGCTTCGGAAGTTGCAAGAGCAGTCCTCTCTTGAAAACAGGCAAAGCACCTGGACTCGACCAGATAACTGCAGAAATGCTAAAAGCTGACTTATCCGCCGCCGTCGACGTTCTGACGCGTCTTATTGAGAGGATCTGAACCAAAGAAGAGTTCCGGACGAATGGAACCAGGGTATTTTGATAACTGTACGGTACCCAAGAATGGACCTCCCTTAGTCAATGCGATAACTGGAGAGGTATTACGTTGCTCTCGATTCCCTCGAAGGTTTTCTGCAAAATGTTCCTGGATAAGTTGTCGAAAGCCGTGAATCTCCTACGCAAGAGAAGTAGTGTCTGCTCGAACCACTCGTGCACGGACCAGGTCTAACCTTTGTCGATTGCGAAAAGGCATTTGTTACGCTGAAGTGGTGCAGTATCTGGTCCCGCCTAGTAGTAGTTGTGGTAGTGGTATGGACTCCCTTTTCCGCACTTAGACTCCCTTTAGGTCCGTTGTGCGTGGGGGTACTGGCTAACATAGCCAGCCTAGCTCTGTCCAAAAGCACAGAAGCTTCCTGGGAGCTTCACAGGCTTCACGGAGCGACCTCACTGTTCCGAAGATTTCTTCGCGTTGAGATGCCACGGCCTCGCATTCCAGGATTACGTGGGTGGCTGATTCTTCGGCGTTAAGATATTGTCCCTATAATAATTTTTAGATTATTTCTACTCAGGCTAAGGAGTTATTTAGTAAGACGCGGGTGTACGTTTGGCAAAGCCATTTTTGGATGTCTACAGTCTGTAGCCCGTGACTATCTGTTATTGTGTAGTACTGTTGATCTTTGGCGAATCTACGCATGAAATTGCGAGAGAGGCACTAAAATCTCGAAGTCCCTCTTCGCAAGTTCATCTGCGGCATGGTTGCCTAGGGATCCACTGGTCTGGTCCCGCCTACTGGACAACGGAATGCCGCCGAAAATGGTCCGTCTCTTGAAGAGTATATACAAGAACTATTCTTGTCAAGTAACTCACGACGGCCTGATCTCGGATGATATAGCAGTACACGCAGTTCTCTTTGTAGTCGTTTTTGACGGAATTTTGGTTCGCATTTTCGACAACAAGCGCCTCTGGATAGAATGAAGATTTTCCAACGTCTTAGAAGACTTGGATTACGCCGATGACGATGGCTGAGTCATACTTACGCTGACATGCAAGCAAAATTTAACGATTTACGTCAGGAAGCGGCAGAAACTGAATAAAAATATACATCCAACCCAAGAGCTGATCTGTTGCTGATTGGCACAGAGGCAGTGGAACGCGTCCACAAATTTACTTATCTCAAGAGCGTCGTGTCAGAAACTGGAGGTAGTGATTAGGACATGCTTCACGGATCGGCAAAGCACGAGCTACCTTCGCGGACGTAGCTGGGACCTGTTTGTCAATTGTGGTAACTGACCCAAATTGCCACAAAGTGCACCACACCAACATAAGAGATCTGAACTCAAATCTCTCTGCAGTCCACTACCACCTGAAGGCTGGGAAACCAGCGCTGGTTTTCCTTACGGAGACGCAGACGTGTCGTACTTATCTTCTTCTTTTCGTGTGAGGTTTGGTCACCTCTGGTGTCAGAGTTAATTAAGCCGCCTCTAACCACTACGTACTTATCTAACCTAGAGTTTACCCTGGATCACAATTATAAACCGCGTGTGGGTGTGTCTATGTACGCCTGCGTGACGACACTTGCTATCGGTGTCTCCGTAACCTTGAGGACACCAGATTTTCAACGCTATGGGCTGTGGTGGACACAGGTCTGGATGAAATTATCTACTCCTGTGTCTACCGTTCGCACAGCGAAGATCAAGAGACAACCAGGCTCACAGAGTACCTCAGTGAGGCGGCTGATGCGGCACCGCAGCAGTACCCTTCCGCCCAATTAGTGTTACTGGAGGACTTTAATGCCCACCATCACGAGTGGCTCTTCCTATACCAGTGCACTACCCATGCTAGACGGGTGATGCGTAAGCTTTCGCTTGCGCTAAGCCTTACCCAGCTGGTCCAGGAAGCAACGAGGGCACCGAAGAGAGCCGAAGAAGAAGGCCTTCAAAAGGGCTGCCAAGTCCTGCAAGATGGTGTTCGAAAGGCACGGTTTGACCTCATCGGCCGAATAGGGACCAAACTTGCTTCTTACCCAGCAGGTAGTAAAACGTTTTGGTCTAAGTCAGTCGAGTCGAACTTCAGCCTTCCCTCACTACCACCACTGCTGAAACCCGACGGGTCCCTGGCCCACTCCGCTGAGGAGAAGAGAAATGTATTTACCTCTCTTTTTGCGGAATCTTCACGTCAGAATTCTGGTGACGCGCGGCCCCGTCCTTCTCCTGATGGATGCGAGACGAGTATGTCGGACATTCATCATTATCATCATCATTTCAGCCGAAAGACGTCCACTGCTGGACATAGGCCTCCCCCAGGCGTCGCCACATTGACCGATCCCGTGCGCCTCGCATCCAGTGCCTTCCCGCAACCTTAACCAGGTCATCGGTCCACCTAGTGGGAGGCCTTCCAACGTATCGTCTTCCAGTTCGCGGTCGCCATTCCAGAACTTTTCGGCCCCATCGGCCATCCGTTCTGCGAGCAATGTGCCCTGCCCACTGCCACTTAAGTTTGGCAATTCTTCGGGCTATGTCGGTAACTTTGGTTCTCCTGCGGATATCATAATTTCTGACGTGATCACGCAAGGAAATTCCGAGCATAGCCCTCTCCATTGCCCTTTGGGTGACTTTAAGCTTTCTGATAAGGCCCATTGTGAGCGACCACGTCTCGGTCCCATAGGTGATCATTGGCAACACACACTGGTCATAGACTTTTGTCTTGAGACACTGCGGTAAATTGGACGAGAAGATACCACACAACTTCCCGAACGCCGCCCAGCCGAGTCGGATTCGACGGTTGACCTCTTTCTCGAAGTTGGACCTACCCAACTGGACCGTTTGTCCCAAGTAAACATAATCGTCTACAACTTCGAGTGTAGAGTCTCCGATCTTGATAGGAGTGGGTGTAACATGGGCGTTCACCATGACCTTGGTTTTGTCCATGTTCATTTTAAGACCCACTCTTTCGGAAGCTCTACTAAGGTCATCGAGCATCCTGGTGGATGATCCCCAACACAGTTGGGAAAAGGCAGGCAGATAGATTGATTGAAGTATCTCTCAACTCAGGGAATACTGCAAGTTTTATGGAATATTGAATCAAAACAAAACAAACAAAACCCGTTAACGATAAACAACACGAATGTGTAAATTGAGTTATTATGGGTGTTTTGTCCAATCCTTTGCTCATTTTAATCGTGACAGCCTCAGCAGCAACCTAAAACCGTAGTATCGAATACACAAGGCTTCTATACGTAGAGTCCTCTGAGTACAAGTAGATGCTACATTAGACCCACCCCCAACATGTAGGAAGGAGAACCCTTGGAAATAAGCTTTAAACAGAGTATTTTGATACATCATTGGGGCGGCTCGGTGACATCGTGACAAGTATATCTAAGTAATTATACTAAGTGGCCCTTTCAAGAAATCCTCCTTTAAGGGATAGAGGGCTCGTACTGAATGGTGCTAATCCATGCGTCATGTTTTCGCGATATTTAATTTTCATTTCGTGGCATTGCCCACTATTTTACTTGCGTCTCTAATAAGAGTCTGGATATCCTATCAAAAATAAGGTTTAGTTTTGCGTGCAAATACGTTCAAATAATGAATTATGCATATTATAATAACAATAAAGACTTGTTTATTCCCTAATAAAAATTACATAATTTGATATTTATTACAATTCGGGAATTTTAAATAACCTAAATTTAAATTACAAAAATAAAAAAAAACAACACGAATTAAAATTAATTAAATACAAAATTACATACAAAGGGGAGAAGGAAAAGGGCTCATTGCGCATCAAAAAATTCGTCCACATCGATGTCAATGGGAAACGTGCCCAGAACGCTGGCAGCATTGCCACGTTGAATGGCAATGCTGATCCTCTGGCTGAAGAAAAGGCCAGCCCTCTGGTCACGTGAACAGTCGACTAACCGTTTACTTATGTCTCGAAAAACTCGGTGAGCACTCGGACCCCATGGACCTAATGTCTCAACCCCAAACGGCTCAAACATATAATTGCCAATAAAGTTGTTGTTTTGTTATTAGTCATAAGATTAGAAATATTCAGTTGTATATATTATAGTTCTATTATATCTTCAAAAAAATTAAATACAAAAAAAAACATTATTATATGAAAAACAAATCACTATAATTAAGTACCTCTCTTCAGAGTAAAGGTCTCCTCTATTTTTCGCCACTTATCTCTATCTATTGCTATTTCCATCCAGTTATTTCCCACTGTTTTCAGCATTTCGTCGAGCTACCTCTCCGTTGGTCTATCTCTTTTTCTCTTAACTGATGGCCCTTGCCAAGTGGTTATCTTTTTGTACATCTATCATTGTTCATACGTGCAACATGTTATACCTATTACCTCAGTATTCAAATTCACCATTACTATGTGACTTAACTAACTTGTCAAACAGTATTATGGAGATACCTAGGTCTAGTATTATAATTATTATCTGTGCCTAGGTTATATCGGCAAAAATAGTGTCATCAAAGCAGCTACTCATGTTAGTTTTGTACTCCTCATTATTATTATAATGTCAAAGTCTGCAAGATATCCTATAAATAGACGAGACCTATTTGTTTCGTGAATATTGACACTCAATGACTCACCATCCTGCCTATGAAGTGGAAAATTGATTCTCAACGAATTAAATCATTATGTAAATTATATTTGTGTTTGTTTTGATTAGGCTGTGTTAGTACCTAAACAGAAAAGAAAATGTCTACAAAGTTATATATTTTTAAGTGCATTGTTTCGCTACACTGACTATGGAAGTTTCAATTTTATAATTACCATCATCCTTCCGCTTTTGTCCCCATTCCTTAGGGTCAGCTTGTCTTTCAAATTCAAATTATTTATTCGTGTGATTTTCGGTAATTTACAGTAGGTCTTATAATATTATAATAAAAATGTGCGCAAAAATCTACCCATTGGGTTTACACTATTACTAAGAATAAAACATCATCGACATTATACATGCAATTATAAATAATAATCTATTCATTTAAACAACAAATTATCATAAAAAATTGGATGTCAAAATATTAAGATAATAACAATTAAACAGCGTCAGTAAATTTAAGAAAACCAAAAACATTATCGATATTATACAATAATAAATAATCAATTCATTAAAAAAACAACAATTATTATAATTCAAGTTGGATGTCAAAATAGTGGAATTCAGCTAATTAACAAAGAAGGCAATAATAATAATTAAAAACAAAATATGAAATTAAAATGCAGTCAAAGATACAATCATAAATGATAAATGATTTTATTTCTGTAAGTTGGTTTGTACAAACGCTTTTACATGTCTAACATTTTTTTTTTTTAAACTAGATGAGGTCGGCGTTTCCTATCTGACTACTCTGAGAAGAAAGGCCGAAACAAACTCAGAGGTCACAGTCTCTTTTAAAATCCTGACCAAATCTTGGTTCGATCATGTGAAGACCATGACCATAAAATTAGATGTCGAATACGGCGGTAATGAAATGTCAAAAAAGGTCAATAATTCTATATAAAAACTAACATTTAGATTACAACAGTACTTTGTCCTTCAGAAAATCAGAAACATTATAATAGGCTTTTCTTACGAGAAAGTTTTTTAGATGCCTTTTAAAAAGATTAATATTCAAAAAATTTATTGTTTCTGGTATATGGTCATAGATTATTGGTTCCATACAAAAAACACTATTACGCATCAGTGCTGTTTTTGACTGTCTCGAGCATAACATATTGACATGTCGTCGACTCGATTTCGACGATTATTTCCATCTGATAGCTTTGGGAACAGATTTGGGTTTGATTTCACAAACACTGCAACTTCGAAAATGTATATACAGGGTAACGTCAGTATTTTGCATCTAACAAAAAAACGTTTACTTGTGTCTATACATTTTAACCCAAACATTGCCCTGATGCACTTTTTTTGGACTTTAAATATAAGTTCTCGATTGGTTGAGTTGCCCCAAAAAATAACACCGTATCTTAATATTGAACTAGCCATGCCATGGTATGCTATAACAATAGCGTCCGTTCTTAAGACTGGTGCAAGTTTATATAGAGCGTAACCAGATTTACTAAGTCTCTTTGCCAAATCTATCGTGTGTGCTTTCCAATCTAGTCGTTGGTCTATGGTTAACCCTAGGAATTTGGACGTGCTTACTTGGTTTATTTGTTTGTTCTCGTAATTAATATTCATAGTCAAATTTTTGCGTTGGTTAAATGTCATTAATTTGGTCTTGTCAATATTTATCCTAAGATTATTGTTATTCAGCCATTGTATTATTGAGTGTATAGTATGTGTAACGTCATTATCATAATTTAATTTGTCTTTGTCTTCCATACGTTCGTCATCTCAACTGGAACCTCCTTTCTAGATATATCATATATTGTCTGTAAATTGTATCAGATATTGTCATCTTTGCAACCATTTTTGGATTCATTGGTGTTTCTCTTCTCTTATAACACATTCATACTCAAAACATTTCTCATGAAATGTTCCTCATTTCTCAGTTGTGTCAACGTAGGTGAGCAAATAAACACATTTTAGGTCAGGTAATTAGTTATGCATAGGTAAAACCAGGTATTCCTAGCTAGAATGAATACCTATACGTAGTATAGTAGTGTTAGTCTGGGTGCATCGTTCTCACGTAATGAATTAATGTATTTATGTAAATAATATTATGTAATAATTGTTAAACACTTTTTTTACAAGCTTTTATTTAACTTGCAATGTATGTATGTATTACTATTGGGCAGCGCCAGCTCACGAAACTGAAGATCGACGATGGCAGGATCGTATCCGCCAAAACGGAGCTTCTGAGGGAGATCGAGAGATTCTATGGGCACGAATCTACACGTCAACCAGTAAACCCGTCGTGAATCTAGCAAAAGACCCTAGAGCTAGATTGACCCGACACTATACCGAAAACATTCCAGGCCTCAGCCTTTACGAGATTAGGATGGCTCTTAAACAGCTTAAAAACAACAAGGCGCCGGGTGATGACGGAATTACAGCCGAACTCCTGAAGGCGGATGGAAAACAAACACTTAAGGCCCTTCAGAAGCTGTTTGATTCCGTCATACTCGAGGAGAAAACGCCACAGGCATGGTGCTGGGGTGTGGTGGTACTCTTCTTCAAGAAGGGTGACAATGGCCTACTGAAGAACTATAGGCCGATCTCACTTCTTAGCCATGTCTACAAGCTGTTTTCAAGAGTCATCACGAATCGTCTCGCGCGCAGGTTTGGTATTCCAGCCTCCCGAACAAGCCGATTTCCGTAAAAACTTTCACACCGTGGACCACAAATATACGCTGCGGCAGGTTATACAGACCGAAAAGTACAACCTGCCTTTGTGCTTAGCGTTTGTGGACTACGAGAAAGCCTTTGATTCGATCAGGACTTGGGCTGTGCTGCCGTCTCTCCAACGGTGCCAAATCGACTACCGGTACATCGAGGTGTTGAAGTGTTTGTAAAAAAACGCCACCATGTCAGTTCGACTTCAGGATCAGACCTCGGAACCTGCCCTTCTGCAGCGAGGTGTGAGACAGGGAAATGTCATATCTCCGAAACTGTTCACCGCTGCACTGGAGGATGTCTTCAAGGTTCTGGACTGGAGAGGGCTAGGTATCAACTTCAATGGCGAGTACATGACTCACCTTCGGTTTACCGTCGATATAGTGGTCATGGCTGAGACTATGGATGAACTCACTACAATGCTCGATGACCTCAGTAGAACTTCCGAAAGAGTGGGTCTTAGGATGAACATGGACAAAACCAAGGTGATGTTGAAATGCCCATGTGACACCCACTCCTATCAAGGTCGGAGACTCTACACTCTAAGTTGTGGATGACTATGTCTACCTGGAACAAACGATCCAGTTGGGTAGGGCCAACTTTGAGAAAGAGGTCAACCGTCGAATCCGACTTAGCTGTGCAGCGTTCGGGAAGTTGCGTGGTATCTTCTCGTCTAACTTACCACAGTGTCTCAAGACGAAAGTCTATGACCAGTGTGTGGTGCCAGTGATGACCTATGGCTCTGAGACCTGGTCGCTCATAATAGGCTTAATCAGAAAGCTTACAGTCACCCAAAGGGCAATGGAGAGGGCTATGCACGGAGTTTCCTTGCGTGATTGAATCAGAAATGTAGCGATCCGCAAGAGAACCAGGTTTACCGACATAGCCCGAAGAATTGCCAAACTTAAGTGGCAGTGGGCAGGGCACATTGCTCGCAGAACGGATGGCCAATAGGGCAGAAAGGTTCAGAGTAGTGACAGCGAACTGGAAGACGTTGCGTTGGAAGGCCTCTCACCTGGTATACCGATGACCTGGTGAAGGTTGCGGGGATCCATTGGATGCGGGACGCACGGAACCGGTCAATGTGGCGACGCTTGGGAAAGGCCTATGTCCAGCAGTGGAATTCTTTCGGCTGATATGATGATGATAATGATGATGATGATGATGTATGTATGTATGTAAGTGTGTTCGGGTCAAATCTTTGAATTTTAAAGCATATCCTCCACCGATGAAGATGAAATTTTGCATACACGTTTAGTTCGGATGACAATGCATGGTTAGCTAAGTGATTTCATTCTAAATCCAGGTCAATCAAGATGGCGGACTAGTTATTTTTTGTGCACTGCCATGATGTGGGTATCAAATTGAAAGGTTTTTCTGAGAAGCATAGGTACGAAAAAAGCTTGTTTAAAAAAATATTTTGAATGAATCATTTTATTTAAAGAGACAATGAACTCCACACTTACGTGTGGAGTTTATTGTCCGTTCATCTCCATAACAAGCTACTTTTCCAAGGAAGGTAGAATCCATTGTTATCACTCTATAAATTAAAATTTTTGACGTTTAGAAGTGCTGCTTAAAAGCCAAATTGAAATGAAGAATGTTGACTTCGTCTTTGAAATGTTCTCTTGTTATTTTCAGTAGCAGCCAGCGCTGGACACGTGTCGTGACCTACTGCTAAGAGTAAGCGAACAGCACTGTATACTACAACACAACACATCACGCTTGTAAGTATTTCCCGAGGGGTTAGCCAGAGGTACGCTCACAACAACCGGGCACAAACCATTGCTGAGAGCGTAATATTCTTTTCTTGATTAGAATTGAAAAAATAAGTATTTAAAGCATATTCAGCCATGTATAAAAATTGATAGCTGGAGTGGCTAGCTGAGAGCTAAATAAAATCGTCTAATTTAGGGCAAGCCCACAATTTATGCGTCAGATTTGCCTTTTTATGCCATTGTGCGATAAGCCCAACCCGATCATTACAATTTTAACGGGTTGGGCTTGTCGCAAGAATTACAAAAAAAAAATCACTATCATGTTTAACAATGACTCAAAATAACTTATAGGAGATACTTGTGTGCCTTCGTAATACAAGTTCAATACAGACCTAGTCAGATACCTATGTTGCTTTGGGACTGAATATCAGAATCGCTATACTTGTTCAAGGGAACATAAAATTAATATTTTTAATTGTTTTTTCAGTCTTTTATTAGATAAAACAGTATTTTTTACAGAGCAGCGTGGTTTCAGTTGAGAGGTGAATGGAAGAAAGAGAAAGCAGAACAATAGACAAAAGTAATAGACTAAAGGGACTGTTTACATAGACAATATTATTATATTTTAAAGCCGTGTTCAGACTCTTGAACAATACTTTTCCTACTAAAAATTGAATATGGTATATTTTGGAAGTTCTAGGTCCCCTACAAAATAAATAACTACGGGGCCACCACGGAGCTATAACTAAACCGAACACAAAAAGAATCATTAAGATCGGTTACGGGGCCCCAATAACATAGAACTTGAACATAACTAGTAAAGAGAGAGTGTACCCAGGTGAAATGCACACATTTGCGTACCCCTTCAGAGCGTACCGGCGTGATTTTATGTTATGAAATTTTAATCATTTATTCATTGACACACACAAGTTACAACAGAGATACATTTTGCACAACGAGATATGATAAACTTGTTAAAAAATTTAAATGGCAATGGGCCTCAACCCCAAACTAGGCACAGCCTGTATCTTGGAGGCCCTGAAATTGAGAGAAGGCAGATTGAGTGTACAATGTTACACAGCACAAAGTTACTAATTGGGCATTAAAAAACAAAATTTAAATAAACTGAAATAATAATAAAAGTAAATAAAATAATAAATGGTCTAAACAGTTTACAAACATGGGATTGCAGCACGATCCTGGACGATTTGACGTCATTTATTGAAGAGTTCCATTGAATATCTCCGCAGTTGTTCATAAGATCTTCACCAAATTTAAATGGAACCAATTCTGGATCATAATCTTCCACACAAACAAAATGTTCAAAATCAGTCGATAATTGACGGAAAAACCGATAAACATAAACAAACATTCAGTCGAAAATAGAACCTCCCCCTTTTAGAAGTATCCTTTTTAGAGATCTGAAAATGAATCCTAACTGAAAATTTTCAAATGTATTCTCATCTCTCGGCAAGCCGCAGCTACTAAGAAGCTCTCCCTCTTTATAATAGCTTAAAAAGAAAACATCACAAGAGTGACCTTCTGTACCTTGTTCTGATGCGGACTCCTCATGTTTTTTTTTAGAAAGGTCTGGTGCTTAGTGGGAATAGAAAAATATAATAGACTAGAAAATATTTTTATTCGACACGGACACAATACAATAGCAACACTCACAAAGTAAAATTGACGAATAGTAAAGAAAACCTTCCAATAAAATAAAATAAAACTTTATTTCCAAGTTTACAATTTTACATGGAAAGCGTTTACTTAGTGTTACCAACTCATAAACATCTACTATCTTTTCTTATTTTTAGAACATAAAAAATAAGAAAAGATTATCGGAGACAGACACATGTAGCGTAAACCGACTCGCCAAATACCAAGACATTCAGCCTACTACTCATCATCATCATCAGCCTATTAAAGTTCCCACCACGGACACAGGCCTCCTCTCTATGAGAGGGAATGGGCTGCAATCCACCACGCGGGCCAAGTGCGGGTTGGTTGGTGGATGTCACATGTCTTCGAATTTTTTTATTCTAGGTTTCCTCACGATGTTTTCCTTCACCGTTTTGAAAGCAGTGATGAATGAAATAATTTACACAAAGTAAAGAACCTACCTGGGCTCGAACCCACGACCTACAACTTCATAAGTCGCGGCCGATACCACTGGGCCACCACTGCTCCCTCGGGCCACCACTGCTCCCTCGGGCCACCACTGCTCCCTTGGGCCACCACTGCACGCAGCCTACTACTCATTAAAGACAAAGACAAAAGATATTTATTTCAACTGGGCCACCAAGCGGCACTTTTGAATGTACAATTTAAATTTACATGGAATAAAAGTTGATTCCACCGTGCATTCGGAAAGTAGCTTGTTATGGAGAAGAATGCACAAGAAACTCCATAAAATTACCTTGAATTTGGTACATAACTGTGAGTTTCTTTAAGAATTTAGTGATCTTAGCATGCATTGCGATTTTTATTCGCGTACTGAATCATAACTAATACGCACTGCGGATAAAATAACGCGCGATTTTTGTCTCTTTCTACCTGTTGAAAGAGCTCAAAATATTCGCGCGAATTTAATATGCGCCGCGGTGAAACACGGATTGCATACGGTATTATTTCCGCGCGATTGTTTTACCGCAATGCGTGCAGCTTTATACAATTCCATGTGTCGCATGTGCGGAAAATAATCGTGCGATTAAAAACCGCAGTGCGTGCTAAGCCCAAAAATAATTAAAAAGGAAATGATGCATACCATCTTAAAATTGTTGATTGATAAGTGATTATGTTTTATTAGATACATAGATACGTAGCCTCACGCCTGTATACCCCGAAGGGTTCGGCAGCAGTGTGCCGTCCCATGGAACAGAGGACGCGCCTATTGCCATCGACAGGCACAAGTGCATACTCCAGCACAATATTGCGTCACGAATGTGGCAACACAAAGGGCACATAGTATGAAAGACGCGATGTGGATTTCCGTCCATGTGATTGGGCGAATGTTCTCTCTATGCCTTGCCGAATGCATTACGCAATAACGTTACTGCTGGTTGCTTGTGAGAAATGCCAGAAAACACTTGTTTCGATCGTTATATTCGATTAGTTCGTTATATTTCGGGGAGTGAGCGATGGAATTGCATGATTCTGCTACCAGACGTACGGCGATGTGCATCATGACATGGTGGAAATCCCACCCATACGCACAAAACGTTTTGGGTACACTTTTATTATGCGTACACCTATGGAATGGCATTTCCTGCCGGAGTCTGTGTTTCACGGTAACTAGAATCTAGGAATCTTTAAGTTAAGAGTTAATTGTTTTTTTGCTTGGCAAGTGTGCTTCACCGTCGACCACATCATCATCAGGTGAGATAGTGGTCAAGCGCGAGCCCATTGATTATAAAAAAAAAACTTTTGTAGTATATATACTGAGTTCAGAATACGTTTCTTAAGTGTAAGTTTCTTAAATGTACGTTGAACTTTAATTTTTTGAGCCCTAATCAGTTGGGGAATACTATTCCAACATTTGCTGGCTGCGTAGGTAATCAGAACTCCCTCGAAAAGCTGCAGTACGGGTGTGGGGTACCCATGGTTGAGCACAACGCCTGGCTTTGCGCTGCCGGTGACTGTTATGATGAAGTCTAAATGGAGACAATCTATTAAAACTACTGGCTCTCTCGGATGTAACAAGTTTAATAATAACCCTCCTCCATTGAGATAATATGTACCACGTAGTACATTATTACCTCAATGACCTCCTCGTATTGTTAGGAGGTTCCTCTCTATGGAGCCCTGACCGTCGGTAGTTTGGACCATGTTCCCGATACCGGTGGGCCTCTATTTTTTAATTGACAGTATAAAAATATTTAAAAATATAGACAATAAGATCAATTGAATAAAGGACACAATATAAAATTCAACTACGACATTTTCTACTTGATGGATAAGATATTCAAGTGACAAGGTGACAAGTTCTAAACTTACAAGTAAAATTTGCCAAAATTTAAAAAACTCGATAAATTTATCTTGCGAAAACACCCCTATTCAAACAGTAAAACGCATATAACTTTTGAACGGCCGAACCGATTTTATTCAAACATAGCTAAGAACACTTTCGACAAAATCGCCTTTCAAACAAAAAAAACTAAATCAAAATCGGTTCATCCGTTTAGGCGCTGTTATGCCACAGACAGACACACAGATACACAGCAACACACGTGAAACTTATAACACCCCTCTTTTTCCGGCGGGGGTTAAAAACATTCATGTGGGCTATGTGGGTATACAACCTCCATTACAATCGGTGTAACATCCGAAATGGTTTAGTTTTTGGGGTCTGTCTGTCACCAGGCTGTATCTCATGAACCGTGATAGCAAGACAGTTGAAATTTTCACAGATGATGTATTTCTGTTGCCGCTATAACAATAAATACTAAAAACAGAATAAAATAAATATTTACGTGGGACTCCTATACAAAAAAACGTGTTTCTTTGCTGTTTTTTGCGATAATGGTATAGGGTTCCGTCCCTTCGTGCGCGAGTCCGACTCACACTTGGCCGGTTTTTTAAATATTACACTTGTTTAGAAATGGTGTTATGTTGCATGGTTTAAAGACGCCTAGCCCGTTCCACCATCGGACTACAAGATACTCTCGCGGCGGTGAGCCTTCGGTACCTTTACTGGACATCCCCTCCACTAAACGTTTTGGTATTACTTTCATTGTGCGTACAATTAAGGAGTGCAGTTCCCTGCCAGAGTCTGTATTTCCTGATAGAAAGACCTGGAAGTCTAGGTTTCCTAAGCAACCGTGATTCACCGTTGACCAAATCATTACTTACCATCAGGTGAGATAGTGGTCAAACGCGAGCATATCAAAAATAAAAAAAACCGACCAAGTGCAAGTCGGACTCGCGTACGAAGGCATCCGTACCATAATCGCAAAAACGGCAAAAAAACACGTTAGTTGTATGGGAGTCCCATTACTATTTTTTTCTCTTTTTAGTATTTGTAGTTATAGCGGCAACAGAAATACATCATCTGTGAAAATTTCAACTGTCTAGCTAGGTATCACGGTTTATGAGATATAGCCAAGTGACAGACAGACGTCGCTCGACAGCTAGCTCGTCGG
The DNA here is from genome assembly GCA_949775005.1 of Orthosia gothica. Taxonomy (NCBI): domain Eukaryota; kingdom Metazoa; phylum Arthropoda; class Insecta; order Lepidoptera; family Noctuidae; genus Orthosia; species Orthosia gothica. The sequence continues at coordinate 33,487,053 of OX459044.1, forward strand.
ACCAATAGGGAACTATCCGCAAAGCTGAGCTCAGATGGCGCCACAAAAAACAAAGTAAACAAACTAAACCACAGAACATATATACCCTAAGCCGGGTAAAAACTAAACTTGAACTGAACTAAACTGTCAAAGTCGAGCAGCAATATTTCGCAGTTTAAGCATACAAAATATAAAACTAATAGTGAAAGAAAAATGGAGCTAACTAATAATTGAGGAAATCCATCCATACTGTACCTAAAAACCCGGCTTCAAGAGCGCGGTGCATCAGTAAAAGGAAAAGGAAAACGGATTTAGTTGAAAGGTACGAATATGAATGCAAACATTGAAAATCTTGTGTAACTTGCAGATATTATATCAATTTACTATGTAATGAGATCAATGTACTTCCAATTAATATTCAAAACAATACTTCCAGGTTGATTTTATATGACTTACATATTTACTTTGCAGTGGAACCGTCTTGCACACGGTCACATTTTGATGGTGGACAGCAGTCCAATGAACTATTTATGCCAAAAGCCTTGCCAAAAACCTAAACGCTGACTTCCTTACCACCCTTAATCATTTCGAATAAATATATATTTTTTTAGGAAGGTGATTTGTAAAAGCAGATATTAAATATCTTTGTTTTGATAGTTCTTACTCAAAAATTAGGAATCTTGTCATTGAATCATAAATAAGTTTTTCTTTCACTTGATATTATTACATTTCATTTAAATCCTACTGTGTTCATTCTTTCAGGTTTGATCCAAACATAGAAAAAGGACTGAAAATGTATCTGCGTATCTGCTGCACGTAAGAATGGCATTTGCAGCTAATGCTTGTTATTATGTTTTATTGCACCACCCGGTCTAAAAAGACTGAAATTAACATCAGACACAAAATTTGTTTTGAGTGGTGTTATTTTCCATTGTCATAACATAGTATCACACCTATTTACAAGAAGCGTCAAGGGCTAGATAGTTGTGTATAAAATAAGTGCCTACATTTACCTAAATTTCAGTGCTGTGCTATTAAAATGTACCCAGTGTGTGTTACTTAATTATAACATAAAATAAATGAAAATTCTGTGTACTTGTATGTTATTTATTTTCCTTAGGATTATTAATACAATTCATATACAATGTTATCTGCCAATATAATCGGAGAAATCCTCGTCAACCTGAGTAATGTGTCAAAACCATTAAAAGTAGACCAACTGTTAAAGTAAGTAACCGGTGATACTTATTATTTCTGAGAGTAGGTACTGAATCTATATTATTGTCCAAGTATCAAATTAAGTTAAAAAGAAATATATTTCTTTATTTACAATATTTCACATCAATTAACAAGAGTTTTAGAAAGGTTATTGTCATGAAACTTAGGTCCAGAGTTGAGTCTAAATCTAGGCTACCTGGGTATACCCATGATATCAAAGTTACATTCTTAAGTTATTCTACTTACAAAAGGTGTTTTACTTATTGTTTTACCACAAAAGAAATTTAGGTTTTTGTAGCACTATTTTTTAGACATTGTTGTGACACTTATTCCAACAGCACTGGCAATTTAAAGTGCTGATTGTTTCTCCTCAATTTAATCAAAGTTTCCTTCTCTGTTCATCTTTCATCGACTCTTTTTTGCTCCAAACAATGGTAGGTAACCCCCTTATTTAAGACGGTACCCTGACCAAAAAATCGCCATGCGATATGAGCATTCCTATTGGTCTAGCGGCACTAGTGGTGCATGAATTACAATAGTGAATACGCCCAGATTTTAGAATAAAATCTTTATAAAATCGAATTTTGGTCTTTGGAAAAAAATAATTCTACAAAAATGTTCGTTATTAAATTGTCTATCCATTAGTGTTAGTACAAAAAATAATAAATGAACACTTTACGAGGAGATGCATGCTATCAGTAATTATTTCTCATTTTTATGTTTTTTTTGGAAGGAGATTAGTGAATTATATACAACATTAAAAAAAAAAACAATCTACCATTTTAGAATAATTGTTATGTAGAAATTTAATGTATTTTTATTAATTGATATCTCTTTTTAAATAACGAGTAGATAGCTCCTAAAAACAGCACGAAAAACGGCTAGCGCAGCGTTTTGCTCGGGGTACCGCCTTAATATTTTTCTGTTTAGTTTTAGTCCTGTAAGTATAAATTAGGTTTTATTAACACCATATGGTTAAACATGCGTATTTATGTAGACATTAAAACCATTTTGTAGTGGTCTTTAATTAGTACACAATGTTATGTACCTTCTTTTTAACGCCTATAGCATTAATCATAATAATTACTGTTATTATTTGAATAAAGGTTGCCTTAGGATTATACACTGACCTGTAAAATACCTTCTTTATTAAATTTTCCGCTTTAGAACGGTCAGGACACAGCCTTAACTTTTTTTGTAAAATTTCTGCGACGAATAGTAATTTCCCATTGCTTGCGAATGTTGGCGTTTTTTGGGAACATATGGCCGGTTTTATTTCTGCATCCATAAACACAACACTGATGCATTCTTGACCAACAGCTAGCAATATTATTAAATGGTTTTTGAACACAAGATATACTTTAAAACAGGAAAAATATTTCGGTAACCACAAACATAAACAGTAGTAGACGCCATGTTGTTATGTTTTTGTTTACTTCTATCCGTCAAGCGCCATCTGGCGGGAGCAATTGGCAGTAATGTTCCCTATTGGTTATCAATACCGGGGTCCCTCAGGGGTCGGTACTCTCAGCAACATTATTCTTGCGTCACATTAACGATCTGCCATAACCTTTGGGTATGCAGACGACAACACTGCTGCTGAGAGATACTTGTTCAACGCACGGGCTGCCGGGCTGCAGATCTAGTCTATCCGTGAGGCCATGGTGAAGCGTTTGAACTTGTCCTTGCAGGCAGTCTCCGAACGGGGCGATTCCAATCTGGTCAGGTTTAATGCTGCTAAAACCCAACGTGTCTTTTTGCCGCTTAAAAGAGCCACTTTCATCAGGCTCCAACTTTCCGAGATGTGACCGAACCAATAACGGATACATTGAGGCAAAGGCTTAGCTGGCTGCCAAAAAGTTGGGAATCCTTGCAAAGGTGAGAAGGTACTTCACGCCGGAACAGCTGTTCAGCTTGTATCAAGCGCAAGTTCGATCATGCATGGAGTACTGTAAACTGTTCTCATCTCTGGAACGGGTCTGCCAAATACCAGCTTGATGCACTAGAGTCAATCGAAAAGCGGGCTTATCGGCGATGAAGCACTGGTCAAGACAAAGCTCCAGAACCTTGAACATCGCCGCCGAGTTGCCAGCTTGTCGGTTTTTTATCGGTTACATTTTGGCGTGTGTGCGATGGAATTGCATGATCTAATTCCACCTACCCCGTTTCATTATCGGACTACCAGACTTCCGGCGATGCGCCATCGGTTCATGGTGTATATCCCACCCATACACACAAAACGTTTTTGGAACACTTTTATTATGCGTACAGTTAAGGAGTGGAATTCCCTGCCGGTGTATGTGTTTCTCGACAGCTACAATCTAGGGGTCTTTAAGTCAAGAGTGAATAAGTTTATTCTAGGCAAGCGTGATTCACTGTCGACCACATCATCACTCACACAGGTGAGATAGTGGTCAAGCGCCAGCCTATAGTACCAGCTGATACCGGCTGACGCTTTAAAATAAAAGGCAAACAGACAGTGGACTCTTAGTTTTAGGATCCCGTTTTTACCGTTTGGGTACGGAACCCTAAAAATGTAGTTCTTGGTTCATGATCCAACCCAGATTTCATTCATTCAGAGCCCAGAGATGTAGTTCTCACAACTTGCCTACCTAGTAATCGTGTCCATGCATCTGGATACAACGCTGCTATGATAATGTTACGTCGAGCTACGACTCTGCTACGTTTGTCGTAGCTTACTACGATGACTTTCTCGGTAGAAATGCCTCCACTCTACTCTTATTTTGTACCTTTTTCAATTTGTCTTAGTTCTCTTTCGATTCACATGATTTATTGCCGGGAACAATTTTGTAATAACTTAATATCAATTATGACATAAAATTAGTAAACAGTCGTGAAAATGTGTAATTGTTTTTATCATCATCATCATATCAGCCGAAAGACGTCCACTCCTGCTGGACGTGGGCCTCTCCAAGCGTCGCCACATTGTTTTTATGTTACCTCAGATTTGAATGCAGTAATGAATAATAAAATATGTTTCAGCATGAATAATGATGTAATTTCCTCACAACAAACTCAAAATTCATGCAAATCTCCTCAACGGTTCTAAATGGAACTCGAAAGGACTTCATTAGGCGCAAAAATCTTGTCGCAGCCGTCGGAGGCGCGGCGGAGGTGCGCGGCGCTGCGTGCGCGAATTATGCAATTTCATTTCAATTTTCGACCGCAAAGAGTTCGCGTTCCGCGGGGGTGCAGGCGGGGCGTTGGGCGCGGGAGGGGTGTGACGGGAGGTGGCTATTAAGGCACTGCACACACGACGTGCCGCACTTTTTTCGCCTCCCTCCGCGAGTCTTCGTGCGCGACATTACACCCTAACACCACTACTTAGAATCGAATCGGCCGCGAGGGCGTGTTGATTAAATTATTTCTCCATTATTTGATTCGCCACCTCTTTCAATATGGCCGCAAAAAAATCACCGTAACGTAAGGTGGGGGGCACAACAACACGCTCTCACCCACCGCCACCAGCCGCCACACGCGGGGAACGATTAATTAGCGAAGAGTCAATTGTGGCTCAGTACGTACTTACTCTTAGAGCTACAAGATTGAAGGCAGGTGGATGAGTGGAGGTGCGTGCTGCCTGCTTGGCTCTGCGACTGACATAGACATTACAAAGAGCTTATTGATATCCATCCATATCAAAGTATACATCCATCTTATGAACATGGCACAGGTGTCTTCCTTATATTTTTGTTATACTGACGTCAATTATTGTACGTTAAGCGTTCATTCTGTTCTGTATTCATACACGTACATTTCGGCCGGGTTTCTCACCGCTAAATTATCGCATAAGGAATGTTGACAAATTGTCAAGCACGCGTTATCCGCTGTGATTAGTTGAATGAATTTTTAACAGCCAATCACAGTAGATAACCGGCGATTATTCGTCGATTACGTTAACAGCCTGATAATCGAGTGTTGAGAAACCGAGGGTTAGTACGAACTACCCAATATGAACCGCGTAGGTAAGGTTGGTAACATCAACAGCTCAAAATTCAATATTTTTTTTAATTTTCAGCAGGTAGCAGGTTACCCAAGCTAAATAGTACAAGTTTATAAAACCGGCCAAGTGCGAGTCGGACTCGCGCACAAAGGGTTCCGTACCATTTTCTTAAAAAACGGCAAAAAAATCACGTTTGTTGTATGGGAGCCCTCCTTAAATATTTATTTTATTTTGTTTTTAGTATATGTTGTTGTAGCGGCAACAGATATACATCAACTGTCTAGCTATCACGGTTCATGAGATACAGCCTGGTGACAGACAGACAGACAGACAGACCGACAGACAGACGGACCGCGGAGTCTCAGTAATAGGGTCCCGTTTTTACCCTTTAGGTACGGAACCCTAAAAACCAGCACAATAGGTAGGTTGTACCTTCCTAGGTATATATGCAAAACTGAACCTAACAAGCACTACACTATAGGTAGGTGCCTACCTAGGTATATATGCAAAACTGAACCTAACAAGCACTACAAAATAGGTAGGTTGTACCTTCCTAGGTATATATGCAAAACTGAACCTAACAAGCTCTACACAATAGGTAGATTTTACCTTCCTAGGTATATATGCAAGACTGAACCTAACAAGCACTAAACAATAGGTAGGTACCTACCTAGGTATATATGCAAAACTGAACCTAACAAGCACTACACTATAGGTAGGTGCCTACCTAGGTATATATGCAAAACTGAACCTAACAAGCACTACAAAATAGGTAGGTTGTACCTTCCTAGGTATATATGCAAAACTGAACCTAACAAGCTCTACACAATAGGTAGATTTTACCTTCCTAGGTATATATGCAAGACTGAACCTAACAAGCACTAAACAATAGGTAGGTACCTACCTAGGTATATATGCAAAACTGAACCTAACAAGCACTACACAATAGGTAGGTTGTACCTTCCTAGGTATATATGCAAAACTGAACCTAACAAGCACTACAGAATGTATAAGTAGCAATCAAACGTTTACTACACGCAGTATTCTAGAGCTTGCTTTAATTGCTCACCTCACAGAATATCAGTTGCAGAACTCGGTATCTCGGCTATTTGCCATAGGGCAAAATTACTTTTACAAAGAAGATTACTCGTAATAGCTACGTATATGTAAGCGCGGACATCAAACTTTGGTTTCGGAATTCGGTGTCTTTGTAATAAGTTTCTTTGCCGACCGATGCTGAATTACTGACTTCCGAAACTAAAGTCACCAGTACGTATGTGCTAATGCTAAGTTATTTCACATTTCGCAGTGATTCTCTCTGAATTCAGTTGCTCTTTTAGGATTTTTTCACTTTCTGTATCTAATATCCCATACAAACATACTCATACTTTTGAGTGAACAGCATAAAACCATTAACATGTAGATGGAAGTGTAATAAAAATGCATTATTGAAGAAGCGTTATAAATACATCAAGTGCGCATAATTAAAAACAACTAAAAGTAGTTACCTACCAAAGACATAAATCTAACTAGATAACGCAAGTCCTCTATCTCTATCCTCTATCTGTATGAAAACCAAACGAGCCACTTTTTCGCAAAATTTAATTTAAAAATAAATATACTTACCGATGAAAGAAAACATTTCCAAGGCCTCGGCCAACCTTTTTTCTACGTTCTTTACAGTTTATCAATATGGCATAAAAAGGCATTTTTCTAGATTTCGGTGGATTTTCGGTGCCGATAATGCTAAATGAAAAACTCAGATTACGATCATTGATCGTAACTTTACTCCGTTTTTTGGCACGTGAAGTACATACAGACACGTCATCTAGTTAGATTTATGTCTATGTTACCTACTATAAAATTATAACATTTATGTGATTTGAAAATCATTATAAAGACTTTAGTTCTCGTGATCATGGCGCTTGTAACGGCGCCGAAATATCGAGCTCTCAACCAAATTCAAAATATACATGGTAAATATCCCGAAACAAATATTAATTCTAAGGATTGTGACCATGTTAGCTTAAAAACTTATATTAATAACAATTTACCTAAAAATTATAAATACAATAGTTACCTAACCTAAGTAGGTAGGTAAATCAATTATGTGTAATATGTGTCATAATTCTTATGTGTTTTATTAGTCAAGATTTTGCGTTGTACCTACAGATTGCATAGACTGTAACTAGTATTGAAGGTTCGTACATGTTTTATTGATATTGCCATCAGTTTGTATTCTGAAATGAAAAGAGTAACCGATTTTTTCTAAAGTTGAGGTGCTAAGTGTCCAATGGAAGTAGCGGCGGGCGACGCGCGACGTGCCCCGTCGGCACTTTGGCAGATTCGACGAAGGAAACTACAGAAAAGGTCTACTTTGGCAGGAGCCAATCAAACTTGTAGCAGTCTCTTACAAAGGACAGAATCTTGAAAATAGACTTCGATCAGCTTATTATCCTTACAAAACATATGGGAATAAACAAATCAAGATATTGACGGGCAACTGCTTCAATCGCTAACCTTCCCGTTTAGAGGTTAATAATATTAGTAGAGTTAATAGTCTTTATTTATATTATGTATATACCTATGTCTATCTCATAAATAATCGGTTTATTATCTTGTTTTCAAGGTTTCCATTCAACGAGGAAATCCACCGGAAATGATTAGAGTTTATAATAAGGTTTGCTTCTTAGCTTTTTGCCAGCGACTTCACCCGTCCTACATTGTAAAGGCAGACCCCCTAGGAAATGCCGAAGAATCCAGCCCTATGGTACTTAGAACAAAGTACAAGACTACATCATAAGGCAAGCTCTTTTCAAAATGTCCGCTTTCTAGGTTCATGGGCTGGCTAGAAACTGGCTGCCTCACCAGATCAGCGCCCAGACTAGGGCGCTGATCTGGTGAGGCAGCCAGTTTCACTATACGCTTCATTTTTTGCTTGCCAATTCAAAAGTACCTGGTTTAATTGAAATAAATATATTAAGTTTGAGGGGACGAGTCAGGATATTAGGACTAGATATTTGTTCATTATAGGTACCTACCTACCTATGTATTTACAGGTTATGGTGACTTTGTTTAATGGATTGCTTTTTTGGGGTTCCTTACTTGAGAAGTTATGGGATCGATTCGTTGTTAGTCTTTCAGTCCAGACCCATTTCCCTAGGAAGGGTGGAGGTCAAGTTAAAGTTACTTACAAATAACAAGATCTACGGAGGTCAGAGTTCAGACAGGCAGTCGCTTCTTGTAAAATACGGGCATTCAGCTGCATCCAGGTGAACATGGTGGCTACATGGTGCCTGGTGGCTGGTGCCTGATGTCGTTACCTTCACTTTTGCCGCAAACGACACTCGCAAATAAATCTAAACCTAAAAATACCTACTTCCCGTTTCTGATTGCTTCATGCAGAACATGATTCTAGTCAAGTTCTGCATGAAGCAATCAGAAACGCAAAGAAATCAATCGCAGTACCCGCAAAGGTAGGAGGCAGTGGGATGATGGTATTGCTGATCGTGCTCAACAAGGTGCAAACACCGGTAACTTGAAGGAATTGTATCAAGCTAACAAAACCTTGGCAGGTAACAGCAAGTATAAGAAGAAGCCGCTCAAGTCTAAAGACGGTCAGCTCATAGTGACATCGTGTCCGTCTTCCGATGGTGTGATCATTGGAAGCATACTAATCTACAAAGAGTACCTAGGTAATATAAAAACTTATTCACAAAATAAAATATCATCATCATCATCATATCAGCCGAAAGACGTCCACTGCTGGACATAGGCCTCCCCCAAGCGTCGCCACATTGACCGGTCCCGTGCGTCTCGTAACCAGCGGATCCCCGCAACCTTCACCAGGTCATCGGTCCACCTGGTGGGAGGCCTTCCAACGCAACGTCTTCCGGTTCGCGGTCGCCATTCCAGAACCTTTCTGCCCCATCGGCCATCCGTTCTGCGAGCAATGTGCCCTGCCCACTGCCACTTAAGTTTGGCAATTCTTCGGGCTATGTCGGTAACCCTGGTTCTCTTGCGGATCTCTACGTTTCTGATTCGATCACGCAAGGAAACTCCGAGCATAGCCCTCTCCATTGCCCTTTGAGTGACTGTAAGCTTTCTGATAAGGCCCATTGTAAGCGACCACGTCTCAGAGCCATATGTCATCACTGGCAACACACACTGGTCATGGACTTTCGTCTTGAGACACTGCGGTAAGTTGGACGAGAAGATACCGCGCAACTTCCCAAACGCTGCCCAGCCGAGTCGGATTCGACGGTTTACCTCTTTCTCAAAGTTGGCCCTACCCAATTGGATCGTTTGTCCCAGGTACACATAGTCGCCCACAACTTCGAGTGTAGAGTCTCCAATCTTGATAGGAGCGGGTGCAACATGGGCATTCAACATCAACTTAGTTTTGTCCATGTTCATCCTAAGACCCACTCTTTTGGAAGCTCTACTGAGATCATCGAGCATTGTACTGAGGTCCTCCATGGTCTCAGCCATAACCACTATATCGTCGGCAAACCGAAGGTGAGTGATGTACTCGCCATTGACGTTAATGCCTAGCCCTCTCCAGTCCAGAACCTTGAAGACATCTTCCAGTGCAGCGGTAAAGAGCTTCGGAGATATTACGTCTCCCTGTCTCACACCTCGCTGCAGAAGGACGGGTTCCGAGGTCTGATCCTGAAGTCGAACTGACATTGTGGCGTTTTTGTATAAACACTTCAACACTTCGATGTACCGGTAGTCAATTTGGCACCGTTGGAGAGACTGCAGTACAGCCCAAGTCTCGATCGAATCGAAGGCTTTCTCGTAGTCCACAAACGCTAAACAGAGAGGCAGGTTGTACTCTTCGGTCTTCTGTATAAACTGCCGCAGCGTATGTATGTGGTCTACGGTGCTGAAGCCTTTACGGAATCCGGCTTGTTCGGGAGGCTGGAAATCGTCAAACCTGCGCGCGAGACGATTCGTGATGACTCTTGAAAACAGCTTGTAGACATGGCTAAGGAGGAAATAAAATATACCGGCTGCCAAAACAAAACACTACAAAGCGAAAAATAACTTTCTTATCCGAAGTCGGTGTCTTTAGAACCTATTGTTTTTTTTTTAACACTGACTTAGGAAAAGAAAGTTATTTTGCGCTTTGTTTAGAAAGCTGGTTTAATTTTTTTGTTTAAAAAGTTTGCTAAACTACCTAGGTATCCACTGTTTGGTTTTGGAATTCAGTTAATTATTTTGCTAAAAATGTTTTTCTCTTTTATTTTAGTAAGTACCTAAGTTAAATTACCATGAAAATTATTTATAGCAAAAATGTGACATGACGATTTCAGTAAGCCCAAACACGACTAGGATACATTGGATGATTTTGATTAATTTCGGCGTTCCAGTTCCTCCTTCCGACTTCATCATCAGATCAGTTCGATCCGTACCATTTTCATCGTTACCATTTATTTATTATTTGCTAAATCATAACCGTCAATGGCCGGCTGTGGTCTTCTCGCAAGTTCCACTTCATCAAATGATACTTTCTGAGTGCAAATGATTGAATTATTGATGAAAATTCCAAAATCGCTATATGTAAGCCTGTAATATTTGAGGAGTACGTCGATTTCCATGGGATCCCATCATCAGATTCTGACTTGGTGATAATGGGACCATTTCGGGCGTAAATTTAAATTTTCAAAATCGGTCCACAATTGACGGAGAAATTGGTGAAAGACACATGAAAAAAAAGAAAATACATACAGTCGAACATAGAACCTCCTTCTTTTGGGAAGTCACTTAATTAGTATTATTAGGACTCTGGAGTTCTGGACTACCTATTGAGAACCGGGTCCAATGTTCGATGTCATCAAGTTCTTAATTTATTGATTTCTCCACTCTTTTTTCTCGTCTCGACTCTGGAGTAGGTACCTACAGTTATTCATATGACAACTAGTAACCACTAATAAACTACTACTAAACTGTCAGTAACTAGCTATCATTGAATGTCTAGGACGTACTTAACACACATGTTGTCGAATGATAAACGAGTACCAACTAGATAGGTAACCGTCGCTCTACCGGAGTGCGACTGTAGTCTTACTATTCATTATTTAATTATTTCATTATTTAATCGGCCGAGACGGTCTACAATTTTCTTTTTATTTCTATTGAAAATAGAAATATCTACCACAATAGCAAGAATACAATACGACATGAGATACCCAAAACATTTAGCTATAATCCACTAATAGTTCCACTAAAACCTTGTATTGTCCCAATAAAAGAAGTGACAGGCAGCGAGCCATCAGCTAAACAAACGAGCAGAGTCGCGCGCGCGGGGGTACGGGGCGGGTGTTTGGACAGCGGCACAATGGCGGCGGATACGGACGCGAAAACGAACCATTATAAGCGCGATAAAGGAACTTAAACATCTTTAAAAGCATTGAGTCGAGGTGTCGCGTCCCGGCGCGCCCCTAATGACGTAAATCGAGCCCGCACTCTTTTGTTTTGTTTCCGATAACCGCCGCAATCCGCTCCTTATTGGGTTACCGCCTTTAATCATTGACGCGAGCGCGGTAACCGAGCTGTGGCCCTAACGACGCGCAATCAATACGCACCTCACCCGCGCCACCGCCCGCGCCCGCTCCCGCTCCCGCTCGCGCTCCCATCGACACCACTGTGTAATCAATACTCCTTTGATTCAACCAAATAAAAAAATAGTAATTGAATCCTATTCCGTAGATTGCACAAACTAGACGTCTTGCGTACTGAGGGGTCGTTTGAGATGATAAATTAGAGAGGATGCTGCCTTCTATCGATGCGGTGTCTGATTACTGTATTAAGGTAAAGCAAAAACATTTGGAAATTCCTTAATGATGTAAACCGAAAATGGCGCAAATTAATTATCAGAAGACTAAAGTTAACAGCACAATTGGATAATCAATAAAGATACACTTTTTAGATAAGTAGGATGAAAATTTAATAGCACGCCGACTTCGTTGTTTTTACTTACTGTTTTTGTTCAATAAAGATACTGGTAATATAAACAAAAAAAAAACTTTATTCTTAGATTTTTTTAAATTATATTCTTTATTCATATTATTTCAATATCCGACTCTGGCTCTTCGTTCACGGAGGTCGAGCTCTGCAGCCCCCACTAATGGCCTCGGGTCGCCACATCCATACCCTGCCACCTATATACCAGGCCCCTCAGAAAGTTTTGCGAAAAAAAGTTTTTATATATGGGAGACTGGCCAGTTATAATGTTTTTCAAAAATATGATTATTTATAAGTAAAAATAAGTAAGTTCCAATTTCAAAATTTCCCTCCACATTTTTTGCGAGTTAATTCAAAGTATTGTGTCTCACTGAAATATGGATCTGCGCCGGGAACATTTTAGAGCTATGATTTTATACGATTCCAAGTGTCGCCTGAAACCGGATGAATCGTACGATAGACTTCAAATGGCATTCATGGATGAAGGCCCTTCCAAGGCAACCGTGTATCGTTGGTATAACGAATTCAAGCGCGGTCGACCAACTTTGGGGGATGACGAAAGAAGCGGTCGCCCTTTGACGGCTGTTACCGAAGAAAACGTGCTAGCAGTGAAAAATTTAATCCAAGACAATAGGCGAATTACATATCAGGAGATTCAACACATATTGAAGATTGGATCGGGAAGCGTTCACGAGATTCTACACAGCCATCTTCGCGTGAGGAGGATAGTATCACGCTGGGTGCCGCACAACCTCACCGATGCTCAGAAGCAGGCCCGGGTGGAATGGTGCCGTGATATGCTTAACAAATTTGAAGCAGGCTCGTCTCGGCGTGTTTACGACATCGTTACAGGTGATGAGTCCTGGATTTATCAATACGACCCAGAAACCAAGCGCCAGTCGACTGTTTGGGTGTTTCAAAATGAGCCAACGCCTACCAAAGTGAAGCGATCTAGAAGCGGGGGTAAGATTTTGATCGCTAGCTTTTTTAATTTGACTGGCCACTTGGTATCAATTCCCTTACGGGATCAAAGAAGCATTAATGCCGAATGGTATACTACCAAATGTTTGCCAGAAGTTTTCTCTGTTATAAGCAACAAGCGACCAAACACAGGGCTCCGCGGGCTACTGCTCCACCACGACAATGCACCTGCGCACACCGCACTCAAAACGAGGGACTTCCTGGACAGCACGCCAGTCAAACTCCTGGGTCACCCTCCTTACAGCCCTGATCTAGCACCGTGTGACTTCTTTTTATTCCCAAAAATAAAAAATCAGCTCAAAGGGATACAATTTTCGTCGCCGGAAGATGCGCTGGCTGCGTTCGAGCAGGCTGTAAACGAGGTGTCTGCGGCGGACTGCAAAAAGTGTTTTGAAAACTGGTTTAGGCGCATGAATCTTTGTATAGAGGCTGGTGGAAAGTACTTTGAAAAGATTTAATAAAAATATATGTACGTATAGAACAATTTTTTTTAGTTTCGCAAAACTTTCTGAGTGTCCCACGTATATATCGGAGGAAGGTAAATGATTAATAGTTGGAACGAAGAAATATCGCTTATAAAGTTATTAATTCAGTTTTATTTAATTGGCAACATTTAGCTTCTGATTTAAATTTCAATTAGATTTTATTCGATTGGCAACACTGAGTTTTCTCCAATGTCCAATGCTAGGGAAGGATTTGAATCCTAGAGCAAGGTGACAGACAATTTGGAGGGAAGGCGCGCGGCAGCGCGGAGTTGACTTGAGTAGAGAGAACTGGAGCGGGACGTATGGCGATTACGTGTGATAAGTGGCATGATTGGTGCCGGTGGAGTTGCGTCTAAAAGTATCAGTGAATAGTAAAAGTGATTTCAAATTGGGGCGCGTCAACTTGCTTCTAGAATTGGACAATGGAATATCTCTAAAACGGCATAAGTTACCTGCCTCGTGCATGCATAACCCACGATAAGCCCACAGGACCGAGGGTATATGGAAGGAAGCCCTCGTGTTTCCGACATCAGAAGTATGAACCAATGCACGCACAAGGCGATGCTAGATCAAATGAGACGAGTAATGGCTGGCGCGCTCTCTTTGATGCGCAAAAATTTGCATGGAAGTACCTACCTACATAGAGAGACGTTTCGCAACTCGTCGGCTACTGGAGAGCGGAGACAGGAATATTATGTTGCCCGAATTCAACCGTATAGTGTGGCCTATCCTAGACAATATGCGAAGTCGGGTTGCAGATAATGTTAATGATGACATCGATGCCCAATTCTGACTAGATACCTACTGGGCAAACAACTGTGGTGTACAGATGTACAGGGAAGTATAAACTTGAGTATTCTGAAAATAATTAGTACCTATCTAATGCCTTGTGAAGTTTAGCCACAATACCTATTGTTTTTCTTGGTATAAAGTGGCTAAAATTTAAAATAAATTTCTATTTTCGTTATGATGCTAAAAGAAACTTAGCCAGTTTCATACTGTCAGTGGAACTCGCATGAGAATAAGACGACTTGTGTAAATACAGTGCAAGAGAGCAAACATCCTTAAGCTACAACTTGATTCAACAAAACATTACACTTGTGTGAAAACTTGCTCATAGACATGAATTTTTCAGGCATTCGTTCAATATGCAACAAATAGCATGGACGTCTGAGCCCTTCAACATGGCTGCTGTGGATACCACAAGACCTGTTGTGACCAGCTGTGTGTGGTGATACAAGTGCGGAGCTCAGGTTCCATTTCAAAAGGCAACATAACCCGCAGCCTACAGCGCTATGAAAGAGGAAATCTAGTGGTGTTATACATGCCACTGCGGTGATCAATCCATTTAATATTTTCTGGTAGCATCTAGAAGTCTGGACTTGTGCATGTGAGCATGGTCGGCACTGCTGCCTGACCCATCCGGGAGTACAGGCTTAAGGTATGTTACTTTGATTGATCTGCATTCAACAATTGCTGCATCTGCATTCAGCTGTACATTTTTGTGGCAGCTGAAGTATGTATTGGGTTTGGATTTACCGAAGTTTTACAATTAATTCTTGCATTCATTGCAATCTATAACTATTGCATTATTTTGTTTCATGGAAATGTGTCATGTAAGTTACAAAAAAAAAAAAGAGTAAAAAAATATTCAAACAGCGCTATATGTGTTATGGTGTTGATACTGTATGTTTCTTTCAATAATCATCGAAAGATTCGGGACCCCATTAGCTGTAATATGCTGCTTGAAATAACTTATTGAATAGGTGCATGAATTTTTTTATGATCAATTAAAAAAATGAACAAATCATTTTTACATGGACAGAATGAGAAGTCAGTCCATGTCACGCCATCTATTGATATCCTTGCTTTGTTCGAGCTTTGAAATATTTTGTTTCATCAAGTATTTAATCTTTTTTATTCACCAACAAAATAAACAACAAAACGATTTTCGCAATTTTATGTTTCTAATGTACTCGGAGCATTGGAACGTGGGGACGAAACGCAAAGAAATGAGATTGCATTACATTATTATGTTGTTAGAACAATTAACGTAGTTTTATTTTCTCTATGAGAACAATAATACACGGTTTTGTGACCACTAGTGCTGTCATAAGCATAAGATAATAAATAGGTTGTTAGTGTACTGACAATCGAGAAGTAAAGATATTAACAATCCGTATTTTTTTTTATATGTTTGAACACTAGGAATTTTAGCCATGCATTTTTCATTGTCCGTATGGTGTCGGCCGTAAAGAATCTCACCATCCCATATCTTCCCGTGGGTGTCGTAAGAGGCGACTAAGGGATACACCAGAGAATGGGCAGCAGCGTTCTCTGTGCTCTTCAATAACAAACTGCGATCGCCAACCCGCCTGCCAAGCGTGGCGATTAAGGCAAACCCCCCCAAACCAAATGAATAGCACAAATAAAAAACGGCCCCGAGTACCCGGCAGCCCGTCTACCCTCGACTACGGTAGCGGTCGAGGCGATGGCGTGGCAAGGGGTGCGAAGAATCCCCGGAGTGAACCCGGCTACCCCAATAAACACCGACGACTGGCCCTGGCAACATACAACACGCGAACACTCCGGACCGACGAGAAGATAGCCGAACTCGAGGAAGAATTGAGCAGGTTGCGATGGAGTATTATAGGGTTATCTGAAGTCCGAAGAGAGGGAGAGGACTCGATAATCCTCAAATCCGGTAACCTGCTCTATTTCCGAGAGGGTGACCGGCAGTCCCAGGGTGGTGTCGGGTTTATCGTCCACAAGTCCCTTGTGAACAACGTGGTGAAGATCGAGAGTGTGTCGACCAGGGTGGCGTACCTTATACTCAGAATATCCTCGAGATATTCGCTGAAGGTCATACAGGTCTACGCACCGACCTCGGCACACCCCGACGACGAGGTAGAGACCATGTATGAGGATATCTCTGTAGCCATGCATGGTTTCAAAACTCACTTCACCGTTGTCATGGGGGACTTCAACGCAAAACTGGGCAAACGAGACGAGGATGAGCTGCAAGTGGGGCAATTTGGAGTTGGACGTCGGAACCACCGGGGTCACCTACTGGCCAGTTTTATGGAGAAGGAGGGCCTCTACATGATGAACTCCTTCTTCAGAAAGCGTGAGCATAGGAAGTGGACCTGGCAAAGCCCCGATGGTGCAACAAAAAACGAGATCGACTTCATCATGTCAACCAAGAAGCAAATGTTCAATGATGTCTCTGTGATCAATTCGGTGAAAACCGGGAGCGATCACCGAATGGTAAGAGGCACATTGAACATTAATATCAAGCTTGAAAGGTCTCGACTGATGAAGTCAACGCTCCGTCCAGCACAGATCCAGATCCAAAACCCCGAGAGCTTTCAGCTCGAACTCCAGAATCGTTTCGAGTGCCTAGGAAGCTCCGTGGACGAATACAGCGACGGGTTCGTGGAAGCTGTCCATACGGTCGGGTCTAAGTTTTTCAAGACCCGCCGTACAGATATAAATAAAAAGATCTCTGATCCTACTCTCAAGCTTATGAAGGAGAGGCGTGAGATGATCCTGCAGTCTTCAGACGATGCGTTGAAATACCGGCAGCTTAATAGACGGATCTCAAAGTCCTTGAAAAGCGACCTCCGCCGCTATAATACTGAGCGTATTAAAGACGCAATTGAGCGGAATAAGGGCTCCAAGGTCTTTGCAAGAGATCTGTCTATTGGGCAGAGCCAGCTCACGAAACTGAGGACCGACGATGGCAGGATCATATCCGCCAAACCGGAGCTTCTGAGGGAGATCGAGAAATTCTATGGGCAGTTGTACACGTCAACCAGTAAACCCGTCGCGAATCTAGTAAAAGACCCTAGAGCTAGATTGACCCGTCACTATACCGAAGACATACCGGACGTCAGCCTGTACGAGATTAGGATGGCTCTTAAACAGCTTAAGAACAACAAGGCACCGGGTGATGACGGCATTACGGCCGAACTCCTGAAGGCGGGTGGAAAACCAATACTTAAGGCCCTTCAGAAGCTGTTTGGTGCCGTCATACTCGAGGGGAAAACGCCACAGGCATGGTGCAGGGGTGTGGTGGTACTCTTTTTCAAGAAGGGTGACAATGCCCTGTTGAAGAACTATAGGCCCATCTCACTTCTTAGCCATGTCTACAAGCTGTTTTCAAGAGTCATCACGAATCGTCTCGCGCGCAGGTTTGACGATTTCCAGCCTCCCGAACAAGCCGGATTCCGAAAAGGCTTTAGCACCGTAGACCACATACATACGCTGCGGCAGGTTATACAGAAGACCGAAGAGTATAACCTGCCTCTCTGTTTAGCGTTTGTGGACTACGAGAAAGCCTTCGATTCAATCGAGACTTGGGCTGTACTGCAGTCTCTCCAACGGTGCCAAATCGACTACCGGTACATCGAGGTGTTGAAGTGTTTGTACAAAAACGCCACCATGTCAGTCCGACTTCAGGATCAGGCCTCGGAACCTATCTTTCTGCAGCGAGGTGTGAGACAGGGAGACGTCATATCTCCGAAACTGTTCACCGCTGCACTGGAGGATGTCTTCAAGGTTCTGGACTGGAGAGGGCTAGGCATCAACGTCAATGGCGAGTACATCACTCACCTTCGGTTTGCCGACGATATAGTGGTCATGGCTGAGACCATGGAGGACCTCAGTATAATGCTCGATGACCTCAGTAGAGCTTCCAAAAGAGTGGGTCTTAAAATGAACATGGACAAAACCAAGGTTATGTTGAATGCCCATGTAACACCCACTCCTATCAAGGTTGGAGACTCTACACTCGAAGTTGTGGAAGATTATGTCTACCTGGGACAAACGATCCAGTTGGGTAGGGCCAACTTCGAGAAAGAGATCAACCGTCGAATCCGACTCGGCTGGGCAGCGTTCGGGAAATTGCGCGGTGTCTTCTCGTCCAACTTACCACAGTGTCTCAAGACGAAGGTCTATGACCAGTGTGTGTTGCCAGTGATGACCTATGGCTCTGAGACGTGGTCGCTCACAATGGGCCTCGTTAGAAAGCTTACAGTCACGCAAAGGGCAATGGAGAGGGCTATGCTCGGAGTATCCTTGCGTGATCGAATCAGAAATGTAGAGATCCGCAAGAGAACCAGGGTTACCGACATAGCCCGAAGAATTGCCAAACTTAAGTGGCAGTGGGCAGGACACATTGCTCGCAGAACGGATGGCCGATGGGGCAGAAAAGTTCTGGAGTGGCGACCGCGAACCGGAAGACGATGCGTTGGAAGGCCTCCCACCAGGTGGACCGATGACCTGGTGAAGGTTGCGGGGATTCGCTGGATGCGGGACGCACGGGACCGGTCAATGTGGCGACACTTGGGGGAGGCCTATGTCCAGCAGTGGACGTCTTTCGGCTGATATGATGATGATGATGATTTTTCATTAATAGGTGTCACTTCAGATTATCCGTAAATATTACTATCACTGAGTTTGTTGTTGATTTGATCTCCAAGGGAATTTGTGAATATGCTATTTCTTGGAAACAACATACTTTCTAACTGTTCGCGTTGGTATTTTCAATACAAGTTTGAATCCAGTTACGGAACGCAAAAAGAAAAATCGTAATAATAGTCGATCTTTAGCATCTTTGACCGATTGAAGTTGTTTTTACAACTAAATTAAAGTATCAGGTATAAGGGAACAATATTTATTTTGTTTACGTTGAATTCACTTATGTTTGTGATATACATTCAATAATTTTTAAATGATATTTTGGTTCATGTCGAAAAATCTTATCTCGATTTTCTAGGGTTAAATATCGATTCGCTGGATTGATTCAGTACTGGATATCGATTGAAAAACGTTTATTTATTTTTTGTCCTTAAAATCGATTCGTCGATTAATCGATAACAGAACGTCATCCCTTGCTCATCTCTATAAGACATAAAGACAGTGACAAGTGAGTGTCAACATCCGAAAAAGTTTGATGATACAAAACAAATAACTTTGATATGATTTTTAACTTAAAAGTTACTAGATAAAGACTAGATTATTAATAAATCGTTACAAGGTGTGAGCCACTGTGAGGATTACACTTTTAACTTTTGCATTGTTGCAAAGACATGCAATAACTTTCAGTTAAGAGCTATGTAATCAAGATTATTTTCAAACCGGTGTTAAAGTTTAGTGAAATAGTTTGTTGTTCGACTCGATTTGCAATCTTACAACCTGCAAACATCACGAGGATTAACGTTACTATAGCCTAGACAGTTGGCGTTTAGTTTTGTTGCTACCAACGGTTGAATAAAGGTAAAGTTAATGTCTGAAGTTGTTATATATCGCATTGTAGAGAACTAACCAACTGATAACATGTCATTCTAATGATACCTACAAATAAAAATGATTTAAATTGACTACGGTGAATGACAAGTGCAACTAGACATTTAGATGGTGTCGAGAAGACGTGTTCAGGTATTATGAGATGCTCGAGAGCCAATAACTGTTCCAAGTCGTGGCTGAGGATGAGATAGATGTTCAATTGGCAACATTTTAATACACATAGAACGGTTTCTCAGTTTCGTGGTTCAGAGAGATGACGGAGTCAAGAGTTTATTCGGCGTTTAAGTTGAAAGTGCATTCTGTGTAGCGAATGTATTTGCTAAGTTATTGTGAATTGTAGACCACGGATGGGATACTTGGGTTCTATTTGATGTACTTGGTACATGGGTTTTTGTTGTTTTTTTGGAGGAAACTAGGAATGGTTTCCTTGTTCTGTGTTGTTCAACGATGCTTGGCCTCGGTAATCTTGTTCAAAAATTTTAATAATTGTAGCATCTCTTTAAAATAAAGGTATTTGTGAATTGTGTGGTGTCATGTAGGAAGTCTAGTACCTACCTAACTTGAATAATAAGTTTGGAATTTAAAGTATACTGTCGGTAATGGCTGTGGTAACTTGTTGAATAGTTGAATAGTCTGTGCTGGTCATTGTGAACATACCTAACGTTATTTTGTGTAATTTCATTCAAGTTGGATAAGATAATGTTAACACAGATGTAAAGTCGGTGATGTGCGGTGCATGATTTAATTTTTAGTTTGCAAAGTTGGTAATGTTGGTTGTTGGTAGTAATTATACCTATCGTACTGAGAGTTTGGTATGAAATCATGAACATATAATAGAGTTCTTGAGTATGCTTTTGGCTGTGTATGGAATCCTGAATGTGAGGTTGCCGTAGTATTCAGAATAAAGATTGATACTGAGAGTAAAGATTAAAATAACAAATTTCATTTTGGTTTAAAGGTGCTGTTTGGAAGTGAATTGGAATTCTGAATGGTGGCAATTATGTGTTGAATTAAAGGCTTTGTTTGGTTCATGATGAGTTAGAGAAAATCTGAAAGATCAAGTACCCATTGACGTAACTGAATTTACTATGGTGAAGACTGATTCAAATCAATCTAGCAATGGTGAGGTCGTGTGCATGGTCAAAGGACTGACTGTGCGGTGAAGAGTAGTCACTGCGGTGACTGCTGTAGCCTTTGATAGGCTGGTGAGTGGTCAGAGATGACTGCTGTAGCCTAAGATAGGCTGGTGAGTGGTCAGAGATGACTGCTGTAGCCTAAGAACGGCTGGTGAGTGGTCAGAGATGACTGCTGTAGCCTAAGATAGGCTGGTGAGTGGTCAGAGATGACTGCTGTAGCCTAAAGTGGGCTGGTGAGTGGTCAAAAGATGACTGCTGTAACCGAGATGGGTTACGAGGCCTGGTCAGGATGACTATGGTTGCAGGATGGTCACAGGGTTGACCATCAGGAGGCACAGCAATTGCTGTGGGACCAAGAAACATTGCTGGATATGTATGGGGGGGAGCCTAGTCCCTCTGGGGCTTCGGTGACCTGTTGTTTAATGTATGTAGCATGGGTATCTGGCAGTTTTGTTGCTTCGAGAGGACCGGTTGTCTGGGGGAGCCTGGTCCCTCTGGGGCTTTGGTGACCTGTTGTCTGGGGGGAGCCTAGTCTCTCTGGGGCTTTGGTAACCTGTTGTGTGTCTGGGGGAGCCTGGTCCCTCTGGGGCCTCGGTGACCCGTTGTTTGGTGTATGTGGCATGGTATGTTGTGTTGGGCGTTTGGGTGGTTTCTGGCACACTAAGTGCTTCGAGACCGATTTGACGTCTGTTGGGAACCTGGTACCTCTGGTGCTTCGGTAACCGTTTAGAATGTGTTAGTGTTAATATGGTTGTCTAAACGGTGAGGTATCTGTTTCGAGAGTACGACGATGGTTGTGTACGGTGTGGAGACCTAGATTTACATGGAGAAAACAAATGAACAGTGTGAAAGCTATGAGAATTATGTTTTCATGAGTAAAGAAGTACTTGATTTTTGTTGTAGGCTGGTAATATAAGGTGTTGATTGAAGGTTTCACGTGGAAGATGTCACGACCACGTAATTTTTTTTTATTTGGTCAGGAGCGGCCGAACTTAACCTATTAGGTACTTAATTTTTTTTTTGTTCTCTTGGTTTTTGTTTTTCATCACAATTGAGTAACGATGTTGTTCATCGCTCTACATCAAACGTGGGACCGTTTGAATGTCAAGATGGCCGTATCGGAGGAAGGTAAATGATTAATAGTTGGAACGAAGAAATATCGCTTATAAAGTTATTAATTCAGTTTTATTTAATTGGCAACATTTAGCTTCTGATTCAAATTTCAATTAGATTTTATTCGATTGGCAACACTGAGTTTTCTCCAATGTCCAATGCTAGGGAAGGATTTGAATCCTAGAGCAAGGTGACAGACAATTTGGAGGGAAGGCGCGCGGCAGCGCGGAGTTGACTTGAGTAGAGAGAACTGGAGCGGGACGTATGGCGAATACGTGTGATAAGTGGCATGATTGGTGCCGGTGGAGTTGCGTCTAAAAGTATCAGTGAATAGTAAAAGTGATTTCAAATTGGGGCGCGTCAACTTGCTTCTAGAATTGGACAATGGAATATCTCTAAAACGGCATAAGTTACCTGCCTCGTGCATGCATAACCCACGATAAGCCCACAGGACCGAGGGTATATGGAAGGAAGCCCTCGTGTTTCCGACATATATAAGTTTTACAAGTAACTGTGTTGGTGCACGTTGGCTCCTAGGAGTCAACCGTCAAGCCACGATGGATAGGATAGTTATGTCTCATCTAAGACTAAGAAAGCCTTTTTAGGGTTCCGTAGCTGTAAAACAGCACCGATCCGTGCCTATACAGTAATCGATTTTGCAAATGGCATGCATTGACGGAAGTACATACATAAAATAATAAATACTGATGCGCAGATTGTGTGTCTCATTGGTTTTGGTGGTGGTGGTCTTGGAGACTATTTCTGAAATTTTGAAAATATCAAGGTGCATATATTCAATTTGTTTTGTTAATAAAGCAATCTGTTGTATGTTGATAAATACAATATCATTCTAGTAATTACTGAGTCACTAACATTTAAGTTATAATGTTCATTCAATGGTTACGAGGAACTTTGACTCCTGAGATACAAGTATCTTTTTACTTAGTTCAGGAGCCAGCTGTTCAACCTAATTCTGGCCACCTTTTTTACAAATGTTTAGTGTATTCCTATTTATGTGTATTGCAGTACAATAAATTTATTTTTGTTGTTTTTTTTGTTTGCCTTACGCATCGAAAAGCCAACTTCAAGGCGGCCCAGAAATTTGGCGAGAACTATACCCCCTATCACCGGCGCACCTGAACACATTGCACGCCGTGAAAACCCCAGGGACCAACCGAAACCAGCACATGGGTGCCAGACAAATCTGTGTATGGCAGCCTTGGTCCCCCTGTGATGGGTCAGGTCAGTGGCCTCACCGCCAACCACTTTTCGGCCGCAGGGGATAGGGCGCCCCCCCGGTGGGTTCCCGCATTGTCGTTGCGGGGGGCTCAGTAACCGTGGCTTGGTCACCCACGGTGAAGCGAAGAGGAACCCGAGGCGGGGCCGCTCATCAGGGCTTTTGCCGATAAGCCGACGACGTAGCGGCCAACATGTAGGTTGCGGTGCTGCCTAGGCGACATCGCAACTGAGGCGGGCAGCGATGTCGTATGGGGTCTCCCATACCCATACGATATCGCGGCTGAGGGTTGGAGGCCGCGGCGGGAGAGGAGTGCCGGTATTGCGGTGCGCAGCTCTCCCTACCTTCCGCGGCCTAGATGGGGTCGCCACCGTCTGATTTCGGACGCGGTGGGGCCACACGGGAGGAGGAGTGCCGGTATAGCGTTGGCCGCGCTCCCTATACCCTGCGGCCGAAAAATGGTAGGTGGCGGGGCCATTGACCCTGACCCGTCACAAGGGGACCATGGGTGCCATACATGGGGTCGTCTGGCACCTATGTCCCTGGGATGGTCACGGCGCACAGTGTGTTCTGGTGCGCCGGTGATGGGGGGTACTCCCCAGAGGAGGGTCCGGTGACGGACAGCCGCGGCGGGTTCGCGGTGAGTGCTAACGCGTACCCGTGTTCCCGCCATAAGCGGCACAGGAGGACACCGTGGAGTTTTAGTGGGTTAGAGTCCCACATAACTGCGCTATCTCCCCGTCGTAGCGCAGTATGCATGAGCATTTCTCCACGCTAAAAAAAAAAAAAAGGAATAGGGCGAGCCGCCAATGCTATACCGATACTCCTCCTTCCCTGCGGCCCCACCGCGTCCGCCATAAGACGGTGGTGACCTCGTCCAGGCCACGGAAGTTAGAGAGAGCAGCGCACCGCAATACCGGCACTCTTCTCCCGCCGCGGCCTCCAACCCTCAGCCGCGATGCCTCCCATTCGTTTGCCAACGAGGTGTCGCATGGTGTTTAAGTAGCATGAAATGATGACTTTTTTCTAGGGAGACGGATTTGAAAGCATTTTTGATCGTTTAAGGTCATATTGTTGGCTATGCACCAATTTTCGATGTTTGTTAAATCGCTTTGAAAAAGCGTGATGTCCTCAGGCCTAGTGTTTTTAGGGTTCCGTACCCAAAGGGTAAAAACGGGACCCTATTACTGAGACTCCGCGGTCCGTCTGTCTGTCTGTCTGTCTGTCCGTCTGTCTGTCTGTCTGTCTGTCACCAGGCTGTATCTCATGAACCGTGATAGCTAGACAGTTGAAATTTTCACAGGTGATGTATATCTGTTGCCGCTACAACAACAAATACTAAAAACAAAATAAAATAAATATTTAAGGGGGGCTTCCATACAACAAACGTCATTTTTTTGCCGTTTTTTACGAAAATGGTACGGAACCCTTCGTGCGCGAGTCCGACTCGCACTTGGCCGGTTTTTTTTTGTAAATTTCTATGTTGTCAAACTTTGTTGTCTGCAAACAACAAAGTTTGACAATGCCTGAATTGATCTGTGATATCATCAACAAGTAGAAGAAACAAAACAGGTCCAAAGTCGGAACCTTGTGGAACTGTGAAGCGTGTGGTATTGGAAGTACGTGTGACGTCATTTAATCATGAATTTCCACTTTATAAGCACAATGGTTTGCTACAAAATACAAACTGTCATATTTATTAAGCATCTACCGACAAATATCGAAGTACCTACCTAAATTATTATTGTGTTGTCAAATACGCACAATTGTTAGAGTACCCATCTGAGTAAATATTGTTGTGTTTACAGGAAATAACTCTAAACTTACATATAAACCAAAGTGATGATACTCCTATAAAATATTACGTAATTTGTAATGATCATTGTGATGTATCCTGGATTTTATATTACCATTTTAGTATTATAAGTCCTTTGAGACAATTAGTAGAATACTGTCAGTTAGTATCAATATTCATTCGAATTTTGATTAAGAATAACTAAATAGGCGATATTCAATTCCTTAATTGTCTTGATACGTTTTAAAAAGGTTTCATTACTCAAGAATTAATTATTGATCTAATTGTAAGAATATTCATAGAAATGTAAAAAATGGTGGGGACGTATGACAAGTCGACTCGTTACTATAAATAGTGTGTAATTCGTAAGTTCACACACTTTGTGGTGAACTACGAGCCAGTACAGACCAGTTGTTATGTTGTGATAGTAATAGTTTTCCTGAATTGTTATATTTTGTGAACGATGGGCTACACAAGCTTCACGTAAGTTATTTGATATTATAACTTGATTATTGCTAATGGTGGTATTGAAACTCTAATTCATATTGTGGCCTTTATTCATAATAATGTTAAATTGGTTTTAGGGCATAGTCATGTTCTTTGCCTTATCCTTGTTGTTTTGATTATATAACATTGTGAAATGTTACAAGATACAGTGCGACATAAAAGAGTAGAAGTTAAATATTTGGGAACTAAAAGTTTTCATTTTTTGGCAACATCTAAAATGAGTACTTGAGCTGTCAATTCTTCTCGATCTGTTTCGATTTTCGTAAGAATTTTGGTTTTGTGTGATATTTCTGTGTGTGGACAGAAAAACTGTGGAAAAACATGAATAAGGTAATTCGTGGAGGTGCCCGTGATATAGTTTACAAAGTTTCTATGCAGTGTATAGCCGAATTTCAAGCTGGGAAGCTTCTATCCAACTTAGAAGATGTTTACCATCATACAGCAGATTTTACTGGAAAGTAACTATTGAAATTTGCACTAAACGTTAATTACAAACGATTAATACATTCAGGAAGCAAAATTTTCGAACCACATATCATTAACAAATTATTTTGTACCATTTTTGAGGTTATGCTATAACAAAAATGGTACAAAATAATTTGGTATAAAATAATAAACAAATAGCCTTGTAGTTATAGCGCGACAGAACAACGTTGATAGTTGGGCAACAAAAATTAATGTAATTTATTGCGGATACGATTTTGTTTATATATACCATATTTGTTGATGCAATCGACTAAATGGAAAGAAACAATTTTAAAATATATTCACGTTTATTTACCGCGGAACTTCTTTCGTCGGACTGACAGTGACTCTTTTCTTTGCTTGTTTTAGGTGTTTCTGTAAGCACAGTGAGCAGAATCGTGCAACACTAATCGACTATCTAATATCTACTCGTTAATTAATTATCATACAACTAACTTTGATATAATTTTATTAGCATTTTGTTGTATTGAACATTGACTCACTAGTCCTTTTTTTATCTAATATCTGTTACTCACTCATTTTATTTGTGAAACAACTGTAACTTGATTTAATAATGAAAAATTTAATTTTGTCCTTGACTCACTAGTATTTTATTGTGATCTAATTGTAATGCATATAATTTTATATTTGTTTTAATTTTTATTCTAGCTCAATTTGATTAATTCTACATTAATTTAAGTGCAATTATTGTAGTTAATTTCCATTAAACTCGTCATTTAAAAAAAAATTAATTAGACTGTGAATGATGTGCACGCCTGTAACTGACATGTTTGCACAGGATCATCTTGTATGTCACTGACTCGGCAATGAATTTGTTAATATGTTATTGGCATGCCATAATGAATAAATAAATAAATAAACACGGCATTGAAAACGGTGGGAAATTCTCAACACCAGCTAAACACAGGAAGGGTCGTCCACCAAAGGTATTGGACGACTTTATATTGAATGCAATTGATTATTAAAAATACTTATTCTTTGTGAAGTTGTTGTTTTATTACTACTACATATCAAATATTTAATAAACATACTTATTTTAATATATTACTATTTTTACTTATTTACTCATTATTTAAACCCAATAAATAAATAATACTATTCAAGTATCAAGATCAGCTGGGTCGTACTAACTGGGTTGCTATCTGAGCGATTGTGGCACATGAAAAGATAAACGGAACAGAGACAAGCTTTCTAAGAACGAGCAAAATTGTTACCTATTTTGGTACGGTTGTCACAATAGGTGAAATCAAAAACAAAACATTTGTTAAATAGTTTTATTATTTACTAGCTGACCCGGCAAACTTTGTTTTGCCATTAAAACACCAACAATTCATCTACCCTATTAATACCCTATTAATTTTACTACGCTAGTAAGAACCCCTCGTTCTCGAAGGTGAAGGCCTCCTCTAGAGACTGCCATGTCTCCCTATTCTTCGCTGTCTCCATCCAGTTTACGCCAGCCACTTTAATAATATCGTCAGCCCACCGGGCAGCTGGTCTACCTCTCTTCCTAAGGCCAGGTGGTCCTTTCCAGGATGTGATTTTGTAAATCCAACGGTTGTCTGTCAATCTGGCTATGTGACCAGCCCAGCGCCATTTGAGTTTTTTACAGTGGTAAAGGGCATCCGTAACCTTTGTACTTTTCCTTATATTATTATGTGCGATTTTTTGAATTCTTCTTATTTTCAATAAACTTCTCGCCACACCTCTTTGACATGATCTGATTTTGTATTTTATTTGATATGTAAGCTTCCAAGTTTGGCTAGCATAGGTTAATGAAGGCAATATACAGGTATCCATTACTTTTTGCTTAACAATGATTGGCATGTCACTTTTCATAATTTCTTTCAGACTCCAAAAATTTTTCCAAGCGTTTGAGATTCTCCTGTCTATTTCTTGTTGGTTTCTCTGTTTTTGAAAAGAAATTTGCTTACCGAGGTATATTCTAGCGCTTCATTTATTAGGTATACTGGATGTTTATGTGAGTTCGACATAATTTTGGTTTTACTACGGTTAATTTCTAGGCCTACCTGTTGACTTGCGGCGTTTAGGGCGTTCATCATTGACTGCAGCTCGGTTGTATTTTCCGACAGCAAAATAATGTCGTCGGCGAATCTTAAATGGCTAATATAGTGACTATTTATATTTAGGCCGACCTTTCCCCAATTCAGTTGTCCAATGACTTGCTGTAGTACAGCTATAAATATTGTTGGAGAGATGACATCTCCCTGCCTTACTCCTC
Source organism: Orthosia gothica (assembly GCA_949775005.1). NCBI lineage: Eukaryota > Metazoa > Arthropoda > Insecta > Lepidoptera > Noctuidae > Orthosia > Orthosia gothica. The sequence goes on from OX459044.1 coordinate 33,515,474, forward strand.
TTCTGATTGGTATGGAAGTTCCGGTTTTTCCCAATTTAATCCTACTGTTACACTTTCGATACAAATTTTGTAGAACTTTCAGATATGCTGAATCGATATTTTGCTCTTGTAGACACTGCCATATTGAGTGATGGTACAGAGAATCAAAAGCTTTTTTGTAGTCGATAAATATTAGGTAGAGCGGCCTGTCGAATCCCTGATATTTATCTATGAGCATTTCGATAGACTGGATATGATCCACAGTAGAAAAGCCTCTCTTGAACCCTGCCTACTCTACGGGTTGGTGCATTTCAACAGTGCTTCTGATTCTCTTTTCCAGAATTGAAGAAAATAATTTGTATATTGAAGACAGCAGACTTATTGGTCGGTAGTTACTAATATTATTTGAGTCTCCTTTTTTATACAGTAGGATAATATCCGATTTGGTCCATTGTTTTGGTATGTTTGCCGATTTTAGGACCAAGTTAAAGAGCTGGGTTAGAGGACCTGCTAGATAGAGATCTCCTAGTTTCAGGGCTTCGTTGGTTATTTTATCTGGTCCTGGACTTTTTTCATGCTTCAGCTTTGCAATTCCATTCATTACTTCAGCTTCATCAATATCTAGTATATCTGAAGATGTGTCTCCCGGTATAGCACGGGCTGGCTCATTGTTTTCACACCTGTATAAATTTCTGTAAAAATTAGTTGCGACTTGAAGTATATCGTTTCTATAAAGTTGACTTGTAAGTTGTTTTATTTGAGGCTTTTAGTCCTTCATATCCAATTCTTATGTGATCTCAATTCTTTGTTAGCTCTATTTAAGCTGCCAGACTGTAATACATGTTTTTCAATGGTTTTCATAGGATGGGTGTTGTAATCATACTGGATATATTTGCTGGTAAGTTTGTAGAGAGCTTTAAGCTCGTTTTTCATGCTTCGTGTTTTTGGTTTAATTTTTTGGAGGTTTTGCCGTCTAGACATTAATTAGTATACTGTAGAATTTAGATTCGAAGTCGTATGTTCTAAACTCTCTTTTGGTGCTTCCTTATATGTTTGTATTTCTCCCTCATTTTTAAAGTCTTTTAGCATTATTTCCGTAGCTTTTTCTATTTTTCCGTGACGGCTGCAGCTTAGAAGTCGCTCTTACCAATCTATGATCACTAGGAAATTTGACATTGATCATTGCATGTCGTGGGCGTTTTTTTGGAGATTTGTTAGTATGTAGTCCAGTTCGTTTTTTACCATGCCATTCGGCGATTTCCAGGTCCATCTCTTAGTGGTTTTCTTTTTAAAAAAGGTATTTAAAATTGCCAATTCGTTTTCACGTGCAAATTGTATAGCCTATTGCCTCTACCATTTCTATTGCCGTAACCAAAGTTTTTCATTACTTGATTTTCTTCTCGTTTTGGTTGACCAATTTTGGCGTTAACATCCCCCATAACGATAACATTTTTATTTGTCATTTTTAACGCTTTGTTTACAGTGGAATAAAAAAGTTCGATTTCTTGATCACTTGCTGATTCTGTTGGACCACAACATTGTATTATGCTTATTTCAATATTTTCGATATTTAACTGAAGTAGAGCCACTCGTTCCGATAATCCTTTGAAACATATAATGTTCTTCTTATGATGCTTGTTTACAATGAACCCTACTCCATACAAGCCTGGTGTTTGTCCCATATAGTAGAGAATAAAGTCTTCATGTTCTTCTATAGAGTTACCAGATCGTCTGATTTCACAAAGTCCGATGACGTCGTATTTAATGTCTTTGAGTGCTTCGCTTAGTTCCAAAAGCCGGTAGTAGGATGAAAGCGTTCTGACATTTTATGTTGCCACATAGAGTTGGTTTCGCTCACGGTTAATACCTGTACAAGTTTTCTCTAGAGGTTTGTGGTCTACATCTCCCACGGGGACCGGCCGTGTTGGGAGAGATGGGAAAGGAGGGGCGCAGATTACTTTTTTCGAGGTTCTTGGCATTCACGGTTTGTAGTGGGCTTACACGTGGTATTGAGTTGTGAAGTGCAGGAAACTCGTTATATTCTGAGGTTTATTTTTCTTGGGGACTTGTTTCGCCTGTTCTTCATTGTATGGTGTTTTCCTATTATTATCGGTTTCAGGCGATTCTGATAAATATCTTTTAATAGAAGATCCTTTAGTTGTTAAAAAATTTTTGCTCTTGAGATTTTAACTTGACTATCTTATCGTGACGAAGAATTACCTTTTCCCCAAATAAATGCCTTCTTTGGAGCTCTCCCTGAAGTTCTTTACGTTTTTGTAGAACAGCATATGTATAATCTCCTTTAATCTAAATATCCGTATTTTCTAAGGTTTTCTTATTTTTAAGAGTTGTAGTTTTCTACTTGTCGTTGTGATTGTGACTACAACTGGCCTTATTTTACCATTATCCTTTCCTATTCTGATTACCGTTTCAATTTCCCATTTTTTACATACTATATCCATTTTTTTATTCATGACTTCCAGGATTGAGTTGAGCAAATCCTCATTTTTTTCTGATTCTGGAACACCAAAGAAAATAATATTTTTCTTTCTCATTTGTCTATCTAAAAAAATCAATGGTTTTCTGTTGATCCTCAATGTTTTGCTCGAGTTGGATTGTTTTCATTTCAATGTGGTTGAATTTTTCATCTATTGCCTTTTTTATATTCTCCTCCATATCTTTCATATCTCGCTTCTTTTGTGCTAAGTCATGTTGTATAGTTTGTAAAACTTTCATTATTTCTTCCATGGTTGACTGTTATTGTAGTTTGCTTCCATCGCTCTCTAGTGAAAGTTGGCTCAATTAGCAGCAAAAAAGTAGCATCGATGCTTGGATCTTGAAGCAGTTCCGCTACTCGTTCACAGATGGCGCTGGTTGTGCTTGCAATTCAAAAGATTTAACCGTTCTGTAGTTTTTGAGGTTATAACTGCAATTTCGTAAATAATACTTGTTTACTGGTTTTTGCACTTGTTATAAACTTGGACTAACCTTCCTTTTGCACTGTTAAATCCCTCTGTATCGTAGTATGTATATGGATCGGTTGTTCTTGTGTAATCCTTTTGGTGCTATTTTCCAAATTTGTACTAGAAATTCGGAGATTTCAAATCCAAACAAACAATTTCTTGATGGTTTGCACTTTTCAATTCAAACAACAAACAATTCTTGATGGTTTTTTTGTAGATAAAAAACCGTTATTTATTTTTTTAATCGTTAAACTTGTACAGAGCCAATGTCAACAGTGGCACAGTAGCGCCCTCTCTCTCTCTGTCGGGGCTTATCAACGTGCAATCCCATTCGGCTTCAAAACAAACTTTGTACAAGATTTTTCTTGTCTTATTTACTACTTTTCTTTTCACCGCGATAGAGAAATACATAAACTAAATGAGAAACATTTTATTCACACAGTGATAACAAAGCATTAATAAATAAATAAATAAATAAAAAATAAATTAACGTTTATTTCAGACTTTCTGTCCATAGGTACACTTAATAAAACATAGAATGGGAACAACATCTTACCGAACGATAAAAAAATATACATTACCCAATACTCCCAACTTTTTTTTTTTATGGTTTAGTGAGGTGTTAGCGTCGAATTCCAGCCAGGCGGCCTTACAGGCGGCGGAATCTCTAAGTAGTTAAAATTGTTGACAGCCTACAAACTCTCACCAGTGGCTCCAAGTAGCTGTCTTGCACGCAGCGGCCACACCCCGGTAACCACGTCGGCTCGTGGGCTAAACCTGGTAGAGGGGGGCTTAAGTGTTTCGGCACTTAAGTCTTGCAGTTGCACAGGATCTGTCTCGGCCGCAATGGCAATCCATCACCGGTGGCGAGGCAGTTAGGCATAGTAAAAGACCTTAAGGGCGGCGGTAGGAGACATACAGTTACCGTTCGGCCAGATACTGGATGGCGGGTAAACCACCAGCAAAAGCATTCCCAAGGAGGGTTGGTGTCAGGCTGGCGGCCGACTGTAAAATATTTGCCAAATCACCTGCAACATGTTAGCTGTGAATGAAATGCGCGATAGGGTTAGGGCGTACCCCACAGGCGACGCGCAGGGGCAACACCCGGCCCCTGTGGGAAATGGTCTAGGGTTGTTGCACCTCCCCGGGCGGGGGCAACGTAAGAATCGAGCTCGGGAAATGATATTGAGGTATGCAAGTTGGAATGTTGGTACTATGACTGGAAGGGCTAGAGAGTTAGCGGATGTATTAAAAAGAAGACGAATAAATGTAGCCTGTTTACAGGAAACTAAATGGAGGGGCACCAAAGCGAGAGAAATAGGTGAGGGATACAAGTTTTTCTACTGTGGAAGTGACGGGAAAAGAAATGGTGTGGGAATAGTGTTAGATAGTAATTTGAAAGATAGCGTGATGGATATAAAAAGGATTAATGACAGATTGATAGTTGTGAAAGTTATGTTAGAGAATGTGATGTTGAATGTAGTTAGTGTGTATGCACCGCAGGTAGGGTGTGATGAAACGGTGAAAGAGAAGTTTTGGGAGAATTTTGATACAGCCTTGATGACCATCCCTGTGCATGAGGAATTGATAGTCGGAGGAGATTTTAATGGACATTTAGGTAGAATGAGAGGGATTTATGAAAGAGTTCACGGGGGATGGGGATTTGGGCATACCAACAACGAGGGAGAGGCGCTACTTCAAACCGCTACTGCGTTTGACCTGGCAGTAGCTAACACTTGGTTTCAGAAAAAAGACGAACATCTTATCACTTACAAAAGTGGTAACCACAAGACCCAAATCGACTACCTTCTCGTCAGACGCAACAACATACAGCACGTCAAAAATTGCAATGTGCTGCCAGGAGGAGATTTGGGTCTCTCAGCACAGACTCCTGGTTATGACACAAATAGTGAAAATACAGTGTACAAAAAGCAAAGAGCGTCCTCCTCCTAAAATAAAATGGCATATGCTAGAGAAGAATGATTGTGCGAAGAAGTTAAAAGAGCGAAGTAAGAAGAGCGAGTCGTTGACAAAATTATAGAGATGGGAGACATGGAATATCGAAGTGTAAACGAAAGTTGGAAGGAGATTGCTGGGTGTATTAGGTGTGCGGCGAGGGATATTTTGGGAGAGACGAAAGGAAGGGGCACGATATATAGGGAAACATGGTGGTGGTGGAACAGAAGTACAGAATGTGTTAAAGGAAAAGAAGAAAAAATTTAAGGAATGGCAAAGTGTAGAACAGGAAAACGCTAGTTTGAAAGTTGCAAAAAAGGGTGAGTATGATGCTGCGAAGAAAAAAGCTAAGAAAACTGTGGCTATAGCGAGAGCAAAAGCTCAGGACAAGCTATACGACGCGCTGAATAGTCCAGCAGACCAAATGGATCTGTACCGGCTTGCTAGAGCTAGGGAGAAAAGGGCGAGGGATGTCTGTCAGATAAGATGTATAAAAGATGAGGCTGGAACTATTCTTTCTGAAGATTTATGAAGATTTCTGAAGATTTTAGTAACAAAAAAATTAAGGATAGGTGGAAGGAATACTTTGAGAAACTGATGAATGAGGAAAATAACTGGAGTGGTATGTTAGAGAATAAACCTGTGAATGAGGGGTTAGTGAGAATGGTTAGTATGGAGGAAGTAAGAATAGCAGTAAATGGAATGAAGAATGGTAAGGCAGTTGGTCCGGATGGAATACCAATTGAAGTGTGGAAGATATTGCGCGTCGATGGATGGACGTGGTTAGCTTTATTCTTCAATAAGTTGGTGCTGGAAGAAGCCATACCTGATGAATGGTGCAACAGTTCGCTAGTGCCCATCTTTAAAAACAAAGGTGATGTGCTGGAGTGCAATAACTATAGAGGAATAAAGCTAATGTCACATAGTATGAAAGCTTGGGAGAAAGTTATTGAAAGGCGGCTGAGAGAAGAGAGTGAAATATCGCAGAACCAATTCGGTTTTATGCCTGGTCGGGATACAACGGATGCCATTTTCGCAATCCGCCAGTTGTGCGAGAAATACAGAGGTGCTCATAAAAACTTGCACATGGTGTTCATTGACCTCGAGAAGGCATACGACCGGGTGCCCCATGAGGTTTTGTGGTGGGCCCTTAAGGAGAAAGGTGTACCTGGGAAGTATGTACAGTTGATCCAAGCGATGTACAGTCGATGCAGTACCCAAGTCCGATCTACAGTGGGCACTACTGGCAGCTTCAGTGTGGCAGTCGGCTTGCACCAAGGGTCGGCTCTCAGTCCTTACCTCTTCTTGATGATAATGGGCGCACTGACGTCAGACATACAGGAAGAGGCACCCTGGTGTATGCTGTTTACCGATGACATTGTGCTGGTCGCCGAGAGTGGCCTAGAGGTTCAGAGCAGAATGGAGGTGTGGTGGCACAGACTGGAGAGTGTTGGCTTGAAATTGAGCAGAACTAAAACTGAATATCTTTTTCTGCGATTTTGGCGGTCTCTCCAGTTCCGTGCCTATAGCTCTTGCTGGAACACCCATACCGATATGCTCCGACTTCCGGTACCTAGGGTCGCTTATCCAAGGGGATGGCGAGGTAGACCGAGACGTAACGCACAGGATCAACTCGGGATGGATGAAATGGCGACAGGTCACTGGAACAACATGCGACCCACGGATGCCCCTCAAGTTAAAGGGGAAAATTTACAAGTCCGTGATTAGACCTGTCGTACTGTATGGATCAAAATGTTGGGCTGTGAAAAAGATGGATGAAAAGAGATTGCATGTAGCAGAAATGAGAATGTTGAGATGGATGTGCGGAGTGACGAGAATGGATAAAGTGAGAAATGAGTATATTAGAGGTAGTTTGAAAGTGGCGCCAGTAACAGAAAAGTTAAAAGGAAACCGTTTGTCCTGGTATGGTCATGTGATGAGGAAGGATGAAACGCATGTTACAAAAAAAGAGTTATGAATATAGATGTGAATGTATGGAGAGGGAGGGGACGGCCAAAGAAAAGATGGATGGACTGTGTGAGGAGTGATATGAAAGAAAAGGGCGTCAGTGATGGAGTGACGGGGGACAGGATAGTATGGAAGAAGAAAACGTGTTGCGCTGACCCCAAGTAACATGGGATAAGGGCAGGAAGATGGTGACCCAATACTCCCACCTTACCAAAAGATTAAGTAAATAGATAATATTATTTAAGAAAAACATCAAAACTAATCTAAATATCCAAAAATCTCATCAATCACAACTAAAATAATTTTTGGGATTTATTGTATTTTCCCCTCATCAGGCATTTTTCGTTTCATTTCAATGGGGGCAGATTCGGGCAATTCTTTTTGTTGTCCTGACTTCTTTAAGGGGAATTTTTAACTGCACCTCTATTTAGAAATTTAAGCAAACAAAATATCTCCACTAATAACCTACTGCAAAACAATATTACTCACCGTAAAACAAAAATACTGATTTGCACACAAATTATTCAATTAAATATAAAATAAATGTGAATTAGTCCAAGAGCGAGCGAAGCGAGCTCGGGAGCTTAGGGCACCCCGACAGGATAGGTTAGGTTCGAAGGAGATGACGGGAGCTGAAGTGAGCGAGCAAAGCGAGCGAACTCAGCTCCCGTCATCTCCTTCATGTTAGGTTACTTTAGACCCTGCAGACAGAAATAGGAGCCCTGCGCAGCGGGGCTCCGTCGACTTTGTTTCGTTTCCCCCCCTCCCTTAAAACTTAAATATTTTGTTGCACTCGAAGAATTATTAGATTTACTTTTAGTTAACAGATAGTTATTCAGTAAAACAGTTAAGCTTTAAAGATCTAGCAGTATAGTATAATTCATTTATTTGATGAGCAAATTTAGTGTGCAATTCAGTATTTTTGGTAGTAATTTCGAATATTTTGATTGAAAAAAGGGGAATTACAGTTAAAGTATTAAATACCACCCCTTCTTTAATAGCTGTGTTGGGGATTCTTCGAGGTGGTAAAAATAAAATAGCGGACTGTATGAAAAGGAATGGTTCCGTATATTGGACGTAAGAACGCGAGCTATCTGGTCCGTGTTTTTTGAGTAAGTGGCGGTGCAGGTCAGCGGCGCGCGGCGGCTGGTGTCTCGTCCCGCGCTCCCCGCTCGCCGCCGTCGCCCTCCCGTAGTCGCAGCGGTGGCCGGTGCCGCGTTTGTCTCCGACATACTCCCCGGGTTGAAGTAGGTAGGTAGGCAGCTGATTCAACAAGCAGGTTCTGGAAGGGGACAAATGTTATTAAACGCCCTTCGAATAATGGTTCCTCCCTTGGTCTTTATATCGGCGACTCGAGCGACTTGATCCTGAGCTCCTGGGAAAACGGCCACACAACGACCCAGTGCCCAACGTAACGGAGGCAGCGCCTTATCCTTTATAAGGAACCCAACTTGAGTTTGCTTGACGCAGTAGGCCACTTCGTCTTTTGCTGCAGAGTAGTGACGTACTCATTGGTGAATCGTTTCCAGAAATGTTGCTTGACAAACTCGATTCGTTTGTATCGCTCAAGGCTAGTTATTCTTTCCGTCAGCTGTGGATGTGGAACTGACACAAGTGATCGTCCTATTAGGAAGTGAGCGGGTGTTAAAGGTGTGAAGTCTGTAGGATCAGAATTTAAGGCGGTGATAGGACGTGAATTAAGGATGGCTTCCACTTGAGTCAGACAAGTGTGCATTTCTTCATATGTGAAATGTGTAAGTTGGAGAAGCCTACGAAGATGATATTTAGTGGAACGGACAGCAGATTCAGCCATACCATTGAAATGGGGGGTGTAGCTCGGAATGAAGTGGAAGTCTATACCCTCTTGGGCGGCTTCAGAACTAATTTCGGAACTTGAGTCCTGTAGGAAGCGATGTAACTCGTTACACGTACGTACAAAATTAGTCCCATTGTCGGAGGTTATACTTTGAGGCTTCCCTCGACGAGCCACAAACCGATTTAGAGCGGCCATATATCCCTCTTTAGTCAGATCTGTGACGAGCTCTAAATGCTCGGCTTTTGTAGCTAAACAGACAAAAATGGACAAGTAAGATTTAATCAGTTGGCAACCTCGACCTTTACGGTTAGCTATCTTAACTGGGCCTGCATAATCCACTGAACAGTGCAAAAAAGGGAATTCCAGTGCAGTCCTGGATTCAGGTAACTGTCCCATTATGGGCTGAACATTGCTGGCTTTAAATCTGAAACATTTTATGCAACTTTTCGTTATGGATTTAGACAGATTCCTTCCTCCTAATGGCCAAAAAGTTTGACGAATATTGGACAACAATAGCTGAGGTCCAGCATGTAGAAGCTTTAAGTGATGCATATGAAATATTATTGTTGTTAAATGATGTTTGCCACATAATAACATAGGATGCTTTATGTCATAGCTATACGGTGAATTATCAAGTCTACCGCCCACTCTCAAGATATCATTTGAATCTAGAAATGGGGTCAATGATATTAATCTATTTTTCTTTGGTAACGCGTGACCTGATTTTAAGATAAGGTATTCATTTGGGAACATTTCTAACTGTGTGCAGTATGCATGATAAAATTAAATGAATTTTGCAATTCCTCACAAGAAAGATGATCACAGAATTTCTTTGTTTTGTTTTTACAGTTATAAATAAATCTTTGTATATAGGCTATAACTCGTTGTAAACGTGTAAATTATATATAATATAATAGTTTATCGTCATCGTTCTTGCTGACGTTATTATATATAACAAGACAAGGTTGGAGATCCGGTAGGTCCTGTTTCTGGGATTCATTAGGCATTTTTGGCCAATATTGTTCTGAATCGAGCAAATACGATGGGCCCGACCACCACAACGAGGCGTCGCTGATAATATCAGCCTTCACCCCGCGAGAAACTAGATCTGCCGAGTTCTCCTTGGACGGCACGTAGCTCCACGTGTGACCGCTGGTGCTTTCCTTGATCTCATTAACACGGTTACGTACAAATTGATTAAGTTGATTTGAAGGGGTGGACAACCACCCTAATACGATTGTGGAATCGCACCAAAACAGACACATGTTAATGTTTAACGTTAACGAATTTTGTACCTTAGTACTTAGTACACAGTCTTGCACCTAATAAGGCCCCACACAACTCAAGACGTGGGATAGTTGTAAGTTTGATCGGTGCAACCTTATTTTTCGAGACTAAGAGCTGAACACGCACCATCCCCGAGTTACACACAGACCGAATGTAGACGCATGCGCCATACGCACTTTGAGAAGCATCTGTGAATACATGGATTTCAATCTTTACGCAAAGATCACTAAGAACCCATCGAGGAATATGTAACTTATTAAGACAGGGTAATGTGTTAGCAAATGAAGACCAGAGATGTAAAATGTCTGACGAAACTTCTTCGTCCCAAGAGCTTTTATTGACCCATAATTTCTGCATAATCAATTTTGCTTCGACGACGCATGGACCTTTAAGGCCTAATGGGTCCTATATTTGGCTTATAACAGAAAGTATGTGGTGTTTAGTAACCTTCTCATGAAGTTCAATGTTAATTGAAAAAGATAAGATATCCTGCTGACAAAGCCCATATAAACCTAATGTTTTTGTAGTTTTATTTATGTTATTATCTGATAGATCTAAAAATGTGTTTGAATCTATAATTTTACCTGAGAACAGTTCGTTAAGAATGAACGAGTTATTTGATTTCCATTTGCGAATATTGAATTTTGCTGAATTTAAGGCGGCAGTAATTCCCTTACATAACTTTATAGCTTCGCTTTCAGTACTGGATCCACTTAATAAATCGTCACAGTAAAAGTCGTGCGATATACTACGGTCATCTGTCCATCAGACCGAATCGGATTAGAACAATGGTAATTTCTATTGTGTCTGGAAATGGACAGTTGAAGGTGTATTTGACGCTATTATCGCTGACTGTGGATGCCAAACTACTTAAACATTTTGTCGCGAGATATGGTGCTGATGCAGTCCCCTGACAAACTGTGTTAAGTGTGTAGGTTTTTAAGCGTTGAGAGGAATCATACCTAAATATTATTTGCTGTAACGATCGTTGACGGGGTACTATGTCAATAGATCTAAACATTTTTTCAATGTCTGCCGATACTACAAATTTATGCTGGCGGAATCTGAGGAGAATCGATAAGAGATCGTCTTGGACAGTAGGACCGACCATCTGAATGTCATTGTAAGAAATTCCTGAAGTGGTGACGGCAGAAGCGTCGAAGACTGTACGCAACTTAGTTGTTGTACTGGACTCCCGAAGTACGCCATGATGAGGAAGGTAGTAGTTGGCCGTGTCACTGTATGGAAAAAGGGTTTTATTTTCAGTCATGTGACCCAACTGTTCATATTCTTTCATGAAATTTTTCCTTGAATATTGGTTCTCGTTCGAATTTTCTCTCAAGCGATAAAAAACGGCGCTTGGCCATCTCAAAAGAATCACCCAAGACCTGGGGATCTTGCTTGAGAGGAATGGTGACGACAAAGCGACCATCGTCATTACGAGTTGTGTTGTCAGTAAAACTATTTTCACACGCACGTTCCTCAGCGGATTGAGAATGCACAAGAGAAACACTATCTACTTCCCAAAAACGAGTGAGATCAATATCAAGTTGACCTTGAGTAAAAAAACATTGACTGAATGTACTTTTCGGACTCGTGATGTGACCAGTGACTATCCATCCAAACTCCGAACTACGTAACATAGGTTGATTCTTGCCTAGGCTAATCTTTTTGCAACCTAGAATATTCCAGAAAACGTCCGCCCCGATAAGAAGATCGACCTTAGAAGGAATGTTATAAGAGGGGTCAGATAGACATAAGCCTGCAGGGATTTGAATGTGTTGTGTGTTAATATATGTAATTGGTACTGCTGTGGTGACGTTGGTAAACACGTGACAATCAATGTTGGTCCTATAGCTAGAATTCAATGAATCAATTGTGAGATTGCAAGACTGTGTACTATTGGATACATGATTATTAAAACCTGATACCATGGAGCTCACGTTCCGCCTCGGCAAACCCAGCTTACTGCAGAAAGCTTCGGAAACGATATTTATTCCGCTACCGTTGTCCAAGATTGCTCTGGCGGTGTGTTTGTTACCCCTGTCGTCAACCACTCTCACCAACGCTGTGGAAAGGAAAACATGCATCGGAGTAGTAACTGGTAAAACATCAGTTGTCAATACGATATCCTTTGAAGACGAATTAGACGATTCTCGAGAAGCTGTTTGCTCTGATTTTTCTACGTGCAAAAGTGTGTTATGCTTTTCTTTGCAATATTTGCAGTGTGACAAAAAACATTTCTTTGCTGCATGACCGAAACGTAAACAGTTAAAGCACACCTTGAACTCCTTTACTTTAGAAAGCCGAGTTTCTTGAGGTAGACTTCTAAAAGATTCGCAATTGAACAGCTGATGTGACTCATCGTCGCATAATGGGCATGATTTTCGTTTGAAATTTTTATTTTTGCTGTATGTGCTATTATTTATTACTAAACTTTTCGCTTTTATGGATTCTGATTTTATTTTATTGTTTTTATTGTTTTCCTCTAAGGTTTCTAATAAGTCTGCTCTGTTATCTAAAAATGTTATGAACTGTGATAGGGTTGGGGATGAAGCCAACGTATTCCGATGTTCTTCCCACTCTCGACCCGTCACACTGTCAAGTTTAGTTGACATCATATAAATTACTAGCGTGTCCCAGTACTGAGTGGGTTCTTTCAATGATGCGAGTGCCCTGATGTTTTTGTTAGTTACATCAATAAGATATTGAATTGACTTCATTGAGGTAATAATGTACTACGCACTAGAGAAGTCATCACACATCACTACTGCGTGCCGTTCAATTGCGGTTTTCTAGCCGCATTTCACTCATTTGCTTGCTAGATCTTGACAACTTAAGTTATTTTTTGTTTTTAAACGAAAACAACGTTCAGACGCATTAAATATGCCGTGGTGTGTTTTAAGATATTGCACTAATAATTCAACTAATACGGCGAAGTGCAAAGGAATAACTTTTCATCGGTGAATAACTAGATAATCATTTTAAAATATAATTTGAACAAAATATTTGGTGGACGTCATGTTGTGACATTTTTCATATAGACAAAAAATTACAATGACAATTTGTGTAACAAGTGTAGGTAGAATTAGCTGACGTTTCTTTTTAAAGAGGAAAATAATAATCTAACATATATTAATCCATTCCATCCATTCATTCTAATTTTAATTATTGTATTTTTTTTTTGGACTCCTACCACTGCTGTGTTCTTTTTAACCCAAAGGTTGACTGGTAGAGAATGCCTTGCTGCATTAAGTCCGCCTATGTATCACCATTGTACATGTAGTTTAAATAAATATTTAGAAAAAGAACTGACTGTGGTTATTCAATGAAAAAGATAAAAAATGAAAGATGAAAAACAATTATTACATAATGTAAGACTTAATTTACATTTTGTTTATTTAAGGTTTATTATTATATTAAAAAGTACAGAAGATTCGTGTTTCAAGCCAATTTTAAAATTCCCTATTCCGATTTGATATTTTTTAACTTATTGTAAGCGCATTTGACTTATACTTTAACAGTCGGTTATTTCAACTATTAATAAATTTTGAATTGGCGTGTGTGTATGACTAGATGTATGAATGTGTGAAGCAAAAGAAGTATGTAAGGATCGTAGCAGGTGGCGTTCTGTAGTTTCTGCCTACCCCTATGGGAAAAAGGCGTGAGTTTATGTATGTATGTAATAAATTTTGAAAAAGTGTAAATTCTAATAAAGCTTGTTAGGTATAAAGCTATGTCGCTTCTGGAGTCAGTCAGCAATTTAGTCTATATGAATGACAAGGTGTTGCATAACGTTGTACGAAACGCGTAAGCGCCATGAAAATCACGGCGCTTCCGTCTTTTTGGTCGCGAGAAAACTACACCTTAGAAGCGCTCTAGCGCTGCATGTTTATATTGTTTTGTTAGACGACTAATTATTGTTTCAGCGCTGCAGCGAATTTTTTGTTTAAACTCTTGTCAAAATTGACAAAATGGAGCATGTATTTTGCTTAGGATAGCTTCTCTAGTACGTAGTACATATTATCTCAATGATTGACTTACATGATTCTGATCGAATAGGATCTATGCTAAACAAAGCTTGTAAGTGGTTATTAATCAGTAAGCGACTGTTATCAAATCGCTCGCACAATAATTCCCACGCAATTTTATAGTTGTCACTTTTAAAATCGATGTTTTTAATAATCAGAGCGGCACTTCCTTTAAGAGAAGCCCGTAAATAGTGGAATTTATTAATGTTATCTATGCAATCACTGTTATGTATAAGAGAAAGGAATTTGTCTTTAAATTCAAGCCAGTCTTGATAGCCACCACTGAAATGTGGTAAGTAAATTTTCGGTAGCCTAACCAAATTTCTCACTCGCCCACCTGATTCTGCATCGCTGAACTCCATCACAGACCCGCTGCCCTTTCCTCCGGCAGCAAGCAGGTGCTTGGTTTTGGCCACCAGCGGGTAGTAGTCGTTGTCAAACTGCACACGCTCCACTGAAACTTCATCGGTTGGTAGCTCATCAGATAGGATCTCGATTTCAGTCTGTAACGCGTCAAATTCCTCGCATAAGGGCTCACATTTTCGTAAGCGACATTCTAAATCTATGCTTTGTATTTCCGTTATTTTTTTAGAAGATTCTATTAATTTAATATGATTGCCAAAAATAGTAAGCTTTGATTTTATTGCTGAGCGTTTTTTAATTAAAGTTTTAAGTTCAGACATGCTCACAAAGCGTAACACAAATCGCAATAAAGGCAACTGCTTACCTCAAATTAATATGCTTGAGGCACGGTAAGCGTAATAAGTATATTTTAGCAATAATAAATAAAAACCAGGTAGCTGAGCACAATGACTGTGCGTTTCGATTTGAAGTAAACAAGATGATTCATGCGATAGGCGTTCAACGCTTGAGTTAAATATTAGCAGTATATGTACATATGTTTTATTCTGTGAGTTGTAACGTATGAAGAATGCACAAAGCACCGACTCAAGTTTTAGCAAAATGAATATGATTCGTATCTATTTAGAAGGGAAAAAATATTTTTTAGAATAAAGAATATGAAAATGGGATTATGGAAATATCAATTTGATTAGCTAAGAGAAGAGGGAATAAGAGGAATAAATAGGAACGAACTCACAAGATGTGTCATCCTTTATCCAGTGACAAAACGGTTTATTCGTCCTTCAAATGCCCTTCCTTGACCTCTTCGAAAGTCGTCGCGTAATGGCCGGCGCGTACGACTCGTCAAAGTTTCTTGACTCGGTCTCCAAATAAGCTTCAAGACGTCCTTAGTGTCCTTTTTCACGGTGAGAGGACCAATTGTTGGGGATTCTTCGAGGTGGTAGAAATAAAATAGCGGACTGTATGAAAAGGAATGGTTCCGTATATTGGACGTAAGAACGCGAGCTATCTGGTCCGTGTTTTTTGAGTAAGTGGCGGTGCAGGTCAGCGGCGCGCGGCGGCTGGTGTCTCGTCCCGCGCTCCCCGCTCGCCGCCGTCGCCCTCCCGTAGTCGCAGCGGTGGCCGGTGCCGCGTTTGTCTCCGACAGCTGCTCTATGTGATGCTATCAAAATTACGACACTGGTAGACACTGCTGTCAAAAGTCTATATAAATTTTCTAATAAGTAAAGAATATTCGGTCCTGAAATAAAAATTCTATACCTCCCCTGTTTTCACATAATGGCCCATTCTAACTTATATCACACTTACAAATTTGCTGTTAAATTAATAAAATATGACCATATAAACTGGAGGAATTGTGTTCTACATAATTTCTACAGAATTGAATTTTGTGCGTTACACAATTGAGTGTTGAGCGTAAACTTGCAAGCCTTAGTCTAATAGTAAAAATGAGAAATAGTATATTTTAACTACTATATAATATGCATTGGACATTCAGTTAGTCATGTGCATTAACAAAATATTCAATAAAGAATATTACGAAAACCTATTTTTGAGACGGTACGCACGGTTCTGGCCCATAGTGCGACGCCAAGGACCTTTCAAAGCCAGTCAAAATGGCATGGAAGAGTCGCAACTTGGCGTTTCATGACAATTGTTTCTTTAATTGCTTGTCCTCAAGTTAGGGTCCTTGAGGACGGACCACTGGAAGGTCGTGAATACTCTCACTAATCAGTCCGTCGTATCGTCCTCATGGACGGGGTGTCCGCTGGGGTCATCAAGGTCGCGGGCTATTCTCTTCCAGGAGGAATTGAACGATACTCGTTCAAGCTCCTGGAAGAAGACAAGGGAGAGGCACCCACTGCTGAAGCAGAAGCGGAACCCTCCGAAGATGGACCACGACAACGTGAGGAGGCCATCGACGAAATCTCTGCTCACGACGCAGCGCAGGACACAGAGATTCAGACCAGGACGTCAGAGGCAGACCACGACGATGACATCCTCGGGAACTTCGACACCCTGGGGATTGAGTCGCCGACTGCTCTCGAGGAGAGCCAGGCGATGGAGAAAGGGCCTTAAAACTAAGGCCATCCCATATCAACACAGGCCCATAAAAATCATCCAAGATGGAGGGACTAAGGTGTGTACAAATTAATTTGCATCATTGCAGAGCCGCTACTGCCCTTCTGGCTCGGCAACTGAAGGTTAACACGTATGACGTTGCCTTGATACAGGAACCTTATCTGTATAAGGGGACTATAAAAGGTTTAGGTGGGACAGGAAGCATGGTGCTCTATGACTGTCCAACTAATGACGCGAGGACTTGCATCTTTATCAGGGGCGGTATAGAGGTAATGCCCTTACGTACTTTCTGTCACAGGGATCTCACAACAACTTTGATCCAAGTGGGGACGAGTATAGAGAAAAGGAGAATTGTCCTTGCCTCTGCCTATCTCCCATATGAACAAAAGGAACCAGTAACACCACTAATCAGAAGTCTGGTTGACTACAGCAACCAAGAAAACCTCGACCTGAAACTTAGCTGTGATGCGAATACACACCACGTCGTTTGGGACAGCTCAGATGTCAACAAACGAAGGGAGGCAACAAATTCTTAACGTAGGCAATAAACCTACTTTCAGGACCTTTGCGAGAACTGTAGTTATTGACTTGACTTGGCTTCAAACGGGGCCAGCGCTCATATTGAAAATTGGCATGTATCGGATGAAATCACTCTGTCTGACCATAATTATATATGCTTATGGTTTAGGACGGCAGGAGAAGCCGAAACTAGACGAATGAGAAACCCAAGGCATACAAATTGGGACTCATACAGGAGGGACCTCAAAGTAAATCTAGGGAGCCCTAAAGGTAAGCTTAATTACATACTGGATATAGTATTTGCAGCCGTCAGAATCAAGGCGGGCACCATCGGTGCATGGGAAGATAATTGCCCAGAGAAAAACGCCTTTTTCAAAAAGATACCATGGTGGACTCCTGAACTAGCCAAAATAGGTCAGGAAACACGACAGGCCTTCAATGATGCAAAAGCCAGGAAGGATTTTTCTGGCTAACAAAGCATGCTGCGGCAACACGGCGGTACCTACGCAAGGCCAAAAGAATTGGCGGCAGCATTGCACCTCCATCGAAACTCTGCCAAATGGAATGAGGTTGTGCAAAGCAATGTCCATGACTAAGACAAACCCACTATCATCTGTAAAGTAATTAAGGAACTGTCTATTGTGATCTCCGGAAAAAAAAAACCATTTTGGAAGACACCAACTAAGGTCGTTTATTTTTTTTATTAAAGTATTTTAAATAGCTATGGAAGCATTTTCATTTTATTATTAACAATATTTAATTGCAGCTGAAATTGAAAATTAGCAAAAGGCTTCAACATTTATAGTACCACTGCATGAAACTACATATAGAATTTTAAAAAGCGTGTTTCATCCGGCATTTCCCCCCACCAAGTCATTTGATGAATTACAAGCTGCTCTGAAGCTTAGATTTAAACCCAGTCTCATATTTCAGAAAACGAATCGAATTTGATAGACTCAGGCAAAATGAGGGTGAAGAAATCGCACAATATTATGCAAGAGTAAGAGAAATGGCATCGGAGTGTAATTTCGAAGAGCACATGGAGGAAATTATTAAAACTAAATTCGTAACAGGGCTATTATCAGGCCCAATACAGGAGCGACTGTGTGAGAAGAGTATCACCAAAACCACAGAGGAACTGATAGAAACAGCTTTGAACAAGGAATCGGCTATAAAAGATAGAAACAGCAGTGAAACGGTTAACAAAGTGGTCAATGTAAAGACGTTTCAAAAGACACAGAAAACTCCAAGTGCCAGGACAAAACTTACATGTGCACATTGTGGCAAGCCAGACCACAGTTTTTCAAAATGCAAATATAAAACATATGAGTGCAAAATCTATAATAAAATTGAACACCTAGCAGAAATCTGCAGAAACAAGAAGAATACACAGCGTGGAAGTCAATTAAGATAACACACTGACATCTTTTCAGTACACAACAGCGGTGTTAACTATGTTTCTCAATTTTTTCTGAACTGTACAGGAAATGGTAAACAATTTCAGATGGAATTGGACACTGGAGCAGCGGTATCTTGTGTTCCATTATCTACGTACAAGAGTTTGTTTTCAGATGTAAAATTACAGCCGGGAACACCCATTTGGGTGTCCGAAATATTTTATTCCGAATTTCATAATTCCTAAGAATTATAATGTCTATTATTAAAAATCACGAAATTTTTTTTACCGAAAGTCGTAAATACGATTTGTTAGTTTTCCGATTTTCATACGTTCGAAGAATTAAATGCTCGAAGGGTTCTCGGTCTGGAAAACGACATTCCGATTTTCAATACTTCGAATAAATTAAAATTCAACATGTTGTGCTACAAAATTTAGTGACAGAAACGAATCGCTGCAAAACCAACTTCACGCAGTCTGGTCTGCCCTACCCTAGAGTGTAAGTGTCAGGCCGCCCAAACCCCGCAGCGCCGGAGCCGTGACAGAAACAATGCCTGCTGCATGTTGCATGCCTGCTTGCTTACTCCTTGCCTGCTTGCATGCTGCATGCCTGCTTGCATGTTGCATGCTTGCTTGCATTCTGCGTGTCTGCTTGGACGCTGCATGCCTGATTAGGAAAACGCATCTGTCATTAGTTTTTTAATTGTACCTCCTCATACTAAACATAATATTATACTTCTCTCTGACGAGCATTTGTGTTTGTTTGTCTTGCTATTCAGTTTTTCAAGGCGTTTTTATTTTGGAATTGTATTAATCGGTATTTTATTAATCGGAATTCGTATTTTTGATGTTTCAAATTATCATTAAGTCGGACATTTTGTTAAAGATCTATTGAAACTCGGTATTTTGAGCATAGTTATTATAAACGTTAGGAATATTGAAATTTAGGAATTATAAAAATAGGAGTAAGATAAGGTGAGGGGTGATAAGGTGGAGTTGTTATATTCGGTAAAAATAGGTATAAAGTTAGTCATAAAAAACTGAAAAGGTATGCAAAATTTAATAAAATAATTAGAAATTATACCCAATACAGGAAACAACACAAACTTTTCTTAAAAAACATTCCACTCAGAAAAGAACGTGTTGACCTGCTTAATAAATTAAACAATTACCAGATTAAATTAGAAGACAGCATAAAAATATATGAAATTTACACACAGCGTTTACAAAATGATATTCAGGTACTTGAGGACAAACTGGGCTCCATATACAATAAATATGTTAGCTCCCAGTTACAAATTAAAGAACACATTCTGGCCGCAAATGAGTTGGTGATGTGTCAATGTAATTGTCAGATAGTCTCAAACCTGAAGGCTGTCCAGCCTGAGGCAACGGAGGGCCCGGCCCAGGCTGAGAGGGTGTCTCTGGTCAGTGTCTTTGACCAAGACCAAGACATAACTGATATTTCACAGGAAATGTCTCAAGTAGACTGACCAGCCTGAGACTGCTTCCTTTGCATCTAGTGATAGTAATCATGGGTCTCATTCGGTTATGTTTACAGATGGTGTTGGAAGAGGTTTAGGAAAATTATTAAATAGCAATCAGAATCATTCGACTTTGAATTATTGTATGCCTGGGTCATCTTACAAGCATATCATGAAATCTGTAACAAAGAGTGTATATAAATGAGATACCAATTTAACTGTATTTATAGGTAACAGTTTGGATGTAAAAATAGATGACATCACTGAGTGTGTAACTGAGTTGATAAAATTGAATTGCAATAAAATCATATTGTGTGCTTTTCCATATTTGGAAAAATCTACTAGTAGACAAAATAATTATATTCATATGTTGAATAAACATGTTCATTTCCTTGTCAGCCATTACAGTGACAAATTAGTTTTTTTTGACATCAACATTTTTGTTGATAAATTAAAGTCGACAGGCAATACAGTGTATCTGCCTCTTAGATAAAGACGTCAAATAGCGAGGCTATTATCTTTTACTTTAAACTCAGACATAAATAGTATGTCGAAGTCATGTACTGTAGTTGATATTAGTAGTAATACTAATTTACAGGTCAATAACATTAATAACGTTAGCAACTCTGCTATTAATATTTATAATTTAAACTAGTTTGTAGGACAACGGAGGGTACCAATAACGAAATAGTTAGGAGTAAATCCACCAACAAGAAGGTACCTTCTTGCTCTCACATAGTTAACTTTAAAAAAGGGGCTAAGCAGAATTCTTTGAAATTATTCCATCAAAATATTTAAGGTTTTTCTGCAAAGCAATTGGCAATAGAACTGTTTTTAGTAAAGACAATGTTTGAAATTATTTGTTTTACTGAGCATTGGCTGAAGGAATATTCAATGCTTATTAATTTTGAAAATTGTGTGTTGAGCTGGATAAGCATGTTATAGTGTGCGTTTACAGACCCCCCAATTATAAAAACTACTGTATATTTGAGTCAGTGATAGAAGATGTTCTGGCAAAACTTGCAACTGGTATAAACTAGTCATAATCTGTGGTGACTTTAATATAAATATTTTAGAAAATAATTCAGATAGCAGTTGACTATTATATCTCTTCAAATCATTTAATTTGTCGCATGTGTTTGAGGAACCAACCCGAACAACTGTGACTATTGCTACATGTATTGATAATGTTTTTTGTTGCTGCGAATACTTAAACAAAGCCATTATGAATTGTCTGCCTTCGGATCATAGTGGGCTACTGGTAACATTTGGGTCCAGCATACCAATACAACAAGTGCAGATTCAATCCAGACCAATAACATCCGGTAAATTAAATAAATTTAACAGAACTTTAATTGGTAAGTTAAGTTATCAGGACCTCACAGTGAATGATGGTAATATTTTATACAAAAATGTTTTCTCAGTTGTTCGAACAGAATTCAATAATACTTTTAAGAAGAAAACTAAAACTATATGCCCTAAGTTTTTATTCAGTGACTGGGCGACAAAAGGAATCAGGAAAAGTAGGGAAAGACTTTACGAGCTGTATGGCCTTAAGCCTTATATTAACACTGAAACTTTTAGTAAATATGTTGCTACTTACTCAAGATTTTTTTTAAATACGTGTAAACTAGCTAAGGCTATATACATTAGCAATAAGGTTTAATTCGCAGAAAATAAAATTAAGACGGTTTGGAAAATTATAAACAATGAAACAAACAGGAACAAAAGAAATTATACTGATTACACGCTTGAGACTACACTTACACATGGACTTATTAGAGATAACAAAGAAGTTGCTCAAGAATTTGTAAATTTCTTTCCCAGCATCCCAATTAAAACTACTGAACCCTTAAATTCTTCGCCGTCGAACGCTTCTGGTTTATTACACGCTAACGTTTCAGCCTGCCCGACTGAATTTCACTTTTCACATATAAACCCTGTTTAGGAGTTTATGAGGACTGTATTAAATGACGAAGCTGATTACTTGATTTCAATGGTTTATTGCTTAGTTGAAGAGTTAAAACTTTACAATAAAAAATATCGGATCGACGCGTACAATGCTCGCGGAAGATGGTCATGTGTGTAGCGCTCCCTGCATCGGTTCTGCCTTATACGGAGATGGCCAGCGCAGGCACCCCTCCGCCCGCGTCCCGCCGTGTCCCCGCCGTCGCCGTCGCTGGAGCCGCCTCCACCAACGTCATCATTCAAGAACGTTCCAAACATCCTGCCCGGGTTGAAGCGTTGTCTTCAATCGGTAAAGGGCATATGTTGTTGAAGGCCCTTGTAATCATGCCCTTCTTGGTTTGAATCTCTGCCACCCTCGTGACGCCGTCAGGACCAGGAAACACCTTGATAATACGGCCCATTAACCATCGTAGTGGTGGTTGCGTCTTGTCTCTGATCAGAACTAATTGGTTCAATTTAAGTTCACCTGTGGACGCATTCCATCGGGTTCTCTGCTGCAACATGACAACATATTCATGACTGAATCGGTTCCAAAAGTGTTGTCGAAGATGCTCAATCCTTTTGTAGCGATCCAATCGGTTGATGTTGATGGAGTGTACCTGTGGCTGAGAAACTGATATTAGCGGTCGTCCAATTAAGAAGTGAGCGGGGGTGACAGCAGTAAAGTCGTCAGGTGACGATGGAAGGGCAACAAGGGGACGGGAATTTAATATAGCCTCAATTTGGACTAAGTATGTGTTCATTTCTTCATACGTTAAATGTGAAGAATGCACAATAGTTTTTAAATGTTTCTTTGTTGATTTAACAGCGGCCTCTGTTATGCCATTGAAGTGTGGACTATAGGGTGGCGTAAAACTAAACCTTATACCCTCTTGTGCAAGGTCTGTCTCTAAATCTGAATGAGATAAGAATTGTGCAAGCTCATTAAAAACTCCCACAAACGCTGTGCCATTATCTGAAAGGATGCTATGTGGTTTACCCCGACGAGCAACGAATCTCTTTAACGCGGCCAGGTAAGCGTCTTTGGTGAGATCCGTAACAAGTTCCAGATGGACAGCTTTTACTGCCAAACAAACAAACACACAGATATACGATTTAATAAGTCTGGTACCTCTACCCTTACGGTCAGCTATTAGCATTGGCCCGGCGTAGTCAACACTACAATTATAAAAAGGAAATTCAAGTTGTGCCCTCGTGCATGGGAGCTGACCCATGACTGGTTGCACCGCCTGAGTTCTAAATCTGAAACATTTGACACATTCTCTGAATATACATTTAGACAGATTTCTGCCTCCTAAAGGCCAGTAAGTTTGACGAATATGTGACAAAAGGAGTTGTGGCCCTGCGTGCATAAGTTTAACATGTTCACCACGAAATTATATTTTTGTAATGTCATGTTTACTATCTAACAATATGGGATGTTTAATGTCGTAACTATAGTTAGCGTTACCTAATCTGCCACCTACGCGAATGACACCCCGAGTATCCAAGAATGGAGATAATGAAACCAGCCTATTTTTTTTAGATAATGGCTTTTTTAAACTAAGTATTTTGTATTCGTCAGGAAACATTTCTATTTGACTAATACGTAACATGACCATACATGCCTCCTGCAATTCGTTGCATGACAAATGACCGCACAACCTGTCATTAGGATTTTTTAAGTTAAAAATAAACCTAAGTATATAAGCGATAATACGTTTCAATTTGTTTATATTTGATTTATTACTTATCAACCGACTTATAACTGATTGAGTTGATTGATCATTATCTAATAAATGAACTTTAATTTCCGGAATGTTAGAATTAGAACCTATATTTGGCATTTTCGGCCAACAATCTTCACCGAAATTTAAAAACTCTGGGCCTGACCACCACAATGAACAGGTGCCGATTTGATCGGCCTTCAGCCCGCGGGACACTAGGTCCGCCGGGTTCTCTTTCGACGAAACGTATCTCCACGAATTTTCTCCGGTACTTTCTTGAATCTCGCTGACACGGTTACGGACAAAAGGCTTTAATTTATTCGGCGATGTAGCTAACCAACATAAAACTATTGTGGAATCACACCAGTAATAGATTTTATTTATTTTAAAAGTTAATGAAGCTAGTACCTTTGCACACAGTCTTGTTCCCAATAAAGCCCCACATAGCTCAAGACGGGGTATGGTTGTGTTTTTAATTGGAGCGACCTTATTTTTTGAGGTTAAAAGATGAATGGTCGTTGTACCATCGTTATTTAGGCATCGTACATAGACGCATGCCCCATAGGCACATTCAGATGCATCTGTAAATATATGTAACTCTATTAATTTACAGTTGACATCAAATGCATGCCGTGGTACATTTAAATTATTCAGATGCGATAACATTGTAACGAACGATAACCAACGTTCTTGTATGTCATTAGAAACTGGTTCGTCCCAGGAACATTTCTCTAACCATAATTTTTGCATTATTACCTTTGCCAACACGACACATGGCCCCACTAGGCCTAATGGGTCAAAGATTTGGCTAATGCTAGATAATATATGACGTTTAGTTATTTTGTTACTTGGAGGTAGATTAATAAAAAAAGTTAATATGTCCAAATCGCAAACCCAGTTTAAACCCAATGTTTTATAAGTGTTAGGAAATTGGTTACGATTTAAATCGAGTATGTTATTGTCATTAGAATCAAGACATGATAATATACCCTTCATCACCTGTGGGCTATTAGATTGCCATTTTCTTAATTTGAATTGAGCTGAAGCGAAAATCGAGCTCACCTCCTTGCACAACTGTATAGTGCCGGACACAGTGTCACAGCCACCAAGATAATCGTCAACGTACATATCTCGTTGTATAGCTTGCTTTACGCCATTGTTTGAGGCCTGTGAAGCGAGACTTACGAGTGACTTTGTCGCTAAATATGGTGCCGAAGCTGTGCCATATGTAACTGTGTTAAGTACATATGTTTTTAGCGGTTCCCATTGATTAAATCGAAATAGGATTTTTTGTAAAGAACGTTGAGATTTATTTAATTCTATTGCTCTGTACATTTTTTCAATATCCGCTGATACTACGTATCTATGTTGCCGAAAGCGTAACAAAATGGAATAAAGATCGTCCTGCACAGTGGGACCAATCATTTGTAAGTGATTTAAAGAAATACCTGAAGTCGTCACAGATGACGCGTCAAAGACAACTCGTAACTTAGTTGTGGTACTTTGCTCGCGCATAACACCGTGATGCGGTAAGTAGTAACTTATAATATCTTTAGAATTATTATCTTCAGTCATGTGCCCTAGTTCTAGGTACTCGCGCATAAAATCAATATACCTATTTTTAAATAAGGGATCACGAACGAACTTACGTTCTAGCGAAAGAAATCGAACCTTCGCCATCTGATATGAGTCACCTAATGCTTCGAGTGACTGTTTAAATGGCATTTCTACAATGAAACGGCCATCTTTACCACGAGTAGTAGTGCGTAAAAAATGTTCCTCACATGCACGTTCCTCGGCTGATAACGAATGTTTATCAGATATAGAATCCAGCTCCCAGAAGCGAGTCAGTTCAGTTTTTATTTCCTGAACGAAATTACACACTGGTTGGTCACGGGATGGACTAGGTTGTGCAATATACCCAGAGATAAGCCATCCGAATTTGGATTCATATAATCTTGGTTGACATTTACCTAAATTGATGGTGTTAGTACCCAAAATATTCCAAAACTGTTCAGCACCTAGTAATATGTCTACGCTTGACGGTTTATAATAGTGAGGGTCGGCTAGACAGATGCCTGATGGCAGTGGAATAGTACTAATATCAATTAATGTCGATGGTAATGATTTAGTTATCTCTGGTAGTACTAAACAATCAATAGTTGTTTTATAAGTACCTGAATAAGATTCAATGGTTATAGAACAAGACTGTGTGCTTTTACAAGTTTGCTGGTTAATACCCGTTATTTTGGAGTTTACGTTACGTTTAAGTGAACCCAGCTTACCACACAGCTCCTTAGTTATAAAATTTGCGGTGCTCCCGTTGTCCAAAAGCACCCTCGCCACGTGATGGCTGCCCTTGCTGTCTCGCACCTTCACCCGTGCTGTGGAAAGCAATACGGTGGACGAAGTAGTATTCTGTATGGCTTTGGCTGTTAAAGTAACATTATCCGTCATTTGATTACTAGCGGGCGGCTCATTTTTGTTGTCCATGTGTAAAAGCGTGTTATGTTTAGCCTTACAATATTTGCACCGAGCCCACAATTTACATTTATTTTCGGCATGGCCCGGGTTTAAACAATTAAGGCAAACATTATATTCTTTGGCCTTCTGATTACGTACCTCTGAAGAAAGTTTACGAAAACTATCACATTTAAATAATACATGACTTTGTTTACACATTGGACAATTTGAGCTTGAACCTTTAATTGAACCACTATTATCATTTGATGTTAATGCAAAGTTTTTTTGTTTATGCATTTTATTGTTTGTGGTTTTGTTTTTATTAATGTCGGATTCCTCAACTGATTCTAATAAGTCGGCCCTGTTATTCAAAAACGAGAATAATTGCGATAATGTTGGTGCCTCGGATAACGTATTTCTAAATTCCTCCCAATGAATATAAGTTTTAGTATCTAACTTATGAGCCAGAATATGAATAACCAAGATGTCCCAGTGTTGCGTTGGTTGCCCTAAAATTGTTAAAGCCCTCAGATTTTTTGTGGTTATATCGACCAGATAACGTACTGCTTTACTAGAGCCCTTTTCTATCTGTTCGACATTAAATAACGATTGAACATGATTATTCACCAAAAGACGATTATTATTATACCTTTTCGTCAATTGATCCCAAGCAATGCTATAGTTACCAGATTTAAAATCCAAACTTCTTATAATCAAGGCAGCAGCACCCTTCAACGAGGACCTAAGGTAGTGAAATTTACTTATATCGTCCAACAACGTGTTTTGATGTATTAATGAATCAAATGTGTCTCTAAACTCGAGCCAATGTTGATAGCTGCCATCAAAATGCGGTAAACTAATCTGCGGTAATTTCACAACACTATGCTTAGACTGTGTGACATCGTTATCATCTGAAGCCTGTACGGAACTCACCAAAACGCTGGCTCTTCGCTCGCTATGATGACGCCGCAACTCGCGCGCCGTGGACACCAAGGAGAAGTATTGGTTTTGAAAAGCTTCGCGATCACCCAATGCCTCGCCAGGGTCCTCCATCAGCATCTCGATCTCCCCCTGTATTTTATCATAGTCATTAAATAGTAAATCCATTTTATCTAGTCTAGTTTCTAGTTCTGCTACTTGTAGTTCGCTTAATTTGGCACAAGAAACGGCTACATTTAAATAATTGCTAAAAAGCGTAAGCTTAGCCTTGCAGCTTGCACGTTTCTTAGTTAATTCTTTAACTTTAGTCTCCATAATTAAAGTAAAGATTGATTGCGTTATAAGTAAAAATTAAGCAAACAACGCGATGAATAATGCACTGCGAATGCGAAGAAGCGACCGGTGTTGACCTTGGGTTAGTGAGCGGTCAAGCTACCGCGTGCACGTGCAAATTTATTTCGTACTATATGCTCTGCAACTAATTACGCAGCGATGTAATAAGTTTGAGCATTAACTAGGCATGAAATATGTGACTTGAAATGAATGCGATGACTACAAAATATTATGGGAATAAAAATGGAACAGATCAAATGGCCAAAATAAAGCTTAGAAAAAGTTTAGAAAGTATGAAGCTACGGGAATGTTTAAATGGAACGACACACTAATTACCGATCTGTAGCCACAGTTCTCCGTTCTCGTAGATTTCTTCTCACGGAGACACGTGTGGCTACGTTATTTCCTGCACTGCAAACGCCGTTCGTCTTGAGATTTTCTTGCGAAGGACCAATTTGTTTAGGAGTTTATGAGGACTGTATTAAATGACGAAGCTGATTACTTGATTTCAATGGTTTATTGCTTAGTTGAAGAGTTAAAACTTTACAATAAAAAATATCGGATCGACGCGTACAATGCTCGCGGAAGATGGTCATGTGTGTAGCGCTCCCTGCATCGGTTCTGCCTTATACGGAGATGGCCAGCGCAGGCACCCCTCCACCCGCGTCCCACCGTGTCCCCGCCGTCGCCGTCGCTGGAACCGCCTCCACCAACGTCATCATTCAAGAACGTTCCAAACAACCCAATAACAGTAATAAAGGCTTTTAAGCAAATAAAGGTAAAACTGACCGAAGATCTATGGGGCATGTCCATCAAAGCTTGTACCTCCATTATTCAGACTATAGCGCCGTACTTAGCTTTGATTTTTAATTTGTGTGTAGATCAAGGAGTCTTTCCGGATCTAATGAAACATAGTAAGGTTATACCACTTTTTAAATCCGGGGACAGTAAAGACACAAATAATTATAGACTAGTGTCCGTGCTGCCGGTTTTCAGCAAGGTATTTAAAAAGATAATGCTAAATCAAATGCTCATTCATTTTAATACGAATAAAATCCTACACGAGATACAGTATGGTTTCACCAAAGGACGTTGTACAACCGACGCTGGTGTCACCTTATTAAAACACATCTTTGATGCGTGGGAGGAGGGGCAAGATGCTGTGGCTGTTCCTAAACGACCCTAGGCTGATAAAAATTTAGTTTTTCCTAAAATGTCCTAGATTTAGTGTTAAAGTCGGCTCTATTTGATAACAGAGGTGCAGCGCCCCGCCATTCCGCGCTGCACAATGAATTTCGTCACCTGGCTTGGTCAATTCTCTTCCGACAAGTGAATTCCAAATTATGTTTTTGTTTGTTTTAGAATTCACAGTTATAAAATTATAACTTGGAAGTGGTTTAGAAGGATAAAATATAACTAAGGGGATAAAAACTAAATTGTTACAATTAACTAAAGCTTGTGTGAGAAACTCTTTACACTAATGTATAGAGTATTTAAATCAAAGACCGAATAATGGTCGCGGATAGTGAATATACATTCAAGGATTAATACAAATAACTAAATTAGCAGAGAGTTTAACTCAGGAAGTAACTGGAGTTGATAATATCAACTCGCCTACAGGCAGCCCCAAAAGCGCCCAGCCCGCCATCATTTCGTAGTGGCTGGTATATATAGCTGGTAAGAAGAAATGATGAAAACAAACTTCCAGCACACATTTCTGTCTGATAGCCTTTAGGGCTAAATAAGTAAAACAATAGTGAAGTATGAAGTTAATTAGACAAAGGGATTGCAAAGTGCATTATTTACCTAACGAAAGGAAGTTGGTAGGATCGCTACGCTTGCATTCATAAATACGTTTAATTGAATTACGTTAATTAGTTAATTGGCAATAGTCTAGATTCCCACCCAAGTGACGTGAGACCGCTTTTCAGCAGCAGGTCCGTCGTAACCTGTACTACTCGGCCTAGACTGCATTTTCTAGTGAGAATCTGCTGCGGCTCCAAGAGTACAGGCTCCCTAAGCTCTAGCATGCCTTGCCCAGTCCTAAGACAGTGGTAAGTTTTGTGCCTATTTGCCTCTGCCATTTGAGCGAGACATGCTACCAGATACACTGGACGCGGGCTATAATAAGTAGCACTCTCTCGGCCTATTCACCCTTTACTAAGACAATACAAAAATAACGCAAGCGTACCGTAGACTCAGTCTTTAGCAAAACTCAATGCGAAAGATACTTGCCGTACGTCGGAGCGGATTTATTCGTCGCTTCTCATCTCCTTAAACTGCCCATTGCGTGGATTTTGGGGCCGTCAGGGACGGCAGCCATCCAATATCGTGTCTCGCTAAATAGTGAAGATTTAGTCTGGCCAACAACGGCATGGTGTGATTTTAACGAGACACGTTCCCTAAGCGTCATTAGACGATGTAATTTGGGGTTCTTTGTGGAGCCTACCGGCTGAAACCTACCCCCCTCCCTGGAATATGAGCGACAGCAAGTATTTCGCGAAGTGTTCTGAGCAAGACCTTCTTAGGAAACAGTATATTTTAACAACTAACATTTGGTTCTCCTACGTGCTCAATCAAGAGCGGCCATATTTAGCCTATTGTATACAGAAATGAGTATTAGCGGTTCCGCCTTCCATGTATGTAATGTCAGTTAACTCTCAATAAAGGTCCTTAATCAAGTGAGTCATTGTGTAGTGTATAAATTATGAATTAGGGCATGTAACGTGTGACGAAAGGCTTCGCCGTTTCCCTAAACCAAATATTAGCCACAAATATCTGCCAAAGGGTGGAATTAGGAAGTAAATACAAAGGTTCGCCACGCTAGAATAAATAGTACATTAGTCAATTATCCCTACCTATGTAATACAAAGATTAAAAACTTACCCCATTCATACTGGCACTCACTCACACCATATTAACGCGAATAGACTAAATTATAACTAACTTAATAATTAAACTCGTTAACCCGATACGTTACAACGACGCGACTTTTCCTATTCGCTCCAAGCCTCCCTATCAGTCCCTTACGTATCCCGTACGTATTCGACCAGTACGGACTTCTTTCGATCTCTCCAAAACAGTCCGTACTCTCTGCCCGCCTAAAGTTCCGTGTCCCTACCTCTCGCCTCTACAAGCCCGTCTCCATTCTAACAATCTCGCTTTCTCTTCAGTTCAGGTTTTTTGTGCAACGCTTAATTGCTTTGGGGCTGGTTCGTGTTAGAAATCGGGCATTCCAAGACTCTTTAGAATATTACTTTTGTCTTGACAGCCCTTACTTCAAAAGGCAATTTATGAGCATCTTTAAAAGGTTGGGTTTTGTTTTATCTTGTTAAACGTTCGTGTTCCATAGTTTATGACATAGCCTGTCAAACCCAAAGGTCCGCGTCTCAATGTGTTCAACACATTTGGCCGGCCATGTGTAGTTTTTAAATATTAAAATATAGAGATAAGTGACGTGTAGTCACAATGCCATAGGTATTTTCTGTGACCTGTCGAAGGCGTTTGATTGCGTTGATCATGAAACATTGCTTTTGAAACTTGAGCATTACGGGCTAGGCCTTTTAGCATTAAGTTTATTAAAATCCTATTTGAATGATAGACAGCAATTAGTCCAAATAAACGGTGTCAATTCGTCGGGGTTGAACGTGAAAATGGGGGCACCCCAGGGCTCAATTTTAGGTCCTTTCTTATTTTTAGTATACATTAATGATTTACCCCATCTATTGAAAAACAAACTAAACATGGTGTAATTTTCTGACGACGCTTCTTTGATTTTTAAGATAAATAGACGTACGAGTAACGTTGTCGACGTAAATAATGCATTGCAGCAAGTTCTGAATTGGTTCACTGCTAATAATTTAGTTTTAAATGCTAAAACAACTAAGTGTGTAAAATTTGCCTTGCCGAATGTCAAAAGTTATGATTGTGACATTATATTAAACAACGAGAAGCTAGAATTCGTCGACAAAATGGTTTCCCTGGGGATCACGCTAGACTCAAGGTTACAATGGGGTCCTCATATAATATCACTTGCGGGGCGGTTAAGTTCGGCAGCTTATGCTGTTAGAAAAATTCGTCAATTTACTGATGTAAATACCGCGAGGCTGGTCTATTTTAGTTACTTTCATAGCATAATGTCTTACGGTATATTACTATGGGGAAGGGCTGCAGACATTCAGTCAATTTTTATTCTGCAAAAACGAGCCATCAGAGCGATATACAATCTTCGCCGGCGCGAATCTCTTAGGGAACTGTTTAAGGACATTAACATCATGACGGTACCTTGTCAATATATTTACGAAAACATCATGTACGTGAGAAAGAATTTACATCTTTTTAGTAAAAACGGAGACAGATATAATTACATTACTAGAAATAGGGACCAAGTAGTTCAACCAGGTTTCAGACTGGCTAAAGTAGCGTCATCTTTTATGGGGTACTGTATAAAATGTTACAATAAAATACCGCCTCACATTCTAGAACTTAATGAGGCGAAATTCAAAACTTTTATAAAACGCACACTATGCAGGCAGGCATATTATAGGTTGGGGGATTACATCGATGATAAAAATGCTTGGCTCAGCGCTAGTCCAGCTCCACAGTCACTAGGGCACAATAACAAGTTATAAGCAGAAAAGTTCTGAAGTATTGTTGGACCTGCTGAAGACTGTATGAATGTATTTGTGTTGTATAACTCAATTTATTTTTATATTATATAACTGCACAGCACATATGTGAGTACTATGTACCAACTGTAAATCTACCATTTGCTACACCTTTGTGTCGTACGTTGACTTCAGTGTGCCCTGGCAGTTGATAGTGTGCTCTCTCTAATGTCTCTCTGATGGTGGCACATGTGTTGGATCATTCGGTTCCCTTCATAATGGTTGAACTGAGTGGTGCCGATCCATGTGTCATGTTCGTGAACGGGCGCCATCAGTTGGGATTGGTCATAACTTAGCTGCCTCCGCCTGTTTTTAATTACCTAATTATTGTATTTTTAATTGTTTGTTTTACTGTAGAAGCTTTTAAGTGCGTTACTTTTTTTGTTTTTTTTTACATCGTTCTCACTTGTATGTATTTTTTTTTCAACAAGATAATGTAACCAAATACTTGTAAAACACATTTTTTTTAAAAGAGTATGTGTGGAGTTTCTTGTCCATTCTTCTCCACAACAAGCTACATTTCCGAATGGACGGTAGAATCAATTACCCCCAGTTTCCCGGCTCGGAATTGTCGGGGGGTTGATGTGGCGGGTTGTCGGGCACGCGTTGTCTGCTGTGATTGGTTGAATGAATTTTCAACAGCCAATCGCAGCGGATAGCGCTTGCTTGGCAGTTTGTCGCATTGGTTCGCCGATGGTTTTGAGCTGGGAAACTGGAGGTTAGTATTAGATTCAATTTTTTTTTTGTCGTTCGAAAGTGCCGCTTAATGGCCTAATTGAATAAATACATTTTGATTTCGGAATTATGAAAACCGGTATTTTGAAATGGGTATTTGTGACTGACGGAATGGAGTTTTTTGTATTCATGTAGTGTACACATTACAGCCAGCAGATGTGGAACTTAAAACCTATAGTGGTGAGATTATGAAACCAAAAGGTAAAATTACAATCTTATTAAAAATTTAAACTAAGGAATTAAAATGTGTATTTTAATTGTAGAAAATGGATTAAAAAGTTTATTAGGGAGAGACTTAATTAAA
The DNA here is from genome assembly GCA_949775005.1 of Orthosia gothica. Lineage (NCBI taxonomy): Eukaryota > Metazoa > Arthropoda > Insecta > Lepidoptera > Noctuidae > Orthosia > Orthosia gothica. Next base: position 33,548,433 of record OX459044.1, read on the forward strand.
AAAATATAATTCAACATTTATTGTCCTTGAATACAGTAGAAGAACTGTCATTACAAAATGTATTAGAGGAGTATTCAGAAGAGTTTAAGCCAGAATAGAAAAGTAATTAAAGGGGAGGAAGTAGAATTAGAGGTTGATAATAATGTGAAACCCATATTTTTGAAACCCCACCCCATTCCGCATTCTTTTAAAGATAAAGTTGACCAAGAGCTACAAAAAATAGAAAGGGAAGGTGTTATTGTTAAAACAGAGAACTCCAAGTGTGTCCACTCTCAATCAATCAATCAATCAATCAATATCTTTATTGTGGATCATAGGTAGGTACATAATACAGGTCTTAAATAATTAAATTGTGATCAGCTATGTCCCGCCCATCGGGCATACAATAGTTACATAGCAATTAAATTAAATTTACATTATTGTTACAGAAAATTAAAATTACACATAAAATTTAAAAAAGGTGAATCAAAACTGAACTAATATAGGTACACATCAGTAGGCCACCGAACGCATCATGACTGAGGGGGACTGTATTGGAGCAGTGATTTGTCTGATAAGAAATCTTTTATAGAGTAGTAGCACTTGTTTACTAACAGATCATGGAGATTCTTTTTAATTTTTTTCACTTCCGTAATTATTCTAATGGGCCCCGGAATATTATTATAGATACTTGACGCTGTACAAAAGACACTTTCATGCATTAGATGAGTCCTGCTAGCTACTGTGCGCAATTTGTCCTTACGTCGTATACGCGTGTAATAATTAAACATGTCAATATTATTTTTAACAAATACTGCGACCTCAAATATATAGACACATGGCAGTGTCAATAACTTCGTCTTTGTAAAAAACGGCTTACAGGAGTCAGTTTCAAATAAGTTAAATATGGCCCTGATGCAACGTTTTTGAGCAATGAATGCACGCTCCTTGTCTGTACTGTTTCCCCAGAATATTACACCGTATCTGAGGATAGAGCTAACGTAACCGTGGTAAGCTGTTAGTAAAGTAGTCTGATTTGCTATTTTCCCCAATCTGCGAAGCGCATATGAAAACTGTCCCAGCTTTTTGCATACGTGGTCAATATGTAATTTCCAATTAAGTTTGTTGTCAATATGTAACCCTAGAAATTTTGTTACTTCAGATTCTTCAATGTCATTGTCCAGGTAATGGATTTTTAAAGTACCCGTACGTCAAGTTCGGATTCTAAAATTCATCATTTTTGTTTTGTCAATGTTAATCATTAAATTATTAATTTTTAGCCAGTCTATAATTAATGAAATTGTTTGGTTAATGTCAGATTCTAGATCAATTGTATTATCATTAACAAATAAAACAGTGCTATCATCAGCAAATTGTGTAATGTCGTGATTTGTTACCGAAGGCATGTCATTTATATAAACAAGGTAGAATAAAGGACCCACGATAGTCCCTTGAGGAGTGCCGAATTTAGCAGTTCCAGATTCAGAAACATATATTTCTTCTGTTTTAGTAATATGATTTAACCTCCTTACTTCTGTGAATTGTTGTCTGTTGTTAAGGTATGATTCCATAAGTTTGTACACATTACCTCTCACACCATATGCATACATCTTTCTTAAGAGGATCTTGTGGTCGACCCGGTCGAAAGCCTTTGACATGTCCATGTATAGCGCGACAGCCGGCAGCCCTTTGTCCAAGTCTCAATTAGTTCCAGTGCTTAAAGAGAATGGAAAGCTTAGGTTATGTGTTAATTATAAAATAACTGTGAACGTGTGTGTCCTCAATTCTCGTTTACATCTTTTAAACATTTAAAAGATGTAAACGAGAATTGAGGACACACACGCACACAGCTTTACAGGGGTTCACCCCTGAAGAAGTTTACAAAACTTGACTTGAGAAATTACTTCAATCAGTTATTGCTAGATAATGAAACAGGACAATTACTGGCGTGGTCAACTCCTAAAGGAATCTACAGATTAACTAGGTTACCGTACGGTACCAAGCCAGCTTCGGCAATATTTCAGGCAAAGATGTAAAAAGTTTTACAGGGGACCAATGGAGTAGCTTATTTTATTGATGATGTTTTGTGTTACGGACGTCGTAGCTACGTTAGATTATGTAATTATGATATGTATAGTATGAATATGATGTAAATAAATAACCCAGACAGACTTATGTAAATAGATAACTATGATAAAGTAGGATTTCATGTTTGTTTAAGGTTTAGATTTAAGTATTGTGCGGGACCAACCAGGACTTGGTATAAAATAAAAAAGGTGAAATATGGATTAGTGTGGATAGCGGTGTATTGGGAACAATGACACAAAAGCTACTGGCTATTACATACAAAAAAAACTTAAAAACTATGAACGGACGTAGCGTCGCAACTAGCTGCTACGACTTGAAGATTAGGCGTTCCAACATGCCCCCGGACGTTGAAAGATTCTCTTTCAACAAGAATCGGCAAATTCAAATTCAAATTCAAATCCATTTATTGCTCAACACAGTACATAAAAATAAACTTCTAGATGTCAGGTGAATGCGCAGGTAACCGTGTTCCACCAATTTAGGCATGCAAAATTATAATTACAATAATATCTAAAATAATACACTTTTTAAACGTATTCAATGTCATAGATTAAAAAATCTTATAAAACGTTATAAATTAAGAAATAGTTTAAAATGTCTTATATTAAAAAATCGTTAAAAATGTCATAAATTATAAAAAAAGGGAGAAAATGTCATAAATTTAAAATTAAAATGCATCCAATGTCAGAACTTAAAATCCTTACAATGTCAAAAATTAACACGTATCCAATATCATAAATTAACTTAAAATACTATACGAATGTCATTAATTAAAGATATCAAATGTATGTTATGTCATAGATAAAATTTAAATGTATACAATGCCAGTTATTAATATTACAACCTTAAAATGTAAACAATATCATTAATTAAAATTGATAAGTTATGTCAGATTATACAATGTCATAGTAATTAATAAAATAATAAGCAAACAAGTCGGACCCAAGTATCCACCTCAATCACACCACTTATACAGATAAATTTCTGTCTGACAGGTACTCATGTTTTGTGTAGTATGACTTGCTTAGCAGTAAATTATTCAATTGTTTTTTAAATATGTTGATGTCATTAATGTTTAACAAAGAATTTGGTAGTTTATTATAAATTTGTGGAGCCATTCCTGTAAAGTTTTTATGAAATATTAAATATTATTTTTTGTGCTGTCTACCGCTTATTTTATTTCTGTGTCTTGCGCTATGTAGTTTTTCAAACAGGTGAAAGTTTGTTTTAACAAAGACAGCCACTTCGTATATGTACAGACATGGTACTGTTAAAATGCGAAAATACGCAAACAACGGTTTACAGCTTTCCGTGCTATGAATACCGCATATCGCCCTAACACATCTTTTTTGCGCTCTAAATACCGTCTCCATATTCGTGGAGTTACCCCAATATATAATCCCGTAGCGTAGCGTAGATGTAACATATGCATGGTACGCTGTGACCAAGACTTTTTGGTGTACCTCCATTGCGAGATTGCGTAAAGCATATGAATGCTGGCTGGCACTGTCGGTGTGAGTTTTCCACGACATATCTCTATCTAGGTCTAGTCCTAAAAAAATTGTAGTGTTAGTGTCTGAGATTACTTTGTCTTTATATTTTATGTCCGGTTTTTTATGATTTGTCATTTGCTCAAAAGTCATTATTTTGGTTTTGTCAATATTAATTTTCAAATTATTCGCGCCCATCCATTCTACTAATAGTTGGAGACAGTGGTTTATCTCACTCTCAAGTGTCGTCGCATCATTGTTGCCACTAAAAACGACTGTGCTATCGTCAGCAAACAAAACCATAGGGTGATGTGTTTCTCTGGGCATGTCGTTGATGTATATAATAAATAATAATGATCCCAAAATACAACCTTGGGGTACACCATAGTTATTGGGTCTCTGACTCGACAAATACGTACGCTCGGTTTTTGAAGCAAAACATACTTTATCTATTCTCGTAACTTGTCTTCTGTCTGACAAGTACGATTTTAAAAGTTTTAGAGCATTGCCCCTAACTCCATATCTTTCCAATTTCTTTAACAATATAGTTCGATCAACAAAATCAAATGCCTTGCTCATGTCCATGAATAAAGCAGCTACCGGACTTCTATTATCAATACTAGTAATAATTCTATCGAAGAGATTAAAAATCGCCAAGTTGATATTCTTTTTTCTCCTAAAACCGTACTGCTCATCAGCAAAAAGATTTTTCCGTTCAAAAAAAGAGTACAATGTGTTGTATATTACTTTCTCTATTATTTTGGAGAATATGGGCAGTAAGGCAATAGGTCTATAATTGGCTGGATTATGTTTGCTATCTTTCTTATGTAGCGGTTTTATTACTGCCAATTTTAGCCGATCCGGAAACACACCCAATTCTAAACACATATTTATTATGTAACTAAGTACTGGTGCAATGACAGTTGATATATATTTAATCACATTTGTTGTGATGTCATCATATCCAGAGCTATTTGTATTAAGAAACGGGTAATGGGCAAATTCTGTTGAAGGCTCTCCTTATGACTCCAGCAGTAGTCCTGATGTCAGCCACACGAACGATGCCGTCAGATCCTGGATGGACGGCGACAATTCTACCTAACTTTCACTTAAGGGGTGGTAGGTTATCCTCCTTTATCACTACCAAAGAGTCCAGCTTCAATGCATCTTTGCAGGAACGCCACTTGGTTCTCTGCTGCAACTCGGATACGAACTCCTTACTCCACCGAACCCAAAATTGTTGACGGAGTTGCTCGATTCTTTGGAACAGAGTCAAATAATGGATGGAGTGTTCCTGAAGATCTCGCTGTGGCAGTGAAGTAAGCGGTCAACCGACAAGGAAGTGTCCTGGAGTCAGAGGTGTAAGGTCAGCGGGATCGGCGGACAGCGGCGTTAATGGACGAGAGTTCAAAATTGCCTCAATTTAGATCAGCGTGGTGTTAAGTTCTTCAAACGTGAGGTTACAATTGCCCAACACTTGTTTTAAATGGTATTTTGTCGACTTAACACCCGCTTCCCAGAGTCCGCCAAAGTGAGGAGTATAAGCGGGCATAAAGTGCATCTTAACTCCATCATTAGCCAAACTGGCACCTAAGGAATCGCAATTTGATTTTAAAAATTTCGATAAGTCGTTGTACGCGCCAACGAACGAGGTACCGTTGTCGGAATAAATGTTAACGGGTTTTCCCCTTCGCGAAATAAACCTATACAAAGCCAGTAAATATTTATTACTAGTTAGGTCACCGACTAGCTCCAAGTGAATAGCCTTGGTGGTGAAGCAAATAAATATCGCTATGTACACCTTTACTAGCCTACAACCGCGGCCTTGCCGACTGGCACACATGATAGGGCCGGCATAATCTACGCCAACACTTTCGAAAGGGTAACCTCCCGGATGGAGACGCTGCTGCGGCAGATTCCCCATTAAAGGCGTAATACGTTACCCTTCATCCGACAACAGCGCACACAGTTACGATAGCAAGCCTTAGCTAAATTTCGGCCACCTATAGGCCAATAAATAAATAAATAAAAAGCCTTTTATTTCCTTAATAAAATTCAGTTTACAATGATATTATTTATGAGCATGCATATTAGTAAAATCAAATAAATTAATTATTTAAGAAATTATACAATTGTTCAATTATCCGCTACTATTATGTAATTATTCAATTCAATCATTATTATTAATATCTAGTTGTTCAATTCATTTACTGTTACAATACAATTATTAAATTAAAATATTATTACTATATAACTATTCCATGCAATTTCATTATTTTACAATTATTCAATACAATTACAATTATTAAATTAAATTACTATTATTATAAATTTATTCAATTTAAATACCATTATTTTACAGTTCAATTCAATAATTAATATAATTATATTTCTTTCTTAATTTTACTTAATTTATTTATTAAGGACCTCCCTATAGAGTATAGGCCTCCTCCATTTTTCTCCATGTAGTTCTGTCCCTCGCTTTTTCAGTCCAATCTTTGCCCGCTGCTTTCAAAATTTCATCAATCCATCTCTCCGCTGGCCTGCCTCTGGTTCTCTTGCCAACAGGTCCCTTCCACAGAGTAATCTTCTTGGCCCACCTGTCTTTGTTCATACGTGCAATATGGCCGGTCCACTTCCATTTCAGTCTTTTGCAATGTTCCAGAGCATCAATCAACTTTGTTGTTTTTCTTATATCTGTGCTTCTCTTTTTGTGTATCAATTTTAGATTTAGAATGCTCCGTTCCATGGCTCTTTGTGTTGTTAATATTTTGTTCCTGGTTTGTTTATTGAAAATCCATGTTTGGGATGCATAGGTGAGAGAAGGTAGGATACAAGAGTCCAACACAATTTTCTTCAGCTTCATTGAAATATTGGACTTTAGAATTTCTTTCATGCTCCAAAATTTATTCCACGCCATGTTTACACGTCTCAGTAACTCATTTTGATGTCTAGACTTTTTAAAAGACACTTGTTTGCCTAGATACGTGTACTCTTGGACATATTCTAGTAAGACATTGTTAATGTGTATGGGTGCCTTAATGCTGTTTGTCATAATTTTTGTTTTCAATGTGTTTAGTTCCAAACCAATTTCATTGCTGACACAATTAATTTCATTCACCATTGACTTCAATTGCGATGAATTTTCTGCGAAGAGTATGATGTCATCGGCGAATCTGAGATTACTTAGAAACTGACCGTTGATGTCTATACCTTTGTTTTTCCACTTTAATGTTTTCATGATGTTTTGTAGAACGGTAATAAATATTCTGGGAGAGAGGGGGTCACCTTGACGAACGCCTCTACATACATCAATTTTCGTGCCTGTTTTATCTAATATTACTCTACTTGTGCTTTTCTTATATATGTCTTGTATGAGCTCTATAGTTTCCGATGGTACATCACATTCCTGTAAGGCTCTCTACATGCTGGTATGGGATATAGAGTCAAATGCTTTAGCATAGTCGATGAACGCTAGGTAGAGTGGGCGTTTCATTTCCTCGTATTTCTCTATAATTAGTTCTAATGAGTGGATGTGGTCTATAGTTGAATACGTACTTCTAAATCCCGCTTGCTCCACTGGCTGGTGTTCTTCGGTATATTTCGCAAGGCGTTTCTCGAGGCATGAAGCAAATAGCTTGTAGAGATTTGATTGTAGGCTGATTGGTCGGTAGTTACTTATGTCGGCAGGGTTTCCTTTCTTGTAGATCAGCACTATGTCTGATTTCGCCCATTCAGTAGGAATTTTTCTGTCGTCTAGTATTTTATTGAACATGGTGGTCAAAGGTTGCACTAGGAGAGTTTAAATGGCTTCGTTTGGTATACCGTCTGGACCGTTGCTCTTTTCCTTCTTTAAAGACTTTATCTTGACCAAAATTTCTTGAGCAGAGAATCTTTGTATTGTAGTATCAACTCTCTGTAGAGTTAGAGTCTCTATACTCGACGGCATTTTGCAAGTGTAGAGATATATTCCCTATAAAATTCATTCAATTCCTATAGGCCAATACGATTCCCTAATTGACGCTAATAATAACTGTGGGCCTGCATGCATCAATCTCTTGTGCTCGAAATTAAACAATAGCCTTGTAAATAAATGAGTGGACTGTAAAATAATAGGGTGTTTTTCATCATCATCATATCAGCCGAAAGACGTCCACTGCTGGACATAGGCCTCCCCCAAGTGTCGCCACATTGACCGGTCCCGTGCGTCCCGCATCCAGCGAATCCCCGCAACCTTCACCAGGTCATCGGTCCACCTGGTGGGAGGCCTTCCAACGCATCGTCTTCCGGTTCGCGGTCGCCACTCCAGAACTTTTCTGCCCCATCGGCCATCCGTTCTGCGAGCAATGTGCCCTGCCCACTGCCACTTAAGTTTGGCAATTCTTCGGGCTATGTCGGTAACCCTGGTTCTCTTGCGGATCTCTACATTTCGGATTCGATCACGCAAGGATACTCCGAGCATAGCCCTCTCCATTGCCCTTTGCGTGACTGTAAGCTTTCTGATGAGGCCCATTGTGAGCGACCACGTCTCAGAGCCATAGGTCATCACTAGCAACACACACTGGTCATAGACCTTCGTCTTGAGACACTGTGGTAAGTTGGACGAGAAGACACCGCGCAATTTCCCGAACGCTGCCCAGCCGAGTCGGATTCGACGGTTGACCTCTTTCTCGAAGTTGGCCCTACCCAACTGGATCGTTTGTCCCAGGTAGACATAATCTTCCACAACTTCGAGTGTAGAGTCTCCAACCTTGATAGGAGTGGGTGTTACATGGGCATTCAACATAACCTTGGTTTTGTCCATGTTCATTTTAAGACCCACTCTTTTGGAAGCTCTACTGAGGTCATCGAGCATTATACTGAGGTCCTCCATGGTCTCAGCCATGACCACTATATCGTCGGCAAACCGAAGGTGAGTGATGTACTCGCCATTGACGTTGATGCCTAGCCCTCTCCAGTCCAGAACCTTGAAGACATCCTCCAGTGCAGCGGTGAACAGTTTCGGAGATATGACGTCTCCCTGTCTCACACCTCGCTGCAGAAAGATAGGTTCCGAGGCCTGATCCTGAAGTCGGACTGACATGGTGGCGTTTTTGTACAAACACTTCAACACCTCGATGTACCGGTAGTCGATTTGGCACCGTTGGAGAGACTGCAGTACAGCCCAAGTCTCGATTGAATCGAAGGCTTTCTCGTAGTCCACAAACGCTAAACAGAGAGGCAGGTTATACTCTTCGGTCTTCTGTATAACCTGCCGCAGCGTATGTATGTGGTCAACGGTGCTAAAGCCTTTTCGGAATCCGGCTTGTTCGGGAGGCTGGAAATCGTCAAACCTGCGCGCGAGACGATTCGTGATGACTCTTGAAAACAGCTTGTAGACATGGCTAAGAAGTGAGATGGGCCTATAGTTCTTCAACAGGGCATTGTCACTCTTCTTGAAAAAGAGTACCACCACACCCCTGCACCATGCCTGTGGCGTTTTCCCCTCGAGTATGACGGCACCAAACAGCTTCTGAAGGGCCTTAAGTATTGGTTTACCACCCGCCTTCAGGAGTTCGGCCGTAATGCCGTCATTACCCGGTGCCTTGTTATTCTTAAGCTGTTTAAGAGCCATCCTAATCTCGTACAGGCTGACGTCCGGTATGTCTTCGGTATAGTGACGGGTCAATCTAGCTCTAGGGTCTTTTACTAGATTCGCGACGGGTTTACTGGTTGACGTGTACAACTGCCCATAGAATTTCTCGATCTCCCTCAGAAGCTCCGGTTTGGCGGATATGATCCTGCCATCGTCGGTCTTCAGTTTCGTGAGCTGGCTCTGCCCAATAGACAGATCTCTTGCAAAGACCTTGGAGCCCTTATTCCGCTCAATTGCGCCTTTAATACGCTCAGTATTATAGCGGCGGAGGTCGCTTTTCAAGGACTTTGAGATCCGTCTATTAAGCTGCCGGTATTTCAACGCATCGTCTGAAGACTGCAGGATCATCTCACGCCTCTCCTTCATAAGCTTGAGAGTAGGATCAGAGATCTTTTTATTTATATCTGTACGGCGGGTCTTGAAAAACTTAGACCCGACCGTATGGACAGCTTCCACGAACCCGTCGCTGTATTCGTCCACGGAGCTCCCTATACACTCGAAACGATTCTGGGGTTCGAGCTGAAAGCTCTCGGGGTTTTGGATCTGGATCTGTGCTGGACGGAGCGTTGACTTCATCAGTCGAGACCTTTCAAGCTTGATATTAATGTTCAATGTGCCTCTTACCATTCGGTGATCGCTCCCGGTTTTCACCGAATTGATCACAGAGACATCATTGAACATTTGCTTCTTGGTTGACATGATGAAGTCGATCTCGTTTTTTGTTGCACCATCGGGGCTTTGCCAGGTCCACTTCCTATGCTCACGCTTTCTGAAGAAGGAGTTCATCATGTAGAGGCCCTCCTTCTCCATAAAACTGGCCAGTAGGTGACCCCGGTGGTTCCGACGTCCAACTCCAAATTGCCCCACTTGCAGCTCATCCTCGTCTCGTTTGCCCAGTTTTGCGTTGAAGTCCCCCATGACAATGGTGAAGTGAGTTTTGAAACCATGCATGGCTATAGAGATATCCTCATACATGGTCTCTACCTCGTCGTCGGGGTGTGCCGAGGTCGGTGCGTAGACCTGTATGACCTTCAGCGAATATCTCGAGGATATTCTGAGTATAAGGTACGCCACCCTGGTCGACACACTCTCGATCTTCATCACGTTGTTCACAAGGGACTTGTGGACGATAAACCCGACACCACCCTGGGACTGCCGGTCACCCTCTCGGAAATAGAGCAGGTTACCGGATTTGAGGATTATCGAGTCCTCCATCGCAACCTGCTCAATTCTTCCTCGAGTTCGGCTATCTTCTCGTCGGTCCGGAGTGTTCGCGTGTTGTATGTTGCCAGGGCCAGTCGTCGGTGTTTATTGGGGTAGCCGGGTTCACTCCGGGGATTCTTCGCACCCCTTGCCACGTCATCGCCTCGACCGCTACCGTAGTCGAGGGTAGACGGGCTGCCGGGTACTCGGGGCCGTTTTTTATTTGTGCTATTCATTTGGTTTGGGGGGGGTTTGCCTTAATCGCCACGCTTGGCAGGCGGGTTGGCGATCGCAGTTTGTTGTTGAAGAGCACAGAGAACGCTGCTGCCCATTCTCTGGTATATCCCTTAGTCGCCTCTTACGACACCCACGGGAAGATATGGGATGGTGAGATTCTTTACGTCCGACACCATACGGGTGTTTTTATCATTAGTTAAATCAGAATTCTCTAAGCGTCCTCCGACACGCATTATTTTATTGCTGTCTAAATAAACATTAAATTTGAGCAGGGCGCTTTTTGAAGGTAAACTTTGTTTGTTTGCAAGTAATTTATACTCTGGAAACGAATCGATTTGACATTTCAAGATAATAAATAACATTTAATGCTTCCTGTAATTCTTCCTCTGATAGAAACTTACTAATTACAGGAAGTTTCCTGCACATACGAACAAATCTCTACACATATGCTATGGAACGAACAAGTCTTAAATAATTTGAGATTCGGTTAAAATCTATAAATAAAACTCAAGAACTATTTTCTACGATAGCGCTCAATGAAACTTGAGGTCGCGTTTCGGGTAATGTCTCAAATACTAAACTTTTAGGTTGAGATGGCCAATTCCAACTAGCAAAAAGTTGCTTTATAAACGTTATTAAAGCCAAAAAAAAATGTTTTATAAAGGCCATATTAGTACTTATAAGAGTGGGTTTGGGCACAATTTATAAGGGCTAAAACCTTATAGAGGTTATATAATTATCATAAAATAAGCTGATTAGCTACAAATAGACAAGAAATTTGCTTTTATGTAACAAACTACCCTTATAACTGCTAAAACATATCGGCTATAAGGCCAATTTCTCGTGTAGTAGCCAAATGTAATACGAATGTGAGTAAATTACTTCATGATGATATCAAACACCTCCATTATTTAAAAATAAAATAGATAATAAATGGCTGCCATACTAGACATTTACCAAATTTATCTTTTTTCGTTTATTATACTGCAAGGTTATGTAGGAAAGCAGTTTTGTGAGAATTGTGGATATGTTTTACAACATATTTTTAATGCGCCTCTTAAAATTCATGTTTTTATTATTTAAAAAATGATTTTAATTTTGAGAGTCCTTGTGAATTACCACTATAAGAATAATTAGCAAATCAAATGCTTTTAGAAATCATTTATAAGTCATTTACTCTTATTGTAGCAGGGTAGTGCTAGTATGCTCAACCATATTGAAAGATTTTAGGGTTCAATCGCCATTATTTTTAACCAACTTCAAAAAGGAGGAGGTTCTCAATTCGACTGTATTTTTTATGTGTCACCTCAAAACTTTCTAATTGGTGAACCGATCTCGATTATTTTTTATTTGAAAGCTGGTGCTTCTCATGTAGTCCCGTTTATGATTGGTGAAGATCTGATGAAGCACTTCGGAGAAATTATACAACAGAACTCTTCAATAAACAACGGCAAATATCTCGGGATTGCTGCAATCGCATGTCTAATTATTTTAAGCCATTTCATAACATAAGATCACGCAGGTACGCTCTAAAGAGGTACGCAGATGTGTAGTATTCATTCTGGTACACTCTCATTGTTATATTCAAGTTTTGTTATGTACCACAACTAAAAAGTAAAACATATTTTTTTATTACAAAAAATGCAACCTACATAAAAAAGTTTTTATGAAAAAAAAATATTATTACTCTGTACTTCTTTTTACAGACTTTTATTTTACAGAACCCGAGAAAATATCTAATGAATTGAATGTGGTCAGTTTCTTGACGAAGATGATTGCCACGAATTGTGTACTGAAGTGATTATGGCCTTGGCAAATCACACATTTTATAATAAGAGAATAAATAATTTAATATATCATCATTGGCTATATATAAAGAATTGGCTACTGTCCCTGGACTACTTCGAAACCGAAAACGTATTGCAATCAAATTAACAGAGAAAACTACTGGTTATTCCCCACACACAAACACACACACAAACACATACACATTCACACTTTTTTTACTATTAATAAATATGGACTTTGTTTTGACGACTTCATTTTATTTTAATTACGATCTTATTTTTTTTTTCTTTTTGTCTTTCATTTTGATTTGGATTTTGATTGGGTATTAACCCTAAAAAAAATATGTTTTGATTTTAATTTTGACTTTAATTTGGATTGTATTTTGATTTCTCATTGTGATTTTAATTATCGTTTCAATATTGACTTCGATTTTATTTTTGATTTTGGTTTTGACTATGATTTTATCTTTGTTATGACGATTTTATTTTACCTTGATTTTAATTTGGATTGTGATTGAAATTTTATTGTTAATTTTGACTTAGAGTGTAATTAATTTTAACTTGAGTTTGATTATAATTTTAATTCTCATTGTGAATTTAATTCTGATTGTAATTTTATTTTTGATTTTAATTTTATTATCGAGTTTGTTGAAATTTCGGATCTTAATGATGACTTGATTTTTGTCTGGGATATTTAGTGAATACTTGTCTGGATTACAATTGTGTTTCAGTAATTATAATTATGTAACATAACGGAGGAGATCACTGGCCCCTGAAACACAGGTGCTGTTACCTAGCTCAGGGGTCAGGGTTTCACGACTTTTGTAAAATTTTGAAGCTTATAAACAATTTATTTATATTCTCTGAACCCGTCTTTATGTCACTGCCACGCTTATCAGGTGATTCACTATCACCTTGAATAAGGCAATCAATTAGAAAAAAACCGTGTCTTGGTTAATGTTTTGTGAAATTAATTCTACAGAACCCATAGCATTTTCTTCCATCGTAGCTGCAAAGTCAAGTATACATATAAGAATTCTTGTAGCAGTTACATAAATGTTTTGCACGGTTGGCGCAGTGGTTGAGCGATTGACTGCTGCGCTGCGTGTCGCGGGTTCGATTCCCGCACGGAACAAATATTTGTATGGCCTACAGATAGTTGTTCCGGCTCTGGGTGTTTGTGTATGTGAGTTTATATGTTTGTAAACGCACCCACGATACAGGAAGAAATTCCTAGTGTGGGGCAACGTTTTTTTAAAAAAATAAAAATAAATAAAATAAAATAAATAAATTAATACTTATAGAAGCCATGTAACTAACATATTGCATTAGCTTTAAAGGTGCATTCTGATAGTCTTTACATGGGTATAGCTGTATAATAGCCATATTAAATATACAAATAGTATGACGCCAAAGCGACTATATGGCTAAAATATTATATGTCTGAATAGACATATAATATGCTTCTATATGTCCATTGCTTTAAAAGGGTCATTTAAATTAGTTACATAAACGTTTATAAGATAAAATTATAAGATTGATTTACCAAAGTGGAACGTGAGCATATGTACCCAACTCGTTTATCTAAACAAAAATTGTTTGTTGTTCCCAAGGTCACTAACTATTATGGTAAACGCACAAGAAAGTATATAACGCCGATGTTGATGAATGAACTACCCTCAAAGTTGGTGTCGTGTAGTAGATCCAAATACCAACTTAGGAAAATATTAAAAAAACATTATCTGTCACTCTGTCCCTAGCCATGTTTTGTGACAGGCCTCGCATTGTGCATGTGGGATTGTCTGATCCCGATGGAAGTTAATTTATTTTGCTTAACATAATTAGGTATTTAAGTTATTGTTAAAACATTATTTGTAATGTATTGTGACACGAGAGCAACTGCCGACAAACTGTTTTACAGTTTGGCAGATTTTTTTAATGTTATAGTGTAAACAGATATTGAATAAATAAATAAAAAAAATAAAAACCATATTAGCAAAAAACACTTTATCATGCTTTTATAAAGAGAGTTGCTAAACTAATGCTGTTACAAAACATTTACTAGAGTTATGCCCTTATAAATCATTCCTTTTATAGCATTTTTGCTGCTTGGGATACTGATCTTCCTTTAAGAAATCGGGACCACACCACCACATATGTAACCCTTGCAGAGCATCAATATCCACGCCACGAGATATTAAGTCTGCTGGGTTCTTGTTGGTTGGGACATAACGCCAAGTACTATTTCCTACCTTATCTAGAATTTCAGCAACGCGATTGCGTACAAATGGCTGAAGTTTAGAAGGCAACATATGTCCCAATACATATCCCAATACAATGGTTGAGTCTGTCCAAAAATAAACCCGATCATTTGATCGAAGTGATTTGACCACCTTCTCATGCACGCGACTGCCCACTACGGCACCACACAGTTCCAACCTCGGAATCGTGGTAGGTTTAATCGGTGCCACACGACTTTTGCTAATCAATAAGCGGACTATGCATTCACCATTACTGCTAACACTACGTACATAGGCACACGCACCGTACGCGCGCTCAGATGCATCCGTAAATACATGTAATTCTTAAGTCTGATACGAATCGGACATAACAAAGCGTGGGATACGCAAATTATTTAGAAGAGGGAGATTTTTAACAATAGCGTTCCAAGTTGTGTTGAGTTCCAAAGACAATGGTTCATCCCATCAAAGATTGTCTAACCAAAATTTTTGCAGCAACATTTTCATGGTCACTACAAAAGGAGATATAAGACCCAAGGGGTCAAAAATGCGCGCAATTGCTGAAAGCATATCACGCTTAGTGCTGCCATTAGAAGGCAGTTTAGCTTGATTTAAAAACCCTAGTTCGTCAGAGTCCGCAAACCAGTCAAGCCCTAATAGTTTATTGGGCTCACTAGATCCCATACTTAAGTCTAATGATGACTGAGAAGTCCCTGAGACTAAAATAGGTTCGTTCGACTTCCACTTGCGAAGTGGCATGCAAGCTGATGCCAGTGCATTGGTGACCTCATTACGAATGAACATCACTTCATTTAAATCATTACCACCCTGTGGGGTATTTATGTTGTACCTTGATGTGGGTATATGAAAATAAACCAGTTGTCACTTGGAATTGTAGTATCATTGCTCGCTCCCGTAATAAATATCTATAAAATACTACTGGCGACGAGAATAACAATTAAATTCGTGTTGTTAACATATTTATAGTGTGGTAATTCAATATGCCTATCGGAAAAATTGATGAATTCGACCTAACAAGTAAAAAGTGGTTGGCGTATATTAGACGCGTGGAACAATTTATACCAGGCCCCTCAGAAAGTATTGCGAAAAAAAGTTTTTATATATGGGAGACTGGCCAGTTATAATGTTTTTCGAAAATATGATTATTTATAAGTAAAAATAAGTAAGTTCCAATTTCAAAATTTCCCTCCACATTTTTTGCGAGTTAATTCAAAGTATTGTGTCTCACTGAAATATGGATCTGCGCCGGGAACATTTTAGAGCTATGATTTTATACGATTTCAAGTGTCGCCTGAAACCGGATGAATCGTACGATAGACTTCAAATGGCATTCATGGATGAAGGCCCTTCCAAGGCAACCGTGTATCGTTGGTATAACGAATTCAAGCGCGGTCGACCAACTTTGGGGGATGACGAAAGAAGCGGTCGCCCTTTGACGGCTGTTACCGAAGAAAACGTGCTAGCAGTGAAAAATTTAATCCAAGACAATAGGCGAATTACATATCAGGAGATTCAACACATATTGAAGATTGGATCGGGAAGCGTTCACGAGATTCTACACAGCCATCTTCGCGTGAGGAGGATAGTATCACGCTGGGTGCCGCACAATCTCACCGATGCTCAGAAGCAGGCCCGGGTGGAATGGTGCCGTGATATGCTTAACAAATTTGAAGCAGGCTCGTCTCGGCGTGTTTACGACATCGTTACAGGTGATGAGTCCTGGATTTATCAATACGACCCAGAAACCAAGCGCCAGTCGACTGTTTGGGTGTTTCAAAATGAGCCAACGCCTACCAAAGTGAAGCGATCTAGAAGCGGGGGTAAGATTTTGATCGCTAGCTTTTTTAATTTGACTGGCCACTTGGTATCAATTCCCTTACGGGATCAAAGAAGCATTAATGCCGAATGGTATACTACCAAATGTTTGCCAGAAGTTTTCTCTGTTATAAGCAACAAGCGACCAAACACAGGGCTCCGCGGGCTACTGCTCCACCACGACAATGCACCTGCGCACACCGCACTCAAAACGAGGGACTTCCTGGACAGCACGCCAGTCAAACTCCTGGGTCACCCTCCTTACAGCCCTGATCTAGCACCGTGTGACTTCTTTTTATTCCCAAAAATAAAAAATCAGCTCAAAGGGATACAATTTTCGTCGCCGGAAGATGCGCTGGCTGCGTTCGAGCAGGCTGTAAACGAGGTGTCTGCGGCGGACTGCAAAAAGTGTTTTGAAAACTGGTTTAGGCGCATGAATCTTTGTATAGAGGCTGGTGGAAAGTACTTTGAAAAGATTTAATAAAAATATATGTACGTATAGAACAATTTTTTTTAGTTTCGCAAAACTTTCTGAGTGTCCCACGTAACCTTGAACGAAATAAAAGTGGAGCTACAAGTTGCAACGTTGGTGACGTTGGTGGGAGCAGCAACTTACGACTTAATGTGTGATTTATGTGCACCTAATCATCCAGAAAGCAAAACTTTTCGAGAATTAGTTAACATTGTGAGCGTCCATCTTGAACAAAAACGTTCCGAAATTGCCGAACGCCATGTTTTTAGACAAAGACGTCAGAACATGGATGAATATCTCAGCGAATATCTGCAAGCACTCAAACATTTGGCCAGTACCTGTAATTTCAACACTACACTGGAGGAATCTACGAGACCAGTTTGTGTCGGGTTTGGCGCCGCTAGTGATGAAATGAGATCGCGTATTTTTTCGGAACCTTCTATAACATAAATATAAAGCTTTTGATAGAATCGATCATAATATCCTCAAAAGGAAGCTTTTTAACAACGGTATTAGAGGCGACTTACTTCGCTGGTTTTCCTCATATTTGGATAACAGGTCTCAAGCAGTCGTTGTTGGTAACTACATCTCAAGCTGGGTTTCAGCTCCCAGTGGTGTTCCTCAGGGTTCTCTGATGGGTCCGTTACTTTTTATCATCTACGTGAGCGACATCGGCTCTTGTTTTCATCATTCTAACTTGCTCTGCTTTGCTGATGACATGAAAATATTTTCTTCAATTTCATCATTGGATGATATGGATGCTCTCCAATCAGACTTAGCACGTTTAGATGATTACTGCCGGATCAATAAATTGGACTTGAATCCTTCTAAATGCTCCGTAATATCATTTACCAGAAGACGTGTGCCACTCCCTACTACTTACATACTTAAAGGGCAGCTACTACAGCGATGCGATGGAGTGCGTGACTTAGGAGTCTATCACGATTCTAAGCTTTTATTTAACACACACGTGGAACATATAGTAGCTAAAGCCTCGAAGTCGCTCGGCTTTGTTATGAGACTTGCAGGATGCTTTAAGAAAGCTAAAACCCTAAAGATTTTGTATTGCTCATTTGTGCGGAGTCATCTCGAATATGCGTCTCAAATTTGGAACCCTTGTTACATTAAATACATAGACCGTATTGAAAGTATCCAAAAAAGATTCCTTCGTTTTATGTGTTTTCGCCTCCGTATTCAATACCGTTCTGAAAATTACTTAGACCTTTGCAAGAAATTCCATCTGCAACCCCTTAGGAATCGTCGCAGGATGGCGGATTGCACATTTCTTTTAAAAATATTGTCAAATGAAATCGACTGTCCTGATCTCCTCAATAAACTGAATTTCAATGTTCCACAAAGATCAGTAAGATTTAATCCACCTATCTCTATTCCCTGCTCTTCATCTAACTACAGGCGTAATTCATACTTAGTGCGAGCGAGTAAGGATCTTAATTTATTGTGTAAGGAGTTTTCGTTTGATGTGTTTACCACTAAAAGCTTGTCAGTGCGTAAGCAGCTTAACCTTGACTTTTTCAAAGGTGCATAGTGTGCAATATTGTCCTTTAGCGTTAGTGATTTATTTTTTCTGATTGTTGTGCTTGCTGCTAGTGATCCCTAAGATCTCTTTAAAATTATTATATCTCTAGCCGTGAGAACCTGTAATTGGCTTAATGTAACATACTCAACTTGTGTATTCATTTAATGTATAGCTGTTGGTTTTCCATCTAATAAATAAATAAATAAATAAACATACAAGAAAGCCGTAGAATTGGCGCTGGCGTTGGAAGCGGCCGAGCGGCACTCACAGACGAACTATGGGCAAAAATAATTTCCCATAGTCCACCTAGGTGGACTAAGCGGGTGGACCATGGGCAACAAACGGAGCGGTGCGAACATGTCGGGCGCAGCGAGCGTCCCGTATGAGGCGGTGCATCGAGTGGCGTCGTCGGCAAGGCGGACAGGCCAACCGCCCGAGCGCGGAACTGTGGGCAGCGGCAGCTCGTCTACCGAGGGCAGCGCGGTGGCATCGCGCTCAAAGCGTGCTTGTTGGAGGTGTGGCAGAAACCATCGTCCGGATGTGTGTCGGTTTAAAAATTATTCGTGCGATTTATGTGGACAAAAGGGTCACATTAAAATAATGTGTAAATCGAACAAAGGGCGAGGTGTGGAGTCAAGCCAGGACATTTCAAAGCAGGCGCGGCGTGGTCATAATAACTATCTCGAAAATAGTGTTAACGAATCAACGTGTGATTTAAAAAATCTTAGTGTGCGCGGCGTTAATGACA
The DNA here is from genome assembly GCA_949775005.1 of Orthosia gothica. Lineage (NCBI taxonomy): Eukaryota > Metazoa > Arthropoda > Insecta > Lepidoptera > Noctuidae > Orthosia > Orthosia gothica. The sequence continues at coordinate 33,567,685 of OX459044.1, forward strand.
AACCGTACATAGTGATGGCGCAGGTGAATGGCAGAAAGATAAGTTTTGAACTGGACACTGGAAGTAAGTTATCAGTTATAAGTTTAGACTGTTTTAATAACAAGTTTAGTGACTTACAAATAATTAGTAATGATATTTCTTTATATTCATATGACGGTTCAATCATTAATCCGGTTTTGTGTCAGTTCATGTTGTTATTGGAGAATATACAGCCGGAAATCTCAAGTTATACATTGTTAAAAATGGTGGACCACCGCTTTTAGGTAGGTCGTGGCTTACTAAACTAAACATACATAAAATTAGTATAGATGAATTCTTATTTAAATTAAATGAAAAGAATTGAGTGGAACAGTTACAACGAGAATTTCCGACTGTATTTGCTTCTGGACAAGGAACCTGTACGAGAAAAATGTCCTTAAAGTTGGTGGATAAAATCCAGTATTTATCAAAGCTAGGTCTTTACCGTTGGCGTTACGTAAACCTGTCGAGCGGGAGTTAGAACGACTCGAGGCTGAGGGTATAATTCGGAAAGTTGATTATTCTGATTATGGCACACCGATCGTACAAGTCATTAAAAAGAACGGGGAAATTCGAATTTGTGGTGACTACAAGGTCACGGTTAACCCGAAACTTATGCGCGAACCTTATCCTTTGCCGCGAATTAAGGAGCTGTTTGCGGCACTGAGTGGAGGTGAACAGTTTTCAAAAATTGACCTCACCCATACTTATCAACAGTTATTGCTAGATGTGGAATCTCAGGCCTGTACTGCTATATCTACACATATAGGAACTTTTGTGTACAATGATACACCAGTTGGTTTAACTTGTATTCCGGAAAAGTTTCAGAAGTTTATGGAGGAAACTGTGAAAGGACTCAAAGGAGTCGCAGTTTTCATCGACGATATAGCATGTACTGGGGCGTCCCGTGGTGAGCATATTGATAATTTAAAAGCATTATTGAGTCGCTTGCGTGATGCCGGTTTGAGAATTAATATAAATAAGTGCTCATTTATGCATGCTCATTTATGTTGGGTTTGTAATAGATAAACATGGCTTGCATCCGGATGAGAACAAAATTAAAGCAATCGTTGATGCGCCAAGGCCAAATGATGTCTCACAGCTTAGGTCTTTCCTGGGCATGGTGAACTATTACGCTAAGTTTATATCTAACCTAAGTTCAATATTATATCCCGAAGAATTCGTAAAATCTAAAATAATTATAACGTGGACGCATTATCACGCTTGCCACTGCCGTATCAACGAATGATAGAAACGGGGCTGGATACGGTGTCATATGTTAATTACGTTGAAGAATCTATTCCTATTAGCGCGAGAGACGTTTCAAACAAAACACAGGACGATGAAGTTCTAAAAAATGTTTATAATTATCTAGTTAATGGTTGGCCATCAGTAATTACACGAAGTGAATAAAAGCCTTATTTCAATCGAAAGGACAGCCTTACTATCGGCAGACGGTGTATATTATATAATCATAGGGTGGTCATTCCCAAGACACTTAGAAAGCAAGTTCTACATGAATTGCACGAGGGAAACCTGGGGGTTGTCAAAATGAAAAATATATCTCGAAGCTACGTTTATTGGCCACAATATATCAGCCGCACTGATCCGCTCACATACAAGGTACGCCTTGCCGATGGACAAGAGTGGACGCGACATATCGATCAATTATTACCACTAAAACAACGTTACTCGCGACATTCCTTAACCAGTAGCACGGATAAGCTAGCTGAGATCGATGCTTCTGACCTTAGCCGTGACGATCAAGTAGGTAATACTTCATCATCCTGTGTAGTCGAAACCGATCAGAATCTAGAAGAACTAGACGTAAGCACGGATATTCTTTTTATTTATTGCTTTTGGATTATGAAACGCAAACGTTTCAGCCTGCCCCAATGAATTTAACTTTTCACATATTAACCCCATAACAGTAATAAAAACTTTTAAGCAAATCAAGATAAAACCGACCGAAGATCTATGGGGAATGTCCATCAAAGCTTGTACCTCTATTATTCAGACTATAGCGCCGTACTTAGCTTTGATTTTCAATTTGTGTGTGGATCAAGGAGTCTTTCCGGATCTAATGAAATATAGTAAGGTTATACCACTTTTTAAATCCGGGGACAGTAAAGACACAAATAATTATAGACCAGTATCCGTGTTGCCGGTTTTCAGCAAGGTATTTGAAAAGATAATGCTAAATCAAATGCTCATTCATTTTAATACGAATAACATCTTACATGATAAACAGTATGGTTTCACCAAAGGACGTTGTACAACTGACGCTGGTGTCACCCTAATAAAACACATATTTAATGCGTGGGAAGAGTCGCAGGATGCCATAGGTATCTTCTGCGACCTGTCGAAGGCGTTTGATTGCGTTAATCATGAAACATTACTTCTGAAACTTGAGCATTAGGGGCTAGGTTAATCAGCGTTAAGTTTGATTAAATCTTATTTGAGTGATAGACAACAATTAGTTCAAATAAACGGTGTGAATTCGTCGGGGTTAAATGTGAAAATGGAGGTACCTCAGGGCTCTATTTTAGGTCCTTTCTTATTTTTAATATACATAAACGATTTACCCCATATATTGGAAGGCAAACTAAATATGGTGTTATTTGCTGATGACACATCTTTAGTTTTTTAAATAAATAGACGTACTTGTCAGGTTGACGACGTTAATAACGCGCTACGGCAGGTTCAGGATTGGTTCACTGCCAATAATTTAGTTTTAAATGGTAAAAAAACCAAATGCGTAAAATTTTCCTAGCCAAATGTCAAAAGTACTGATTGTGACATTATATTAAACAAGGAGAAGCTCGAATTCGTCGATAAAACGGTTTTCCTGGGGATCACGCTATACTCAAGGTTACAATGGGGTCCTCATTTAGTATCACTTGCGGGGCGGCTGAGTTCGGCAGCTTATGCTGTCAGAAAGATTCGTCAATTTACTGATGTGGATACCGCTAGGCTAGTCTATTTTAGTTACTTTCATAGTATAATGTCTTTCGGTATCTTACTATGGGGAAGGGCTGCAGACATTGAGTCTATTTTTATTCTGCAAAAACGAGCCATCAGAGCGATTTACAATCTTCGCCGGCGTGATTCTCTAAGGGAACTGTTTAAGGACATTAACATCATGACGGTTCCTTGTCAATATATTTATGAAAACATCATGTATGTGAGAAAGAATTTACATCTTTTTAGTAAAAACGGAGACAGATATAATTACATTACTAGAAATAGGGACCAAGTAGTTCAACCAGGTTTCAGACTGGCAAAAGTGGCCTCATCTTTCATGGGGTACTGTACAAAATGTTACAATAAAATTCCTCCCCATATTCTAGAACTGAATGAGACGAAATTTAAAAATTGTATAAAAAGCACACTATGCAGGCAGGCATATTATAAGTTGGGGGATTACATCACTGATAAAAATGCTTGGCTCAATGCTAGTCCTGCTCCACAACCACTAGGGCGCAAAACCAAATGATATGTTTATGTTTGTGTTGTATAGACTCGATTTCTTTTAGTATTGTATAGCTGCACAGCACGTGTGTGGGTACTATGTACCCAACTGTAAATCTACCATTTGCTATACCTATGTGTCGTTCGTTGACTTGTGTGTGCCCTGGCAGTTGAGTGTGTCATGCTCTCTCAAATATCTCTCTGATGGTGGCGCGTGTGTTGGATCATTCGGTTCCCTTCATGATGGTTGAGCTGGGTGGTGCCGATTCATGCGTCATGTTCGTGAACTGGCGCCGTCAGTTGGGATTGGCCATAACTTAACTGCTTCGGATGTAAATGTTTTTCTAGTACCTATTATATAACTGCACAGTACATGTGTGACTACTTTATACATTTACGTAGTATAGTGTGTAGTGCTATTCTGGGTGCATTGTCCTCACATATGTGAATTTATTCATGTATGTAGTCATGTACCAAAATATTGTAAAAATCATTTTTTTTAAAAGAGTAAGTATGGAGTTTCTTGTGCATTCTTCTCCATAACAAGCTACTTTCCGAATGCACGGTAGAATCAACTTTTATTCCATGTAAATTTAAAAAGTATGGAGTTTCTTGTGCATTCTTCTCCATAACAAGATACTTTCCGAATGCACGGTAGAATCAACTTTTATTCCATGTAAATTTAAATTGTGACATTCAAAAGTGCCGCTTGGTGGCCCAGTTGAAATAAATATCTTTTGTCTTTTGTCTTTTGATATAATTCCCAACAAAATGGCACCAGAAACAGCACCATTTTCTGATAAACAAAATGCTAGACTTAGGCGTCAATGTTTATTCCAAGGCAAATACGCAAAGTGATTGTTACATAATGCCGTAATAACATTAAGTTCATGTTAACATTTAAGAATAGTATTATAGTGTTTAAGATAGAATTATGTTTTAGGCACAAATAAAGTTTACTTTGTGTGTTTTTGCGTTTATTTTTTATATTTTGTTTAACTCTTAGTGATAAGAATCAATAGGTAAACTACTGAAGGTGTTTACAATAAACATTAATTATTTTGTCATTGTCGATAGCAAATAAGGGTGTATTGATGTATGTGTTTCCAATGATCACAATACTTTTAGTTATAGGATCATTATTTTGTGTTTATGTTTTTTATCACAAGCCGAAAAGAGGCAGTTTATTTTCTTTTACGTTAATATTAACTAATAGACACAACTAACTGTACCAATAAGTTGAATTGTATCTAATGTTTTAAAGGAGGAGGTGTGGGGTATTTATGTTGTACCTTGATGTGGGTATATGAAAATAAACCAGTTGTCACTTGGAATTGTAGTATCATTGCTCGCTCCCGTAATTAATATCTATAAAATACTATTCACCCGTGAGCAAATCATCAACGTAAAAATCATGTGTGATTATGGTGGCAATCTTATCATTAGTGCACTCAATGCCTAGCTGCTTAAGGCAGCGCGTCGCAAGAAATGGCGCACTCGCCGTACCGTATGTGACGGTGTTTAGTTTAAATATCTTAACAGGACTGCAAGTGTCCTCTCGCCAAACTACCTGTTGCAAGTGCCTATCAGATGGATGTACTACTACCTGTCTATACATCTTTTCAGCATCGGCTGAAAAGACATACTTATGCTGTCGAAACCTAAGAAGTATAGACAGGAGGTCGTCCTGAACCGTAGGACCCACCATCTGTAAATCATTCAAGGATACTCCTGATGAAGTAGGGCATTGAATACTACACGTAGTTTGGTAGTGGTACTACATTCGCGTAATACGCCGTGATGAGGTATGAAATATGCATTTAAATGTAGTTCCTTGTTTACGGTCATATGACCTAATGACTCATATTCTGCCATGAACTCGTGATATAATTTGCTAAAATCAGGTTTAGCCTTAAGTCTGCGTACTAAGGAGTATAATCATTTTGAAGCCTTATTAAATGAGTCACCTAGCACAGAAGGGTTTTGCTTCATTGGTGTATGGACACAGAAACGGTCGTTCTCTAAACGAGTCATATTTTTAATAAAATGCTCCTCGCAAAATTTTTCCTCTGGCAAATGATTAGAATTTTGTGAGGTAACCTTTTCGAGGTTCCAAAACCGCGTCAAGTTATCACGAATTAATCCTAAGTCATCATTATTACAGGAACTACTAGTTTTAGTAAAATTACAACTCTTAATATTACCTCATATATTATCCTTATATAAAATGGATCCAGAGACGATCCAGCCTAACCTGGTTTCAAATAGTACTGGCTTCCCGACCCCTAGCTTGACTCTTCGTGTACCCAACAGGTCCCAGAATAGATCAGCTCCTATTAAAAGATCTACCTCGGAAGGCTTGTAAAAAGTAGGGTCTGCCAAACAAATATCAGTAGGAATATTCAGGTCAGACAAATCTAATTCACGACATGGCATCTCGTTAGTTATTAATGGCAAAACAAAACAAAACAACTTCGAATTATAACTGTTGTTGAGTGACGTCATTTTTACCCGACAAGTATTGCCTACGCGAGAGGTCGCGTTATTTATGGCATAGATTGAGCCATCTATCGGATTTGTTTTTAATTTAAGTAGCTTACATAGTCGCTCCGTCATGAAACATGATGTACCCCAGCTGTCGAGTGTCGCTCGCACTATATGTTCATAATCATTATGATCATATAATTTAACTAAAGCTGTTGACAATAAGACGCCGCGCTCCTTCGTACTGCCGCCATAATAAGGTGAAATGTTCGCAGATAAGGACACATTATTGGCGTCAGTGTGAGCGCAGTGCGCGAGCGAAACAGACGGTGGTGACGGAGACGAAGTTGTGTTATCAGTCTTATCATTACGGTTACCGTTAGTGTCCGAAGTATGAATTAAAGTGTTATGCCTGCGCTTACATAACTTACAACCCGGTTTTTTTACAATTGTTAGAAAAATGACCCGAACGAAAACAGTTGTAACACAATTTAAAACTAGGCACTAATTTACGACGAGCCTCATTAGTTAAAGCAAGGAATTGTGAACAACTACTTAAACTATGGTCACCTTTACAATTGGGACATAGCTTCATGACGGATTCAGTGCTTACATTATTAGAATGTTGTGTCGTCACCATTGATTTAATTTTACTCGAGGCACCTGATTTAGCGAAACCTGACACGTTGTGTCTTGATAGTTCTAAAGTTTCGACTAAATCAGCGCGTGTGCGAATGAAGTGGAGGAATGCATCAAAGGTGATCTTGCTGTCCTTGTCAGTATGACCTTTAAATTCTTCCCATTCACGATAAGACTTCTGATCCAACTTACAAGTAACTAAGTATATCAACAAAGTATCCCATTGTTTGACTGGTTCACGTAACGCAAGTTTTTATTTAATTGATCTATTAAACCTTTCAAAGCGGCTGAAGACTCCTTTGTGATGGGATCTATATTAAATAAGGCTGACACGTGATTCTGTACCAATAATCTTTTATTGTCAAATCGATCACATATTAAATTTCAAGCTACATCGTAATTCATCATATCAGCCGAAAGACGTCCACTGCTGGACATAGGCCTCCCCCAAGTGTCGCCACATTGACCGGTCCCGTGCGTCCCGCATCCAGCGAATCCCCGCAACCTTCACCAGGTCATCGGTCCACCTGGTGGGAGGCCTTCCAACGCATCGTCTTCCGGTTCGCGGTCGCCACTCCAGAACTTTTCTGCCCCATCGGCCATCCGTTCTGCGAGCAATGTGCCCTGCCCACTGCCACTTAAGTTTGGCAATTCTTTGGGCTATGTCGGTAACCCTGGTTCTCTTGCGGATCTCTACATTTCTGATTCGATCACGCAAGGATACTCCGAGCATAGCCCTCTCCATTGCCCTTTGCGTGACTGTAAGCTTTCTGATGAGGCCCATTGTGAGCGACCACGTCTCAGAGCCATAGGTCATCACTGGCAACACACACTGGTCATAGACCTTCGTCTTGAGACACTGTGGTAAGTTGGACGAGAAGACACCGCGCAATTTCCCGAACGCTGCCCAGCCGAGTCGGATTCGACGGTTGACCTCTTTCTCGAAGTTGGCCCTACCCAACTGGATCGTTTGTCCCAGGTAGACATAATCTTCCACAACTTCGAGTGTAGAGTCTCCAACCTTGATAGGAGTGGGTGTTACATGGGCATTCAACATAACCTTGGTTTTGTCCATGTTCATTTTAAGACCCACTCTTTTGGAAGCTCTACTGAGGTCATCGAGCATTATACTGAGGTCCTCCATGGTCTCAGCTATGACCACTATATCGTCGGCAAACCGAAGGTGAGTGATGTACTCGCCATTGACGTTGATGCCTAGCCCTCTCCAGTCCAGAACCTTGAAGACATCCTCCAGTGCAGCGGTGAACAGTTTCGGAGATATGACGTCTCCCTGTCTCACACCTCGCTGCAGAAAGATAGGTTCCGAGGCCTGATCCTGAAGTCGGACTGACATAGTGGCGTTTTTGTACAAACACTTCAACACCTCGATGTACCGGTAGTCGATTTGGCACCGTTGGAGAGACTGCAGTACAGCCCAAGTCTCGATTGAATCGAAGGCTTTCTCGTAGTCCACAAACGCTAAACAGAGAGGCAGGTTATACTCTTCGGTCTTCTGTATAACCTGCCGCAGCGTATGTATGTGGTCAACGGTGCTAAAGCCTTTTCGGAATCCGGCTTGTTCGGGAGGCTGGAAATCGTCAAACCTGCGCGCGAGACGATTCGTGATGACTCTTGAAAACAGCTTGTAGACATGGCTAAGAAGTGAGATGGGCCTATAGTTCTTCAACAGGGCATTGTCACCCTTCTTGAAAAAGAGTACCACCACACCCCTGCACCATGCCTGTGGCGTTTTCCCCTCGAGTATGACGGCACCAAACAGCTTCTGAAGGGCCTTAAGTATTGGTTTACCACCCGCCTTCAGGAGTTCGGCCGTAATGCCGTCATCACCCGGTGCCTTGTTATTCTTAAGCTGTTTAAGAGCCATCCTAATCTCGTACAGGCTGACGTCCGGTATGTCTTCGGTATAGTGACGGGTCAATCTAGCTCTAGGGTCTTTAACTAGATTCGCGACGGGTTTACTGGTTGACGTGTACAACTGCCCATAGAATTTCTCGATGTCCCTCAGAAGCTCCGGTTTGGCGGATATGATCCTGCCATCGTCGGTCTTCAGTTTCGTGAGCTGGCTCTGCCCAATAGACAGATCTCTTGCAAAGACCTTGGAGCCCTTATTCCGCTCAATTGCGTCTTTAATACGCTCAGTATTATAGCGGCGGAGGTCGCTTTTCAAGGACTTTGAGATCCGTCTATTAAGCTGCCGGTATTTCAACGCATCGTCTGAAGACTGCAGGATCATCTCACGCCTCTCCTTCATGAGCTTGAGATTAGGATCAGAGATCTTTTTATTTATATCTGTACGGCGGGTCTTGAAAAACTTAGACCCGACCGTATAGACAGCTTCCACGAACCCGTCGCTGTATTCGTCCACGGAGCTCCCTAGGCACTCGAAACGATTCTGGAGTTCGAGCTGAAAGCTCTCGGGGTTTTGGATCTGGATCTGTGCTGGACGGAGCGTTGACTTCATCAGTCGAGACCTTTCAAGCTTGATATTAATGTTCAATGTGCCTCTTACCATTCGGTGATCGCTCCCGGTTTTCACCGAATTGATCACAGAGACATCATTGAACATTTGCTTCTTGGTTGACATGATGAAGTCGATCTCGTTTTTTGTTGCACCATCGGGGCTTTGCCAGGTCCACTTCCTATGCTCACGCTTTCTGAAGAAGGAGTTCATCATGTAGAGGCCCTCCTTCTCCATAAAACTGGCCAGTAAGTGACCCCGGTGGTTCCGACGTCCAACTCCAAATTGCCCAACTTGCAGCTCATCCTCGTCTCGTTTGCCCAGTTTTGCGTTGAAGTCCCCCATGACAACGGTGAAGTGAGTTTTGAAACCATGCATGGCTATAGAGATATCCTCATACATGGTCTCTACCTCGTCGTCGGGGTGTGCCGAGGTCGGTGCGTAGACCTGTATGACCTTCAGCGAATATCTCGAGGATATTCTGAGTATAAGGTACGCCACCCTGGTCGACACACTCTCGATCTTCATCACGTTGTTCACAAGGGACTTGTGGACGATAAACCCGACACCACCCTGGAACTGCCGGTCACCCTCTCGGAAATAGAGCAGGTTACCGGATTTGAGGATTATCGAGTCCTCCATCGCAACCTGCTCAATTCTTCCTCGAGTTCGGCTATCTTCTCGTCGGTCCGGAGTGTTCGCGTGTTGTATGTTGCCAGGGCCAGTCGTCGGTGTTTATTGGGGTAGCCGGGTTCACTCCGGGGATTCTTCGCACCCCTTGCCACGCCATCGCCTCGACCGCTACCGTAGTCGAGGGTAGACGGGCTGCCGGGTACTCGGGGCCGTTTTTTATTTGTGCTATTCATTTGGTTTGGGGGGGGGTTTGCCTTAATCGCCACGCTTGGCAGGCGGGTTGGCGATCGCAGTTTGTTGTTGAAGAGCACAGAGAACGCTGCTGCCCATTCTCTGGTGTATCCCTTAGTCGCCTCTTACGACACCCACGGGAAGATATGGGATGGTGAGATTCTTTACGTCCGACACCATACGGAGCACCATACATCGTAATTACTAGCGGAAAACTCAATCGACTGAATAACCACAGCAGCAGATCCATCCAGAGAAGCACGCAAATAATGAAATTTGTTGATTTCATCAATCTCGTCATTATGATGGATGAGACTAGTAAAGGTGTCACGAAACTCTTACCAATTGCTATATAATCCGTTAAATTTCGGCAGTTGTATGGTAGGCAACTTAACAGGTTTATAAACACTACCACGACTACTATTCCTACAAACCAAATCATCATCTTTATTACATTCCTTCATTAACTGTAGAGCCCTCGACAGTGCTTTATAGTACAACGTCTCGAACTCGGAACGTTCAGACAACTGGGCCTTCACATCATCAACCATACATTCTAACCTCAACTGTACCTCATCGTATTGCTCGTACAACGACTCAATTTTGCCCATACGCAGTTGTAATTCCGTGATATCACAACTGCTTAGTTTCTTGTCACTCATTGCGTCCATATAACTAATGAAATGTAGTTAAGCGACCCTTAAAACTGCCTCGCTTCTTTACTAATTCCTTCTCCTCGGACATACTGGGAAGTGAGTGTTGTCGACCTGAAATGTATACAATAGCAAATAAGTTTATATACTTAAACAGGAGTTATTTAGGTACTAAGTTATACGATTGATTTTACTGTGATATAACAATGTAATTAGGTAAACTTTAACGTAAATAAGATGTATTATATAAACGTTTTATACAAACAATAAATCTGTTATGTAATGTAAAGTTGTAAACTTTTATTTATAAATGCCTCTATAATAATCTGAAAGTTATATACTTAAATTAGAATACAAGTAAACAACAAAATATAAAGTACTTTACAGGTTCATTAACTACAATAGTCAATAATTTGAAATAATATCTAACACTGACAAGAATAAACTATGGCTGACGAATACCTACGCATCAACTTACCTACACATAAATAACCGAATGGTTATCGCTCTAATGCAATAATTGATACAAATTATATAAATGTAGTCTGTAATAATTCCTACTATACTTAAAGTATTATATAATAACAATTGTCGCTAATTGTATGCGTAACATACGAAAATAACGAAACCATTCAAAATGCAAAACGGTACTCAATGAACATAATTTATATTAAATACAAGTTTAAAACTGCACTAACCTTTCATAACTCATAATTAAAGTTAGATACAACCTGTACGAGTGTTGGGTGACGATATTATCCATAAAACTTAACACCGTAAAGAAAATATGTACTCAATCCATATACCACGCTGCCGGCATACATAACCTCTCAAGTCCTTGTAAATTATGTATTTCCGTGCGTCGTTAATATCGCTGATTTCGTCAATCTTCGATGTTATATACCACAATATCACAATCCGGCTCGAAGGACCATGTGCGGGACCAACCAGGACTTGGGATAAAATAAAACAGGTGAAATATGGATTACTGTGAATAGCGGTGTATTGGGAACAATGACACAAAAGCTACTGGCTATTACATACAAAAAAAACCTATGAACTATGAACGGACGCAGCGTCGCAACTAGCTACGATTTGAAGATTAGGCGTTCCAACAAGTATTGAATAAAGACAGATTTATGCGCGGAATCGTTGTAGCGGTCGCGGAAAAACTAGCCCGTAGTTTTTCATGCTTTTCAGCAAGAATTTGAAGAGAAGTCAGAAGAAGTAGCAACGAAGAAGATGTCACCGCCCGGCGCCCGCGGCCCCCCGGGTCGCGGCGCCTCCAGCCACCACGGACACCGCCCGCCTATCGACAGGACGTCCTCGCTTCCCAACCTGGGAGCCATGACGACAGGAGATCAGGCGGCAGGGACCAGCCGCAGCCAACGCGACAGCGAGGGAAGGGGACAAGGTAGGCAGACAACCACCGACTCCCCAGCCTCACCCACGTCGCCGAAAAACAGGTACAGTGTCACACAGTGCCGCCCCGTACCGAATAAAACTCCGGTACCCGCTACCCGAAACACGTCGGTGAAAACGCCGGAATCAAATTTTTCGACGGTTTTACCGACTACCCACTTTGACCAGAGGTCAACCCGCTCAGGTGCTCACCCACCTAGTCAGCAGAAACTCAACGGCCGCGTAGCATCCATGCTAACACAAGTCCGACACACTCTGCGCAATCAACGTCGCGCACAAACGCGACTCGCGCTCCGGCCCCGCCGCGCTCGACAACGCGAGCCCCACAAGAAAACGCACCTACACGCAACACACATACAACCACAGCTATTATGCCGGCACCACGCACCGCACCACATGCATCCAAGCCCAAGTTGACGGGCTCGGCAATAGCGGAGGCGCGACGTGACCCGCACACTAGCCGGGAACTACGCCATCAGATGGCACCACTAGTGGGTTCAGCGACCAATCCCGGCTCGCCGGCACCCCCCCGCACAGCTGCATATGACTCCCGCGCTTTACGCTCAGGCCAATCATCGTTAAGTGGGTCAAGCACCTCGCTTGCATCCTACGGGCGTAGGGCAGAACAAGAGGATACTGGCACACCAACATCACCCTACCCAACAGATATGGACGTCGATTTCCAGATAGGGGGTAGGGCTCTAAGGAGACGCAGAAGCCCGGACGAACATACAGAGTTACCAAAGCGCTATTGTCCTAGCTCGCAACACCCGCTAGCGAGCGACAGACAGGGCGCAAAATCGCCTACTTTCACCGAGGCGGTACGGCGCATCCCGTCGCCTGGGACGCACGCCACCACCGATAACCACAAAAATAGGTCACCCAGGGAGAGTGACATGTCACCCACACTCACCCCCAACCCAGACACAGCATCCACACTACCCACCGCCGAAAATACCGAAAATAATCAAACAAAGACGGCAAAAAATAAACGGCCCCGCTACCCGCCACCAGTAGTGGAAAAACTGCCCAACTGAGCTACACATTTCAGGGCACTCGCGATGATACTGAAGCGTCCACCCAATGCCAGACCTTACAGGCAAGGGGTGAGGTTCAGCCCAGAAAGTGAAGAGGAATATAGGGAGGTACAAAGGTACCTTACCACCCTAGAAAAAGAGGAAGGCGTCAGCTGGTTTGCGTACTCGCTCCTAGCTGACAAAAAGCTAAAGGTAGCAATCAGAGGACTACCGGCGGACACCAGCCCTCAGGATATAGAGGAGGAGCTTCGCGAAATGGGTTACGAACCAGAGTACGTGCGTCACATAAACGCACGTCAAGGACGACCCGGTTACGTTTTTCACGCCGTCTTAAATAAGACGGAGAACGTGAGGGCCATTTACGATACCTCCACGTTCATGCTAATGAGAGGTGTGAAAATAGAGGCCTGGCGCGGAAAACGCGGGCCCGCTCAGTGTCATCGGTGCCAACAGTTTAGGCACAGCTCGCACCAATGTCACCGACCGCTCGCCTGCGCACGATGCGGAGAAGGGCACACAGCACGTGACTGTCCGCGCCCTAGGGAGGAACCCGCCACTTGCAAAAATTGCGGGGGCGCACACCCGGCCAACAACATCTAGTGCCCCGTATACCAAAAAGAGATTCTACACAGGCGCGCGGGGACTGTCGCCATCACAAACAAAACATCACGCCAACCACTTAAAGTGGTACAAACAGGAACACAGCCGCAGGAAGAGGCACAACGTGAAACATTGATGGCGACAGCCAACGGGCCCACCCAGCGAGACGAAGCTACCTCCACAAGGCGGAGAAAAATAAAAGAGGAAAGAAGGGCAAGAAACCCACCCTCCAAACCACCCCTAAGGACACCCCTGAGGCAGCCCCTGCCATAAACAAGGCGCAGGCAGAAAGAAACACGCAAACTAAATATGTTAGCGCTAACCAAACAACAAACGCCGGCGCCGCGCTAACCAAGCGCCACGCGGCGGATGGAAATGGAACTAAAAATAACATTAACCAATCCGCCGCCGCTAGAAATTCCGAGGCAGCCACTAGAACCAAGGCTGCCCAAAACAAAACAAAAGAAAATAAAGACTTCACTACCTGCGCCATAAAACTCCTTATGGACTTAATAAAAGCTTAAAGGCAGGGGCAAGACGTAGAACAGGGCATCCTGGACGGCTTAGCCGCATTATTGTCTCTCAAGATACAGGTTGCCCTAGTTTGAGAGGCAGGGTTCATTACTCAAAATGGTTGCAATGAAATAATTCTTGCAATATAGCTTTACGTTAACTGTAATGTAACCTTTCTTTTTGCACCAATAAACATTTTATTATTATTATTATTATTGACTCTATATCACCATGTATAAGCCGCTCAGGATACTTCATTGGAATGTCCGAGGCCTCAGGGGTAAGATCACATCCCTCCGCCACATCCTGAGGGAACAAGATGTAGACGTGGCCCTCATAAACGAGACTCATCTGGGACCTGAAGATAGGTGCAAGTTCCCGGGGTACCTCGTTTACAGGAAGGACGAACGGTCGGCAGGAAACGCTCGATACCGTGGCCTGGCAGTCATAGTAAAGAAAAGAGTCGTCCACCAAGAGCTCGCCCAGCCCCAACTAAACTCCTTCTATGCACTGGGCGTGCAGCTGCACGTGGCCGGCGAGGACATGAAAATATACGCAGTATATAAACCACCCGGAAATACGCTGGATATGTCAGAAATCCGGGCGCTACTACAACCAGATGATCGCCCGACTGTCCTCGCCGGGGACTTTAATTGCAAGCACCAAGCATGGAATGCATACCACGCGAACCAGGAAGGGAGACGACTCTTCGCGGACGCGGAAGCCTTCGGGTACATGGTGGAAGGCCCAGAGACGCCCATACAGTACCCAGACGTACCTATCCACATGTCCGATGTACTCGACATCATTGTACACCGAGGGCTACACTGCCAGGTTACCCAACAAGTACTAGACGACGAGTTGAACTCGGACCATCACCCAGTGCTCGTCGTACTATCGGGACTGCCGACCTGACTGAAACCACAGGCGCCACATCGCATCATTTACTGGGACATATTTTCAGAAAGGATCGAATCCACTACACCTACTCGGCCTATCACCTCCGCTGAAGATGTGAATGTACTGGCAAAGGAGGTCACTGCTTGCATACTGCGAGCCCTAGATGAAGCTACTCAGACGCAACAACAGGGGAAAGTGCTCCTGCCGCCCCTGCCCACGCGAATCCGACGCCTAATCACGGAAAAACGACGACTACGCAGTGGCAGCAACTCCGATGCCCCACGATGAAAACTCAGCTCAACAAACTAGCGGAAAAGGTGAAGGCCGAGCTCAGAGCTCTGAGCGCCGCGAGCTGGGAGGAAAGAATAGACGCCGCGGAGGGCGACTGGCCCCCCATTCACCGGCTGTGTCGCCAACTCAATAACACCCCAGCTCCGGTGCGCCCACTACTAAACAGCGACGGGGCGCTCAAATACATAGCTGAAGACCGGGCGGAGGTCTTCGCCGAACACCTGGAGCGTCAGTTCCAGCCGAACCCGACCACTCAACATGCACACGTCGCGGCAGTCGAGAGACACCTTGGGGAGTACTTCGCTACGCCGATAGCTCCTGATGAAGATCCCATTTATTTTTCGCCTGGCGCAGTCAGACATCTTGCGAACGAGCCCTAGGAAGGCCCCAGGTGCCGATGAGATCACCAATACAGCGCTGCGCCACCTGCCCTACCGCATGGTAGCGGCCCTGGCGCGCCTGTTCACGGGGATCCTGCACACGGGCTCCTTCCCGGCCTCGTGGAAAGAAGGGCGCGTCATAATGCTGCCCAAGGCGAATAAAAATGTCCTGAAGCCTGAGAGCTATCGGCCGATCATTCTCCTGCCCACCATCTCCAAGGTGTTTGAATCCCTCCTGCTGCGGCACCTCACACCACACCTCACACCCCGAGCAGAACAATTCGGGTTTCGCGCAGAACACTCGACGACGCTCCAGCTATCGAGGGTACTGCACCAGCTGTCATCTACCATGAACAATAAGGAATACGCGGTAGCAGTATTCCTCGACATGGAGAAGGCCTTCGACCGCGTATGGCACGAAGGCCTACTTTTTAAGATGTCCCAAAAAGGCGCGCCCCGTCGCCTTATACATGTGATTTAATCCTTTCTGACCATCAGGACATTCAGAGTGGTGGTAGAGGGCGAGCTGTCTGCCCCCCGGCCTATACGGGCGGGCGTACCGCAGGGCAGCTGTCTCTCATCTGCGTCCTACTCCTGCTTCACCGACGACATCCCCACGACCCCAGAGGCGACACTCGCGCTGTACGCTGACGACGCCGCGTACATTACAACATCTTTAAACACCAAACACGCGGCGCGCAACATGCAGCGCGCCCTCGACAGCATCCCAGAATGGCTATCCAAATGGCGCCTAACGGTGAATGTAGGTAAGACGCAGGCCATCGCCACAGGTTTAGGACCCCTACCACCACGCCTGAAGCTTCAAGGAGCCGACGTCGAGTGGTCACCCCATGCCAAGTACCTGGGTGTGACAATCGACCGCCGACTCACGATGGGGCTGCACGTCACAAATTTGGTAAACCAGTGCAGGGTAGCACGCAACCTGCTAAACCCAGTACTCTCATCCCGCCTCCCCGCCAGCACCAAGCTGGGCGTGTACAAAACTTATATTCGTTCCATACTAACATATGCCTCCCCAGCTTGGTTCGCCCTCACGAGCGAGACCAACAAGAAAAAGCTCCGCGCGCAACAAAACATGTCACTGCGTCGCGTCATGAATGCTCCTCGCTACGTGAGGAACGATGTCATCTTGCGGGACACCGGGATTGAGAGCCTGGACACTTTCGTGGGCCGCCTCGCGACGTCAATGTTCGCGCGGACCGACGCTTCTGCCTGGCCGCATATCAAAGATATAGCGCCATGGCACGCGCGCCCGCCGGTCAAAAAGCGTCTACCACGAGACCTCCTAACCACAGACTGTGCAGCCCCATCCACCTCCCGGACATGACGCCTGAGTAAGCAGCAACAGTCTACACGATGCTTACTCAAACAAAAACACTGCCCACACGACATACACGGCGTGAAGTTTGTTCCAAGTTAACATAGGCAAGCTTTACGTCGTAAAACAGACACTCATTTCTATACATACGCGAGTACACATGCACCGAATAGCGTTGCGGTCGCCGCGCGCTATCGGTTATCATGAGCGGTGTAACTCAGGTCATTGCCGCTCCCACACACATAAACGGCGCTAGTAGTAGCTAGTCGCTTACATTACCAAACTATGTGGGTTCGTCAAAGTCGGCGCTCCTGTCGCTGGTTACCTTAGCTGGGCCTCCCAGGGTACGCCCTGGGTCTCACCCGGCGACGGCGGACCGTTCAGAACGGCCGCCGTGGCGCGCCCACAGTCACATACAACAAGCCAAACACATTGCGCGTTGGTGCCTCAGTACACTTGTACGTGGCGCCCTCTGACGATGGTCTTTTCGGGTTTGGAGAAATGAAAGACTGTTTCGCGCTCCCGAATAACTGTATTAAATCACTCCACAATATACAGATTATCGTGCAAACAAATCATTCTCCAAAAAAATCTAAAATTAAAACTACCTATACTATCCGAGGTAACAAAACCATAGCGAGATCTATTTCGATCCCAACGCCATCTAGGGAAACGAAACTTCAACTTTACGTTATCGCTTTGTTAGATCGCGCTACGGCTCCGCTAAACGCCGTAAACATACCGCCCACCAAGGACATTATTACGAAATGTCCTTCAGTACCGCTCACCATGAGGAAACAGTGCTGAGGTGAATGCCATTGGTGGAGAATATACAAGACTAATCTTAAAATTAAGTTATGGGTAGGATACATAGTTTAGATACAGGTCTTTTTATGGATGACGATTTAACGCGCAAGGTTACAACCCGCGTAATGCCATCTGCACCCGGATGTTTCTGCTCTATCCGACCGAGTAACCACTTGCCAGGCGGTAAATCGTCCTCCTTTACCAAGACTACGTCTCCTACCGATGGTTCAGGGTTCACGTAATGCCATTTACGACGTTGTAAAAATTGATGGAGGTAGTCCTGTGACCAACGACGCCAGAAGTCCTGTACCATTCTCTGGTGTAGCTGCCATCTTTGTAAACTATTAATATTGCATGATTCATAATTGTACTCAGGCGGCAAAACTAGGGCTTCACCCACCAGAAAGTGGCCGGGCGTCATAATCGTTAACTTATCCTGATCCTCATTATAAGATAATGGCCTCGAATTGAGACACGCCTCAATTTGAGCTAACACAGTAGCCATTTCTTCAAAGGTTAGCGTTGAATTGCCTATGACCCGTTTGAGGTGGAATTTGGTGGACTTAATCCCAGCCTCCCAAAGTCCCCCAAAGTTAGGTGCGTGAGGAGGAATAAAATGCCACTCCGTACCGTTATCCGCTAAAATCTCTGCTATTTCGGGATTGCAGTAAGACTTCTCTTTATTAAATAAGTAAAGCAACTCGCGCGCAGCTCCCACAAAATTGGTACCGTTGTCGCTATGCAGCTCTGAGCACCGACCACGACGAGCAACAAACCTTTTAAAGGCGGCCAAAAATCCCTTAGAGCTCAATTCACTCACTGCCTCCAAGTGCACAGCCCTTGTGGCCAGACATATAAACAAGCATATATAACCCTTGTACGAGGTATTACCGCGTCCCCTTGAGACCCTAATATTGATAGGACCGGCATAATCCACTCCACTACATAAAAATGGCTTCGATGGAGTTACACGAGATGTGGGTAATTGTCCCATTAATTGGGGTTTGATCGTTGCTGCGTAACGAATACATTTTACACAACCTCTAACACCCTTTTTAACTAACAGTTTTAATCCTACAATCCAATACTTAGACCGCAAATACGTGATCATGAGCTGGGGACCACCATGCAAAGTATTTTTGTGCGCATCGGTTATGAGAAGTTCCGTCAAAAAAGATTCCTTCGGGATTAAAATAGGATGAGTTCTATCATATCCTAACTGCGATTTCTCAAGTCTACCCCCTACTCTCATAATTCCCTCAGAATCTAGAAATACATTGAGTGATTTCAACGTGCCGCGTATCTTTTGAGGTTTATTAGTCTTCAAAAGGTCTAATTCCTCAGGGAATCCTTCTTCCTGGCATTTTCTTACGCATATAATTAGAGCCTTTTCTCGTTCTGCTCTAGATAGAGGTTGCGGAGCTGCTTGCTCCTCCGAAATCTGACCTTGCTTTTTTAAATCGAATAGAAAGCGTCGAGCGTAAGCAATAGTTCTAACTAACTCCAATAACGATGAGAATTGACTCCAAAATGAACTACCTACTGTGGTTGTATGAACCTTCACTTCTTCTAATTGAGTCACTAAATGCTTTGGCCTTTTATATTGAATTACTTGATCCCTTAAAAATGACGGGCCATCCCACCACAGCGAAGTATTGTCAAGCTCGGAAGGACAAATTCCACGCGAAGCACAGTCTGCTGGATTCTGTTTTGTGGATACGTGAGCCCAATGATGGCTATCCAAAGAAGTTAATATCTCCGAAACTCGATTGCCGACAAATGTCTTCCAACGACTAGGATGACTGTTTAACCATGCTAGTACCACCTCACTGTCTGTCCAAGCGTGCCAATCTGTCTTTGGAATGACCATCACTTTTCCTACTTCTCGAAGCAATTTAGTCAAGAGTACAGCCCCACAAAGCTCTAGTCTGGGAATAGACACCTGTTTCACCGGTGCTACTCTTGTTTTAGAAGCTATTAATGACACAAATACATTCCCTGTCTCATCCACTACTCTTAAATATATAACTGCGCCATAAGCTAATTTCGAAGCATCAGCGAAACCGTGCAACTCCGTAGTTACATTTGTGGAAGTGACATGTATCCATCGTGGGATTTTGATGGTTGCCAGCTGAGACATCTCCTCACGGTAAGTTAACCATTCCTTTAATAACTGGTCTGGTACTTCTTGATCCCAAGCTATGCCGGCTAACCATAGCTTTTGAATCAATATTTTCGCTTTGACTATACTAGGGGCTAACCATCCTAGAGGATCGTACAGTCTAGAAATGTCAGAAATTATTTTCCTTTTAGTTGCAGGTGTAGCTGTGAGCGGAATATTAATGGAGTATTGGAAGATATCTACACTGGAGTTCCAGGTAAGTCCTAGTATTTTGGTTACCTCATCTATTTTTATTTCTTTCTCTGTAGTGCTCTGCTCGACCCTTATTTTATCTAATAATTCCTTACTGTTAGTTTTCCACTTTTGAAATGAGAAACCTCCCTTTTTTAACGTCTCATTAATTTTAGTGTAAATATCATTAACCTCTTCTATATTTTCAGCTCCGGTCATTAGATCATCCATATAGAAATCATTTAAGATGATATCCCTTATCCTTGGATAACCCTGACACTCGTCAAAAGCTGCTTGATGTAAAGCCCTCACTGCTAAGTACGGTGCTGATGCCGTACCAAACGTAACAGTAACTAATTCAAATTGTTCTATTTCCTGTGTAGAATTATCTCGCCAGAGAATCCGTTGATATATTGTATCCTTTTCATTAACTAAAACTTGCCGATACATCTTTATGATATCCGCAACCAAACATATTCTATGTGTTCGCCATCGCATAACAATGTGTCGAAGATCTGCCTGCAACGTAGGCCCTACTAACAAGTTATCGTTTAGTGACAACCCCTTGGAACCTTTGCAGGAGGCGTCAAACACGACTCGCACCTTGGTAGTGTCTTTATCCTCGCGCACGACAGCGTGATGGGGTAAGTATACGGCCTTATTACTAATCGATTTACTTTCTACAACCTTTTTCATGTGATTTAAATCTAGGTATTCTTGCATGACCTTAATGTAACTGTTTTTTAATGTAGTGTTCTTTTCTAACCTTGATTCTAAACCTTTCAGTCTTTTTTCAGCTATCACCTTGGAGTCACCTATCTTATTAACCAAATCAACTTCCCGAACAGGCAACCTTACGATATATCTACCTTCTTCATTTCGTGTAGTAGAAGTTGCAAACAAAGTTTCACATTTAATCTCGTCTTCTGTGAGAATCTTTTTTGTTTCAGAGGGTTCAGCTTCTATCTCCCAGAATTTCTTTAATAACTCATCTGCCTGAATATTTGAGTGCAGGACAGTGATGCATGGATAGGAATTTACACTTACCGAATGGTCTGTACCTACAACTCCTGATAAAATTCAGCCCAGAACCGTATCTTGAGCTACGAGTGACCCACTTCCCCCGTGCTTAAGGCCCTTTTGAATGATCTTACAGTAAACTTCAGCACCTAATAAAATGTCTATTTTGTTAGGCGTGTCATATTCAGGGTCGGCTAAGTCAGTCTCTTTTAAATCGATCCATTCTATCCTGGTTGCCTTAACAGCTGGCAGAAGGGAGGTTATAGATTTTAAAACGTAAGCCTTGACTTGCACGTTGAAAGCAGGATTGACTCTAGACTGTATTTTTACGTTAACAGTGGCTTTACAATTGACAGTTTTGTGACCACCTACACCCGCTACTAAATGGTTTGTTGAAGACTTCTTCAACCCTAAATACTGAGCCATAGATTCTGTGATAAAAGACCCTTGAGATCCTTGATCTATTAATGCACGAATTACCCTATACGTTCCTCCTCTAGCCTCCGCGTTTATTAATGCCGTAGGCAATAAAACGGTGTCCTTACATGTTCCAGTAGAAAGGCATGAAACGATCGCACTATCAGATCCCTCCGCTCGTGGAAGGGCCGTTTTATTCTCCTCAGGCAACCTATTCTTGCTCTTATCCGCGGTTGTATTTAACGTGTCCTTCTCGGACGACTCTGAACCATCAGTAGAATGAAGTAGTGTATGGTGACGCCTTTTACACACATTACATTTTCCAGTATTTCGACAAAATCTGGCAGAGTGATTGTCGCATAAACAAATAAAACATAAGCGTTTTTCATGTACAAACTTACGGCGGACATCACTGCTTTGATTTATAAACGATTTACAATTTGTTATCTTATGAGCGGCAGAACAATATGCACAAGTTATTTCGCTCTTTTCTTTTCCCACTACATGGAAAGATTGCGCACCTTTATGAACCTCTTTAGGTCTATTTTCGATACTTTCTAAACCCCTATAACGTCCAATTAAAAATTCCCGAAACTCGTCAAATGAAGGAAGGTCTTCTGAGGAATCGGACGATATTTTTAATTCCCAAGCCTTCCTGGTTTCTTTATCTAATTTGGTACTAGTTATGTAGATAACAAGTATGTCCCAAGATGATACATCTATCCCTAAGTTCTTTATGGAGGCTAAACAATCACAAGTAGTACTAATTAATTTCTTTATTTCGCTGGCTGATTCGAATGTTAAAGATCTTTGATTGAACAAACGTTTAATAATCGAGTTTGCTAAAAATCTTTTGTTATTATATGTTGACTCTAATTTTCTCCAACCTTCCAAGTAATTGTCTGATGTTACATTTATGTTTCTTAATAATAGTTCCGCTTCGCCGGTCAAATATCCTTTTAGATAATATAGCTTCTGAGCATTATCTAATCTGCTATTTTTGTGTATCAACCCTACGAACAAGTCTCGAAAGGTTGACCACTCGTGATATTTGCCGGAAAACATAGGTATTTTAACTTCTGGCAATCTAAAGTTACTATTTTCTTTAGTACTAGACTCTTGGCTAGGGTTATACAAAGTTTCTTTTCTAATAAGATCTTTCAAAGTACTTTTAAAATGAATATATAAATCCTCAACTTCATCATATAACCCATCTTTGTAATATTGGGAACTAACTAATTCAGGCTTTTTAAATTCACTGATTATTTTGGTGTGTGTACTATAGAAAAGTTGCCACTGTTGCTCTAAACTATCTAGGCGAGTTTCAAAGTATGATATCGTTAGGCGATCTTTCGGACATTTTTTTAAAATTGATCAAAGATTTTTCAATTTTAGTTTTGATGTCTTCTTGGATGTCAATATATCTATCCATTTTTAACACAAGTTACAATCACAGAAAAATAAGAAATAACACGAATATACACAATAGAACAAATAAGACCAACTCCAACTAATCAAGAGTGGAAGCATACAATTATTATGGTAAATAATTAATTAATGTCCACAAATAACAGATCTTGCCCTTCTTCAGAACACAAAGATTAAGTTGGTAGATTTTTATAAGTTTTTCACAATTAATTCCAGGGCCAAACGAGTATAGGTTACTCGTCCAAACCACTATTTACAAGTTCAGGGATGACTTTCCTGTTTATAATAAGGATGAAAGTACTCACAATTTGTCCACTTTTTGCACTCACTATGACACTACTCTACTAGCGCCCTTTGCTTGCCTGTTCGCCCGTGAACTGCGCCAACGCTCCTTGTTGCCACTGGCAGATGGCGCCCTCTGATGCTGGTTCTTGAAACCACTCCTGCGTTGCTGCTCCTCCACCAGGTTGGCTCCCGACTGCTACCTGCACTCGGCTCCCGGCAACAGCTGATGCACTGCACTGATGCCTCCCAATCCCGGACACCGCACTTGGTGCCCGCCGAGGGAGGGTTTGCTCTGGACAGCGATCCACTGCCCAGTAAATGACGCACGCAGGGTGGATATTACCACCGCCGGAACCACTTATCACCACCACTCGCGACTATACCCGGTACGAAGGACCATGTACGTGGCGCCCTCTGACGATGGTCTTTTCGGGTTTGGAGAAATGAAAGACTGTTTCGCGCTCCCGAATAACTGTATTAAATCACTCCACAATATACAGATTATCGTGCAAACAAATCATTCTCCAAAAAAATCTAAAATTAAAACTACCTATACTATCCGAGGTAACAAAACCATAGCGAGATCTATTTCGATCCCAACGCCATCTAGGGAAACGAAACTTCAACTTTACGTTATCGCTTTGTTAGATCGCGCTACGGCTCCGCTAAACGCCGTAAACACACTTGTACAAAAGACATTAACGCGCACACAAGTTAGGTCCGAAACCACCCAGCGATGGGCTGGGGACGAGGTTCCGGCACCGCTCGCGTCACCCCCTTACGGGACCCTTACTACCATGGAGTGCACATTTGTCATTCAACATTTCGCCACTCAACCATCAGCAGCAAGCCACCACTGGGAACAAGAAATATAATTAAGAAACAAGAAGCCAAACGTTTTACTCAACAATCAACCAGAAATATACAGTCCATCATGACATTTTGGTAACAATGACAAAGAACATTTAGAAAAATTAAAACAAGATTTGCAAACGTTGGAATTAGTTTAAACAAAAGTAAGTGTTTATTTTTTCAGTCCGAGGTTAAATATTTAGGACACATTATTTCAAAAGAAGGTTTATAGAAGGATATTTCAAAATGAAAAAAGCCATTACCAAAGCAAATGGAATGGTTAATTATTACTCTAAATTTATCCCCAATGTTTCTATAAAACTCAAACTAATATGTGTATGTATGAGTGATTAAAAAAGGATAAAAGTGGATGTGATAAGATATGGATTTCCTAAAAATGTTAATAAAAGATGAAATTTTGTAACCATTTGCGCTAAAAAGGACCAATTATATATGATGTTGATCAAGGTGTTGTCATGGGGTGCGTCTCATATCATATTATAAAGTTATTTGATATATTTTCAATTCAATAACATTCACAAGATATAATAAACGTGAGTTATACCAACTGTTGATATAATTTCTTTAGTTATAACATTTATATACTCTAAAACTTATTTCGTATAACGTTATTAGATATAACGTTTATTTTACCGAAAATCATTAGGCCTATCGTTTTAAATATTTAATATTGATAACATCTTTATGGTTAACGCACCGATTCAAAGCAATCCGACTCGGATGGGTTATATAAGTTAGAAGGTTAGGGCGGGAGCGGAGCGGAGTGCCAGGTCTCCTCTATGTTGGTGAATTGGGTTAGGTTTGGTTAAACCAGTGACCACTAAGGCCAAAGAGTGAAGCGAGCGTGCTGCGGGAGCGGCGTGACAGAAACGAATCGCTGCAAAACCGACTCCTCGTATTCTTGTCTGCCCTACCCCTAGAGTGTTATTTAAAATCGCGTAGGCGCGGAGGGGCGAGGCGGCCCGCGAGCTGAGGAGCAGGTGGTTTTAACGGGATCCTGCCGTTTTGCCGAAAAGATTTTGTCAAAATT
Source organism: Orthosia gothica (assembly GCA_949775005.1). Classification (NCBI taxonomy): domain Eukaryota; kingdom Metazoa; phylum Arthropoda; class Insecta; order Lepidoptera; family Noctuidae; genus Orthosia; species Orthosia gothica. Next base: position 33,592,988 of record OX459044.1, read on the forward strand.
TCATTACCCAAACAAATTTTAGCAACCTGGGTGCCGGGTCCAGGACCCGGTGCCGCGGCAGCGGCCGGCGAGTGCCAGAAACGACTTACATTAATAGAAAAAGAGATTGTTTTTAGTAGGTTACCCGGAACTGAACTATTTAGATTAGGATAATTACTTATTTGAAAAAAAAATGGTTAGGTACTAAAACAATCAAATCAATCAATTCAATCTAATGGTTAAAACTGTGTCCTCCTGCCAGGAACGACTACATTAAATAAAAAAATAAAATGTATAAATATTTGGCTTATTTGATTTTGCGTAAAAACTGTTATTCCAACTGAAATATTTGACTAAATAAAAAATGTTAAAAGTACTAGTTGGTAAAGAAGTTATAGTTTAAACGTTCATATCCCAAACATTAGGTTTGCGTTACAATTTTTTGTGAATAGATTTTTTGCTAAGTAATAATTTGGCAAATTAAATTATGCGTTTTTTTTTTTTATTCTTTTTAATATCGATAGGCTCGCGTTTGACCACTACCTCGCCTGATGGTAAGCGATGATGTGGCCTACGGTGAAGCACGCTTGCCTAGAAGAAACCTATTCACTCTTGACTTAAAGACCCCAAGGTTGTAGCTATCAGGAAACAAAGACTTCGGAAGGGAATTCCACTCCTTAGCTGTGCGCACAATGAAAGTATTAGCAAAACGCTTTGTGCGTATGGGTGGGATGTCCACCATGTACCGATGGCGCATTGCCGTACGTCTTGTAGTCCGATGATGGAAAGGGCTAGGCGGAATCAAATTGTGCAGTTCCGTCGCACACTCCCCGAAATGTAACCGATAAAAAACCGACAGGCTGGCAACTCGGCGTCGATGTTCGAGGCTCTGGAGCTTTGACGCGACCAGTGCATCATTGCCAATAAGCCTCTTGGCCCGTCTGTCAATCGACTCAAGTGCATCAAGCTGGTATTTGGCAGATCCATCCCAGAGGTGAGAGCAGTACTCCATGCACGATCGAACTTGCGCTTTATACAAGTTAAGCAGCTGTTCAGGTGTGAAGTACCGTCTCACCTTTGCAAGAATCCCCAACTTTTTTGCAGCCAACTGAGCTTTCGCCTCTATGAATGGACCAAAATTAAGGGTTGATGTCAACGTAATACCAAGAAGTTCAAGATGGTCCGTTAACGGCACGGTTACACCACGGAAATATTTTTGCCGGGTGGAATTGGCTCTTCTTAGCGGAAAAAAGACACGCCTGGGTCTTAGTAGCATTGAAACTGACCAGATTGGCATCGCCCCATTCGGAGACCGCCTTCAAGGACAGATTCAAGCGTTCGACCATGGCCTCCCGGAGAGACCGAATCTGAGGCCCAGTAGTTCGTGCGTCGGACACGTAACTCTCAGCAACAGTGCTGTCATCTGCGTACCCAAGGGTGCCGGGTTTTAGCAGATCATTAATGTGCAGCAAGAATAATGTTGCCGAGAGCACTGACCCCTGAGGGACTCCGGCGTTGATATCTAACTGACCGGACGAGCAGCCATAGATAACCACTCGGATGGATCGATCCCTCAGGAAGTCCGCAATCCAATTACACAGACCACTAGGCAGTCCGAAGGTGGGAAGCTTACCAATGAGGCTTTCGTGCCAGACCCTGTCGAAAGCCTTCGAGATGTCAAGGGAGACGGCTAGCGCTTCACCGTGTTTCTCGATGGCCTCACTCCAGATGTGAATGGCATACGCTAGAAGATCCCCAGTGGACCGATTTCGGTGGAAGCCGTATTGTCGGTCACTGAGAATGTCGTTCGCTTCTAGGTATGCCAGGAATTTGAAATGCGTAAATTTTTTTGGGGAGTGAAAATTTTTCAAATTCCTTTCGGTCAAACAAGGGAGACCCGGTTTTAAGAATTGCCGCCGCGGCTGAGGCTGGCTGGCTTGTCCGGCCAGCAGGCCGAAGCTACGGTGGTGAGCGTGAAACACATCTGCGACGATAAGCTCGTTTGAGACCGCCGGAACCCCGCAGCGCCGGAGCCGTGACAGAAACCATGCCTGCTGCATGTTGCATGCTTACTGCATACTTGCATGCTGCATGCATGCTTGCTTGCATGCTTGCTTGCATGCTGCATGTATGGTGTATGCTTGTTTGCATGGTTTTATCTTAATAGACTAAATAGGTTTTATGTCTTTTAAGTGCTATTTCAAAAGATTTTATATTCAATGTATGTTATGCTTATAAAAATTAGTTAGTTTAAAATTATATAAATCATTTATTATAGTAACTGATCATTATATCAAATAAAATTATAGATTCAGTTGTTATATCTTGTAAATAATAGAGATTTTGTAATTATATCATATATTACTGACCTACTTTAAAGATCATATGGCTAAAGATTTCAGAGATTACAATAAGGAAATAATTGTAAGTAATGATAATTATAAATGTGAGGATTTCAAAGATGTAATTCCTGAAGTTATTGACAGCTCTGATGATGCTAGTAATTGTAGTTATAAGGATGAAGGTACCTCAATCCTCTTTGAGGAGATCTTCAAAGACAGTTAAGGCTCCTGAAAGATTGAACTTCTTAAGGACTAAGAGGGGGTATTGTAGTGTATTTAGAATATAAGTATGGCAACAGAACTTTAATATCTATGTTCACAAATCTGTTCTCTATTGTAATATCCGAAAAAAAAAAAACCATCTTGGAAGCCACCAACTAAGGTCGTATATTTTTAATTAAAGTATTTAAAATAGCTATGGAAGCATTTTCATTTTATTAAAACATTTAAAAGTGCAAGGACACTTCAGGTGATAATGGGTATCTCACGGAAACTGGACAGGACACTCTGGGCGTGATGTTTAGGACCCACTTCCCAGAATATATACTGCGCAATAGCGCAGTCACAAGGGACGAGCTCACAAGGCACACGTCCAAAAATAACTGGCTCACGGCAAAGAAAGTGGAAGATGAAAATAAACTGAAGCTGGCCATAGTGGGCTTCCAGCCTCTCAAATCCCCTGGTCCGGGTGGCATCTACCCAATACTAATGCAAGAAGGGGCATCTGTTTTGATACCCTATTTGAGTTAGCTCTACAGAGCCTGCATAGCCTTTGGGTACTTAGCCAAGGCATGGAGGGAGGTCACCTTTATACCGAAGGTGGGTAGCCCGACTTATGAAGAAGCTAAAGCTTACAGGCCTAAAAGCTCTGGAGAAAGTGGTAGACAGGTACCCAAGAGAGGGACAACTTAAATTATTCCTTCTACACTAACTACAGCGCGCCTACAGCCCTGGCAAATCTACGGAAACGGCATTGCACTATGTTGCGAGTCGAGCTGAGACTGCGCTAGAGGGACAAGAGATCTGTGACGGGGCTTTCCTCGACATAGAGGGAGACTTCGACAACACAACATTTGAGTCCATACGCATTGCTGCAAAGGAACATGGCATCAACGATACCACGTGTAACTGGATTGGCTATATGCTGAGAAGCAGAATAGTCAGATCGGAACTGATGGGAGACAGACTTAGTGCAAATACAACAAGAGGTTGTCCGCAAGGCGGAGTGCTGTCACCATTATTGTGGTGTTTGGTAGTAGTCTCGTTACTTACCAAACTCAATACCGGACCATTCTACACAGTAGCCTATGCAGATGGCATAGCTTAGCTATAATGATTAATGGTAAATTCCCGAACATAGTCTCTAGATTATTACAAAGGACAAAGGCCCTACGAGTGTTCGGCATGTCTCGTTCCACCTACAGTAAAACTTGGGGACTAAAGCCCAAAGTGATACGATGGCTGTACCGGACAATGATAATACCTATCATCACATACGGCAGCATAGTGTGGTGACCAAGAACAAAGCTTGCGTTGTGCAAAGCGCCACTTACCAGGTTACAAAGAACACGCTCTGATTTACTATGGCATTAATCACATTAATGTGAGTCACAGGAATGTCGAAAAATCTACTATTATTACATATCATACTTATACAGAGTGAGTTTTTTAAGTATGTAGGTAGTAGAGCATGCAGTATCGTAAGCTTCTCAATTCCGGAACTGAGTTCCAATACTGAAGGTCTGATTCCGGAACTGGTAAATTTTAAAGTTTTTTTTTAATACATTATAGGCTCGCGCTTGACCACTCAAAAAAATACAAACAAAATCAAACAAAATTTTGATTTTGTTTGTATTCTTTCTTTCTTTTTTTTTAAATTAAACCGTTTAAACCGTAAAATCAACAAGGCTTATCTTCTTTTTCGTGTCGTGTCGGTCTTTCAAATTTGTAAGGTCCAAAACTTAGCCACCTCGACGGCGACATCTGTGGCAGTACATAGATCACACTGGTTGCATGTTTTGGGCCACAGAAGACAGGACAGTAGGTGGACCATGGTTTGCAATTCAGCACCACATGCACACCCTGCCGCTGTTCCGTCGAGGTAACCCCATTTTGCGAGGTTGGAGTTATACCTTCCTACCTTTAGTTCTGGGGCGTTTCAAGGACTTCCATGAAGACCACGGAAGGTTAGATCCAACGGGATGATTCTCGCTTGGAGGTATATAATGTGTTGGTGGGGGCAAAGTATTCTGCCAAAGTATTCAGCGGGCGTCGGCCGGGTCTCCTGACAGGGAACGACCGTCTCCAGGCAGCTGTGTCTGCCTTTCTGCCGTTGCGTCGGTAGTTGTTCAGCGAATAATGGGTGTCTGATGTCACGCTCCTGCTTATGTTTCTCGACTGCACTCGCAACTTCTCTTCGGATGTGTGAAGGTGCTTTCTCGGCGTGGGCATAGTACGCTGACCGGGGTTGGTTTGAGGCAGCTGGTAATTGCACAGCATGTGTCGTTAAGAGCAACATCTACTTCCTTGGCCTGGGTGGAACGGAGCCACACAAGACACGCATATTCGCCAGCCACCTACCCTAGCCTAGCTAGGCCAGTAGTTCGTAGAAAGTGAGGTGAGGTTGTTGTTGCCCCCTACTTGGTGGATGTTAGGCGTCTGAGTAAATTGTTGTGGGACCCGATTTATCACACAATAGAACTAAACATTAATAATATGTATAAAAAATACACGGTATTTGAATCGTTGTATGTATCACGTGCCACATACATTTCTTAGCATTTTCTTAAATATAATCACAATATCAAAAATGTATCAATATCGGAATTACTTTTCTCAATTCCGGAATAAAAAAATCAGGAAAAAAAACGGAATTCCGGAGTTACGAAATTCCGGCATTCTGGAATGTGTGCCCTCGTAGGTAGGCCAAATCCGAAACTACCTATGAGGAAAAGCTATAAACACTGAAAGAAATATCGGGGCCGTTTGGATGAAAAGTAAATCTGCTCTGCATGGGCTTTTTGTAAACTCTTAGCCAGGAATAGAACCCGTTGGTTTTGAAAAAATAAACACGCTGATTATTACACGATCCGATAGTATCGCTCATCTGCCTGGCACTGTCCCATGTTCTTGGGGTCGGTGAAACCCGTTTTCTTCTTCCATACCGTCTTGTCCCCCGTCACTAACTCCTTTTTCTTTCATATCCCATCACTCCTCACACAGTCCATCCGTCTGGCCGTCCCCTCCATCTTCATCCATCCACATTTATATGCAGAACATTTTTAGTAACATGCGTTTCATCACTCCTCATCACATGACCATACCAGGACAAACGGTTTCCTTTCAACTTTTCTGTCACTGGCGCCGTCCTCTGAAATCATTTGATTTTAATTTTTTTTAAACGTTTCCTTACATATTTCTGCATCGAAAAAAAAAAAAAAAAAAGTTTAAAACTATTATGGTTAATGTCCGCCACTCTTCCCAAAGCGGGTCAGATTATATCCAATGACCTTTGCAAAAGTGTGGATTCGTACGCGCACTAGCTTCTTACTGCTCATCACGGTGGCTGGGCTGTGTTAGCAAACTCACGCTTTGAGCAGTCAGCGACAAGCCTTGTAGGGCTTGGCTTTGTCGATGCAGTCCTACCTTGCCTGGCTCCTTCAGAGACGGCAAGGTGGCGTGGTCTTGAGGGAGAGCGCTACAGTCGTGTAGATCCTCAAGGCAAGTGCGGTGTTTTTCCTACTCGTGGTTGCCGCCCTGTTTTTGGTCTAATTCCCTATGAAATAGACGTAACAGAAATCACCGGGCGAATTATCACAGGGGTGGCGAGGTCATGCCCCTGGGTGTCCACCATTGAACGAGAACAATGATGGATAGCAATGACCTCCCGCGTGTTTGTGCCGTGCGCGGGGACCCGTACAGGAGGATGAAGGGATCCTGGTGGCTGAGCCGACGAGCGTAGGCGGTTTAACGTCTCTGAGGCAACACTCCACTTTGGCCCGGATTTCTTCTTACACGGGAGGCCGCAGCTTAGCCAGCTGCGGTCAATCGGCTGCGAGGTCCGGTCAGATGGCCCCCAGGCGAGTTCACTCCCATTGGGGGCTTGCAGACGGCAGCGCTCGCTCGCATCGCTAGTGGTAGCGTGTGAGTTGGTGCTGTGCAGTCTTGTGAGCAACTAATGGTGGGGGCTATATCCCTCGACTAATCCCTGGTGCTACCGTAGCATCGCCACTTGAGCATTCCATGGCAGGTGGGGATAGTCGAGGGATGAAAATATAACACGGAATTTAAAATGTTTTCTAAAAATAAAAATAAACACAAGGCGGGACTGGCGAAAGCTGGGACCGCGATCCAAAAGGCAGGACCGGCGGAAGCTGGGACTGCACACCAGACGGCGGGACCGGCGCAAGCCGGGACTGCACATCAAAAGGCGGGACTGGCGCAAGCCGGGACTGCATCACCTCTAGCAGGGCCACCCAGAGGCGGGACTGTGGCGGGGTCACCTCAAGGTGAGGCTGCGGCGGGACTGTCAAAAGACGGTACTGCTGCGGCACTGTGGGGGACAGCACTGCTAAGGGACCGCCTTTGAAGGGCACTGCAAAACCTCAAGCGGGACCGCCCAGAGCTGGGACTGCAGTGGGATCGTCTCGAGGTGGGACTGTGGCGGGACTGTCAGAAGACGGGACTGCTGCGGCACTGTCGAGGGTCGGCACTGCTACGGGACCACCGTTGGGCGGTACTGTAATTAAGCCCACCGGGCATAAGGGTACTGCCAAAGCTGGCGCGGCACGAGACCCTTGTGTTAGAGGTCGAACGACCTCGGACCTTACGGCCTCGGACGCTACCGGCGAGGCCAGCACCTCTTCGTCACCCGGCGGCCGACAGGAATCAGGCTGGCGCCGGGTTGGACGATCTGGGGCGCAAAGAAACAAGCGCCAAAAGCTGAGACAGCAGGCGGCTCTAGAAGGGACTCCTACGGGAGGACCATCAAAGAGGCCGCGTGCTGTTCTCAGCAGTGACAGCGGGGACATGGCAGCCAAGAGGATGAAGACCCAAGGTCAATCGTCCTCGACCGGATCCTTTAGGGATGCGGTGGCGGCTGTGAAACTCGCCATTGTCTCAGTCAGGTACCCGGAGGAGTACTTGAAGGCGGAGGATCTGATGCCAATCCAGGAACTCATAATTGAGAAACTGGAGGAAGCACCGGATCCTTTACCTGTATTCACGGTTGCTCCCGGAGTTGTCGCAGGTGCAGTGCATGTATCCTGCGATGACTCTGACGCAGCTTGCTGGCTTCAGGGTGCCATCCACAACGTGGAACTTGGCTCCCTGGAGCTCAAGGACAACGCCAAAGACCTTCCAAAGCCAGTCAAAATGGCATGGAAGAGTCGTAACTTGGCGCTGCAATACTCGGCTCGGGCCATTAGGTTGCTTCAGCGGCTTAACCCTGCCTTGAGGACGGACGACTGGAAGGTCGTGAATGTTCTCACTGAGCAGACCGGCATCCGTCGTATCGTTCTCATGGACGGGGTGTCCGCTGGGGTCATCAAGGCCACGGGCTACTCTCTTCCAGGAGGAATTGAACGATACTCGTTCAAGTTCCTGGAAGAGGACAAGGGAGAGGCACCCACTGCGGAAGCAGGAGTGGAGCCTTCCGAAGATGGTCCACCGCAGTGTGAGGAGGCCATCGACGAGGTCGCTGCTCACGACGATGCGCAGGAGGCAGCGATCCAGACCGGGGCGTCAGAGGTGGACCTCGAGGATGACATCCTTGAGGGCCTCGATACCCTGGGGATTGAGTCGCCGACTGCTCTCGAGGAAGATGCGATGGAGGTGGAGCCTCAAAACTGAGGCACTCCAATAACAGCTCAAACCCATCAAGACAACTAAGATTGAGGGACTAAGGTGTGTACAAATCAATTTGCATCATTGCAGAGCCGCTACTGCCCTTCTGGCTCGGCAACTGAAGCTTAATACATACGACGTTGCCTTGATATAGGAACCTTATTTGTTTAAAGGGACTATAAAAGGCTTAGGTGGGACAGGGGGCCTGGTGCTTTATGACTGTCCAACTAATGACGCGAGGCATCTATATCAGGGGCGGTATAGAGGCAATGCCCTTACGTACTTTCAGGGATTTACAGGGATCTTACAACAACTCTGATCCAAGTGGGGACGGGAACAGAGAAAAGGAGAATTATCCTTGCCTCTGCCTATCTCCCATATGAACAAAAGGAACCAGTAACACCACTAATCAGAAGACCTGTTGACTACGGCAACCAAGAAAACCTTGACCTGATACTTGGCTGCGATGCGAATGCACACCATGTCATTTGGGGCAGCTCGGATGTCGACAAACGAGGGGAGGATTTGTTGGACTTTGTGGTAAGCTCTTCTTTACATATCCTTAATGCAGGCAATAAACCTACTTTCAGGACCTTTGCAAGAGCTGAAGTTATTGACCTGACACTGGCTTCAAACAGGGCCAGCGCTCAAATTGATAATTGGCATGTATCGGACGAAATCTGTCTGTCTGACCATAATTACATATGCTTTAGGTTTAGGACGGCGGGAGCGGCCGAAACTAGACGAAGGAGAAACCCAAGGTATACAAATTGGGACTCGTACAGGAGGGACCTAAACATAAATTTAGGGAGCCCTAAATGTAAGCTTAACTCCATACTAGATATAGAATTTGAAGCGGACAGAATCAAGGTGGGCACCATCGTTGCATGGGAAGATAATTGCCCAGAGAAAAAGGCCTTTTGCAAAAAGGTACCATGGTGGACTCCTGAACTAGCTAAAATACGTCAGGAAACACGACAGGCCTTTAATGATGCAAAAGCCAGGAAAGACTTTTCTGGCTATCACAGCATGCTGACGAGGTAAAACACGGCGGTTGGCAAGGCCAAAAGAACAAATTGGCGACAGCATTGCACCTCCATCGAAGCTCTGCCAAATGAAATGAGGTTGTGCAAATGGATTGAATTGAATTGAAAAAAATTGAATTGAAACCCACTGTCATCTGTAAAGGATGAGAATGGATATCTCACGGAAACTGGACAGGACACTCTGGGCGTGATGTTTAGAACTCACTTCCCGGAATGTATAGGTACTGCGCGATAGCGATGAAGAGGAACCAGTCACAAGAGGAGAGCTCACGAGGCACACGTCCAAAAATAACTGGCTCACGGCAAAGAAAGTGAAAATAAACTGAAGCTTGCCATAGCAGGTTTCCAGCCTCTCAAATCCCCTAGTCCGGATGACATCTACCCAATACTATTGCAACCCTTCTTGCAATAGTATTGGGTCTGATGATCTGTTTTGATACCACATTTGAGTAAGCTTTACAGAGCCTGCATAGCCTTTGGATACGTACCCAAGGCATGGTGAGAGGTCAAAGTCACCTTTATACCGAAGGTGGGCAGACCAACTTACTAAGAAGCTAAAGCTTATAGGCCCATCAGTCTATCATCCTTTCTCTTAAAAGCTCTGGAGAAATTGGTAGACAGGTACCTAAGAGAGGGACCACTTAAAGTATTCCCTCTACATAAACTACAGTGCGCCTACAGCCCTGGCAAATCTACGGAAACGGCACTGCACTATGTTGCGCTAGAAGGACAAGAGATTTGTGCCAGGGCTTTCCTTGACATAGAGGGAGCCTTCGACAAGACAACATTTGAGTCCATACGCATTGCTGCAAAGGAACATGGCATGAATGATACCACGTGCAACTGGATTGACTATATGCTGAGAAGCAGAATAGTCAAATCGGAACTGATGGGAGACAGACTTAGCGCAAAAACAACAGGAGGTCCGCAAGGCGGAGTGCTGTCACTATTATTGTGGTGCTTGGTAGTAGACTCGCTGCTTACCAAACTCAATATCGGACCATTCTACACAGTAGGCTATGCAGATGACATAGCTATAATGGTTAATGGTAAATTGCCGAACATAGTCTCTGGATTGTTACAACAGGCATTGAGGATCACAGAGCAATGGTGTACAAAGAACCACCTCTCTATCAACCCAAGCAAAGCAGTCATTATTCCATTCACGAGGAAGAGACAACTAGGGAACCTAGGAGAGCCCTCCCTCAATGGCATAAAGCTGCCCTGGTCCACCGAAGTTAAATATCTGGGTGTAACGCTTGTTAAAGAACTCAGGTGGAAAACTCATGTGGAAAATATTACGACAAAGGCCCTACGAGTGTTCGGCATGTGTCGTTCCACCTACAGTAAAACTTGGGGACTAAAGCCCAAAGTGATACGATGGCTGTACCGGACAATGATAATACCTATTATCACATACGGCAGCATAGTGTGGCGGCCAAGAACAAAGCGTGCCTCGTGCAAAGCGCCACTCACCTGGTTACAAAGAACAGTGTGTCTCGGCATCACGGGTGCTTTCAGGACAACACCTACGGCAGCAATTGAGAGATACCTCAATATCCCTCCTCTGCATACGGTGGTTGAATTCGAGTCAAGGAAGGCATTACATCGTCTTGCTGTTGCTGGACTATGGGATGCCTCTAGGCCAAAGACCAACAATACAAAGTTCGATGGCAATGAAGGCCTGGATCGGGTAACTAGCATGATATCCGCTAAAATGCAAACAATGTTTGTGTTTGAAAGGTCTTTTAAGGTCCAAATCCCTTCAATAGAGGCCTGAACGAAGGGACTCGATCCACCAGAACAAGATAGTCTGGTGTGGTACACTGACGGATCCAAAATGGGATTAGGTACCTACAGGAGCGGGAATAGGCAAAAGGTTACATATGTAGCAAAAGCTTAGGGAAGATAGCAACTGTATTCCAAGCAGAAACATATGCCATAATAACCTGTGCTCAAGAGAATATAGATAGAGGAACCAGAAGTAAATCCATATATATTCTTAGTGACAGTCAGGCTGCAATCAATGACATGCCATCATACAAAGTGGACTTCAGACTTATTCTGGATGCTATCCAAGCCCTAAACAAACTTGGGAAGCTTAACAGGGTGAGACTGATGTGGGTCCCTGGACATAAAGGGATCCATGGTAACGAGATGGCAGATGAACTGGCAAATGATTTTGTGGGTCCAGAACCATGTTTAGGCATTTCGACGTGTCTCGTAAAAGCTACATTTAAGGAAATGCAGATCACAGACAACGAACACACTACTGTCTGTGTCTGCAGCCTAATTGTGTAAGTAAATTCGGCAAAGGAAACAATCTGTTTCTTTCCCAAAAACACACACAAGTTGAATAAAGATTCAACTTTTTTGTGTATGTGTGTGTTTTTGGGAAAGAAACAGATTGTTTCCGTTGCCGACTTTATAATACTTACACAATTAGGCTGGGTCTACAACACTCCATGAAATTCCTAGGCTCTACGTTCAAAGTCCGGGAATCCATCTGGAATATGAGCAGGGGGCAAATCCGCTATCTGCTTGGGGCCTTTACAGGGCACTTTGGAACCAACGACATGCTCATGAAGATGGGTCTTACCGCGACACCCATGTCGAGGTTGTGTGGGGAACATACGGAACGCATGGAGCACCTTCTGTGCACATGCGATGCACTGGCTGGTAAGCGAATGAGTCTCCTAGGGGCTGGATATCCAAAACCTGAAGACTATAGGCTAATATCGCCCAGTCTCGTTGTAAAACTCATGAAAAGGGTATTCAACGAGATTGGGGAGGAGTAAGTTATCTAGGGGACCAAAATAGATCCCAATGGGTCGAAGTGTCCGAGCTGCTTCTCGGCCCCTCCATAAGTTAAGATAATGCTCATCACAGCGTCTATCCGTTTCGTACGTGTTGATGGATGAGAAAGCATGCATATCAACTCCACCCACAAAATACTTCGTGACACAGACTAGGGCACCCTTAAACCAGTTTTCTGGCTGCCTAACCCACGACTTGAGAAAATCGTTCGTTTGTAAAACACTCAATTTCAGAACGTAAGTTTCTATTTTAATTTTAGAACGAGTAATCGAAATGTCAATTGTTACGTGACTGCAAAGACCTTATACACTGTCATTGTATGGAGTTTTTGGGGAGTTTTTGGCGGGATTTTTTCGAGTGAAGTTCAGCAGCTGTTAATATTATTTGCAAATTGATTCCTAGTGGATATTGTGATATAAAATTGGTGTAGTTTTGTGTCTCAACTGTCTACGCAACTGGACAATATGTGAAATCATTGACAGAAGCGATCTCAGGATAGTGGAGCGGCGAATTATATTGTAGTATTGACTACCTCCGCAAAGCTTACTGGGAAGGCTGACTCGATACAATTTGCTGCCAAATATGTACTCCAAAAACCATTAGAATCTGTTACACCCGTATTCTAATGCATACTAAAGAATGTTAAAATTGCACTGAAGACGAGGCGGTATGGTCCAAGACCTTAGCCTGCCCGAGAAGGGCGAACAAAAAGAAAAAAAAAAACATTGTATGTCAAAATAATAACCTCATCTTTACAGACGTTTATTTCTCGCGAACATTGAAAGAAAATGTTCAAGTCCTTGGTGACCAAGCTGAACCCAGCACAGCTATCATGCGGGTTCCACACCACAGCCTGTATGAATGAAGTACGCCTGTTGACTCGCCTTAGAGTGGTCGATAACTCCGAGATCGGCAAGCGAGCCATGGCCGAAGGCAAACCTCCTAAAATTATCTGTGTTTATAATAAAAAAAGTACGTATGCCTCAATTTCACTCACATTTCTTTCTCTCTTCGTGTCGGGGTTGGCAAAACCTATAATAACGTCGCATTATGCCTGTAATCTGTATTTTTATTACTCGTATGAAATATCATGTGCATCTGGACCGAAGGCCCATTTTTAGAATCAAATTTTCAAAGATTTTTTTTAATTTTTGTAGTGCGTCCACGTAATTTAATCATAAGACTTTTAATTCATGTTGAAGAAATTCTAGGTCCATTGCTTTATGTTTTTACTATTTTTAACAAATACCCCTGTAAGTCTTATTTCGTTTCGCAAGGATTTAAAAAATGGGCCCTCTATCCAGTTGCACATTGAAATATCCATAGTTGGAAGTGACAAATAACTCATAATCTTTGAGTTAGAATAAGTCACAGACAACCCAGTGAAATTGTTATTGTAATTTTTATACTTCAGGTGTTGGGTACATTGGTGACAAAGTATTAGTTGCTATCAAGGGTCAAAAGAAGAAAGGTATCTTAGTGGGCATGAAACAGACACAAAATGCGAAAGTGCCTAAATTTGACAGTAACAATGTAGTGCTAATAGATGACAACGGAACTCCACTGGGCAACCGCATCCACGTGCCCATCCCCACCATTCTGCGGACCATACTCAAAGAGAGGACGCACTCCAAGGGTGCTGACTACACCAAGTTACTAGCAATAGCAACAAGATTTGTGTAGTTACTATAGTTATTTATAAGTAGGTTATTGTAGATATTAAAATATTGTTCATAGAATTTTCTTTTTTTTTTAATAGTTATAAATTATGTATTGCATCATTAATCCTTTTAGCTGTCTCAGTAACTACTCATTTCATCACAATGGTACAAAACAAAAACACCAAAAAACAAAAAAATTTAAGAGTGGTGATAGTGTAGCATTGATCTAGTACAGCAGCATCACTATAATATTGTAGGTATGTTATTTTGATTTATATTATGTTGTTGTTGAATGTGTGTGAAGCAAAAGAAGTATGTAAGGATCGTAGCAGGTGGCGTTCTGTAGTTTCTGCCTACCCCCATGGAAAAAAGGCGTGAGTTTATGTATGTATGTATTATGTTATTCATGCTGATTTCGTTTACAGCACTATTTGAGCACACTGTTTTTATAATTTAAAATAATATCTGGCTTTTACATTGAACTTTGGTTTGCCAGCTATGTACAAAGCATATAATTTGGCCTATGTATGTTATTTAATATTACCATACTTAGACTGCATAAATTACTGAAATCATGATAAATTTCTGGTACATCAAGGAGATTGTGATATTAGTTTCTCCTGTAGTTCTTTTATTTAGTGCTAAGGGTCTGATGTGGGGATAAAGTAAACAAAAGTTATCATTGAAATTTGAAAATTTAATAATCCTTATATTCAGTTTCATTTAGAGTAGACTTAATTAAGACACGCTACCTACCGATGGAGGTGAGCAGACGACACGACCTCAACATTACAGAGTTACTCTCCTAGGATCGTTAGATAGGAGCGTAGTCGCGGCGCCGCCGAGCCGCTAGCCGCGAGCCGCTAGCTGCGAGCCGCGAGCCGCTAGCCGCTAGCTGCGAGCCGCTAGCCGCCGGCGCGCAGGGCGCTGCGCACGCAATATAGGTACGAGAATATTCACAGGATCAATGTACTATCCATTTGTCATTTGATTTGCTGCTAGTTCTCGTAATGCGTTCAACATCTTTAAGTTTCTTGCGTCTTGTACGTTAAATCTACACGTTATTGCATTCGTTCTGAACTCTTGACGCGAAACGTCCCGATGTCGCGAGTCTCGTGTGCAGCGCACTGCGACGCCCGCTGTCCGACTTTAGAATTGATATATTGCTAACGTACATTCAACTTGTTAAAGCTGTGGACTTGAGCTACGTACCATCACCGGTCCGTGCACACACCCATAGAACCACGTCAAAGTTCAATGCAGTGCTGCGACCGATGCCGATGGCCGCCGTCGTCGCTCACAACGAGTAGGTATCACATCGACTGTATAATAATGCACAACAGCTGTGACTAGATATTAAGATTCACGTGCGTTCACTGCTACTAAAGTATCGTGAGGTGCCGCCGACGAGCCGAGCCGACGACTCGGTAACATGTAAAACGATCAATTATCTAATTATAAACAACACACGACTATAAGAAGTAACTATGCTAAACAATTAAAATCTTCGACCGAACAGACGGTCTCGAACGGATTAACGAACAAACATTCCTACATACAATATATTACAAAAACCGGTATATATTAACACATAAAGTTACTAGAATACATAAATAGGTATTTATTTGAAGGTACTTGAAACGTTACTTGAACTAGCTATAGTTCAAGTAACGACAATGTGTACCGTTCCACCAGGATCGTAACAAAATAAATATAATAAAATATTGTTATTAAATAGTTGTAGATTTCGTTCCGTTTGCTTAAATTAACTGCTTGGCTATAACGTTATAAAGCCAAGTAGTTAATTTTGTTACGGTCCTGGTGGAACGGTACACATTGTCGTTACTTGAACTACATATAACGCTATTTTGAGTAACGTTTCAAGTCCCTGTTTATTTGTACATTCACTGTTAGCGGGAGCGAGCTGGGAGCTTGGCTGGTGCTGGTGCTGGTACTGGTACTGGTACTGGGGTGGGACACTCACACTGGCACACGGGGACACTTCACACGCGGGATCTCTTGAGGGCGGTGAGGACCTGCGGGGGGCGGAGAGGGGAGGGACTATAGTCAGGAGAGGGGAGGGGAGGGGACACACACCACTGCACGTTCATTGCCCTCCACTCTTACATGACACGAGGTCGCTACAGATACGTCTAAACAGCTAATATCGTAAAAGTTTAATTGTATAAAATTCGGATAAGGCGATAAGATCAGTGTATATAGTAAGAAGTACACGATGATTATTACGAGAGCTCGCGTCCACTGGCACTGGCACTGGCACTGCTGTCAACTTCGCTTGCTTGCTATCCGCGTCTAAATAACATTCTCATTACTTCCCGTTTACTCTTCAGCCCTAGAAACCTAAGAAGCAACTTGTGATTTTACCCACTAATACGATTATTTGATTGTAACAATAAGTTAACACCAGTGTCAATAGACAAGAGGCCTAAATAGTATGGCTCCAACATTAATAAAACCATAGATTAGATATATTAAATCTTAATGTTCAAATGGGTGGTTGCGCGGGCGGCGCGTGGTGACGTCACGCACGTCAGCACCCGACACACGAGCTGTATTGGCACTTCAGGCTGCGGACAGAGCAACCACTGGCGCTGGCGAGCTAGAGATACCTACATTGATGTACTTGCTGTATAATACGGATCACTTCAGCTCACTTCACTGGTTGCCGCCAGCGCGTGACGTCACACGCCGCCCGCTCACTGGTTGCCGCCAGCGCGTGACGTCACACGCCGCCCGCTCACTGGTTGCCGCCAGCGCGTGACGTCACACGCCGCCCGCTCACTGGTTGCCGCCAGCGCGTGACGTCACACGCCGCCCGCTCACTGGTTGCCGCCAGCGCGTGACGTCACACGCCGCCCGCTCACTGGTTGCCGCCAGCGCGTGACGTCACACGCCGCCCGCTCACTGGTTGCCGCCAGCGCGTGACGTCACACGCCGCCCGCTCACTGGTTGCCGCCAGCGCGTGACGTCACACGCCGCCCGCTCACTGGTTGCCGCCAGCGCGTGACGTCACACGCCGCCCGCTCACTGGTTGCCGCCAGCGCGTGACGTCACACGCCGCCCGCTCACTGGTTGCCGCCAGCGCGTGACGTCACACGCCGCCCGCTCACTGGTTGCCGCCAGCGCGTGACGTCACACGCCGCCCGCTCACTGGTTGCCGCCAGCGCGTGACGTCACACGCCGCCCGCTCACTGGTTGCCGCCAGCGCGTGACGTCACACGCCGCCCGCTCACTGGTTGCCGCCAGCGCGTGACGTCACACGCCGCCCGCTCACTGGTTGCCGCCAGCGCGTGACGTCACACGCCGCCCGCTCACTGGTTGCCGCCAGCGCGTGACGTCACACGCCGCCCGCTCACTGGTTGCCGCCAGCACGTGACGTCACACGCCGCCCGCTCACTGGTTGCCGCCAGCGCGTGACGTCACACGCCGCCCGCTCACTGGTACTACGCCAGCTACTTGATATGCCAGTTTAAAGCACACAAGAGTCCTCTACCCGACTACCGTGTGATGGACTCGCGAACTCCGTCCAAATAAAATACTAAATAACAAAATAAACTAAAATTACTGCAACAAAAAACTACAATAAAAAATCTACGTCCGATTCGACTACGATAAAGATCGTCTAATGATGTATAACTATAATATAATGTATGTATATCTTAAAGTTTAATAGATTTTTTTTAAATGTATTACGATAGATCTAGGGCGGGTCGGTCGCGCCGCCGACGCCCGCCCGGGCCCTGCACACAGTGGCTCTCGGCTGCGGACGTCATTGGTTAGAAGAAAACTCCAAAAATAAAAGTTTAGTAAGTACAAAGGGCTGCGAATACAAGGATCATTGTGTTCGGCATGTGCCGCGGTTATGACGCGCGAGCAGCGCCAGCCGGTACGATACGTAACTACTACACCAGCGAGTCCCGCTGCGGCACTGACTACACGCATTACCGCGCAGCGTCGCGTGCGGCACTCGCCGTTATTAGCATTTCCATTATATACAGCGACTAACGACTGCTCATGGCATATAAAAATATAATGTAAGGCATAGTTTATAGGACTCGCGACGATCGTATGATAGTCTCACTACCGCCTATCGTTCGAGCGAAGCCACGACGGCGTTAACAGCCGACACTTCGTAGGTCGAGCCATAGAGCTAGGTCCGCTATGCATCGCTTCTCACAGACATGTCGCCGCGTGCGCGTGTGTCTTACGTACGTGCGGTCAGCGCGAGATATGTGGGAGATGTGATGCGGGGTGACCGCCGAGAGGAGGGGGGGGCGGGGGGACGAGCGACCGACTCGCAATTTGAATAGTGTTCTAGCTAGAGCGGAGCGCGGGAGGGGGGGTTGGGGGTGGGTGTAGACACGCGTGACGTCACGCCTACACGTCCACCACCATCTTCTTGTGGATGTCGGTGTTGCCCACCACGTTGCAGAACTCCTCGAACGAGATCTTGCCGTCCTCGTCCTTGTCGGCGAACAGGATGGTCTTGTCCACGATCTGCTGCAGCTGCGTGTCCTTCAGGTTGTTGCCCACCATCATCTTCAGCACCTGAAGTCACAAAAGGCGAAGGTTTCAGTAACATTAGGAATGTTTCGTTGAATAGACTCTCTCTTTTCAAGAGTTGAGTGATAATGTTAGAAAGAAAGAAATCATTATAATGGTCTACGAAGGGTGAGCCATTACGGATAGCTACCCGTAATGGCTCACCCTTCGTGACTAACCTGAAAGACTGACTGCCAACTGTAGGTACCAAAGGGTTGGGGTGCGGGTCAGGTAACTGGTTGCTGGTCTCTTTCGGATACGTCCGGGGGGAAGAGCAACCCGCTGGGCTGGTGCACCCTGGGCACCGTCAATAACTTCCCATTCGTGGGTTCTTGTTGGCGGTGGCGAATACCTGACGGGGGGGGGGGACTCGTCGCTCTGGGTGTTCCCCTGATTAGCAGGGGACACTCCAGACGCGACACAGGGGTAGGCTGGGTAGGTAGGTTGGGATGGGTGGGGTAGGTTAGGTTACGTAGGTCAGCGGTGGAGCTCACTTCCAGGCCTCTGGGCGGGCCGCCTTCCCCTGCGGGGGGGAACGCCCGGGGCACCCCAGCTCTGCACCCTGCACTGCCCGGCTCTGCAGTGACCGGCTCTGCCCGCTCTGCACCTGGCTTTTCACTCGGCACTCGTGCGGTTTGAGTTCCCCGAGTGCACTGACCAGCTCTGCACCCTGCTTTGCCCGGCTCTGCATCCGGGCTTTGCCCGCTCTGCACCTGGCTCTGCAGCCCGGAATCTCTCCTGCGGGTGGGGGTGGCCGCGGCTCGGGGGCGGGAAGTGGGCCCACGAGGAGGTAGTGACTTGTCGTTGCCGACCCTCCTTTGACGTGGGATGGTCGGCAGGGACAAGTCAGTGGTGGGAGGAGGCGGCGGAGCGTCGGTCTCGACGCTTCGCCGCAGACGCGGAGGGCGGCATCTGGCCTTCGCGGGCCAGATGCCGCAACGTAGTAGGGGACCGTCAGGTCCAGCGCGGTGAGGGCACGGCGCGGCACACCGGTGTAGGTGTGCCCAGCGGGGGCGTAGCTGCGCCGTGCCCTGACGAGGAGGTTGACAGGCAGGTCCTCTCGCTTCCCGGTGTGGTGTATTCCATGCTGGGGAGCGGGGAGGCCTCGGCGGCGGTTGCCTCCTTTTGCGAGGACGCCATGTCGCAAAAGGAGGCAGCGGTGGGGGTGGGAGAGGGCGGTTGTACGATCGCCTGCGCCCACCTCCTGGTGGTGATTAGCGGGCGGCAGGTGGGGGGCACCTGTCGTCTGCATTGCACAATCACCACCCTCGTCGGGCGGGAATGGCCGAGCACTCACGGTCATTCCCGGGCCCCTCCACTGGACCCCGTGCGGGGCCCGCCATAAAGGTGGGCAATCGTCGGCGGAGGACTGGAAGTAAAGGCTGTGCCGGTTTCCCAGTCCTCCTCCATAAAGACGATGCCGGAGTGCGCTGGGTTATTTTAGTGGGTATACCGGGCTTGCCCGGGGAGTCCCACATAGCCCGCCCATTCCCCCAATGGGCGGGTATGCGTAATGCATTTTTTCCCAGCGTTATCAAAAAAAAAAAAAGTACCAAAGGGTTATCGTATACACCGGAGTTGGTTTGAAATGGGTTATATATTATCTATCTAATCTTATACCTTTCAAAGAGCAATTTTTTTATATATGTGTGTATATATAATCTGAATCTCGGAAACAACTCCAACAATTTTCATGAATTTTTGTATGCAGGGGATTTCGGGGACGATAATTTGATCTAGCTAGGTTTAATTTTTAGAAAACGTCGATTACTCTATTTTCACCCAAGCAGAGCTCGGTCGCCCAGATACTTTAAATACTTATATCCAATTGCAATCGGCTTGACCGGTTACACAATATTTAGAACGCGAGCCAAACGTAAGAATACCTACCTAAGATGCCTTAGTTAAAAAAATAATCTGGTCTATCTTAGATGATCCATCTTTACGCCGTATGCAGACGATTTGCAACTTTATCGACATTTTCTGCTTGCAGACGTGGACTTAACGATTAATGCCATGAATCCAGACTGTCTGACTGCTCTGCTCTGATTTTCTTCTGTGCGACCTTATGCGCCTTCTCAATTCGCGTTAAGGATTCCCGCTTGTGGGAGGCCAACGGAACCGATTCGCAGCCACACGAGAGAACACAAATCACTAACACATAGCTCGAAGGACCAAAATAGATCGATCTTCAGCGAGTTTCAAGAAATTTGACGGCGAAAGAACTCCACAATCAGCAGGAAAATCAACCGATTTATTTGAATTTCCTATTTTCAAGTATCAAGATGGAAGAACTTTTTCACAAGCAGCAAGTTGCCATCAATGGCATGCGACAACTTTGGTCAAATTTCAAGAAAGATGGTCAAGATCGCAAAACTTCAGAATATATCAAAAAGAGAACTGAGACTCTGAACAGCTACTGGAACGAGTTTCGGAAAAAAATATGAAAAATTGTGCATATACGAAGGTAAAACCTAAGAATATTTTATTGGAAACCACTATGAAGAAACTAAGGCGTTCTACATAGAAGTTAGAGATTCGATTCAGAGAGCAAGTCTGATCAAGCCAACCCTGTTCGGACGTCAGCAGCCAGGTGCCTCGACCGCAGAGGGCAGAACTACTCCGGTGAGTCCAATGCCAGCTCCGGAGTATACAACTCGATGAACTGATAGCAAGTTAGATGAAAGGTTGCGTAAACAAGCTAGCAACTTTAAAGCCTTTTCTCGCTTCATGACTAACATTGATCTGTCAACCATAGAAGAAAAATGGGAGTTTGAAGACATTTTGAAAACTCTAGAAACCCCTTGGAATGCGGTTGATGGTCTCCACTGGAAAATAGACAGTGAATTTGATGAGGTAGACGAAAATTACGAGACTTCATACACGCAGCATGAGCAGATATACTTCAATATTAAGAAACAAATAAATCGTAGATTATTCTCTGCATCCCATCGAGAAAAGTCTACGACGCAGCTGGATATTCCTATATTCAACGGAAATTACCAGAATTGGGTATCATTCAAGGACTTGTTCACGGAAGCAATTCACGGTAACCCATTTTTATCTGCTGCACAGAAAATGCAGTTCCTGAAGAGCAAGATTAAAGGTAAATGTATTCAACTTTACAAGTCGACCACGAAGATTGGAAGACGGAAGATATCAAGTGAGACTGCCATTAAAGTCAACTTTCAACAAGGATATTGGGGCATCTAAACACAAGGCAGTCGCTCAGCTGTATCAGATAGAACGAAAGCTTGCAAAAAACAAATGTATTGCATAGTTATCTCAGGGCAGCAATGTTACGATGAGTGTTATGTACGCCGTACTTGTCATATGCATTGGTCCAATATTTGTGTATATTGTTTTGTCGATTTGTAATGCATGTGATGTGGCTGTGCTATATTTCAAATAAATAAATAAAACAATACAAAACATTTATTGATGAATATTTATCTCTCGGTCACATGAAACCGGCGCACAGCAACAAGAAACCAGAGTATTTTCTACTGCATCACTGCGTAATACGTAGCGAGTCAACAACTACGTCACTCCGCGTAGTATTCAATGCATCATCAAAAACTTCTACTGGAACGAGCTTAAACGATTGTATGCATACGGGACCCAATCTGCAAAAAGATCTTATGACACTTATACTAAAGTGGAGTCAACATCGCATAGCCATTATCGCGGACATTGAAAAATGTTACACCAAATTTGGGTACATGAAGTCGACCAAAACCTCCAAAAACTCGTTTGGCGAGATTCTTCTGATCAATACGTACAAGAGTATAAACTTACTACGGTCACCTATGGCACCAAGGCCGCGCCATTCTTGGCAATGATGACCCTAAGGCAATTAGCGGATGACCAGAGATCAAATTACACAAATGCAGCTGAAATCGTCGAAGAATGTTTTTACATGGACGATTTGTTACACGGTTCAGACTCTGTAGCATCAGCAAAACAATTACAGCAAGATTTGATGGCAATCCTCAAGACAGGTGGTTTCAATTTACGAAAATGGAGGTCCAATTATCAGGAATTACAAGACAGCACCAGCAAAGGCTGCGACCAGGAGCGTTACGACTTCAAACAAGCTGAATCGACAAAAACATTAGGCCTTCACTGGAATCCGCAACAAGACATTTTCACATTTCAATCCAGGATTGAAACCAGTACCAGTACGCAACTCACGAAGCGGAAGTTACTGTCTAAAATATCCAAACTCTTTGATCCCCTCGGTTGGCTCACTCCAGTTTCTACCAAGATGAAAATACTGTTTCAAGACATCTGGAAGGAGAAGAATTTGAATTGGGATGACAAGATTCCCGAACAAACTAAGCGAGAATGGACAAAAATTAAACATGACGTAGAAAACATAAATCAATGTCAAATACCTCGATGGATAGGTACGGAATCAGCCGGAAACAATATCGAGTTACACGGATTTTGCGATGCATCGCAGAAGGCGTATGCATGTGTCGTGTATTGCAAAATTACAAGTCAAGGTGAAACAAAAATAACTTTAATGGTGGCGAAATCAAGATTGGTTCCATGCAACAAGAATATCTCTTTGCCCAAATTGGAATTAAGTGGAGCTCATCTGCTATCTAAACTAATGGTGAAAGTGAAGGAAAGTTTGATCGGTCATGACATCAAAGTTTATGGGTGGACCGATTCTATGGCGGTTCTGGGATGGATACAAGGCAATCCCAATCGCTGGAAAGTTTTTGTTGCCAACAGGGTGCGACAAATAACAAAGGAGATGCCATCTCAATGTTGGCGATATGTGAAGTCAGCGGAGAATCCTGCAGCCTGCGCGAACCGTGGATCAACAAGTCTGAAACTAAAGGACGACAATCTGTGGTGAATTGGACCCACCTGGCTACCTCAAGCAAGTCGCCAAACTTATTTCACAGATGAAGAATCATTTAACAAGCAAGTAAATATAGTGACACAAGAAAAGTCACAAGTAAACAATGTTATCAAAAGACTTCTTAACAGACTGAGCTCATTTACAATGATTCTGCACGTACTAGCACGTTTACGGCGCCTGGTTATCAGAAAACCTGAAAACACTTCAAAACCCTACATTACCTTAGCGGTGCTATGTATGGCCAGGTCGTAATAATCAAAGAAGTTCAGTGTGTGGGTGTTCCAGCAAGAAATATTTTTTTTTTTTTTTTATTCGTTATAGGCTGAAGAAGAAAAACAAAATGTCCACGTCAAGCAAGATCGTGAATTTGAGTCCGTTCCTAGATGAAGAGGGAATACTGCGTGTGGGTGGGAGGCTGCATCATGCTGTGATCAATCCGGAACTCAAACATCCTGTAATTTTACCTCATCAACATCGTCTGACGGAACTAATAATAGAACACGCACATTAAAACATCACATTTCACGGCGGAGTTCGAGTTACATTAGCATGTATCAGGCAAAAATATTAATATCGGGGGCAATAATGCAACGAAAAAACAAATACGTCAATGCATTACCTGAAGAAAACAAAAACCTGCCAAACTACACCCCCTGATGGGAGACCTGCCTGCAGCAAGAATCAATCCATCTCGCCCCTTTAGGCACCGGCGTTGATTTTACTGGCCATGTCTATATCAAAACCAACAAGGGGTGTCAAGACCACCAAAGGATATGTGTCAGTATTTGTTTGCATGGTGACGAAGGCCGTGCATTTGGAACTAGTCTCCGACCTCACAACGTCATCATTTTTCGCTGCCTTACGTAGGATGGCGGCTAGAAGAGGCACACCTTGTCACTTGTATAGTGACAATGGCCGCAACTTCGTAGGAGCTAGCAGGGTTCTACAAAACGTATAGATCATATGGCATTTTAACGCCCCTTCATGGCCATCAGCAGGAGGCCTATGGGAAGCTGCACCTCAAGAAAGTGATCGGTGAACAAAAATTGACTTACGAAGAATTCACCACACTTCTTCCACTAATTGAAGCCTGCCTAAACTCAAGGCCACTGTGTGCAATCTCAGAAGATCCTGAAGACCTAGATTTCTTGACACCTTCTCACTTCATAACTGGCGGACCTACGTTAACAGTTTGGCTGCCAGAGAACGAGACACAATAGAAAATGTATTGTTTGTCGGGCATCTGGCAGTTAACCTGTTAACGTTAGTTGAAACCGAAAGAGATCTACGAACACGCTGGCAGTTAACACAGAAAATACTACAAGATCTGTGGAAAAGATGGCGCACAGAATATAGAAAGAAAGAAAGAAAAATATTTATTTGTGACCCGCACAGGAGACACGAGAAAATAAGCATACACTTAAACAATAATAAAATAAAAACCCTGTGCGAGACCAAAAAGTCTCCTATCTCAGCAAGTGCAGCGATATCCAAAAAAAGTAATAACGCTGCACTGATATTCTGATAGGGCCTACTGTTGATGCCACGGACACACTAACGGAAACAGGACTTATATAATAAAATAATATATAAATAACAAACAAAATAGAATGAAACACTGAATGTGGGTCAAAGTATGTGTAAGTATAATACATATATACAAACGCGATGCTCAAAGATCATTTGTCGAAACCGTAGACAACCGACAGAGCGCGCGCAAAAAGTGGTTTATTAAATAAAAAAATAAAAAAAATATACGGAAGAGAAAATAGAAATCTATGGTCGGCTGTCAAAAGAAACATATTATGTAAGTTTTGTTATGAAATAGTGTAAATGAATAAGTGTAAATAAACCTGGCGAAAAGAATTGCTAATTGGATAAATCAGAGTGGTGTGAATTTAATATGTGTGGTGTGGTGTTCGCAAGAAAGTTCATAATAAAGAAAATGGATTAAAGGCAGTAAAAAAAAGGCAATATCTTGCGCAATTAACTGCAAGAAGCAAGTGGAGGCAACCTCAAACCAACATCAAGTTGGACGATATAGTTCTCATCCACGACGACAACCTCCCACCCGGCAAGTGGGCGATGGGAAGAGTCGAAGAACTATATACAGGCAAGGACGGCCACGTCCGTGTCGTGACCTTAAAAACGAAAAGCGGCACTATTAAACGTCCCGTCATAAAAATTGCCATACTTTTAGAACTTAAAGAAGTTGCCCCACAGTGCGACACGGCACGAGACAAGAACCAAGACGTGGAACACCAGCAAGCCCAAGCATCTTCAACAAGGAGGTCAACGAAAAGCAAGTTGAACTTAACAACCAACGAACGCAAGCAAATGGTGGAATACGCAGGCTACACCTCGGACCCATATTGCACCCTTACGGGGGTAAGCCAGGGGACAAATTTAGGACCCTTAGAGTTCATAATCATGGTCAATGATCTCCCGGAGGTCATTGAAGACGCTGGCTGTCTATTATTTGCTGACGATCTGAAGTTGTTCATGCGGATAAGCAACGAGTCGCACTGTGAAAAACTTCAGCGTGACATCGATCGGGTGGTAGCGTGGAGTATAGAAAATAAGTTACACTTCAATGTGACAAAGTGTAATATGATGTCCTTCACGCGGGCCGTGGTACCCCGACGTCACGAATATAATATGGGCGGTCACGTCATACTGCGGGTGAGGTCGGTGCGAGATCTTGGGGTCACTTTTTTTGAGGATCTGTCGTTTCGAGCTCATATCGTGCAAGTATGTAAAAAGGCCTTCAGGAATCTTGGGTTTGTCATGCGAGAAACCCGTGACTTCACTAACATGGCAGCAGTGAAATCGCTTTATAACGCGTTGGTGCGAAGCAACTTGGAAACTAGTGCTATCATCTGGAATCCTTATGAAATGAAATATTCTCAGATGGTGGAAAAGATGCAGAACAAATTTACACGGTACTTATACATGAGGCAATTTGGCGTCTATCCGTTTTACCCGCTTATGTACCCAAGTCTCTTTGTAATAGGGATAGTTGGGTACTATAGGTTGGAGGTGAGGCGCAATCTTGCTCTGGTAAAATACGTTTTTATGGTTTTTCGGGGGATGCTAAACAATCCACAAATCTTAGAATCGTTGGGATTACTCGTTCCAAACAGTAGGCTAAGGTTGGGGCCGAGGGAGAGTCTGTTCGAAACTCCGGTAGCCCGTACAAACCTATTAAAGTTTGCACCAGTGTGTCGGGCTGTTACGATTCTTAATAGCATCTCTCAGCGCTTGGACATTTTCACCTGCTCTTTGGCGGAATTCCAGAGGGTGACAATTACTGTGTTGTCCTCTAGTTAACTTGTGAGGACGCCCGGAGCCGTTACTTGGGACTGGTCAAACATGGACGTGAGTAGGTGTGTGATCAGTTTTACAGGGCGTCTCTGAGTGTCGTATTGTATGACTACTTTTGTTACCTTGGGTTCTACCTGTAAAAACAATTGTATGTGTAAATAAATAAATAAATAAATAAATAAATAAATAAATAAACCATGGTCACTATTCTCATGTTATTTTTCACATTCATTACAAATGCAGAATGTAACATGAAGATAGCCCCATTTCAAACAAGTCAAAGCTTGTATTTTGACAAAGTATCCGACATGATGCTTATCAGAGACGATTGGAATATTGTGGTTTACTACAGCATGGTAACGTACTGGCTATCAACTGCAAGATTCAATTAATACATCCAATCGCTCAAACAAACATGTGACATCATTCAAGATCAAGTTCACTGTGACGTAATCATACAGCAGCTACGTCATGCGTTCTCAGAACTCGAGCACTACAACCAAGTTTTGCAAAGTCAGCATTCCGGCACCCGACCCGGGACACTGCGTCTGCGCCGAGGCCTTTAAGGCCTTATCAATGGCGTGGAATACATCGCTAACAGCCTATTCAGAGTGCTCGACGAAAGTTGTGCTGAAAAATATCGCAAGGACATTTCTCTCATTCGAGAAAACGAAAGGCTTACAGTATCTCTCTGGAATAATCAGACTTCAGTCATGGAAGCAGAAAACAACCTTCTTAAGCGCACAGAGCATGATATGAACCAGCAACTTAAAATGATAAACCGTCATATGAATATGTTACACGCAGCAGTGGACCAATTGAAAAACAACATTGAAGCTAACAGCATCATTAATGACTTCAACATGGGAGCTATAATAGCAAGTAATATGATGTATAATTTAAAGAGCATTCAGAATACGTTATTAGACACCGTTACTGACATATACAATGGTCGTTTCAACTTACATTCGATTACACCCGAACAACTCATGAACGAGTTAAGCACGATTTCTAGCAAATTGCCCAAGGACGTCTCCCTGCCAATTGACAACATACACTCGGACTTTCGGAAGATATATGATCTACTGGAAATAAAAACAAGACTTGAAAGATGATAGATAATCTTTGAGATCAAACTACCTCTCATCAGTCGAGATTCATACGGAATCCTCAAGATCATTCCGATCCCCAAGACATAAAGTGGGCCAAAGTGACATGATCAGCATTAACTCAGTTTCTGAATTCATATCTATCAACATGAAGAAAGATACCTATATTAACATGTCGGAAGAAGACTTAAGACACGGTCCAGATATCTTTAAAGTATTCTATCTTCATACAAACGGTCGGAACGCAAGTCATGCCCACGTGACTCGAGCTCAGCACGCACTCGATATACTACCAGTCGCGGACGCGCCGCAGTGACGAACGAACGGTGTGATGGTTTTGCAAGCAGTAAGCGTGCGATTTGTGAATATTCTATTCAAATACGTACAAGTACTTACTTACTTAATATGTCAGAGAGCAATTATAGCCTATATTTTTTTTTGTTTGCTTGAATTCTTCTATAACGCAACAAGAGATAACATTTTTTTAATTACCTGTAACTTCCGTAAGGCAAGACAATAAAAAAAAAACCTAACCTAATAATACGTAATTTGTTTCTTTTTTTAATAGTGAGGTATTTCGCTTTTTCCACCGAGTAAAATACCTGGATTAATAAATATAAATAAGTGGATAGGGTGATAGGGTGGATAGGGTGAAAGTGACACACGAGCCGTCTACCTACGCTCGGCACAGGCTCGGTTTAAAAAAAAACTAGTAGGTAGTTTCCTAGGCTAGGCTATCTACTTACTTATGTACTTAGCTACTTACATATATTATTTAATTGGAAAAAATTACAGAAATGATTAAGTACTCATGAGATCAATAATTGGTAGGTACCTATAGGTCTAGCGCCTAAAGGTGAACGCGCACCTAGACGCACCGCACTCGCCGCACGCGCCGCAGTCATCGCATTTTCTCTTGGCCCCGCGCTATCCGCACCGAACGCGCCGCACGCATTGTATCCACTTC
Organism: Orthosia gothica; assembly: GCA_949775005.1. Taxonomy (NCBI): domain Eukaryota; kingdom Metazoa; phylum Arthropoda; class Insecta; order Lepidoptera; family Noctuidae; genus Orthosia; species Orthosia gothica. The sequence goes on from OX459044.1 coordinate 33,621,516, forward strand.
TGTACATCTTGAACTATATTTTCATACGGATACGGATCATGTTGCCGCGCCGCCCGCATCGCCCGCCGAGTCTGATGACGTCATCCGCACGCGCTGGTGGAATCCGTATACCTACAGCATTTTGCTGAAATGCGGCGCGTGCGGCGTGTGCGGTGCGTCTAGGTGCGCGAGGCTGCATACGATTTCATATAAAGATTTATAAAATGCGATGACTGCGGCGCGTGCGGCGAGTGCGGTGCTTCTAGGTGCGCGTTCACCTTTACTGTGTCAGTTCCAGAGGTATGGGAGCGGTACGGGAGGGGTGTGTTTACGAAACGTCAAACGACGCGTAACTTCAGTTGGGCGTCAGGCTTGCTGTCGTCAACACGTGTTAATTGGACAGGTCGCTTCAAGTAAAACGCACACGGTATTGGCAACCAAAGATGAGTCCTCCAATAAGGTCTCAATCTAAAAACAACTCAAGTTGTTTATAAAGTGTACGAACATTTTAAAACAAAAAAAATCGATCCTAATTCTGCTGAGTTTAAAGATGACATGATGACATCCGGATTTAAACCCTATTGAATTGGTATGGGGAGCTATCAAGGGTGAGCTGGCACGACAATATATAAATTCAAATTTAACTGAGAAGAAACGAGCTCTTGCAGAGCTATTTTCTAAGTATTCTGTGGAGAAATGGCAAAAAAGTGTCAACCACACAAAGAAAGTGGAGGAAGAGTACTATAAAGATGACAATCTTAGTGACGAGATCATGGATCAAATTATTATAAATTTACGAGATGGGGAATCAGATAATGAAAGTGATTCGAGCCATACATATAGTGATTCGAGTACAGACGGCGATATGGATTCAGATTAATGTTATTTAGAATTTCTGTTGAAAATAATATATATTAAAAAAATATCGTTATATAGCCACACGTTATTTATTTATTTACTATTCATTTTTTTAGTACTTATCAATAAGCTTGGAGAAAACTGCGAGACTCGATTCCTGAACTACCTATTTATAATATACCTACAAATTTGTACCCTTGGTAGGCGAGTCCGACTCGCACTTGTCCGGTTTTTTTGTTTTTATTGTCACACGCCGAAATATCAATCAATTTGACTTAGGTACACGCTTGTAAATGTCTGCACGCCATAGGTCAGGATTCAGGAAGGACGCACATGTCCATGAGCACAAGGTCATGGACATGTGCGTGTGTGTCATCTCTCATGGACCAGTAGCTCTTCCGGACGTTTTCGGCCCGTCTTGCGACTTTGTTTAGCATCAGATATTATTAAAATTCGGTAACGACAATTTTTTTTTTGTGTTTATAAAATTACATAAAAATTAAAAAGTGTAAAAAGTAAGTTAAGGATTTAACATTTTCTTGTCTGCTTGAAAAAACCGGCCAAGTGTGAGTCGGTCTCGCGACCGAAGTGTTCCGTACAATTATGGCAAAAACGGCAAAAAATCACGTTTGTTGTATGGGAGCCTCACTTAAATATTTATTTTATTCAGTTTTTAGTATTTGTTGTTATAGCGGCAACAGAAATATATCATCTGTGAAAATTTCAACTGTCTAGCTATCACAGTTCATGAGATACAGCCTGGTGACAGACAGACGGACCGCGGAATCTTAGTAATAGGGTCCCGTTTTTACCCTTTGGGTACGGAACCCTAAAAATGAGTTTGCGAGTTAACCAGACAGGATAATCTAACACAGCCCAGATTATTTTTAACATGCTTTTATTAGTTTGGTACGTATGTATCTCCTAGCACTCCGCCCGCGTGATTTCGTTTATCCTATAAATAATTTTACAATGCATGTCCTCGAAAAGAGCGGTTTTCCAAGCAGCCAAACTGTACGGAAAGTGTCACTTTTTAGGGTTCCGTACCCAAAGGGTAAAAACGGAACCCTATTACTGAGACTCCGAGGTCCGTCTGTCTGTCTGTCTGTCTGTCTGTCACCAGGCTGTATCTCATGAACCGTGATAGCTAGACAGATGAAATTTTCACAGGTGATGTATATCTGTTGCCGGTACAACAACAAATACTAAAAACAAAATAAAATAAATATTTAAGGGGGCTCCCATACAACAAACGTGATTTTATTGCCGTTTTTTACGAAAATGGTACGGAACCCTTCGTGCGCGAGTCCGACTCGCACTTGGCCGGTTTTTTTTCACTAGTGCTTTTTACTTCCCTGTATTTTTTTAATTTTTAACTCCAACGTCAGCCCGACGCATAGAGTTTTTATTATTTGAGAAAAGTTTTAAAAATTAGTTATGTACAGATTACCATTCATATAAAAGGTAGAATAAAACGAATACTTCATTTTAGGCGTTTTTAATTACTCTAGATTTAGATTTTGATCAATAAATTAATTTTAAATATTAATTAAATATGTTTGGCAGAACGTATATTTTGCTCGTACCTTATTGCGTTACGATGTGTCAGCTATTTGCACATGCGCAGTAGATATGCCCGAGGAACTATTAGTTAATCTGTGGATATGCTGAACGCGCTTGAATACGCCCGCCATTTTATTAATTTCATTTTATTAATTTATTTATTTCCTCGCACAATGCATAGTAAAATGTTGTATGATACACGTACGTAAGATGATTTCCGACTCGTGTCGATTTATCCACTCACTCGCTTCGCTCGCTCGTGAATTAAAATGCCACTCATCGGAAATCACCTACCTTCCGCACTTGTAGCATAAATAACTATTCTTATATGCAGTTAGTGAAGGCGACCAAAAATAAGCTATTATTAAAACAATAAAAAAATGGGTATCGTACATATACAGGGTTTATTGGATTGGGACGATTCGTTATTTGACTTAAAGAATAATAAATTTTAGGTTACCACCACAAATTAAAAACTTATCAACCCCTTTTTGCCCCGTTGAGGGTAAAGTTTTGATCAACCTAAATATGCTATTCACTCTTTTCTTCTCTTTTTATTTTTCGCTTATGTTAGTCAGATTGCGCAGTGAGATGACTCAAAAAAAACTTTAACACCCCTAACCCTATCTGCGAGGGAATTTTAAAAATGTATTATGTTAATGTTGATTATTAACTTTATCCCCAAGGAATTCGATTTCTCATACAAACTAATTTTGACCCTTTTCACCTCCTTAAAAGTTGAATTGCCGCAAAACCACGCCTTAGTGCTCCCCTAGAACCCCACGTCAAAAACGAAACCCTGTCCAGTAAGATCTTAGCTTGAGTTAGTTTCGAAAAACTTATAATGAGAACCTTTATTGTTGCCTTAGGTTGGTATTTGTGCCAAGTTACAAATTTATTAACCCAAGACAAAAGATTCTTCAAAAACACTTTAACACCCCCTAAATAGTATTTTGGGAGTAGATAAGTAAAACTAACAATGACAACCTTTATTGTTCACTTAGGATGGGTATTTATTATTATCACCTTTATTCACATTATTTCTTATTATCTACATTTTTAAATATTTTTATAATCATACAAAAAAAAACATTTAAAATATAAAAAATAGAGGCCCAACGGTATCGGGAACAGGGACCAAGATACCGGCGGTCAGAGCTCCAGAGAGAGGAACCTCCTAACAATACGAGCCGTGTCCAGCAATACTGCTTTCTGGATCAGGCCCTTGACCCAGCTGCCTAACGAGAGCCTCCTAAGATGTCGGTTGAGGCTCGTGGCTATTAAGCCATTGGCTGACACGACTATCGGTACAATGATCGCTGAGTCCACATCCCGCATATCGACAACCTCGCGAGCCAAGTCAAGATACTTGATTTGCTTATATTTCTCGGCTTTCACAAGGTTCCCGTCATGCGGGACGGCAATGTCAAAAACCATTGCACGCCTCTCGATTCGGTCCACCACCACTATATCAGGCTTATTAGCGATAATAGTCCTGTCAGTGATGATGGACCGATCCCAGTACAATGTGATATTGCCATTCTTTCGAGAACTGGGTCGGGCACATACCTGTTGCTGATGGATAATCCTGGCTACAAGTTTGTGCCTATGCAAGTACGTTATACAGTACTATCCTTATTATTATTATGGTTTTTAAACTTCAGTTTCTCAGGTAAGAACCTGGTGTTTTTATAGAATCTCACGGGTGTGAACCAAGGTGAAATCCTAATTTTCTATTTGACCTGGTAAATTATTTTGTACTGCACTCAAATTGTAATCTAAATCTAACTGTAAAAATTTTCTTACTATTCGGCAAGTGTTTTATTATTATTATAAAAAAAAATACATACAGAACAAATATTTTCAAACAAAGTGTACAATGGGCGGTCCTATCGCACAGGGCAATTTCAAATTAACCCAAGAAATAAGATATTTCAAAAAAAATAATCATCCCCTTATTCATCTTTCGGAGGTGTTTACGAAAAACTAATAATGAAAACCTTTATTGTTTATTTAGGTTGATATTAATGTTAAGTTTCATGTTTATTGACACAAGAAATCAGATTCATCCATACTAACTTCCACACCCTCTAAATCATAATTTGGGGTAGTTTTGAAAAACTAATAATGTCAATTTTTATTGGTTACTTAGGATGGTATTCATGTCAACTTCCAAATTTATTAACCCTTAAAATTAGATTCTTCAAAAACACTTTAATACCCCCTAAATCGTCTTTTGGGGGTTGTTTCAAAAGACTAAATAATGATAACCTTTATTAATTATTTAGATTGGTATTTCTATTTATGTCAAGTTTCATGTTTATTAAACCAAAATATGAGATTCTTAAAAAAAAATAACATCCCCTAAATCATCTTTTGGGGATAGTTTCAAATAATTATAATAGCAACCCTTATTATTAATTTAGGTTAGTATTCGTGGCAAGTTTCAAGTTTATTGACCCAAGAAATCAGTTTTTTTTATACAACATCACATACAACAACTTTAACAGTCCCTAAATCATCATTTGGTGGTAATTTCCATAAACTAATAATGTCAATCTTTATCATTTACTTAGAATACTATTTGTGCTAAGTTTCAACAATTTTTGGCCGAGGGAATCAGATTTTTCATACAAACTTTCAACCCCCTTTTTACTCCCTTAGGGTGGAATTTCTAAAAATCCTTTCTTAGTGCACACTTACGTCACTTGACGAACATTTCTGCCAAATTTCATGTTTCATGCTCAGCAGTTTTGGCTGTGCGTTGATTGATCAGTCAGTCAGTCAGTCATCTTTCGCTTTCATAGATATAGATAGATGAATAGATTTATTGTAAAAAAGCGTGCAGTGATGTTTAAGACACTTACAAAATGACTAATTTTTCGAATACCTGCAAATAAAATGTTATAAACTTTGACATCAAGCACACTACGCTTTGTTACAAAAAAACATTTTTTTTGTCAGTTACACTATATTTTCTACTTTTTAGTTTGGTTTTCTATTAGAGCCGGTTTTAAAACCAAGTAATATCAATTTGAAAATATTTTTCTGAATCCTGTACCGAAAACACGCCAACATTTCCCGAACAATGAACGTCGTGACGTCACACACGGGCTCGGGCCGTGTTTGACGTCACGACGTTCATTTCTACTCATTGTAACACATAGCTGATACGGTGGTTTAACTTTTAACCGATTCAATCTTGTTATTATTGTCAAAATATTGATGAATATCAAATATATTGATCAAAAATATCGAACTTTAAAAGTTATCGTGCTTGCTTAGTACCATTTTGTTCGAATACTACAATAAACTCCCCATTATAAGTGATTCGCGCAATAGCCAAGTGCCTAACCATCTGTACTAAAATTATGAGAAATGTTCTGTCTACCTAGATACCAACTAGAATGTGTTAAATATGTTATTATCTTGTTCTAATTTAGTATGAGATTCGTATTAATTTCTTAATTTGATCATAAAAGACTAAGAAAAGTAAATTATTAAGGGAACTTTCGAGCAAACTTACTGTTCTATAATTACGTAACTAACTTGAAAACATGATTTTTTGTTAATGGAGATATATTCATTATTTTAATCTTAAATGAGAGATATAGGCGTAAAACTAATATTTCTGTCTGAATTGTGAAAATCGGTCGACGCATAGAGATATTTACTGAAGAGTTAGTGTAAAGTAAATTAACCGAGTTAATATTTTCACGTTTTTGTTCTACAAAGTTTTAAATATATAATATACTTAGATATTAGTGTTTTAAAATTATTAAGGGATATGTCATCATCATCATCATCAGCCTTTTAATGTTCCCACTGCTGTGACACAGGCCTCCTCTCTGTGAGAAGGAATGGGCCGTAATCCACCACGCGGGCAGTGTGCGGGTTGGTGGATGTCACATATTTTCGAATATTTCGTTCTAGGACATGCCGGTTTCCTCACGATGTTTTCCTTCATCGTTTTGAGAGCAGTGGTGATGAAATAATAAGACGCAGTAAAGCGCCTGGCAGGGTTCGAACTCACTACCTACAACTTGTAAGTTGCGGCCGCTACCACTGGGCCACTACTGCTGCAAGGGATATGTAAATAATGAAAAATACCGAAAAGTTTTATGAAATAAAATAGATAAATATAAAGGCTCCACTAATTTCTGGATGTATTATATTTAGTGGTATCTAATGAAGTTTTTTGATATCCAAAGTCGAAGTTTCGCGCCAATTGTGTTTGTTTCCTTTTTATTTTACACTAATATTACCTACCTACGTGGGACACTCAGAAAGTTTTGCGAAACTAAAAAAAATTGTTCTATACGTACATATATTTTTATTAAATCTTTTCAAAGTACTTTCCACCAGCCTCTATACAAAGATTCATGCGCCTAAACCAGTTTTCAAAACACTTTTTCCAGTCCGCCGCAGACACCTCGTTTACAGCCTGCTCGAACGCAGCCAGCGCATCTTCCGGCGACGAAAATTGTATCCCTTTGAGCTGATTTTTTATTTTTGGGAATAAAAAGAAGTCACACGGTGCTAGATCAGGGCTGTAAGGAGGGTGACCCAGGAGTTTGACTGGCGTGCTGTCCAGGAAGTCCCTCGTTTTGAGTGCGGTGTGCGCAGGTGCATTGTCGTGGTGGAGCAGTAGCCCGCGGAGCCCTGTGTTTGGTCGCTTGTTGCTTATAACAGAGAAAACTTCTGGCAAACATTTGGTAGTATACCATTCGGCATTAATGCTTCTTTGATCCCGTAAGGGAATTGATACCAAGTGGCCAGTCAAATTAAAAAAGCTAGCGATCAAAATCTTACCCCCGCTTCTAGATCGCTTCACTTTGGTAGGCGTTGGCTCATTTTGAAACACCCAAACAGTCGACTGGCGCTTGGTTTCTGGGTCGTATTGATAAATCCAGGACTCATCACCTGTAACGATGTCGTAAACACGCCGAGACGAGCCTGCTTCAAATTTGTTAAGCATATCACGGCACCATTCCACCCGGGCCTGCTTCTGAGCATCGGTGAGGTTGTGCGGCACCCAGCGTGATACTATCCTCCTCACGCGAAGATGGCTGTGTAGAATCTCGTGAACGCTTCCCGATCCAATCTTCAATATGTGTTGAATCTCCTGATATGTAATTCGCCTATTGTCTTGGATTAAATTTTTCACTGCTAGCACGTTTTCTTCGGTAACAGCCGTCAAAGGGCGACCGCTTCTTTCGTCATCCCCCAAAGTTGGTCGACCGCGCTTGAATTCGTTATACCAACGATACACGGTTGCCTTGGAAGGGCCTTCATCCATGAATGCCATTTGAAGTCTATCGTACGATTCATCCGGTTTCAGGCGACACTTGAAATCGTATAAAATCATAGCTCTAAAATGTTCCCGGCGCAGATCCATATTTCAGTGAGACACAATACTTTGAATTAACTCGCAAAAAATGTGGAGGGAAATTTTGAAATTGGAACTTACTTATTTTTACTTATAAATAATCATATTTTCGAAAAACATTATAACTGGCCAGTCTCCCATATATAAAAACTTTTTTTCGCAATACTTTCTGAGGGGCCTGGTATATGTTAAAACGATTACATTATGCCAATTATGTTTCTAAATGTACCTGGTAAACAACAATAACAAACACCGGTCCACTAATACGTAATAATTTTTATTAAAAAGTAGTCAATTCAATTCAATTCTTTATTGCATATCACATGTGTATAACAAAGATCTTATAACAGTAGTATAGTTCACATGGACCCTGTCGGGCACAGCAATTTATTATAAGAATAGTGGAAAATCTTCGTAATGAAGTTATTAAATAAGTTCATTACGACTATTTTATTTATGCTCAAAACTTCCAAATCTTCTATCAGGTGGGTATATTATCGAAATTAGCCTTTTTTTGCACTAATTTTCGGATATTTTTAGTCAATTCACGTGTAGTTGACATTGTATTATCTGAAATTCCTTGAACGTTATGACGTCACCAACATGGCGACCAATCGTGGCCCGTTCGTAGATAGGGGGTTCTTTTTAAAATTTTATCCATTATAAATTGCTTATAATAAATTGAAAAAAATGTTTAAGAGATTTTTGCAATGGCTCGGTCTTGTGCCCGCCCCTGTGGAACATCGGGTACGACTGGGTGCTGAGGGGCGAACTCCAACCGGGCGTAGACTTGACGTGATACGCGGACGATACGCTGGTCACCGCCCGGTGGAATTCGTATAGGGAGGCAGCGTTGCTGGCGGCGGCTGCGGTCTCACAGGTGGTGAGCCGCATACGGCGTCTTGGCCTGGAGGTGGCCCTCAACAAATCGGAGACCATGGTCTTTCATGGCCCCCGGCTGGCTTCACCACCCGATGCCCACATCGACCCCGGGGGGGCTCGAATCGCTGTCGAGTCAACCATGAAGTACCTGGGATTGGTGCTCGACAGCCGGTGGGATTGCCACTGCTGGCGGTTGGCGCCCAAGTTGTTGAGCGCGGCTGGGGCGCTGTCAACGCTGCTTTCCAATCTGGGGGGCCCCTGCGCTGCCTGTAGGCGGCTCTACGTGGGGATCGTGCGATCGATGGCCCTATACGGGGCCCCGATCTGGGCGGCTGACCTAACGGCCGGCAGTATCGCTGTTCTGCGAAAGCCGCAGAGAGCGATGGCCGTCAGAGTCATCAGGGGGTATCGCACGATCTCCTACGAGGCGGCTTGTGCATTGGCCGGATCCCCGCCCTGGGACCTGGAGGCGAAGGCACTCGCATCACTGTATCGGTGGCGCGAGGAAGCGCGGGCGCGGGACGAAAGGCTGATGCAGAGACACGTAGAGTTGCGTCAGTCTCAGCTTCGTGAGGTCCTGGTGGCGGAATGGCGCGACAGGCTTTCACGCCCTACCGCCGGCCTCATTACCATCGAGGCGGTCCGGCCAGTGCTCGAGCGCTGGCTCGGGAGGAGGCACGGCTCCCTGTCGTTTCGGGTAACGCAGGTGCTCTCGGGGCATGGTTGCGCATAAACAGGGAGCCGGACGCCCGGTGTCACCACTGCGTCGACTGCCAGGAGGACACGGCGCGGCATACGCTGGCAGAGTGTGCCGCTTGGGAGGAGCCACGCCGTGCCCTCATCTCTGAAGTAGGCAGTGAATTGTCGCTGCCGGCTGTAGTCGAGCCTATGGTCGGCAGCGAGCAGAAGCAGCGAAACAGTAGTCTCGCAAAAGGAGGCTGCGGAGAGGGAGAGGGAGATTTCATCCGCAAACCCGATCCGCAGCAGACGCGCCGGGCGTCGGCGGAGGGCGGACAACGCCCTCTTCTAGCCCCCCTAAATGGGTCCAGGGGCGACGGACTCGGGAACGTCCGTCGCCCTCCACATATCAGGACCCGAGGTGGTGGCGCGTAGTGTTCCACGCGCGCCCCTCTAGGACGTCGAGGGGGGCGTCCACACCTCACTCCCCCTCCAACCCAAGGTCGTGGCCTGCAGAGGCGGGCCGGCACTAGCCGGGGGTTGCGGAAGTATCATTGTTCCCGCGATCCCCGGTTTAGGTGTGAGACGGAACACCGGGGTGGTTTTTAGTCAGTAAGAGTCTGACAGACCCCCCAGGGCGGAGGACATCCAATGAGGATTTTCCAACACGGAAAAAAAAAAAAAAGTTTGAATGGTCGTAATAAAGCCACCGATAATCCTCATGCAAACATTTTGAACGCTGTCTAGTTTACTAAGGTGAGTTTCACAGCCACTGTCGTATAGGAAACAAGCGTAGTCGATTCTACTTCGAATTGTTAAAATGTATAACCGCCTCAGATGTTTAGGATGTATACCCCATCCAGCACCAGAAATAATTTTGAAAACATTTATCAACTTTAACACCTTTTCTCGGGTCTCATTAATATGTTTAGCCCATCTAAGTGATCGATCAAGCCAAACTCTCAAATATTTTACATTTTGTACCACCGGTAGCGATTCCTCATCAATTTTTAAAGTTAGAGTCTGTCTTGCTACACCATTTTAAAAACACAGACGTTACTTTTCGGTGATATTTCTAGACCCAAATTCAAAAAGAGTTTAGATATTTTATTTAAAGCGGGTTTTAATCGTTGTTGGGCCAATGACACATCACTGCAAGTGGTGTACAACACAAAATCGTCCGCATACTGCGACAAAAATACGTCGCCGCTACTATGACAAACGTCCATGTCATATTCAAAAGTAACGGTGACAATGGATCGCCTTGTGCCAATCCCCTACCAGACTGCCGACAAATGTCGACGTTACCTATTGTAATTTAAAGGTTTCTCAGCTTCAGAAAGTTCCGGATGTAGTTACAAATCCTGGCTCCGACACCAATTTCCATCAAACTTTTCACGACCACGTAGTTGTATGCATTGCTTATGTCTATGAAAATCGCAACCGTAATAAGCTTTTTGGCGAAGCCAATTTGAAAGCGCGAGACTTAAACGGAGAGGTTATCTATAGTTGAGCGACATTTTCTAAAACTTGTCGTGGTGCTTGACAAAAGCATATGTTTTTCGATAAACCACTCTAATCTATTCATTCACCGAATTGATCACAGAGACATTTAGAAAGAAAGAAAAAGTGTTTATTTGTCACAAAACGACATAAGTACATACTATATAAGAACATACTTATGCTAAACCCTTAAAAATAGTATTAGTAGTACTTAAATTATGTTAGTAAAGACGAGAAATAAATCAAACAATAATTACATATACTACCTACATTTTGTTATAATATAAAAGAAATAGTGTGAGGAATATGTCAGGCAGATGACATGCATGTCATGACTGTGGCAAGAAGGCTTCCACTCAGCATAATGCTGTGCCGTGGGGACCCACAGCACGGCGCTGATTTTCAGTGGTCGCCTTGGACGTGACGTATGGAGACTAAATCGTTTGTGTATGTTAAAATAGATACAAAGAACATAAAATAAATACAGTAAGATAAATAAATAAAAAATGGATGTGACTAAAACCACGGAACAGAAAAAACTGTGGAAATGCAATGCAGCAAAATTACTACGGGAACCGTTGTCGCCAAACTCACACATATAAACTGATAATTATATAATGCACTACAAATAAGCCGATCGTTTGATTTGTCGTTATAATTTTAGTTAAAACTAGCATAAGTCAGAGATCCTACATCTGGAAAACAATGTTCATACTCTTTAAATAGGATTTATTTTGCGTGAGTTTAGAAAGTATTTACGACGTTTTGTAATCTAAAGTCAAACTAGATTCGATTGCCAAGTAAATTCCGCTACCCACCCATAGATGGCGGTATTCTCAGTGGTTGCAATTATAAACTTTATTTCGTTAGGCGTAAGGTTGACATTCGTGTGATAGATCGATATCAACTGCTACTCAATCAAGGAAGAAACATTGCATTTTTAATTACATTCTCGATATCGATAGATACCCGATATCTTAATTCGAAAAAAAATAACTATTTTGTAGATCAGTAAAACTGTAGGATGAATGACGTTATATTAACTTTAAAACTTTCGCGTTTCATAATTGAAAACAATATAATTATAACGAATAACAACAGACAACAACAATAAAAACAACAACAATAGATTATTTTATGACGTTATTTAAAAATAAAATAATATATGTTTAAAAATGAATTACTGTTCGCCTACCCTAGTGGGTAGGTAGGTAGTAGAGTAGATATGGTAGGTAAGCAGCAATAAATACAACCTACTGCCAATTATTTTGGAAATATTTAATCCACCTAATAGAAAAGAAAATAAGGGTTCCTATTTTCTTTTATCGATATCTATCTATAAAATCAATACCCGACACGACTACATCCCTAATTGAGTAGCGAAGAACTTTCGAGAACGAAATAGTGAATACGTTCAATCCAAAATAAACTATATGTTGATCGTGTAAGGTTGATTTTAACTAACATTCTATTAAATTATTAGTAAATTGAAATTTACTAATTTTTTATCAGAAAACAAATAAAATCGTTCTAACCGATGATACGAAACACCTCCATTCTTAAGTTTCTTTCTCCTACTATCATTTTTGCACTCCAAAATGGAAAGAAACGGCATAGTTACGAAAATATAAATTTGTCGCGAGACTAGCAACTCGACGCGATGTTCGAACACGACTGGAATCAAGTTTGCGTGGAAGCGCCTATTAGTGACACGCGTGCCACGCCTACTTTGCATTTCCACTGTTTTTTCTGTTCCGTGACTAAAACCAAAACGAGTATCTAGAATTCTTGACGTAACGTAACGTATAAAAGTAATACCCGCAAAACACGGCACACCATGTTTTATCTCGCTCCCACAATGCACTCGCGTGGCGCTCTTTTTTGTATAGCCTTATTTTGACAGCCTACGTCACGTCGTCGTGCACTAGCGTGCGGCCGGAGCATTATGACGTCAGGCGGCGCACGAGTCCTGTGCTGTATGCGGTCATGTGTGTGTGTAGTCTGAGTGGTCCGACCCTCGATCTTGATAACAACAACAAAGGAAGAAGAGAAACTATGATGCCTCATGAAAGAATGCCCCCACATCGCTGCCTGTGAAGGTCCTCATTTCGCCGCCTCGAACCGCCTGGATACGATGCCAATGGATTATGAACCCAAAGTAAGTAATTTGAAAGCCTAAGGGGCTGTCTCCACGAGCGAGAGAATCGTGGCAATAGTATCGTCCGTGCCACGTATTTCTATACACTCTCTTAGGGGCCGTCTACACGAGCGAGAGAATCGCGACAATATTATACGTGGCAATTGATAATATCGCCGCGATATTCTCGCTCGTGGAGACAGACCCTAAAAGATTCTATTTATAAAATATAAGTTGTTCAACCTTCTGTTCTTCTAATCGTTTTTTTTTTCAATGAAATTTAAAACTTTGTTTTGTTGTCAGCGATCTTATGGGAGGTGGCAAATCATTCCAGCAGCGACTGGCGGCATACTTAAAGCATCCCTTGAAGGCGGTAGTCCCACGACGAGGTAACGAGAGTGGTTTGGACGTGCAACGGGCGGAGTAACTGTAGTGCTCGTGTCTCCAGCTAAGCTTTTTAAACAGGTATGCCGTTTTGTGTGTTTGAATAACGCCGAACATTAAGACGGCTAAATGCAATTGCCGTCGTGCAGCCATTTTTTACATGTTATGTTTATTTAAATGTGGTTTTATATGATGCTTCCGGGGTATACCGAAGCAACAACGCGCACACGCATTTTGTACCCGCTGTATTAGACGCTCTGTGCGGGCAAGGAGACACAGCCCGTTTACAGTGTCACAATAATTCAGTTTAGACAATACCAGGCTGTCCACCAATCTCTTTCTCATTGCAACACTAAGGAAGTCCTCCACCCGGTACAGAACCTTTAGCCTATAAAAACAGTTTTTACAACAGCATTGATATGCGCCTCAAAACGAAGTTCTGGATCAGTGACTAAACCTAGATTGCAAGTGGTTTCCACCCTTTCAATGTTTTCTCCCATGATTTTAACTTCGGGCTTCGCAAAAAGAATTGACTTTATTTGATTTCTTTATTTGGGTTCAGTACAAGTGAGTTGCCCATAGACCACGACGCAATTCTGTCTAACTCCTCATTTAGGGTATGTACACCGGCTGTTGTGTTACTAGTGTTGAACGTAACGTACAACTGAGTATCATCCGCGTATACGTGGTACTTGCAGTTTTTAATACACGCAGTTAGGTCGGCAATACAAAGTATATAGAGTAACGGCCCGAGCAGCGATCCCTGGGGAACGCCTCTTGTGATTATTTTCGGGGAGGAAGATACCGTGGAACCGTCTTTCTTACGCAACTCGACCCGCTGCGACCTACCCGTTAAATAACTCTCAAACCAATCCGTTGTCTGGCTGTCAACACCGTAATATCTTAATTTGGATAATAATAGACGAATATTAATTGAGTCAAGCCCGCGAGTAGTCTAGCAGTACCATTATAGAACCCTCACCACGGACCCGTGCCTCAAGGCGATTACCCACAACGTCAGCTTAAGCAGTCGCGGTTCCGCGTCCCTTTCCGAAACCTGACTGCAGTTCAGGCAGCATACCATGATCTTCGAGAAACTCGGTAATCTGCAGATACACCACTCGCACTCGGTCTTCAGATAACCCTATAATACTTATAACAACTCCATCGTAACCTGCTCAATTCTGCCTCGAGTTCGGCTATCTTCTCGTCGGTCCGGAGTGTTCACGTGTTATATGTTGCCAGGTCCAGTGGTCGGTGTTTATTGGATCCACTCCAGGGATTCTTCGCACCCCTTGCCACGCCATAGCCTCGACCGATACCGTAATCGAGGGTAGGCGGACTACCGGGCGTTAGGGTCGTTTCTTCATTGTGCATTTCGGTAAACCCCCCCAGGGTTTGCCGTAATCGCCACGTTTGTTGTTACATTGCACAGAGAACGCTCATGTGTGTCACGTGCCCATTCCCTGGTGTGTCAATTAGTCGCCTCTTACGACACCCACGGGAAGATATTGGGATGGCGAAATTATTTACGTGCGACACCATACGGAAGTATTTTGTAGTATTCTCCCTTAAAGAAAACTATTGATTCGGGATGGAATCGAATGTTTGTCAATAGGCATCGCTGGTATGAGGTTCATACCTGGAACAGCTCCCCGTTGGAGATGAAGCCGTCGTTGTCCATGTCGTAGATGCGGAAGGCGAACCTCAGCTTGGACAGCTTGTCGCCCTTCACGCTGAACTGCGACACGCCCTGGATGAACTCCTTGAAGTCCACCTGTAACACCACGCCACACCAGTTACACAAGCAACAGCACTCGATACAATGTCACATTTTTATTAACTTGCAATGTATGTGTGTATGTATGTACGTTCTGGTCAAATCCAGCAACTTAATTTTAAAGCAGTTATCACAGACATAGATAGACCTAGATAATTCAAGAGCATCTACTTCGCGAGCCCAGCTTAGGACAAAAAATCGTAAGCTTCGGTGTGCCAAGCTAGACGGATGTCAGTAAAAAAAAAAAAAAAACAAGAAACAAACTATAAACAATATTTATTTGTCAAGACTCAAACCTAATTACAATGATTGTACCTTAAATGAGAATCATTAAGTTAGTGGCAAGATACAAAATATGTGCAACTGGGCTTAAACTAGGAGGATTCCTGTGCTATAAGCACCAGTTACATCCGTCACCACCGTGTGCGAGCTGCCATTACAAGTGTGATGCGGTGCTAAAGTAAGTACCAAAATTACACATATTTCTTTTTTTTTTTTTTTTATCGGTATGTTACGTAACTGTGTAATTTTACTTATTTTATTATATAGGTATGGACCCATGTCATATGAGTAGATAAACGGAACAGAGACAAAGCTTCCTAAGACCGTGCAAAATTGTTACCTATTTTGGTAGGGTTGTCACAATAGGTGAAAACAAAAACAAAACATTTGTTAAATAGTTGTATTATTTATTTTGTATTCTAGAATACTTTACAAATTACTAACTCTAATAATTTTCTTTTTATAATTTTTGTTTTTTAATAATTTATTGTTTCTTTTAATGGTGTGATAAATTCTGAATCTAACATAAAGTTTCCCTCGTGAGGAGAATGTCCTGTCTTCTATAACAGTTTATGGTGGCGATCATGTTTAGCAAACAAAATTAAATTTAAATGCCTACAACGTTTCGAGTCCATGCTTCTATCCATTAAATAGTGAAAATAAAAAAATAAATCGTGACCGTGCTACTACCCTTTGAAGAGTTCCCTAGTGAGGAGACAGCATCAGCTCCTGGCTGCAGCATCAGGTTATATCTGTCATATTATTGCATTGTCACTGAAGTTACGGTATACAACATTTCAGCTGAATCAGACATCGGGAAGTGGTTCAAATCTTACTTGCAATATTTGAACTTAACACAAATACCTACTACATACCAACCCACCCACATACCTACAGATGTTTAGTAAAAGCTTGTAATAAAAACTTTTTAACAAAAAATCAAACCTACTTCCAAACCAAAACACTACAAAACGAAAAATAACTTTCTTTTCCGAAGTCGGTGTCTTTGTTACCTAGGTATTTTTTTCGTTTTGACACCGACTTCGAAAAATAAAGTTATTTTTCGTTTTGTTGTGTTTTGGTTTGGAAGTCGGTTTGATTTTTTGTTAAAAAGTTTTTTATTTTCCTCTTTTTCTCTTTTTTCATGAAAATGATTTTCATGAACGTGCCCATGTACAGGTCTAGCGCCTAACTGTGTCAGTTCCTGAGGTATGGGAGCGGTACGGGAGGGGTGTGTTTACGAAACGTCAAACGACGCGTAACTTCAGTTGGGCATCAGGCTTGCTGTCGTCAACACGTGTTAAATGGACAGGTCGCTTCAAGTAAAACGCACACGGTATTCGCAACCAAAGATATAGTCCTCCAATAAGGTCTCAAACTAAACAAGTTGTTTATAAACTGTACGTGAATATTAAAACAAAAAATATGTATCCCAATTCTGCTGTTTAAATATGACATTTACATACATAAATAATAATATTAAAAAAATATTATTATATAGCCACACGTTATTTATTTATTTACAAATTTTTTTTTAGTACTTATCAATAAGCTTGGAGAAAACTGCGAGACTCGATTCCCGATACCTATTTATAATATTTACCTACAAATTTGTACCCTATGTAGGCGAGTCCAACTCGCACTTGTCCGGTTTTTTTTTGTTTTTATTGTCACACGACGAAATATTAAAGAAAAAATAAATAAATAAAAATAAAAGCATAAAAAAAATATCATAAGGATATCGTAAGAGATATCTGCATTAAAATATATCACGTGTATAGCGAGACAGTTAGGACACGTCATGTCACGTCACTTGTCACCCCTCCCGTACCGCTCCCATACCTCAGGAACTGACACAGTTAGGCGCTAGACCTGTAGCACGGATGTCTCCTGAAAAAGTCTGTTTTATACGGTTTCAGGACTTTCAGGTCAAAGACTACGTCCTTCCTACGTTTGTTTTTCAGTCTTTCTGGATCGTACGTTGAGCCTTTATGGCTTATAAGCAGAACCCTCCTGATACAAAGATGTCGAACCGTTAAGAGGGGACTCTAGTGAGACTTTCTCCATACAAACACATTCTGCTGTTTTCTTCGTGGATAATGCCTCTAGGGCAATGATTTTTTCCATAAAATCTAGGTCTAATTAATACGTGCCTGTATCATTTTTTACCCGACTGCCGAAGGAGGGTAATGTGTTTATCAGTCTATGTATGTATGTATGTAAGTTTGTTCCTATGTGGCGTTCCAGAGACCAAACGCGTTGGCCGATTTTGATGATTCATACGTCAATCGATTCCTCTTAACCCTGCGAGTGTCATAGGCTACGTTAAAATTGGACAATAGAAAAATGGCGGATTTTGGGCGCCATATTGTGGGGTCCCAAATTTTTTTTTCTTCCAAACCCAGTGTGTGGCGTATCAAAATAAAGGGTTTTAAGAGGTGATTTCAAAAATATATAACACTTATATGTTTAAATGTATCTAATTCGAAAAAAACTTAACTTAAAACTTATAAATAAAAAAAGTTAAATCAAAAAATCAAAAAACCCGACTGCTTCAAAAGCGAACTAAAAAGACGTAAACAAGGAAAAAATCATGCTGTGCAGGCGGAAGATACACCAGATTTTGGTCAGCCAGCCCGCGAAAATGTATCCTCCGACTGCACAGCATGATTTTTTCCTTGTTTACGTCTTTTTAGTTCGCTTTTGAAGCAGTCGGGTTTTTTGATTTTTTGATTTTTCCAAAACATAATCACAAAAAGAAATATGACAATCCAAAAATCCGAAAAAAAATGCCCGTTTTTACCGCCATGTTCAGAAGACTTTCAGACAAAATTTATAAGTTTTAACAAAAAAGGAAATGATAGGAGCATAGATATACTTTTCCTCTAAATTTTGATATAAGAATTTTTTAGATCAGACCAGTTTTCATGAAGAAAACAGCAGAATACGAAACGTCTTTTAGTCAAAGTTTTTGTAGGTAAAATCAGCCTGAGCTGCAGTTGTCCCTTTCGCACTTTACGGGGTGGGGTTGTGACGAGACGGCAATAGTTTTTTCAAATACCTATTTTTCAAATTCCTGTTGACTAGAGTCCGCTCTTAAAACCATACAATCCTTGTATAGCTGCTCCGTTGGATACTGAAAGTATTTTTTGTGTATTACTTTGAGAACTGCCACATGAGTAGATAAACGGCACTGAGATAAAGCTTCATACAACCGCGCGAATCGGTTGCACTACTACAAGCACGCGGACGCATAAGTGCGTAACCACTGGCCGCTTGTCGCGTACGCGGCGAGACTGGAAATAACCGGTTTACGTTGGCACAGCCAGTGGACAATCTCAGAGTCTGTGCAACGCACGTTGTTTGTTTTGTTAGTTGCAAGTTTGAATATTTTAATGTAAAAACGTTGTATTTTATTATTACTTATGGTTGTTTATTGTACTGTGTGTATGAATACTATTAGAAAAATAAAAATATATAATACTTTTAACTATCCCAAGGAGTAGAACTATACAATGGGTAAGTACATATTGAATTATTACTTTTTCAATTAAGTACCTTTATTTTATTGTATGATCCTTTTCTATACCAAACCAATATTATAAAGAGGTAAGATTTTTTTGTTTGTTTGTTTGTACCGAATAGGCTCCGAGAATACTGGACCGATTTGAAAAATTCTTTCACCATTACATAGCTACATTATTCCTGAGTGACATAGCCTACTTTTTTTATCCCGAAAACGGGTCCTGTGGGGTGGTCCACGGGAGCGAAGCCGCGGGCAACAGCTAGTTATATATAAAAAGGCCTAGTGCTATCTTTTCTTGGTCAATATTTGTTTGTGTGTTGCTGTTATTAGGTCTGCTGTGGCTGGTAAAGTGTTGGACAGAGAACGAAACCCATACTGTCCTTTGTAAAGGAAGTTAATAGAGGTGAGGTATTTGACTAATCGAGAATAAAGAACTTAATTTCAGAGGATTTTCGAGACGACAGGAAGGACGGAGATAGGTCGGTAATTGTTTGGGTCACTTTTTGTGCCAGATTTATGGATAGGGGTCACTTTAGCGATTTTTAGGGCATCTGGAAACGTTCCCTCAGCAAGGTGTTCATTAATACAAGTGGTCAGTTTGTCTGATATTACATATTACATTTAATTATTTTTGTGGTTATCCCGTCAATCCCTACACTACAGTTTGGATCAAGACTAGCGATTATTTTTGAGATTTCGACCGTTTGGCACGGTGTAATAGTAGTTAGTTGATGAGTATAATCAGTTGTCAGTGCTGTATCTACGTTGGGTTTTGGTTGTGTCATTAGGATGCGTTAGCGAGTGTTTAACCGATCGTAGAGAAGACGTTAAAAGTCTCACAGATTTCACTACCATCGGTTACATGCCCGTCTTTGGTTAGGAGATTTGGAGGAGTACAATGTGTTTTGACCTTGTTGTTGCACAGTGTGTTAATTAGTTTCCACATATTTTTTGGATTTCTTGATTATTTTTGTTCCTTTCTCTTATAAATTGTTTATTTAATTCTTCGTCTTCTGGATGTTGCTTTAATTTGTGCCAAGCTACATTTCTTTCATGAATCTTTGTTATTATATCTCTGCATATGAAGTCTTGTGGATAATGATTTAGGACTTTAGTTTTAGTAACTTTGCTTTCAAGTATTGCACACTGTATATACTGGTCAAGGTTGTCGTAGTAGTTGTCATTTGACGGATAGTTCGTACTCTAGATATAAAATCGGAAAGTTTTCCGTAGTTCACTGCATCATAATTGGCATGTTTTCTAGGTGGTGATTTGCTTTTTTTCATTGATAGGTAAATCTGCTTATGATTGGACATGGGTGAGTCCACAATTGCCATGTGGAAGCCCTTATGTTTCAAGTTTATGCATACGTGATCGAGAATAGTCCTTGTGGAAGTGGTTTCACGTGTGCAGTGGTCTTCGCTGATATGGTTAATAATTTCGTAGCCAGATTCTTGTACAGCAGTTCTATAGCGTTTGCTGCTCTGCTATTTTTTGTTAATAGATCAATGTTAAAATCACCAAAGACAAGAGCTCGCTTTTTGTTAATCAACCGTGACGAGTACACTTCAAGAAACTCCTTTATGTGGGTTGTTCCAGGGTTGTAGACTAAACCTATGCTCAGTGCATATTTTTCTAGACTTACCCATAGGTAGTTTATACCTCCAGTGTTGGTTTCTTCGTTCACACTATGATTTATATTATTATGCACATATATGGAAACCCCACCGCCTCTTGAGTTCTGAGATTATAATAATGTGTGTAGTTAGCTAGTTGAAATGATTCTGCATCCTCTTTTGATCTTAACCATGTTTCCGTGAGTAGGATAACATGGGTTGTGTTATCGATCGATTGTAAGGCACATTTCAGTTCGTAAAATTTTCCTAGCCTGCGTATACTTCTCGCATTTGCGTAAAATAAATTTAAGGTAGATTTTGATGTCTATAGATCCTGGTAGGTGTGACATAGCTGATAGGTAATAGTTTCATTGGTTTGGTTTTGCAAGACAGGCGAGATTAGGGATTGCGATTTTTTGACGGCATTTATACGATCTTCGGAATGCCGCTAACAAACGTGATAATCAGATCCTTTTCCCCGTTTTCTTTGCGTCGAGCCAACTCTTGGCTCATTTCTTTCATTCGAGGAAGTGAAAGGCTATATTTTGTTTGAAGCGACATTTTGGACGATATTGAGTTATATACATAATCGGATTCAGCGAATTTTTCTGCGTCGGTTGAGCCGGGTTTCGTACAATTCTGAGCACTTTTATGGCGCTTAAAACAATGCAATTTTAGTGCATAATTTTCAAACACGATGTAGGTATGATCCGACATGAAATTTGCCATATTTATTTAGTATTTCATTTAAGCTGTACACAAAAACAGAGAATCGGAGTATAAGCCGTTATTCTCGTCCTAAAATTTCAGTTCGGTGGCAGATAAATCGTTTTCCGATATTGTTAACTTTAGATGAAAAGTCCCTTCATACATTTTGCTTACGACTACTTACACTAAGCAATGTCGCTTCAACCAATTTGCCGTCAGCCAAATTCATTAAGACATGTCGGTTCAACCCTTTTCGCTGAAACTGTTTTTCACTCTGTTTGGAGCTTCAAACAATATTTCTGTTCTCAAAACTGGGTTCTTTAGTCGCTTGAACAGTTTGTTAGTATCCACATTTTTTAAATACGTCACTTAAGATAAATCTTATACCAGGTGGTTAGATTAAAATCATTTTTTCCAGTATCATAATTTAAATAATTTGTCTTTTAAACCGTCCAATTTTTATACGACAATAACAAACTATGTAATTTAAAACAAATAAATGTTTTCGTAAACCGTGGCAGTATTATTACTGTCCCGCCCCGCGCAGGCGCATCAGTCAGTCGTGAGTTTGGGGGGAGACAGGACGCGCGCTATTTTAGTTTGGGATAAGACCGAAGAATAAGCTCGTAAGTATGATTACTTTAATATTGTGTCTATAAATGAATGAATTAATTATGTTTTAATGTAAATAGTAGATTGCGAATGTTTGTGTTTTGTTTATCGATGTATTGGTACATTATTACCTTAGTATGTACCTACCGAACTACCTGCTGTACTAACTACCTGCCTACTTAATAGGTGAATAACGGTTACTGTTTAAATACGCGGTTACTGAATTATTTGTAATGGTGTACCAATTCTTAAATTTAAACTATGCAATTTATTGGCTATAGAACAACAGGCCAGCTTATACTATTCCTGGGCCTGCAGTCTCGACATAGCTAACGATCGTTACGTTAAGTAACATTCGTTAACTCTTACCACAAAATAGTAAGTATACAGAAGGGCCACTGCCGCCGTTTGGAAAATTGACAGCTAAACTTGACAGATTCACTAAGGTTGTAGTGTTCGTGATATTAAATGGATATTTGATGCCCTGTCTACCCTCTAAGGCATGTAAGCATGATATGATGTATGTTTAGACGAATCTATGTATTTATGTTTGTAACTTGGGCAACCTAACCCCTTTTTTTTAAATTCGGAATCAATATAGTAGCAACCCTAGTGAATCTGTCAAGTTTAGCTGTCAATTTTCCAAACGGCGGGAGTGGCCCTTCTGTATACTTACTATTTTGTGGTAAGATTTAACGAATGTTACTTAACGTAACGATCGTTAGCTATGTCGAGACTGCAGGCCCTGGTCTTGTTATCAGTGACTTGCGGCCGATCGTAGGTTCCTATGTAGGTAGGTAGGTTCATAGGAACCTACGATGTTGCTTTATCCATTAACCTTATTAATCAGAATGACGGTGTGGTGATGTACATTAATGAAAAGCTGGATTTTAGCATCACTGAACCGAAATTTTCTGGAGCCAGCTGCCTGGTTTGTGCAATCGAAAATAATTTTACTATAATTGCACTATATAGACCGCCCTCACAAAAGAACATAGACAACTTTCTGGACAGCCTGGATAAACTGTTGACAGACTGTAGTCAATGTAAAAATGTCTCAATTATAGGAGACATTAATATAAACATTGCCCCTGGGAGTCACGACCCACACTTCTGTCAGTACCTAAATCTAGTGGCCTCGCATGGTCTTCTCCCCGCCCATGTGCTCCCAACTCGTCTTGAGAATTGTTTGGATCATGTGATGCTTAGGACAATTTGCGATGCAATCACGTTGGTAGTGGAAACGTCAATTACAGACCATTCCGCGGTTCTACTGAACATAGGAATTAAACCCCCAAACCGCTGCTCAGACAGATGCACTGCTCCCCGCCTAAACCTCCCTTGCGCTGTCACTGACATCGAGAGCTGTGATTTTTCAATTGTCTCAAAAATATTTGACCCGAATCTTGCTATGGATAAGCTGTACGAAATCCTGACACCTATAGTAATTAAGAACACTGTTTATAAAACTATCCCCAGTAAACATAAAATCATAAAACCTTGGATAACCGTCGGGTTGTTGAGATGCATACGTAACCGGGATAACATGCACAAGCGAACTAACAAGGAATCCCAAAACACAATTGTAAAACTAACGTACTTGCGCTACCGGAATTTTTGCAACAATTTACTAAAGAAACTCAAAGCCGCCTATGAGAGTCAGGCTTACTCCGATGCCAAAAATAACCCAAAAAAGATGTGGGCGGCCGTACGTAATGTCCTTGACACCAATAAAAACACCTTACCGCCGACCAACCTCCTAAAAATTACAGGTGACCCAGACGTATCGGTCAATACCGTAAATAGGTTCTTTGCTGATGTTGGCAGAAACCTGGCTAACAACATCCCAAAAAATCTTAGCGGCGCCCAATGCATTTCTCCGCAACCAGTCCCAATGGTTAACTCTATAGCCTTACTGGAGGCCGACGAGGAACAGGTCCACGCTATTATAAAAAATCTCCGCGCAGACAGTGCCTCTGGCTGGGATGGCATCTCTCCTAAATTGTTGAAACTCGCCAGTCACAAACTGGTACCGCCCTTGACACACATTTGTAATATCGCACTATCCACCGGCATATTTCCTAAGACCCTTAAAAAAGCCATCGTCCGACCGATCTATAAAACAGGTGATAGAGACAGTGTTAACAACTATCGCCCAATTTCTGTACTGCCAGCAATTTCCAAAATCCTGGAAAGAATTATCCACAAGAATCTACTCAATTTCCTAGAAAAATATAAAATCATTGCGGCAAACCAGTACGGCTTCAGAAAGGGTGTATCCACGGAGGATGCCATATCATCACTACTGGCCTCTGTTGTCAACAAAATCGATAACAAATACAAATGCATAGGCATCTTCTTGGACTTGTCCAAGGCCTTCGATACTGTCTCTGTCCCTATTTTACTCGGCAAGCTGGAACGGATTGGAATACGTGGCATAGCTTTCAAATTACTTCAGAACTTTCTTTCAGAGCGATCCCAGTGTGTTAAGATTGGCGATTACGTCAGTGGTGAACAATTACTTGATTTTGGCGTGCCCCAAGGAAGTCTACTCAGTCCCCTCCTCTTTCAAATCTATGTTAATGATCTCTGTCTACTCAACCTCCCCTCTACTCACATTATAGCTTACGCCGATGATACTATTTTACTGTCCAGTGGACCCGACTGGGAAACAGCTAGGGACGCCGCCGAAAAGTCCTTGAGACAGGTTATGCTCTGGCTGGGCGATAATAGCTTAACTCTGAATGTCAGTAAAACCAACTTTATCACCTTTGGTTCTAGGTTAACCACCCTTCCATCAACACTAGAAATTAAAGCCCATGTTTGTGACGACCGTGTCCGAAACAATCTCTGCCCATGTCAGACTGTGACAAGAGCTTCGTCCGTAAAGTATCTTGGCATTTACTTAGATTCCTGTCTCAGCTGGAAAACCCATATCGAATCCCTGTCTGCACGCACCAGAAAGCTCCTTTACCTTTTTAAAAAACTAAGAACTTCTGGCCACAAAGTTATCCTGAAAATGGTATACACCGCCCTGTGTGAATCAGTACTAAGTTACTGTATCGTTGCATGGGGTGGTGCAGCAAAAACACTTATCTTGAAAGCGGAAAGAGCCCAACGAGCGGTTATAAAGGTACTCCTAAGCAAACCGTTTAGATATCCCACTCAAAAAGTTTATGCCGAATTTAAGGTGCTAACGGTTCGACAAATGTATGTGTTTCGTGCAACAATACGAACTCATAAAATTACTGTCCCCAATGGAGAAAACAGCCCTACGATCAGAAGAAGACCCAGACCGGTTTGTCCAAGAGTCTGTACTAATACTACCTTCGCACGTCGTCATAACCGCTACTTAAGTGCATTGCTTTACAACAGACTTAACAATAAACTGAACATACATGCATTGAATAGGTTTAAATGTAAGTCCAAGTTAAAAGAGTATCTTCTCACCCTAAACTATGATGACACGGAAGAATTACTTACACCATAAGGCAAGCAGACACTCACATGCACTCACAACACATACATACACTACACTATACATACACACATAACAACAACATACAACTCACATACACAGCACACCCGGCACATATAAGACTTTCTCTTTCTCCTTCCCTTTCCCCCCTTTTCAAAGCCCCGAATTTTACTATGCTAATTTAATCGTTTTATTGGTTTTTATTGAGTTATTTTTATGTAATATACTCTGCATTGCATGTTTCTATTTTATCGCTAATTTAATGGACAGATAGATGACCCCTGTAACACAGGAATTTCCTAGCATGGGGGTCATTGATCATGTATTTTGTACCTCATCAAATGCATCCTAAGTGTCACCTGTAATTCTGTATTTTTTTTTTGTCGAATAAATAAATTATTAAATTATTATAATAAATTATTATTTATTTGTCAGTTCTCTCTTATTAACGCCTATAAGTATAAGTAGTTATGTTATTTATGTTTACTCAATTTTTTAGCCCACAATGGAGCCAAAAAGACTAAAATATTTTAGAAGCAAGATTGAACGCATAAGTGATGAAAATGAAAACAAAACACAACGGTTATAGCCCACTACGAAAAGAAGACCTTCAGTAACACTATTAGAGAGCTCGTCTTATCGTGATCAAAACAAATATTTACGTATTTTAAATACATTTGATGACAAATGTAAGTGATCCGGAAAGAATAACAAATTATGAACAGGTTTGTTCAGGTTTTTTATTTAAGTATTAATGTTACACAATTATATTGACATACTATAACCACATTGATTGTGTTTTTAGGAAAAGCAGAACAGCAAAAATAGTGATTCGGGTGATAACAGCATTAATGTCATGACAATCGAGTTTGAAAGGGTAATTAATTATTTATTACTTAGTAGTAACTTTTTTCAGCGTAGAATTTCGTAGATTTCTGTGAATATTTCGATAAATCCTTTTTAACCAGGCGCCTAAATTAACTAAGGAATGCCTCTGCTAAATTCAGTCGATAGTTCAACATTTTTTTATACAAGGTGTTGTTTTGCATCCTCGTCAAAATTCATGAGGTTGTTGATCAATTATTATTAAAATTACGGTAGGTACTTAGTTAATTATTAATAAATGCTTATTTTTTTGGTTGTTTATGTTTGTCAGTATTTCAAAATAACCCCCTTAACGTGGTTTAGGGAATAAAAAAGTATGGAATAAACGTTTTGTTATTGATTCGGGACGAAAATCATAAGCCTATTTACCTCCTTGAATTTGACGAGGATACAAAACAACACCTTGTATAGTAGGTACACACACAGATTATCTGTACACATGGTCGAATGGTGACTTCTAATAAAAAGGAACAACGTGGCACACACTTTTACCACAGATTCAGTACATGATACTAGACTTAAACCAATCAAAATGATTGGAATTTACTATAGTAAAATCAGCTGTTCCATACAAAAGTGCAACACTTACGCGGTCAAAATGTATGGAACAGCTGATTTCCTTTAACAAAAACAACAAAAAATGCTATCACTGCTGCACTGGCCCGTTTAGAATCATTAACTGAATCTATGGTAGAAGTTTGTGTCATGATGTTCCTTCTATTAGAAGTAATTTTATTTATTTTATCGCTGTCTGTATTTAATCCGTAAAAAAACAAAACACACTTACTCTTATTTACCGATGAAACTTTCGTTTTGATGCTATGAAACAATTTTTTTCAGTATGTTGTTTAATTGTGTAATTTGTTATGTTTGCATGCTACGCTGTGCTATAATTTTTTATATGTGGAAACTTACGATCTCATTGAGACTGAGTGTTAATTAAGTTAAAGATACGTAATAAAACAATTCTAATTAACAGAACTTTTTTTTTATTCTTGACATAGTATTTATTCACCCATTTCAATACTACAACCTCTTAACTCACTATAAATCTGTCATTGTTAACTTGTATCAACAACCAATTTATATTAACTCCTTTCGAAACCTGAGACATCAAACAACTCATTAAGAATGTTCATAGTTGTTCAAGCCAACTTGCCTGTATCGTTAACAAAACCCAATTGGTAGTTAAACAAAATAGCCTATTCCTATTATTATAGAGTAATGTCGATTCAATCATTTTGCTTTCTCCTGCATAAGTTCTGTAAAGTCACTTAAACCATTTTGCCTGCTGCTGATTAGTGACAATGTTGGAAGTTGAATCATTTTTCTTTACTCTAAAAATAAGGCGATACAGATCATTTTGTATTAAGCGACATTTATCTTGGAACTCATACATGTTTTTTTATTGAAAATTATACCAAAACATTAAGGGTTTTTTTTGCAATGAAGATTTGCGATACCCATTAAAGTAAGAGCAGTAGTTTTTTTATCACGATTTTTTTTCCAAATTTTGAATCTTTAAATGGCTCTCCTGTAAAGTTCGTAAAATGTCGCTTCAAACAAATAGCCTTTCACCCCTCGCATTATATTCTTCTGAGTAGGGGTCTGATCTGAGTATAATTTGATGCTGCTTGGTACTTCATTTTTATTCTGCAATATTTCCTTTGCTTCCTGAGAGATTTTAAAGCATATCTTCAGCGGACGGTTTTTCCCACGAGCGTATTTACCAAGTCGCATAGACTTGACAACCTTAGGAACTCAGCAGCGCTCACATCTGCAGTTTGACGTGCAGAGCTATCCGACAGCATCTGCTCTGTCAGGCCTACCATTATGACATTTTTACTTCTATTAGTCCTTTCCTGGAGATGAGAAATAATTTTTTCACCAGCAAAAATATCAGATGTGCTAGGTTTTGAAGTGGTAGATTTAACATTTTCGGTTTCAACTTCAAGCGTATATATTTTGGATTCCGTGTTGGCGCCGTTTTGTTGAAGTACTGAGATTTTTTCATTCATGTTTTTGTGCTCTGCCAACAATTTGTTGATTGAGTTTTTAATATCATTTATCTGATCTTTCATTTTAGATATGTCATCACGCATCGGTTTCAAGTTTGTTTGAAGTATTAAGAGGGGACTCTAGTGAGACTTTCTCCATACAAACACATTCTGCTGTTTTCTTCGTGGATAATGCCTCTAGAGCAATGATTTTTTTCCATAAAATCTAGGTCTAATTAATACCACCAAAACATAATCACAAAAAGAAATATGACAATCCAAAAATCCGAAAAAAATGCCCGTTTTTACCGCCATGTTCAGAAGACTGTTAGACAAAATTTATAAGTTTTTAACAAAAAAGGAAATGATAGGAGCATAGATATACTTTTCCTCTAAATTTTGATATAAGATTTTTTTAGATCAGACCAGTTTTCATGAAGAAAACAGCAGAATACGAAACGTCTTTTAGTCAAAGTTTTTGTAGGTAAAATCAGCCTGAGCTGCAGTTGTCCCTTTCGCACTTTACGGGGGGAGGTTGGAGGTGACGCGACGGCAAGTTTCTTCAAATACCTATTTTTCAAATTCCTGTTGACTAGAGTCCGCTCTTAAGATCATCTCCGCCCGAAAGTCATTGAGTGCAGTTAACACATCACAGTATTCTCTGTCTTTCCTTTTCGCTAACATTGTTTTTCGCATCATTATCACAATTTTTTTACAAGTCCGGTTGTGAGTGCGAACAGGATTGCCCTACTGGTACGCTTCTGGACTGTGGCGGGCGGCGATCACTCATAGCACGGTAAAGATATCTAACAGTATTGTACTCGGCCCTGACCCTGAAATAAGTGCCTACAAGCGCTCGTCACCTAAACACGCGTTAGTGCCGCCCGCCTCTGCCTACTTGAGTTTCTTTCTAGTTTTGTGATTGTAAATATTTCAGATTCTTTTCTCTAATCTGAGGTAAATATTATATTTTTTTACTAAACTTATTTTAAATCTTACTAGGTAGGTACCTACCAATTATTAATCTCATAAGTAATCATTTCATAATGATATTTTTCTAATTCAATAATATATGTAAGTAGCTAAGTACATAAGTAAGTAGATAGCCTAGCCTGGGAAACTACCTACTAGCAACCTTTTAAACCGAGCCTGTGCCCGAGCGTAGGTAGGTGACTCGTGTGTGACTTTATCACCCTATCCACTTATTAATATTTATTGATCCAGGTATTTTACTCGGCGGCAAAAGCGAAATACCTACCTATTAAAAAAAGAAACAAATTACGTATTAATAGGTTAGGTATTTTCTTTTATTGTCTTGCCTTTCGGAGGTTCCAGGTAATTTAAAAAATGTTATCTCTGGGTGCGTTAAAGAAGAATTCAAGCAACCAAAACAGCACAATATAGGCTATAATTGCTCTCTGACATATTAAATAAGTAAGTACTTGTACGTATTTGAATAAAATATTCACAAATCGCACGCTTACTTACAAAACCAGCACACCGTTCGTTCGTCACAGCGCACATACGGGTATTTGAACTATCTGGCCGGCCAAAACTCAATTTCCTAAAAATTCACAGCAGCTAGAAAAAAGAAGGGTACTTAGGTAGCTAATAGATCTAAGAAACCTAAACCAAACTTAAAAGTTTCTTTTTCGGAATTACCGTGCGACACGGTCAGTCCAAACTTGATCGATTATATGAATGCATGTATCAGTGATTGGTGTTCGCTGCGTAAACGAAAGTTTTGATTATATTTATATATTTATTAGCCAATAATATAAAGTGAAAGCTATGGATTGTGATAAAGCAGGTAAATGTGTATAACTTTTATATTTTTTTAGAAATAATTACTCAGAAATCTATTAAATAAAAAAAATCTAGCAGGTGCTGTTTTAAAGGCATTATTTTTTTATGTATTAGCAATTTTGTTATATTTCCCGGCATTTCCCGATAATGATTTTAGTCATCTCGAATAGCCTGTGTTTTATTCTTGACGACACGTGTAAAATTGTATCCGGTTTTATCCGATATTTGAAAATATAGCATATTGTAGCCGACTAGAAAATAAACTGAAAAAATAAAAATTTCTTATTTTTTGCTATACATTGACACTTTTTTGTTCTATGGTCGTCAAAAGCCGAGTTATGACTCGAAAATACTTTTCTACTATTATGACGGCTGAAAAACTAAATAATATTAATGAAAAGTTTGAGTTTTTTGGAATGATACGTACAAAAATTTGGGTAATTTTCTGAAGACGATATGAAAAAACTTAAGCAAGATTTATCGTGTTTAAAGTCGGCAATTAAAAGAAGATGGTCTGATTCTCACTATAAAGAAGATTATTTTCTGAAGAACAATAAAACATGAGATGGCGATGATAAATATATTATATATTTTTACCGTGCTCATAGTTAAAAGTTTTTTAGTATACCTTCGTCATATAGACCAGGGTCGATAATTTTTAAAACCAAAAAAAATAATAGTAGGATGAAACCCATTGGAAAAGGAGGGAAATATTATAAAAATAAAAGGAAAAATAATTTACGGGCGATCTGAGGTCGGGAAGGGGATGGGGGTGGGTTTTTAAGGGTAAAAAACGGGTTTTCTCGATTTCCGGCAAAACTAAAAGTCTTATCGAAAAAACTCAAATAGCAAAGTTGTAGGTAATAAAAAGATCTAAAACTTTTGTATTTACACTTTTTTCACATAACCTCAAAATTTATGTGAAAAATCCAAAAAACCAAGTTTTTGGTTTTTTATTTTTATCTTTTACAAATTTTTTTTTTTTTTAACGAGATTTGGTGAAAACTTACCTTTTTATGTCCCAAATACGCTGTAATTTATTTGATTAAAAATATTTATTTTTTCACCTTATTTTGAATTAATATCGAAAAAACACCCTAATTTTCAATCGAAAATTCACCCGTCAAAATATCAGCTTTTTTAAAAAAGTTGGTATGGTTTCTGTTCGTTGAAATCTCTACTTTTTGATGGTGTATAAAAAATATACATTACTATGATACATATAATTTAATTTAAAAACGAAATAACAGGTAATAAGGCCCAGACCCTCCTAGTCCCTTCCCTACTTCTCTATAAAATACCTTTTGATGGGCTAAAATTTTCCGTAGGTCACTCAGGTATATCAGTTATCTTAAAATAGCAATAAATAGTCATCTACGCATATAATTTAAAGAAGATTCTACAATTTACTCAAAATATTGTAGATGTCTTAATAAATATTACCTTTATTTTTTGCATTTTCTGAGAAAATTTACAATATTAATGAATGTTTTTTTACACCATCGGAAAGTAGAGATTTCAACGAACAGAAACCATACCAACTTTTTAAAAAAAGCTGATATTTTGACGGGTGAATTTTCGATTGAAAATTAGGGTGTTTTTTCGATATTAATTCAAAATAAGGTGAAAAAATAAATATTTTTAATCAAATAAATTACAGCGTATTTGGGATATAAAAAGGTAAGTTTTCACCAAATCTCGTTAAAAAAAAAAAATTTGTAAAAGATAAAAATAAAATCCAAAAACTTGGTTTTTTGGATTTTTCACATAAATTTTGAGGTTATGTGAAAAAAGTGTAAATACAAAAGTTTTAGGTCTTTTTATTACCTACAACTTTGCTATTTGAGTTTTTTCGATAAGACTTTTAGTTTTGCCGGAAATCGAGAAAACCCGTTTTTTACCCTTAAAAACCCACCCCCATCCCCTTCCCGACCTCAGATCGCCCGTAAATTATTTTTCCTTTTATTTTTATAATATTTCCCTCCTTTTCCAATGGGTTTCATCCTACTATTTTTTTTTTTCACTTTTTATTATTTTTAAAGGCTTCTACCCTGGTCTAATATGCGTAGGCGCGGCGCGCGAGAGAGATGAAAAATGCAGATGTCTCTTTTACACGAAGTGCGCGCGGGGGGCTCACGCACCGCCGGCCGGTGCGCCGAAGTGTAAGCAATTAGTCGTTACCGTATCACTCAATGTTTCGGTATTTAACACTGTCCACTGAGAGAGGCCACTACGAACATTGCGATTTTACAGGGAATATTGGGCAATATTGGACCGAACTCAGTCGCGGCTGTCACGAGTGCTTTGTGCCGCGGGCGTATGCCACGTCATTTATTCATAAAGTACTGTAAGGTTGCATTGGCTGGGTTATCTTTATTAATTCTTAAAGACCGAATATACTTTAAATTAATTCTTTAAATTTGTTCTTTCATTCATTTTTAAGTTATAAAGGTCATTACATTTTTCAAGATGACAAGTTAGAAATTCAATAACTAGAAACATAATAGTAGTTTATCTACACCCATGCTATAAATCCTCTATAAAAGTTCTTGAAACAGTGAGCTTATTGCCAACATTAAAACAGCCAGTGTCATAGTAACCATAATATCATCCAAACGGGTGTTATAATGTTGTACTAAATTGCATAATCGTTTTTACTCATCGAACAGCCACATTCTCATGGCATCTTTATGAATTTCAAAAATAGTAGTTTATGCAATGGTCATATACAAGGGGTTATTAAAACACGAGCGTGGGTTTATCACATGAGGCGAAGCCGAATGTGATAATATTAACACGCGAGTGTTTTAATACCTAATTATATGCCGTTACATACACTATTTTATCTTCGCGTGGCGCTCGTGTTTTAATAACCCGTATTATATGACCATTGCATAAACTACTATTATGTCATCCAGCTCACAAATATTTTGCCTCCGACTGCACAGCATAATTTTCTCCTTGTTTAATTACATATTTTTAGTGCAGTCGGTTTTTTGATTTTATATATTTTTTTTACATTAATATTTTTGTCGAGCTTGGTGCTTTTCACATTTTAATGTTTTTAGTGGGATCATTATTACATCATTGTTACGTCTTGTTACCATACAATGTTCGTCGTATGTGGAGTCGTGATCGTTAGTGGATATTTGACACTTTGCCTACCCTCTAAGGCATGTAAGCATGATACCACGTATGTTTAGACGAATCGATGTATTTGTGTTTGTAACTTATACAACTTACTCTTTTTTAAATTCGAAATGAATATAGTAGCAACCCTAGTGAATCCGTCAAGTTTAGCTCAATTTTCGAAATGGTTCTTAGCCTGCCCAAGTAGGGCGAAGGAAAAAAAAAACGAAACGGTTTGTGCTATGACGGGAGTCGACAATAGTAGTAGTGTGCGACGCGACGCGTGACGTCACGCTGCTAACTAATACAGTTATTATTCCGCTTTGTTCGCCGGAACTTGCCACAATCGTGTGCCACATGATAATGTTAAATGTTTTCTGAGCACATTATCCTCTTTCTTTTAATTTTTTTTTTATTATCGTTAGGCTCGCGTTTGACCACTACCTCGCCTGATGGTAAGCGATGATGTGGCCTACGGTTAAGCACGCTTGTCTAGAAGTATCCTATTCACTCTTGACTTAAAGACCCCAAGGTT
This sequence comes from Orthosia gothica, assembly GCA_949775005.1. Classification (NCBI taxonomy): domain Eukaryota; kingdom Metazoa; phylum Arthropoda; class Insecta; order Lepidoptera; family Noctuidae; genus Orthosia; species Orthosia gothica. The sequence continues at coordinate 33,655,243 of OX459044.1, forward strand.
GTAGCTATCAGGAAACAAAGACTCCGGAAGGGAATTCCACTCCTTAGCTGTGCGCACAATGAAAGTATTAGCAAAACGCTTTGTACGTATTATGGGTGGGATGTCCACCATGAACCGATGGCGCATGGCCGTACTTCTTGTAGTCCGATGATTGAAAGGGCTAGGCGGAATCAAATTGTGCAGTTCCTTCGCACACTCCCCGAAATGTAACCGATAAAAACCGACAGGTTGGCAACTCGGCGTCGATGTTCGAGGGTCTGGAGCTTTGACGCGACCAGTGCATCGTTGCCAATAAGCCTCTTGGCCCGTCTGTCAATCGACTCAAGTGCATCAAGCTGATATTTGGCAGATCCGTCCCAGAGGTGAGAGCAGTACTCCACGCACGACCGAACTTGCGCTTTATACAAGTTGAGCAGCTGTTCAGGGTGAAGTACCGTCTCACCTTTGCAAGAATCCCCAACTTTTTTGCAGCCAACTGAGCTTTCGCCTCAATGAATGGACCAAAATTGAGGGTCGATGTCAACGTAACACCAAGAAGTTCGAGATGGTCCGTTAACGGCACGGTTACACCACGGAATGATGGAGCCGGGTGGAATTGGCTCTTCTTAGCAGAAAAAAGACACGCCTGGGTCTCAGTAGCATTGAAACTGACCAGATTGGCATCACCCCATTCGGAGACCGCCTTCAAGGATAGATTCAAGCGTTCGACCATGGCCTCCCGGAGAGACCGAATCTGTGGCCCAGTAGTCCGTCCGTCAGACACGTATCTCTCAGCAACAGTGCTGTCGTCTGCGTACCCAAAGGTACCGGGTTTTAGCAGATCATTAATGTGCAGCAAGAATAATGTTGCCGAGAGCACTGACCCCTGAGGGACTCCGGCGTTGATATCTAACTGACCGGACGAGCAGCCATCGATAACCACTCGGATGGATCGATCCCTGAGGAAGTCCGCAATCCAATTACACAGACCACTGGGCAGTCCGAAGGTAGGAAGCTTACCAATGAGGCTTTCGTGCCAGACCCTGTCGAAAGCCTTCGAGAGGCTAGCGCTTCCCCGTGTTTCTCGATAGCCTCACTCCAGATGTGAATGGCATACGCTAGAAGGCCGATTTCGGCGGAAGCCGTATTGGCGGTCACTGAGAATGTTGTTCGCTTCTAGGTATGCCAGGAGCTTGCCGTTGAGCACACGTTCCATACTCTTAGAGAGGATGGACGTTACAGAGATGGGTCTGTAGTTGGCCGGGTCAGCTCGACTGCCCTTCTTGGGCACAGGCTGTACGTTGGCTTGCTGCCAAGCCTTCGGTACTTTTCCATACATCGAAAGGCGAGTGAAGATCGGAGACAATTCTGGCGCACAGGTTTTAAGCACAATCGCTGGTATCCCGTCGGGGTCACTCGCTTTGTTCACATCAAGACTACGCAGCACCCTACGCAAGTCCTTTTGATGAATGCGAATATCCGACATACTCGTCACACATCAGAATTCAGATGCGAAGATTCTGCAAAAAGGCTGGCAAATAAGTTTGCCTTTTCCTCGGCGGAGTGGGCTATTGACCCCTCAGGTTTCAGCAGTGGTGGTAGTGAGGGGCGACGAAAATTTGATTCGACCGACTTAGCCAGGGACCAAAACGCTTTGCTACCCGCTGGGTATGAAGCTAGTTTGTGCCCGATTTTGCGAATGTAGTCAAACCGTGCTCTTCGCATCACCTTTTTGCAGGACTCGGCAGCCCTGTTGAAGGCTCTCTTCTTCTGACTCACGTCATTAGCCTTGCGTGTTCGTGTTTAATCGCGTCGGCGCGGTTACACTCGCCTCCATACCATGGTCTGTCGACGTGAGACATTGCGACGTCAGAGAATGGAATATAGTACTCCATTCCCCGACGCAACACATCTGACACAGCGTCAGCGCACGACGATGGATCATCCGGAGAGAAGCAAGTGGGCTGCCAAGGATAGCATGTGAAGAAAGATCGCATCCCATCCCAATCTGCTGACTTGTACCGCCATACCCGCCGGGTGCCTCTTGGGATGGGATCGGGCGGGGAGTAGACGGACACAGACTTCACCAGACAGTGGTCCGAACTACCCAAAGGTGAAGATATTGACACGGAGTATCTGTCTGGATCTGTTGTCAGCAGAAGGTCCAAGCAATTGGCTGTGTGCGAATCAACATCCGGCACCTTCGTCGAACCCTGGACTAGCTGGGTGAGATTTAGTGCTAGCGCAAGCTTGCGCGTCTCTCGCCCAGCATGATCAGTGCATTGGTATGGGAAAAGCCACTCCTGGTGGTGGACATTAAAGTCCCCCAGTAGCACTAATTGGGCAGAAGGGTACCGCTGCTGTGCCGCATCAGGCGCCTCACTGCGGTACTCTGTGAGCCTGGTTGTCTCCTGATCTCCACTGTGCGAACGGTAGACACAGGCGTAGATAATCTTATCCAACCCTGTGTCCGCCAGAGCCCACAGCACTGAGAACCTGGAGTCTTCAAGGTTACGGAGACGCCGATAGTAAGTGTCGACTCGGGCATACATGCATACACCCGCGCGTGGTCTAAAGGCGTGTTCCAGGGTAAACCCTGGGTAGGATAAGTACGACACGTCTGACGGACTTCCTATCTGCGTCTCCGTAAGGAAAAACAGTGCTGGCTTTTCAGTCTCCAGGTGATGGTGGACTGAGTCGAGATTGGTGTGCAGACCTCTAATAATACTGAGGTGCACTTTGTAGGGGAGGGGGTGCAGCCGCTGTTTTACTCCAGTTTTCTTTTTCTTAGTTGCCATTGTAAAAGAGTGAATGGAGAGGAGAAGGAAGTGAGATGAGGTTCCACGCTACTAGCCTACAGATAGGCACTAAAAGGACGCCATCGTTGGGGCACTAGTCCGGAGACTGCGTCCTGACTCTGCTCCCATCTGGTCGCCAACCAGCACGATGGTGCATTCCGGGAATTTTCGACAGTTGGCGGGGCAGCCTTTCGTGTGTGGCTGACACACTACTTGGGCCCCCAACTATCTGCGGTCGGCCAGCGGCGCACCGTGCCTCGGATCCCGCTACCCTCCGCGAGTAGTCTCCCGATACGTCCAAAACAGCGCGAGTCAGACTGGTCAGCATGCAGTGGAACAACTATCTCGACCCAACTCCTCTAGTGGCTACACCGAGCATCGTACCGGAACACGGCTAGGCCGCTTGGCGGTACATCTTTGCCCGATGGGTGGTCAAAAGCCATCGGCCGAAGCCTACCACCAGTTAGTGTCACCTGATTAGCACCACCCGGGGACCACGTGTAGGGTAACAACAAAAGGGGTAACTTTTTTTTTTTTTTTTTTTTTTTATCGTCAATAGGCTTGCGCTTGACCACTATCTCACCTGATGGTAAGCGATGATGTGGTCGACGGTGAAGCACGCTTGCCTAGAAAAAACCTATTCACTCTTGACTTAAAGACCCCAAGATTGTAGCTATCGGGAAACACAGACTCCGGCAGGGAATTCCACTCCTTAGCTGTACGCATAATGAAAGTGTCCCCAAAACGTTTAGTGCGTATGGGTGGGATATCCACCATGTACCGATGACGCATCGCCGTACGTCTGGTAGTCCGATGATGGAACGGGCTGGGCGGAATCAGATCATGCAATTCCATCGCACACTCCCCGAAATGCAACCGATAAAAAACCGACAAGCTGGCAACTCGGCGACGATGTTCAAGGCTTTGGAGCTTTGACTTGACCAGTGCCTCATTGCCGATGAGTCTCTTGGCCCGCTTTTCGATCGATTCAAGTGCATCAAGCTGGTATTTGGCAGATCCGTCCCAGAGATGAGAACAGTACTCCATGCATGATCGAACTTGCGCTTGATACAGGTTGAGCAGCTGTTCCGGCGTGAAATACCGTCTCACCTTTGCAAGGATCCCCAACTTTTTGGCAGCCAGCTGAGCCTTTCCCTCAATGTATGGGCCAAAATTGAGAGTCGATGTCAACGAAACACCAAGAAGTTCAAGATGGTCCGTTATCGGCACGGTCACACCACGGAAAGAAGGAGCCGGGTGGAATTGGCTCCTTTTAGCGGAAAAAAGACACGCCTGGGTTTTAGCAGCATTAAACCTGACCAGATTGGCATCGCCCCATTCGGAGACTGCCTGCAAGGACAGGTTCAAACGCTCCACCATGGCCTCACGGAGAGACCGGATCTGCGGCCCGGTAGCCCGTGCGTTGGACAAGTATCTCTCAGCAACAGTGCTGTCGTCAGCATACCCAAAGGTGCCGGGTTTTAGCAGATCATTAATGTGCAACAAGAACAATGTTGCTGAGAGTACTGACCCCTGAGGGACCCCGGCATTAATATCCAATTGGTCCGAAGAGCAGCCATCGATAACCACTCGAATGGACCGATCTCTCAGGAAGTCTGCAATCCAATCACACAGACCACCGGGCAAACCGAATGAAGGAAGCTTACCAATGAGGCTTTCGTGCCAGACCCTATCGAAAGCCTTCGAGATGTCGAGGGAGACGGCAAGCGCTTCCCCGTGTCTCTCGATGGCCTCACTCCATATGTGAATGGCATACGCTAGAAGATCCCCAGTAGACCGATTTCGGCGGAAGCCGTATTGACGGTCACTAAGGATATCATTAGATTCTAAGTATGCCAGGAGCTTTTTGTTAAGTACACGCTCCATACTCTTACAGAGTATGGACGTTACAGAGATGGGTCTGTAGTTGGCCGGGTCAGCTCGACTGCCCTTCTTGGGCACAGGCTGAACGTTGGCTTGCTTCCAAGCATTCGGCACTTTTCCAGTCTCATATGAAAGGCGGAATAGACGAGTCAAGATCGGAGACAGTTCAGGCGCACAGGTTCTAAGAACTATTGCTGGTATTCCGTCAGGGCCGCTAGCCTTGTTCACGTCGAGGTTGCGCAGCACCCTACGAACGTCCTTTTGATGGATGCGAATGTCCGACATACTCGTCTCGCATCCAACAGGAGAAGGAGGGGGCCGCGAATCACCAGGATTCAGACGCGAAGATTCCGCAAAAAGAGATGCAAATAAATTTGCCTTCTCTTCAGCGGAGTGGGCCAACGACCCGTCGGGTTTCAGCAGTGGTGGTAGTGAGGGACGGCAGAAGTTCGACTCGACCGACTTAGCCAGGGACCAGAACGCTTTACTACCTGCTGGGTAAGAAGCAAGTTTGGTCCCTATTCGGCCAATGTGGTCGAAACGAGCCCCTCGCAACACCAACTTGCAGGACTTGGCAGCCCTGTTGAAGGCCTTCTTCTTCTGACCCACGTCACCCGCTTTGCGCGATCGAGCGTCGACCCATGCCAGGTACGCCTCATGCTTAAGCGCGTCGGCGCGATAACATTCGGCGCCAAACCATGGCCGGTCAACGCTGGACATTGTCACATCAGAGAACGGAATGTAGTACTCCATTCCCTGACGCAACACCTCCGTCACGGCGTCCGCGCACGACGAAGGATCAGCCGAAGAAAAGCAAGTAGGCTGCCAAGGATAGCATGCAAAGAAAGATCGCATGCCATCCCAATCTGCTGACCTGTACCGCCAAACCCGCCGGGTGCCTCTTGGGCTAGGATCGGGCGGGGAGTAGACGGACACAGACTTCACCAGACAGTGGTCGGAACTACCCAACGGTGAAGTTATCGACACAGAGTATCGGTCTGGATCTGTTGTCAGCAGAAGGTCCAAGCAATTGGCCGTGTGCGAATCAACATCCGGCACCCTTGTTGCCCCCTGGACCAGCTGGGTAAGGTTTAGTGCAAGCGAAAGCTTACGCATCTCCCGTCCAGCATGGTCAGTGCACTGGTATGGGAAGAGCCACTCCTGGTGGTGTGCATTAAAGTCCCCCAGTAACACTAACTGGGCGGAAGGGTACCGCTGCTGTGCCGCATCAGCCGCCTCACTGAGGTAGTCTGTGAGCCTGGTTGTCTCCTGATCTCCGCTGTGCGACCGGTAGACACAGGCGTAGATAATTTTATCCAGACCTGTGTCCACCAGAGCCCAAAGCGTTGAGAATCTGGAGTCCTCAAGGTTACGGAGACGCCGATAGCAAGTGTCGTCGCGGGCGTACATACACACACCCGCGCGTGGTTTAAAATTGTGCTCCAGGGTAAACCCTGGGTAAGACAAGTACGACACGTCTGGCGGACTCGCTATCTGCGTCTCCGTAAGGAAAAACAGCGCTGGTTTCTCAGCCTCCAGGTGGTAGTGGACTGCAGAGAGATTTGAGTGCAGACCTCTAATGTTGGTGAGGTGCACTTTGTGGGGGAGGGGGTGCAGCCGCTGTTGAACTCCAGTATTTCGTTTCCTTGTCATGATTGTGTGTGAGTGAAGGGAGGAGAGGAGATGGAAGTGAGACGAGGTTCCACGCTGCTAACCTACAGACACGCACTGTAAGGACGCCATCATTGGGGCACTAGTCTGGAGACTGCGGGGACGCCCGAGCCCCCCCGGAATGTCCATCGGGCCCTCCCCATCTGGTCGCCAACCAGCACGATGGTGCATTCCGGGATTTTTCGACAGTTGGCGGGGCAGCCTTTCATGTGTGGCTGGCACACTACTTGGGCCCCCAACTACCTGCGGTCGGCCAGCGGTGCACCGTGCCTCGGATCCCGCTACCCTCCGCGACCAGTCTCCCGATACGTCCCAAACAGTGCGCGTCAGAACTAGTCAGCCTGCAGTGGAACAGCTATCTCGACCCAACTCCTCTAGTGGCTACACCGAGCATCGTACCGGAACACGGCTAGGCCGCTTGGCGGTACGTCTTTGCCCGGTGGGTGGTCACAAGCCTTCGGCCGAAGCCTACCACCAGTAAGTGTCACCTGATTTGCACCACCCGGGGACCACGTGTAGGGAATCAAAGGGTACACTCCTACGGACGTGGGTGACTCGGCCCCCTCTTGTTTGTTTAACTAAGTCAACAGCTAGCTGTTTCAACTCTGTAAGGCCGAGACCGCCGAGTCGTACACTGAATGTATTTCGACTACATATGAGTCACCTATGCTGCTCAATAGCAATAATAATATAAAGTTTAAATGCTAAGTGAATCGTCGTCAGAATATCTACGAGTCAGCCGATCCGAACAGGTTTCTCCTTACTGGATTGATTTTATTGCGCTGGATGTAAACAACTTCGATAGTTACAAAACTAACCTTTTCTCCGAATAAGAGATCTGGTTGAAAAGTAAAAAAGTAAAAGAACCTTTTTCGGAAAAGGGCAAGTTCTTAAATAAAATGCGAAGAAACTTTTTACCCGGTGTAAATTATGAAAGGCACAGAGGCCTTAGTGCGAGTTTTTACTCACGCGTGACTCACGCTCACTCGTGTTACGTAAACGATCTCTTATGTCAAAATGTATACAAAAAAAGAGGTTTCTGCATAACGTCCCCAGACGGCGCTTATCCAGTTTCAATACAAATTGACGTTTACGTTAACGCGATTGACCGTGAGTAAAAACTCGCACTAAGGCCTCAGAACATATTTGGCTACCCTACTAGTGAGTAGTGAGACGGCGCGAGATGCTTACCTCTCCGTTGCCGTCGGCATCGAAGATGTCGATGACGCGCTGCACCAGCGGGTTCTGCTGCAGCTCGGGCAGCGACATGAACTCGTCGATGGACAGCGCGCCCGAATTGTCCAGGTCCAGCTTGCGGAAGCGCTTGCCCAGGCGCCGGATCTCGTCCGCGTCGACTGCAACACAAGCACTCTCACCGGAGCCGCCCGCGCCCCAGCGCTCGTCCGCGCACCGCCACGCAGTGTTCCATCCCATGCGAGGGGGTCGTACATGATGCTGCCGTACACATTTCAGAGCGAAAATCGACCAAAATTACGAGATATATACATTTGGTTTTGATTCGATTTGTAAGAGACTTTTATTCTAGACTTGAAACTCGTTTTGAAAGATTTTTTTTTACTTCATAATACACAATGACATGTTGTAACAGAGCGTGTGGTCATATTTTAAAAACTCCTGCCCATGTATATAAACAACTTTCTCCAAAGAAGACAGACAATTATTATTCTCCAAAAGATTTAAAATTAAAATAAACAAGAAATAAATTATCTTTATCTTGAATTTTTGGGCAGCTAATGACTGGTTAGTATTGAAAACCTATTTTTGTATTTGAATTGGCTATGAAATTCTTTGAGAAAGTTGTTCATTTACGTGGGCAGAAGAAGTTTTTAAAGGTGACCCCACCGTCCCGCTACAACCTGTAGAAATGGGCAGGCATATTTAGTCATTTGAAATGTCTGACCTCTTGCATGGGATGGAGCCACTGCGCGGCGTGCGGCGTGCGGCGGCACCGCACACACTCGCCTCGCTACGTGTATGTACAGTACACATTGCTCAACAATGAATATTTTTCAATCTACGTGTCATTTGGATCGACAGTTTTTATTGCGACCCTCAACAAGTCTATGTTATCAACATTAGCATGCGGTATGACACTGTATGCATAAATTCATTCTCATGACACCTAGACCAAAAATATTCAACACTTCAAAGTTTAATGGCATTCCTGATACATCTAACACATGTAGCGGAACTTCTATATTGGTATCGACAATAATATATAATTCATACAAAAATCGATGAATAGTCGCGGGGTCGAGGTCGTATGCGGCCTCGCCCTGCTTCGATACTCTAGGCAAGACATACGGGTCGCGTTTAGCATGCAACGCAACATTGTCAACATTGTGAAACAGATGCATTATATTACAACAATAATTATTACATCTTCTACTTCAAACATTCAATCATTAACAACCTCATAAGTATTGGAAATATTATAGCACACCTACACATTTACGATGTTAGTTTGTTTTTTAGGTACTTCCAACAATAGGTCAAGTCGGCAGGTAGGTACTCATAATGTCACCTCGAGTTGCGACCGAATCTTCTGTCCTACAGTACAGAGTTCGCTAATGAGGTAGTCACAAGCTCACTCGGAATGCTCTGCACTGAGATCGCTTGTTATGAAAAATTATAATACCATAGTCAAGTTCATGAATATTCTAACGATGTCCCCTTATCGCACTATGCGTCATTTCGTACAATGACACAGACATTTGCATAGAGCCAACGTTTTCACAGGCAGCTGTGAAAACACGCGACAGCGGCGGTGTGCGGAGAGCGGAGCCGCGCGCTGCCGCCCGGCGGCGCCCGGCTCCGCGTGCTCTCATCTCGTGTATCACAACAAACGTGAACAAATGCTAACAACAATACGTGAGCGCACTCATTATTTTTTACCGAGCTTCGTTGTTGGCTGTACCATTCTATAAATAACATACAAAGCAATTCTATGGATGCGCACTGATTTCACATTCCCTGGTAATTTGCAGTATAACTCAAATCTATATACACATGTAGGTATTTATATGTCCTAAAAACTAAAATGAATATCAAATTCGTCGACAAACTGGTCACAGCTGTGCCGCAAACAGACGGGGATTCACGCCGAGGACAAACTGTGTGAAGTCTTGAGGCAAGAGTATATAGACATACATCGGCGAGCACCATAATATTATATTTATCGGGTGTGAGCCAGATCCCCGTGTGTGTGCGACACCGACTGCGAGCCGATGGTCGGAGGTCGCCTGATCGCCTCCCAAAGTCCAAACACACAACATTGACTAAACACAAGCCACGAAAAAGGTCAGCATATCAGGTCGGCATATCTTATGGCAATGCATAGGATAGAGAGAGAATGCTCTGAGCGCTAAATCGCTTATAACTTAGCAATCTGCGACCAAGCAGTAGACAGAAGGTCGATGCACACGTAGCGAAGCGAAGCGTGGTCGCCAGCGAGCGGCGGCAGTTATTTAGGTCTCCGTGGGGCGCGGGCGTCTCGTCTGCGGCGCGCGGCGGTGGGTGGCGGGTCGCACATTAACGGCTAACTCGAGCGTTTACTGTAGCCGTTAACATTTTATGACACGAGAGCACACCGTCGCTGTGCGACCTGCCATCGTATAAATAGGCCACATCCATGTGACACATCCACAAGTCACTCTACAGAACTGATTGATTGTATCGCTTTGCATTTTTATATTGCATTACATTGAACTACATAAATATTTGAAATCTTATATTCTTTTAAATGTTAATAGCTTCTAAAATTTACAAGAGGGTACTTGGATCATCAATAACTAAATCAGATCACAGTGACTTGAGGATGGCGTTCTGCAGCTGACCTCTCTCTCCTGCTTGCATAGATTCCTCGCACCTGAGTTACACGGTAGCATACTAACATCCAGAACTCAAAACTATCTAACTAGAGGCTGGCTGTGACGCGGATGCACTAACAAAACATAACTATGGAGCTCATGTAGTATCTCATCCAGAACAATTTTTAACACAATTGCTTTACATCGAGGTGGAGGAATTATGCATCAAACAGCACAACATTCCTGTGTAGTGTATCATTCAAATACTTTATAGGAAGCTTGAAAAGATTTAAATAAAAGAAGAAACATTAAGCAAATGAATGGAAAAGAATTGAATATTAAATCAAATATTTATTCATCTCAATAGTTAAATTAGTAATTTAAATTAAATCAAGTATTATTTCTATTCAATCATTTCTATAGCAACATGAAATGTGAAGACCATTGAACAGGTCAGTGAAAAGCTCTGACTTTTCAAGTGGCCATTGTTCAACTTCCAACCAATAAAACATGGCAGTACAGAAAAATTGTTCTGGACGCTAATGTGTGTGCGTGCGGTACTCTAACATGTAGATGAACATCGGAGGCGAGTGACTCTACGACACTCACAGTTCTCCACCTTAAAATCAATGCAGTTTACACGCGCTGAAAACAAACCTCTTGTTATGCTTTATTTGCACACCCTACATGTTAGTGATACATTAGTCCGGACACTAGTGGTCCTGCCGGCAGTTGGGGTGAGCACATGTGTTAGCCACACATACATATTAGTATACATAGAAAGCATCTCGTTATTACTATGATTGATGTGGAACAGATACCAAAATTTACTTTATCATCAACTTATGATTTTATTGTCAACAAATGGATTATTTATTTTCAAATAATATTTAAGCTACTTATAGATATCTCTAAAACACTTTAGGCAAGAACTAAGCAGTTGATTTAACAGTGTTAAATGAAAAGATAAAAAGAGGAGATTCAGAAAGAAGAGATTTCACAGTAGTGTAGCAAGTGCCATACTTACAGTTTGAGCATAGTTCCATGGGAATAGAATTCTCGTTACCCTGCACAAAAAGAAAGGCACAGGGTTACTGGTTTGCTCGGAACGGTAGTCCTACCAAGGGCTCCATTCTACACAGAACTTAAATCGTCACATAAGTTAAAAGTAAACATTGTGGGTGTTCGGAGTGATGTCTCCATGAGCACCGGTCCTTGTCCCCGAGACTGGAAAACAGGACCCTGTCCCATAAACTTGTCTCACATTTTCTCAGCGTGACGCACAAAAAACGACAACATCGATACTAACCATTTTGTTTGTATTTAATTATACTTTGTATTTTAATCGAAATGAACCGACGACTGTCGAAAATTTTGCAAATTTTAATCAGTCGTCGCAAAAGAAAACTCACTACCTACACCTTCGCACCATCGATCTAAATAAACGCACAGATAATTAATTAACTACAGATTAAAAGAACAAAAGTCTCTATACTATAACAACACTGTCTATATATAGGTGTCGTATTATAATAATCGATTTAATTTTCAATATTTTCTGCCAAGTGATGATAACAATTTTATAGCAAAATTATTATTTAACGTGTAGATTAATGTTTTGCTATAGAGATTTTTTTATAGGGATGTACAACCAAATGTTTCCCGTTTTATTATTTAACCAACTTCTTTAGGCTATAAGCTGGTCGCACACTAGCGTAGCGTAGGCGATAGGTTTTATGTATTTTTGACTATGATTATTGCGCGACTGAAACCATTGGCCAACCACCGTCTATGTCTTTATTTATCGGTCGGTTACTTGGCCGGTTAGTTGCCTACAATGGCTGTGTAGAAGTAAATCTCATACAAAAACAGCGCCAGTCCGTGCCTTGCGCATCGAAAAGCCAACTTCAGTTCTGGTACCCCCATAGACATATTTCCTATTTCAATGGATAGGGTACCCCTCATACCACAGATAATATAATACTACAGTACAGATACCCAATCCCATACAAAGTAATGTCACCTCCTTAAGTCGGGCTACTGGTCGGGCTATTTATTCTTTCTCCATACTTTTTAACAGGCGGCAGGGTTAAAATTTCGATTATGGGCCGTTGATTTTAGGCGCGGGGAGGGTGCAGGGGGCGAGCGGGAGGTTTGGTTACCCCCTAGTAGCATCCCCACTACTCGGAGCCCTATGGTTATGGAGATATCCATGGTTAAAGTTTTCAGGTTAGAATGAAAATTTCCATAAATGTCCATCGATTTAAGGGGCGCGGAGGCAGGAAGGGAAAGGGGGTTAGAAGGGCTACCTCACTGTACCATCCCCTTCCCACAAAACCCCATAGTTATGGAGATATCCATGGTTAAAGGTTAAGATTACTATTTAAGCAACAAAATCGACGGAGCCCCGCTGCGCGGGGCTCCTATTTCAGTCTGCAGGGTCTAAAGTAACCGAACATGAAGGAGATGACGGGACAAACTCCGCTCAGACCGCAGTAACTTATTAAATCTAAGTAGTCGCATTGTGTGGCTTTCACAATATTCACCAATATTCCAAATCAATAAAACTATAGAATTCCGTAAAGAATTAAATGTAGGTAGGTAGCTCGCTTCCGTGGCAATGGAATGACATGAAGTAGGTACCTACTTCATGTCATTTTATTATTCACTATAAGGGTTATCCTTTTTATTTTAGGTAGGTACATGATATATAAAGAACTGGATATTTTTACAAAAATTATCACTTTTAATACTCTAATTAGGTACGTAGCATGGGCTACTTGAACAAATTGAACGTAGACTAGAATCAAACTTATTGGCGACTCGCAACAGACACAGCATTTAAAAAAAAAAATTGCCAGCGGTGGTTAGGGGTGCGCAGCGACTCATACGAGTGTTCCAAGCCGCCATTAAGTTTGAATTGAACTGTACGAGTAGTGGAGCCGTGTAATCACAAGTACAAAAATTACTATAAGCTATACGATACTAGTCCTGTTCCAGCGAGGTATCTAGTTAATTCGACATGTAAACAAGCTTCACAAAAAAGTGATAAGACTTTAATATTTAAAATTACGCCTACAATAAATAATATCTTTTAAATTACGCCTTTAATAAATTATATATTTTAAATTACGCATATTATAAATAATAACTGTCTTACAAAATGATTCTTACCTTGGATATATAGTTTAGGTCAAATTGTGAAAAACGCCATCTATTGCATAGAACTCAAAACAAAACGAAAAGTCGATATCTACTTTCAACTAAATTAATATACAAAGTCTTCACTTATCTTTTTTGCTCAAAAAACCTGATTAATGAGTGTAAATGGATAAACTATAATAACACTAAAGAAGCAAGTTTTGATTTTATTAAACTTATTTCAGTCTAAATCTGCTGTTTAACATTTATATGTGATTGTTACTTTCACATTTGTTACCTATGCTGCCATCTATGATCTTTTTTTAATACTTATTATAATTTGTTTTATTGTCCGACCAACTTAACTGTGCAATTATGAGTGGCGCTGTTCGTCACCATTTCACCAAAAAATAAACAAAAACTGATTTGAGGGGCGGGACAAACAGAAAAGACGAAAGGCGAGGACGCGTCGCAGACGCGGCGCCCCTTCAATACATTTTTATACAAAATGTATAGAAGCGTCGCGACACAAAATACACAGAAAAGACAGGGCGCGGAAGAGACGCGGTCTATTCTGTATGCGTCCTCTAGTGTTGCCATAGGTACGGATTTGTCCGTACACGTACGGAATTTCGACCATTACGTACGGATCAAACTTGCGTACGGATATATGTACGGATTTCCAATAATAAGTAATAATACGTATTTTTTTTTAAATACAATACATAAATTCACCAAAACATCGTTATATCGATATTTTTCTGACTCTCGACAAAAAATGTATTAAAAAAATAAAGAACGTACGTGGTTTTCTATGACAGGGAATTACCTTTTTATGTTTCATCTACGAGACTGACTAAGATAGCATGTTGCACGGTTGTCGTTGATTACAGTAGTGAATGAAAGAGATAAATATATTACGATTTGTTTAACTTGCTTTTTTTGTTTTAAGCAAATAAGGTGTATTTTTGTATGTTTTGATTTGAATGTTGACAATTTTAGGTTTCTTTTGTACGGATTTCGTACGGAGTTTCAGATTTATTGCACGTACGGAATTTGTACGGATTTTTTTGGTCAGTTGTACGGATTTTTAGTCCTTACAGTATGGCAACACTGGCGTCCTCGTCTTACGTCTTTTCTGTGTGTCCTGCCCCTTTAATGACCCATTCAAAATTTAAGTTCCAAAAACGTCCGTTTCACAGATAAGTTGGTCGGCTGTACGGGGTATGAGTTTCATAACGAACGTCAGATTTTTACCATTCGGATTAGGAAAATCTAAGTACAAGTTACGCACGCGGTACGATGCTCAAAATCAAAATCAAAATTTATTTATTCAATTAATCGGCAATCGGCACTTTCGAACGTCAAAAAAAAAAAAAAAAAACTAATTCTAACCTCCAGTTTCCCAGCCCAAAATCATCGGCGAACCAATGCGACAAACTGCCAAGCAAGCGCTATCCGCTGCGATTGGCTGTTGAAAATTCATTCAACCAATCACAGCAGACAACGCGCGCCCGACAACCCACCACACCAACCCCCCGACAATTCCGAGCTGGGAAACCGGGGGTAATTGATTCTACCGTCCATTCGGAAATGTAGCTTGTTGTGGAGAAGAATGGACGAGAAACTCCACACATACTCTTTTACAAAAAATGAGTTTTACAAGTATTTGGTTACATTATCTTGTTGAAAAAAAAAAACATACATGTGAGAACGATGTAAAAAAAAAACAAAAAGAAAGTAACGCACTTAAAAGCTTCTACAGTAAAACAAACAATTAAAAATACAATAATTAGGTAATTAAAAACAGGCGGAGGCAGCTAAGTTATGACCAATCCCAACTGATGGTGCCCGTTCACGAACATGACACATGGATCGGCACCACTCAGCTCAACCATCATGAAGGGAACCGAATGATCCACATGTGCCACCATCAGAGAGACATTAGAGAGAGCATGACACACTATCAACTGCCAGGGCACACTGAAGTCAACGTACGACACAAAGGTATAGCAAATGGTAGATTTACAGTTGGTACATAGTACTCACATATGTGCTGTGCAGTTATATAAATATAAATAAATTGAGTTTATACAACAATACTTCAGAACTTTTCTGCTTATAACTTGTTATTGTGCCCTAGTGACGGTGGAACTGGACTAGCGCTGAGCCAAGCATTTTTATCAGCGATGTAATCCCCCAACCTATAATATGCCTGCCTGCATAGTGTGAAGTAAGTGTGCTCAAAATAATAAATTGTATGAAATGTGTCAAATGTGTGTGGATTAATTAGGTTGCGGCCGCACACTTTGTTTGCTTTGTCCTGGCACATGTAATACATAAATAAACTCACATACTATAATTATATAAATATACTCTTTTGCTTCACTAACGTTCATACTTCTAGTCATACACGCATGCCGGTTATAAGACACACAATGGATTCCTATATTTTCTTTCATATATTTTACGAATGAGTTCCAACTTCTAGTAAATCCTAAGACCAAAAAGCCGCTTATCTCGTTCTACGTGTTTACTTATTTTTTTTTAATTGCTGTCAAGTTGTAAATAAAATGTCATTGTCAATGTCAAAGTCAGGTAACCTGTCCCTCCTCCCGCTCCGCTCTCTTCCCACCCTCTCTTTGAGAAGTTTCAACCATGGCGGCCGGGGTAGGTTAAAATTTATCGTGAAAAATCTTGATAATCAAATCATTATTAATTCAGTTTCAATCACATAAACACAATTTATAACCATATTGATCTACGATATCTTTATTTTTATAGGTACTTTACACCTATCCAGAGAACTTCCGTGCTTACAAGGCGTTGATCGCCGCACAGTACTCCGGAGCTGATGTGAAAGTAGCTCCTAACTTTGTGTTCGGTGAAACTAATAAGTCTGCAGAATTCCTGAAAAAGTTCCCAGCCGGTAAAGTGAGTGCCTTTTTGATCGAATTAGTGATAATTTCCGGCCGGTTTCAGTGGTCATATTTTGTGAGGGTGACGTGTAAATTTTGCGATTATTTGTAGGTACCTGCGTACGAAAGTGCTGACGGAAAGGTTCTTCTGTCTGAGAGCAATGCCATCGCCTACTATGGTAAGTGTGCATACTTAATTATCATTTGACTCGGCGAACAGCTGCTCGTATATAACCTATAAACATATCTTGTACGGTCCGGTTTTTGGAGCAAATTCATAAGCATTTAATGGGCAAACTGCCAGGGACTACTTATGGCGAAATGAAGCGAATCTCTCAGATCAGCTGTCCATTAGTTATTCAGTCCAACTAGAAGATTATTAGGTCATTAAAAAGAATTGGTGTAAAGTTTTTTGTGTTGTGTTCATAACAATAAACTCTACTAGAAGTTTTGATGAATTTATTAATTCAATAAATAATACTTAGTAAATTCGTTAAATACAAAACTAGATGAGGTTTGTTTCTTATCTGACTCCCTGGCCGACTGACAAACCTAGGAATAAATTAATCAGCCTTTATCCCTGGGGATCACTGCATGTTAAGTGAGATATGATGAAGGGTCTATCCTATTAGGGTAAAATAAAACTGTCCAATTTGAATGCCAGATTAACATTATAATATCTTGATTCTACTAATATATACAACTTTAAAATAGTGTGCATGTGGTCAATGCTTGTGCATAAGCACAGAAATAAATCTAACAAGATAACACAAGTCCCTCCATCTGTATATAAACCAAGCATACCCCTTTTGCACACACAATTTAAAAACAAATTAGCTTATTATGATAGAAAACATTTCCAATGCCTCGGCCAACTTTTTCTATGCATTTTTCTAGATTTCAGTGGATTTTCAATGCCGATAAAGCTAAATGAAAAGCTAAAAATACAATAATTGATTGTAACTTTACTCCATTTTTTGGCTTGCAAAGTACATACAATCTTGTCATCTAGTTAGATTTACATCTGTGTGCTTAGATACACAGCATCTGGTCACAACAGAATAATGGGGAATGCTTTCAGAATAACTTACTAATAAGTATACATTGGAACTGATTTAATACTGTTATATCTTAACTGAAAACTATTTTAACTTATCAAGCATAGACTAATGAGACATAATCAATGGTCTATTGTTTGAAGTTCCCGGGAGTCCTGTAACCACAATATTTTGTGATCCATTAGCTATTTTAATATTTTGCTTATAACACACATTGTTACAGTTAGTTACAATGAACTCATTATGTAGGAAGTGTTAATTTTTTTAATTCAATGTACCTATTGTGTTACAGTATCCAGCGCTGCCCTGCGCGGTGCTGACGCGGCCACACAGGCGCTCGTGTGGCAGTGGGCGTCGTGGGCTGACAGCGAGCTGCTGCCCGCCTCCTGTGCCTGGGTGTTCCCCTACCTGGGCATTATGCAGTTCAACAAACAGGTGCACATTCTACTCCATCCTAGATTTACTTTCCTGCATGTGTAAGTTTGCTGACCTCTCTTGAGGAGCTGGGGAGGATTAAATAATTATTTTTTCTACCTGTACACCAAATACCTTCTTATATGTAGAGATGCAGAAAACCAAGCCAAATAGCAATACAAAATTACAAAATTAATTCATGTGTTTGGTAAATTTATATAATTATATAAATGAATATGGATTAAAAGTTATAAAAATGAGTGTAGGTTCAGAAATACCATACCAACTTATTTTCGTGTCAATTAGAACAAAGTATCTTTAATACAAAGAAGGACATTTGATTGAGATGAAAAACTTAAGACTGCATATTTTTTTATCAACAATGTTTTATGAATTAAAAATTGTGATAGTTTAAACTTCTGCTGACATCACAGAAAGACAAGATTGTTATAAATTGAGTGTTGTTAAGTACAATGTGTGTTTGCTGTTCACAGAACGTAGAGCGCGCGCGTGCGGACCTGCTGGCGGCGCTCGGCGTACTGGACGCGCATCTACTGACGCGCACCTACCTGGTGGGCGAGCGCCTCACGCTGGCCGACATACTGGTGTTCTGTACGCTCATACACGCCTTCCAGGTATATCTCTATCCACTCACTACTGACGCGCACCTACCTGGTGGGCGAGCGCCTCACGCTGGCCGACATACTGGTGTTCTGTACGCTCATACACGCCTTCCAGGTATATCTCTATCCACTCACTACTGCCGCGCACCTACCTGGTGGGCGAGCGCCTCACGCTGGCCGACATACTGGTGTTCTGTACGCTCATACACGCCTTCCAGGTATATCTCTATCCACTCACTACTGACGCGCACCTACCTGGTGGGCGAGCGCCTCACGCTGGCCGACATACTGGTGTTCTGTACGCTCATACACGCCTTCCAGGTATATCTCTATCCACTCACTACTGACGCGCACCTACCTGGTGGGCGAGCGCCTCACGCTGGCCGACATACTGGTGTTCTGTACGCTCATACACGCCTTCCAGGTATATCTCTATCCACTCACTACTGCCGCGCACCTACCTGGTGGGCGAGCGCCTCACGCTGGCCGACATACTGGTGTTCTGTACGCTCATACACGCCTTCCAGGTATATCTCTATCCACTCACTACTGCCGCGCACCTACCTGGTGGGCGAGCGCCTCACGCTGGCCGACATACTGGTGTTCTGTACGCTCATACACGCCTTCCAGGTATATCTCTATCCACTCACTACTGACGCGCACCTACCTGGTGGGCGAGCGCCTCACGCTGGCCGACATACTGGTGTTCTGTACGCTCATACACGCCTTCCAGGTATATCTCTATCCACTCACTACTGACGCGCACCTACCTGGTGGGCGAGCGCCTCACGCTGGCCGACATACTGGTGTTCTGTACGCTCATACACGCCTTCCAGGTATATCTCTATCCACTCACTACTGACGCGCACCTACCTGGTGGGCGAGCGCCTCACGCTGGCCGACATACTGGTGTTCTGTACGCTCATACACGCCTTCCAGGTATATCTCTATCCACTCACTACTGACGCGCACCTACCTGGTGGGCGAGCGCCTCACGCTGGCCGACATACTGGTGTTCTGTACGCTCATACACGCCTTCCAGGTATATCTCTATCCACTCACTACTGCCGCGCACCTACCTGGTGGGCGAGCGCCTCACGCTGGCCGACATACTGGTGTTCTGTACGCTCATACACGCCTTCCAGGTATATCTCTATCCACTCACTACTGCCGCGCACCTACCTGGTGGGCGAGCGCCTCACGCTGGCCGACATACTGGTGTTCTGTACGCTCATACACGCCTTCCAGGTATATCTCTATCCACTCACTACTGACGCGCACCTACCTGGTGGGCGAGCGCCTCACGCTGGCCGACATACTGGTGTTCTGTACGCTCATACACGCCTTCCAGGTATATCTCTATCCACTCACTACTGACGCGCACCTACCTGGTGGGCGAGCGCCTCACGCTGGCCGACATACTGGTGTTCTGTACGCTCATACACGCCTTCCAGGTATATCTCTATCCACTCACTACTGACGCGCACCTACCTGGTGGGCGAGCGCCTCACGCTGGCCGACATACTGGTGTTCTGTACGCTCATACACGCCTTCCAGGTATATCTCTATCCACTCACTACTGACGCGCACCTACCTGGTGGGCGAGCGCCTCACGCTGGCCGACATACTGGTGTTCTGTACGCTCATACACGCCTTCCAGGTATATCTCTATCCACTCACTACTGCCGCGCACCTACCTGGTGGGCGAGCGCCTCACGCTGGCCGACATACTGGTGTTCTGTACGCTCATACACGCCTTCCAGGTATATCTCTATCCACTCACTACTGCCGCGCACCTACCTGGTGGGCGAGCGCCTCACGCTGGCCGACATACTGGTGTTCTGTACGCTCATACACGCCTTCCAGGTATATCTCTATCCACTCACTACTGACGCGCACCTACCTGGTGGGCGAGCGCCTCACGCTGGCCGACATACTGGTGTTCTGTACGCTCATACACGCCTTCCAGGTATATCTCTATCCACTCACTACTGACGCGCACCTACCTGGTGGGCGAGCGCCTCACGCTGGCTGACATACGGGTAGTCATTGTTAATAGATTTTTTACTAAGTCAATTTGATACTAAGGGGAATTTGCATTGTATGCCGAGATACAGGTTTTCGCCTAGTTAGGGCAGAGGCTCCCATGATTTTTGTTCTCATAGACTACTATATCGAACTACTATATTTCGTATTTGATGCAGCACGTGCTGGAGCCGGACACGCGCGCGGCGCTGCGCAACGTGACGCGCTGGTGGCGCACGCTGGCGGGGCAGGCGCCGGTGCGCCGCGTGCTGGGCGCGCTGCCGCTGTGCAGCGCCGCGCCCGTCTACGACCCCAAGAAGTACAACGAGCTCGCCGGCAACAAGAAGGTACCGTACTCTTTATTGTACACCGTTTTACCCACAGCTTAGTTCGCAGGACATTTTCGTGAATAGGATAGATGGACCCCTTTTCCGCACTTCGACTCGCATTTAGTCCGTTGTGCGTGCAGGCCACTCTTTGTGCGAGAGAATGGGCCGTAATCCACCACGCGGGCCCAGTGCATGTTGGTGGATGTCACGCGTCGCCGAATTTTTAGTTCTATAAGACATGCCGGTCCCTCACGGTGTTTTGCTTCACCGTTTTGAGAGCAGTGGTGATGAAATAATTTACACAAAATATAGTGCCTGCCTAGGTTTAAACCTACAATTGGTAAGAAGCGGCCGTTACCACTGGGCCTCCACTGCTCTCGCAATTTCGGCGATAAAAGGTAGCTATGTATAGTTATATAAGCAATACTCAGTGGCAGTATAGCAACCATCAGGCTGTCACAAGGACCACTGGACACACGTCCTTACACCATTCATACAATTGTGTTTTTTAGTATTGTGTGTCACACCTATGCATGACGTCATCTGTCTTGCATCACAGCTTAAATCAATGTTTTGAAACCCTCCAACCATGACTAAATAGAGTGTATTTTCACTTGCAGGAAGCTGGTGACAAAAAGAAGGACAAGAAAGCCGAAAAGAAGGAGCAGCCCAAGAAGAAGGAACCCGAGCCCGAGCTCGCTGATGAACTCGACGAGAAGCCCAAGGAGTCCAAGGACCCCTTCGACTCCATGCCTAAAGGGTAACTATCATGTCAACACTCACTGATGGGACTTCTTTCCTTCTACATGTTATCACAATATCGGAATAGTTAATATGACTGTAATGGGTATTCCGATATTGTTTTCAAAAATTTTTACAACTGTAACAAATGTCAGTCCATGCTTAGGTCATTAAGTTTGACTAGACTTAATGACTTTTTTCAAGCTGAAAGCAAATTGAAGAAGAGTAATATGAAAAGATGGTAGCAGAATAGTAATATTAAATGGAATTACATACATACATACATAAACTCGCGCCTTTTTCCCATGGGGGTAGGCAGAAACTACAGAACGCCACCTACTACGATCCTTACATACTTCTTTTGCTTCACACACATTCATACATCTAGTCATACACACACGCCGGTCATGGGTACTGCGCACAAATGGAAAGGAAAAAATGGAATTACTACCAGATTTAAGCTCTATCATCAGATGTAATAACACCCAGTATATTAATTATTTATTTATTGCTAAGAAAAGCGAGCTTTTAGTGTTTAAGGGGCGTGGCAAAAGCTACGAGACTGTACCCTCTGGTTATGTTCCAAATATGAATTCAAAAAATACTGCATAAACACGTACTTTATATTCGTGGATAGGATTTTTTTTTAAAAAAACCATTACAGTTCAACATTTGCCTTCGATTTTCAAAACAATGCATCATAAAATAACTTTTTAATTTTTATAGCACACTTTTACTTTTTAATTTATTTTTAATAAATTGGGCTCATTGACAATGACAGTCATGGTGCAATGAGAATCTAAATTGCACCATGACAGCGCAACGCGCGCATCCATAGACAGTGACACTAGCTCATAAGCGCCAATAAATTAAAAAGTAAAAGTGTGCTATAAAAATTAAAAAGTTATTTTATGATGCAGTTGTTTGAAAATCGAAGGAAAATGTTGCACTGTAATGGTTTTTTTTTAAATTTTACTTATCCACGAATATAAAGTACGTGTTTATGCAATACTTTTTGAATTCATAATTGGAACATTACGTTATGAGTGTAGATAAAATAGTGTATGCAACGGCATATAATTAGGTATTAAAACACTCGCGTGTTAATATTATCACCCACGCTCGTGTTTTAATAACCCGTATTATATGACCATTGCATAAACTACTATTTTATGTGTTGTAACTGTTGCTTCGTTGTATTTTGTTTTGTTTATTGTCTGTATTGTTGTTTTTTGTATATTTCATTCTATGTTTTGTAAGTGTACCTATGGACAGAAAGTCTGAAATAAACGTTATTTTATTATTTATTTTATTTATTTATATTATATATCTTCACATTACTTATTTGATAGACACAACTTTTGTTTATTTACATCAGTATAATCACGGGTGTACTGTAATCATTGCAGAACCTTCAACATGGACGACTTCAAGCGCTGCTACTCGAACGAAGACGAAGCCAAGTCCATCCCGTACTTCTGGGAGAAGTTTGACGCAGAGAACTACTCCATCTGGTACGCTGAGTACAAGTACCCCGAGGATCTCGCCAAGGTGTTCATGAGCTGCAACCTCATCACAGGTACGGACTCGACCTTCATTACTTCATTTGGCCATTGATTGTGTGTGGTGCCTGGTACGATCCGTGTGCTGGTTGCTGGTTGCAGGCATGTTCCAGCGTCTCGACAAGATGCGCAAGCAGGCCTTCGCGTCCGTGTGCCTGTTCGGCGCCGACAACGACTCCAGCATCTCCGGCGTGTGGGTGTGGCGCGGCCAGCAGCTGGCCTTCCCGCTGTCGCCCGACTGGCAGATCGACTACGAGTCCTACGACTGGCGCAAGCTGGACCCGGCCAGCGCCGACACCAAGCAGCTCGTGAAGGACTACTTCTCGTGGAGCGGCGCCGACAAGCAGGGCCGCAAGTTCAACCAGGGCAAGATCTTCAAATGAGCGCTGCGCCGACTATAATTATATTGTATAAAGTACTTGCATTTATTTTGTATCGCACCGCCGCCGTCTGCCGACCGAAGACTCGCGTCCGTGTAAGCCCAAGCAGGCACTTGAAATAAATTGTTTTTTATTTACGCATGTGATTTTCTTTTCTTGTCATAAGCGAATCCCCGGAGCTGCGTCCCACACGGCTCTCTGTTCTTGCCTAGATTGTTTTGGTCCTGATCGCCGTGTCGAGGTTTTCGCACAATCTGGAGAACACCATAAGCATACTGGAGGGGGAAGCTCATAAGGATTTGGAGCAACCATATTCAGAGCAAAAAGTTGTATGTACCTCACTCGAGCTTAAAATAATTTTGCTCCCGAGGTTGACACTACCTTTTATCATCCTCTATGAGAAAATAAGTAAGTGCAACAAAGTCGGAACCACACTTACGTGTCGTGGCGTGGCGTGGCGCAGGATTCACCAATCAAACGACTCTTCCAGTATACGTCATAACGAAACTTGTTTTGTAGCCAATCAACTGCGCCACGACACGCCACGCCACGTAAGTGTGGTTCCGTCTTAATTACTTTAGTTACGTAAGTAAAGTAAGTTGCGTTTTACGCTTACGTTTAGTTAAATAAAATGGCTCATATTTAAACGCCTACCAGAAATGCACCTATTATACTACCAATAAATTTAAATGCACACCAAATTTTGTTTCATGAAGTATTGTAGAAATGAAGCTATTTTCCTTTTTATGCTATGTCATAAAAATATATAAACGCCTTTAAAGCTTATATATATATATATTTTATATTATCGCTAAATAGATATTACCAATATTTTGTTTCATGACTTTCAATTTAGTCATTTTTGCTGAGGCAAAAAAGCTAACGGTCGATTGTACAATTATTTTAAATACCAAATATAATATTGCGAATCCCAACACATGTTACTTGTTTATTGTTTAGAATTTGATTAAAATATGATAACTTAACCAAATAAATATATCACTCTCAAACAAATGATAGGTAATAAAATTAATCGTTTCTAAATGTACTATCAAACACAAAAAGAATTTTTAAATTCCAACCAGTAGTTCCTGACATTAATTAGCGCGTTCAAACAAACAAACATACTCTTCAGCTTTATAATATTAGTATAGATTTGCCTGCCCCGAGAATCAAACCCAGGACATTTCTAACACTTGGCACTTTAGCAGTAGCATTGCATTTTTAACCCCCGACGGAAAGAGAGAGGTTTTATCAATCACTAGATGATTAGATCGAGTAAATATTGTTAGAAATTCGTTGCTAAGCAACCAGTAAGGGTCGGTGTGTTTTTTTTTATACTTAGGAATTATGAAGACATCTGTTATTTGAATTGAAGGTAACATACTAGTCTCTGGACAGCCTCGAGAATGATTGCGCGGTAGCTCAGTGCGCAGACAAGCAGCTGGGATGGTAGCGTACCGGAGCAAAGACATACGTATTTCTTACTACTAGACTGTGCACCAAAAATTTTTGTTTAGCTAAAATGAAATCTATTATCATACGCCTAGGTTAGCAATTTCCTTCTAAGCGGTAGCTAACCAAAAGCGGTCCTGGCGAGAGGGTTCCCGCTGGTAGTGTGTCCTTGTCTGACATCTTGCTAGCTCAACTAATCATTGGATTTGGTAGAAATGGTAGAAAATTTACCGTATGGTGTACCGTATGGTGACGGACGTAAAGAATTTCACCATCCCATATCTTCCCGTGGGTGTCGTAAGAGGCGACTAAGGGAAAAACCAGAGAATGGGCAGCAGCGTTCTCTGTGCACTTTAAGAACAAACTGCGATCGCCAACCCGCCTGCCAAGCGTGGCGATTAAGGCAAACCCCCCCAAACCATGAATAGCACAATTAAAAAACGGCCCCGAGTGCCCGGCAGCCCGTCTACCCTCGACTACGGTAGCGGTCGAGGCGATGGCGTGGCAAGGTTTAATTCGTCCTCCATATCTTTAGTGCAAAAAGTATTTTTTTTTATCAATTGCTTCAACCGGTGTAATGTTTGCTGGGCTCGCAGGACACTTTAGTTCAATCATAGCGTCAATGCGTCATCACCTATCAGACCATCTGGGCTTGCTCCGAGGAAAGGATGTTTTTCGTCAATAAATAACACAGATGGTTCAATATGAAGGCCTAAAAGTTGCTCCGCATCTTTTAGTGATATGAGTTAGCCAGAAAAGAGCAATTAAAAGGACGGTGGTCTATTTCTGACAATTGTTCAAATAAATATTGAACATCAATCATTTTGCGCCCGACTAACTGTGAAACTTCGATTTCGTCGTCATTTGCATCTTCAACAATAAGAGACCCAGCAGTTGTAGTGCTTGTTGGAAGATAAAATACGAGAATAAATGTATTGCCTAAATCAAACAATCAACACATCACATAATATTTAATTAAATAAAACCGCTGGGAACGTGTTCGTAGTCGCAGCGGAAAAATGTCGTATTTCTTAATTTCAGTTTAGCAAATAATTAGTGTATGACGTCGTGTAATTGTGTATGGTAAGTACAAATTTGTGTATCCAATTATTGGGGAGCTATTCAATAAGAACTGTTTCCGCTGGAACTACGTCATCCCAGCGGAACTTTTTTTTCCTATGGACGTAAAAGAAAAAAAATGCAATCAATAATTAGTGTATAACAAGAGGTAAATGTGTATGTTTAAATGAAATTTGTGTGACATAAAGCTGCGGAAATAATCAAGTTTCCGCTGCGCTGACGTTTGGCTATTTGATGAAAATCATATAAAACGGTTTAGTGCAGAGTTGTAATTTTTTACGCACGTTGCTTTTAATTTGTGTGTAATGTTTGTAAAAACAGAATTAAAAAAAAACAAACCGTTTAGAAGATATACACGTAAAAGTAAAATAAGGTTATTAGTTCCAATATCTTAAAATAGGAACTCTAGAGCCTAACTTATTACGTTTATTTGTATCTTGTAGGGGTCTACAATGACTTGCCAAGTTTCATTCAAGTGGTCTTAGTAATTAATGAGCAATGACATAATTTACTACGACTGGACCACTATATCTATGACATCAGATTGTAGGACTTTTTTATGGAAAAGCTAAATAAAACATATTCTGGTAATAAGTGTATTAATGCAACTATTCACATGTAAAATTTCAGCTAATTACACTAAATAATTAAAGAGATATAATAAAAATACCAGAACAACCGCAATTCATTGATAAACCGACCAAGTTTGAATGGCTACAAAAAAGCGGCCGTGCAGTATAAAGAGCTAACGTTCTAAAATTTCCAGTGTTGTACCATTTTTGGATTGGTACAGGTGAACAAGTAACTAATATACTATTTTTGCTTCTTGAACAAGTAACTAATATACTATTTTTTTATGTATTACTATTACCTTCTAATAAGATTTTATATTTTAATTGTTATTTAGTCGATACTCTTGACTATTACTTCTTAATGATGATTAATTATGTTTTAATGTATATCTTTGGACCTCCAATCCTAATCAAATAAATAAATAAACTAATCATTTTCTTGATATATATTATAAGTCACATGTTTTTTAACCGACTGTTCAAAAAGGAGGAGGTTCTATGTTTGGCAGTATGTAGGTATATACCGATTTCTCAGTCAATTGTGTACCGATATTATATAAATATAAATTATTTATTGTTTGAAAGAGTATGTTCCCGGATTGGTCACATTTAAATTTGGTGAACATCTTTTAAAGAACTTCGTAGATATATAAAATGACTCTTCAATAAAGAACGGCAAATCTCTCGAGATTGCTGCAATTGCATGTCTGTTTATTGTTTACGACATTTTATAACCATCACGCCACTACGCTCTAGCTGTACGCATATGTGAATGTGATGTACAGTTCACTCTTCCATACTCTCATTTTACCGATTACGTTCAAGTCTTATGTTTTGTATGTTTATTCAGGTAATTTATTCTGTCATAACTTTGGGCATTGTTGGTACCATATAAAGAACTTGCTCATTATGTACCAAAAAAAGTGAAAAATAAAAACTGTTATTACAAAAAAATACAACTGACTTCCAAATAAAAACACGACAAAATGAAAAATAACTTCAATTTTGGAAGTCGGTGTTTTGTTTCTTCGTTTTTTGAAATTATTACAATAATAATTGAATCTGTATTAACAAATGCATTTATTTGTCAGTATATTACAAAAAGTTATTACTGTAGGTAATTATTATGTCCTTATTATTCTGCTGCTTCCATCGCCAGCGTACAAATATTTTGATGTTACACGGTTCAATTTGATGAAATAGAAATACTAATAGTAATTAGAAAAAAAACTAACACCTGGGGGTGACCATAAGCTCTTAGAGTAAAGTTATTTTGAGTGTGTGTAAGGGACAGATGTATATGACGTGTATACATCTGTCACTTACTCGATCTCAAAATAACCCCCCAGTAGTCATTTCAAATGTCGCTTTTAAAAACTTAACGGTATAATAGGGAATAACTTAAAGAAAGTAGGTGTTTTCTGAGCGCGCGCTTCCTTTTCTATTTTATTTATTAGTTACAATCAACTCCCGAAAATTTATTTACTTGTAAAACCTAAGATTTACTTATTCCTATATGGGCTTCAGTAGGCAATATATTTTTACCTACCAGCATCATCCAGTACTCCGGTAAGATTATACTTCCTTCCACCGAGTACGTTTGCTCTTGCGAATCTCCACTCAAGCCAATTAAGGCAAGTGAGAGGTGGGAGCTCTGTTCCCGGCAGTGTTCACTCCGACCGGCCAATAAAGGCAAGCTGGAGATGAGTAAGGGACAAGACTTTTCCCAGGCGATTAGAAGTCTGTGCCCACCAGCTCTGCACAAAACTGGCCTGCGGATTGTATCTCTGTTATTATTACATAATATATTATTATTAATAATTTTGTTTTTTTTCATTTTAATTAGTCATTAACTAATAAATACTTTTAAGAATACAAAGTTAATGCAGTTCTTTTATTATCTGCTAAACTATTGTGTACGTACCTGTACGAAACTATTAAACACAATAACGATGTTATACTGGAAATTTTAGAACGTTAGCTCTATATACTGCACGGCCGCTTTTTTGTAGCCATTCAAACTTGGTCGGTTTTTCCATGAATTGCGGTTGTTCTGGTATTTTTATTATATCTCTTTAATTATTTAGTGTATTTAGCTGAAATTTTACATGTGAATGGTTGCATTAATACACATATTACCAGAATATGTTTTATTTAGCTTTTCCATAAAAAAGTCCTACAATCTGATGTCATAGATATAGTGGTCCAGTCGTAGTAAATTATGTCATTGCTCATTAATTACTAAGACCACTTGAATGAAACTTGGCAAGTCATTGTAGACCCCTACAAGATACAAATAAACGTAATAAATTAGGCTCTAGAGTTCCTATTTTAAGAAATTGGACCTAATAACCTTATTTTACTTTTACGTGTATATCTTCTGAACGGTTTGTTTTTTTTAAATTCTGTTTTTACAAACATTACACACAAATTAAAAGCAACGTGCGTAAAAAATTACAACTCTGCACTAAACCGTTTTATATGATTTTCATCAAATAGCCAAACGTCAGCGCAGCGGCAACTTGATTATTGCCGCAGCTTTATGTCACACAAATTTCATTTATACATACACATTTACCTCTCGTTATACACTTTATTGATTGCATTTTTTTTCTTTTACGTCCATAGGAAAAAAAAGTTCCGCTGGGATGACGTAGTTCCAGCGGAAACAGTTCTTATTGAATAGCTCCCCAATAATTGGATACACAAATTTGTACTTACCATACACAATTACACGACGTCATACACTAATTATCTGCTAAACTGAAATTTAGAAATACGACATTTTTCCGCTGCGACTACGAGCACGCTGGGAACAGCTAGTAACTAATTATTGTATTATGTCATTGGGAAATAGGTACTTACTGTGAGAAACATTCCAACGCTCGGAGTCCATGTCGGCAACCAAACCAAGTCGTAAATAATAACAAAGTCCGTAAACAACGCAAAGTCCGTAAGAAAGTAGATTACTCAATTTCAAAGTTCAAATCACAAGGTAAATCTAAATCCAAGTTCATAGCGTATGTCAATACTGTCAGAAATATTACAATAAGTACTTAGAAAATATATAAATACGCACGAACAGCACAGTAAAGTAATCGTCTAACACTGACAAAAAAACACAAAAAAAAATACAATACAACAAACAATAAACAACCCCGAAGAGCCCCGATCAAACGCCGTGCCGCCGTACGAGCGATACTCAACCGTGTGAAGCACGATCACACACACATTGACATGACGTGCTCGACGCGATAGCAATAGCTACTATTGAAAATGTATGATTATTTTGATGTGTTCCGTAATACCAAAAATTATGCATGAAAACTTAATGTTATTTTTTTTTTAAATCGATGTTTTTAACTTGATAATATGAGCTATGTTGTTGCGACAGAAATTTTATAGATATTGTATTTTTTAATGCAGAAAAATCAATAGGAAAACATGTCATTTACGCTGTAAAAAGGTACGAAATTAAATTCGCTTAAACTTCATTTTAGGTAAGTATTTTGAAAAAAAGAAGACGTAGGAACCTAGATAAATACTGTCTAAATCCGATCAGCATAATATGGTGGAAATATGCTCAACCTACAAATGATTTTGGTATTACGTTTGTATGGACAATTCATGCTTCGCCGTTCGCCGCGCTCTTAACATCGGAAAAATAAATCAATTGAATATTAATTTATGTACTAATTTATTATATATCATTTAAATCATACTAATAACTTAAAACCTTATTCAGAACTAGAAAACTAAAATACGATTCCATGAACTCCACTGGCATTTCAAAAACTTGTATCTTTGTAGTTTTATGTCATCTCTCTCCATCAAAATGGTTCTTTTTCATTGGCTTTTAACATATTCAAAACCAATCTCTTTATGTATAAAGTTTGTAAAAATAATAAAATGTATCATGTTACTAATAGTCATTCATCATCATCAGCCTATATATACTTTTTGTTATGTAAGTTTTATGGCCTGGTTGCTAGGAACTTTTAGCCACGTCTTTGGAAAGAGTTTTGGATCTTATATTAATTTATTCTTTAGTAGGCATTAGAATGCGGATGTAACTGATTCTTATGTTTTTTGGAGTATTTGGCAGCAAATTGTATCGAGTCTTCCCAGTAAGCTTTGCAGAGCCAATCAAACTACAATAAAATACTCCGCTCCACTATCCCGAGATCGCTTCTCTCAATGATTTTACAAATTGTCCAGTTGCGTAGACAGTTGAGACACAAAACTACACCAATAATATATCACAATACCCACTAGGAATCAATTTGCAAATAATATTAACAACTACTGAACTTCACTCGACGAAATCCCACCAAAAACTCCCGTCTATATACACGTCCCACTGCAGGGCACAGATTATTACTTAATATTTTTCTTACGTCAAAGATTCTCAATCTCCGTTAAAATCAATATCTTGTCGAAGAATTAGTAACAGTTACATTACTTTCCTTCCAGCCATCATTCGATGTGCCCTGTGTATTAACCATATAATAGTAATGGAAAGAAATAAAAATTAAGTAAGAAAAATATAAAATAAACTAAAAGTATCAAAACAAGTCAGTTCAACTTACCGGTCCACTCTACGACGCACTTTAAAATCAAAGATTGAGTTTGATTTACGCCTTCTTCTTTCCTTATTTTATGATACACATTGAAAACAATACGTCTCGCTTGAGATCGAAGTGGGTTTTTCAAAATTTTCACAAAAATAACAAATTTTCAAGATAATATCAAAAAAATTCAGTAGCGGTTGACACATCAAGTACTTTGATTTGACAGGTGACAATTGACATTGCCATATGAAAATCACAATTTAAAAAAAATAAAAAATGCCATGAGATTCTGGTAGACCTATACCTGTTTATTCACATTTATATTTTTGTCGTGCTTGGAGCTTTTTATAATTTAATTTTTTAAGTGGGATCATTATTACACTATTACTACGTCTTTTTACTCTCCAATATTCATCGTATGTGGCGTAATATTAAATGTTTTGTGATATTAAATGGATATTTGATGCCTTGTCTACCCTCTAAGGCAAGTAAGCATGATATGATGTATGTTTAGACGAATCTATGTATTTATGTTTGTAACTTGGGAAACCTATCTTTTTTTTTTAATTCGGAATCAATATAGTAGCAACCCTAGTGAATCTGTCAAGTTTAGCTGTCAATTTTCTAAACAGCGTGAGTGGCCCTTCTGTATACTATCTATTTTGTGCTACTAGACTGTGCACTATGGCGCAAAAACCGGTCCGAGCGGGTGGGCTCCCGTTGGTAGTGTGTCTCTTTCTAATGAGGTGACCATGACCAAACATAACACGGGACAAATTGATTGTAATAACAATAGTGTAAGTATCCCAATATATGTATTTATGCTACCTAACTACAATACCTAAACCTAAAAAATTCATTGAAAAAAATAAAATAAGTATATTTTTTGGAATCTACGTCACTTACCGAGTCGGTGTCGAGCGTACAGAATTTCGACATCCCATGTTTTTCCATTGGTGTCGTAAGAGGCGACTAAGGGACAAACCAGAGAATGATCAGCAGCGTTCTCTGTGCATTTATATCAACGATACTGGGATCGCCAACCCGCCTGCAAAGCACTCCCCATGAATAGCACAAATAAAACATAGCCCCTAGTGCCCGGCAGCCTGCCTAACCTCGACTACGGTAGCGGTCGAGGTTACGGTATGGCAAGGGGTGGTGCAAAGAATCCCGGACGAGACCCGGCTATCCCAACAAATACCGACGACAGGACCTGGCAACGTACAACACGCGCACACTCCGGACGCCGGACCGACTAGATGACCGAACTCGAAGAGGAATTGAGCAGTTTACGATGGTGTATTCGGGGAGGACTCGATAATCCTCAAATCCCAAGTCTGCATAAGTCTTATTCTTCAAGACCCATCGTATAGATAGGAAAAAAAACTCTCTGATCTTACTCTCAAGCTCATGGAGGAGAGACGTTAGACGATCCTGCAGTCTTCAGACGATGCTTTGAAATACCCCAAAGGATCTCAACGATTTCACTTATTGTCCAGTTGAGTAGACAGTTGAGAAACAAAACTACACCAATTTTATTCCACTAGGAATCAATTTGCGAATAATATTAACAGCCGCTGAATTTTACTCGAACAAAACCCGCCAAAAAGTAAAAACGCCACAAACCTGGTAGTCTTTTTTTTATTTTATTTTTGTTCGCCCTTTTCGGGCATGCTAAGGTCTTGGATCATACCGCCTCGTCTTCAGTGCAATTTTATCATTCTTTAGTATGCATTAGAAAACGGGTGTAACAGATTCAAATGGTTTTTGGAGTATTTGGCAGCAAATTGTATCGAGTCAGCCTTCCCAGTAAGCTTTGCGGAGGTAGTCAATACTATAATAATAAATCTAAAAACCAAAGATGATCTTAAACAAGAAGAAAATTATGCTGTGCAGTCGGAGGAAACATATTTGTAAGCTGTATGACTTGAACCTTATTATTATGACAAGTTCCCAATTTCATTTATGGGCTTAAAATAATCCTAGATAATGAATTTCTAATTTGTCATCTTGAAAGATTAATGACCTTTACAAAGACCTTATACGTATTTGTAGTAAGAAGTATAAGGTCTTTGGACCTTTATAACTTAAAAATAATTGAAAGTTAGAATTCAAAACAAAAAAGTAAATTCGGTCTGTAACAAATATTAAAGGTAACCCATCCAATGCAACCAACCTCGTTACAGTACTTAATGTATGAATGACGTGAAAACGCCTGCACAAAGCTATCATGACAGCCGCGACTGAGCTCGGTCCAATATTGCCCAATATTCCCTGTGAAACCGAAATGTCAAAGTGAGAGTGGCCCCTCTGTCTGAGGCGCGCCGCCGCTTCCGTACTTTGTGCTAGTAGTAAGAAATACGTATAAGGTCTTTGTACCGGAGTCCGGACGTTTGTGTACGCGGTCAGTACATATATTAGTCTATGGTCAGTACCACAGATTACCTCCCAATAATCTGTGGTCAGTACAGACCACAGAACAAGACCTACTACACACATTTAACCATTTAACATGGGTTAGAAGCGTTATGCTGGTAAGACAGCGTATGAGGACGATGATGCCACATTCTTGTGCTGTTAGATACTATGTGTACTTTTGGGTACTATGACCTCAAGGGTAAATAAAAGACAGTTCATGGAAAGCAAAATTCATATTTTCACGTTTCAGACTTTTGCCTAACTGATAGATTTTCTTTAACTTTATTACATACATGGCTTACATAATATTGCGTTAATGAAATCAACTAACATTACTGTAAAACTGCTAAAGTAATAGTCGCAGATGTAGGATAAACAGTGATCTGCACCAACTGTAGCGAGACATTGAAAAGATACAAGTGAAACATTCAGATTAAAGTACACAATCATAATAGATAATAGTATAAATGCAATAGTTGCGCTGACTAGTCGCCTCACTCCCACATACAACGCTACGCGTCTGTGGTGTGTGCGCCCGGCGCGGCGCGCGGCGCGGCAGGCTTTCTTCACGCTCCGTCACGATACAACTTCCTAACCATTACACCTACAGATAGAGCCACTTCCACGGTTCGTGTCATATCACAACATTATTGCACATTTTGTGTAAGCTCCCAAAAAGCTCAATTTGCATAAAACATTGAAGTTTGATAGCATAGCATGAATGAGATATGTTCTATTACATTGAGTTGAGGTTTATCTGGTCGTTTTGAAATATCATGGTTTATTTATCTACTTACTGGGTGGACCTGACTCCACTAAACTAGACCTACACATAGACGTAAAGTCATTACAGGCATATTGGTCCATTTTGTGTTAAACTTACCGCGCAACTTATCACAGCTAAGGTAGCTACTGCCTAATGCCTGTGAGCCGTGTCTACACACACGTTGAGTCGTTGAGCCACTACATACACACATGCCAGTTCTTGGACCGTGTTCTAATAACTAGGTATGTAGGTATATCAGACAGTTTTTATGTCAGATTTCTCAGACCTGGCTTTCTTTCGTGATAAACTTAGATTTAGTTTTCGCTTAGTGAGCTTTTTGGTGTTTGACTAAACAAGAAAACACATACCTACCTAAAGAGTACGTATTATAAAGAGTTTAACAGCAGCAGTTCGAAGTGGCAGCGACGAGGGCAGTGCTGTAGCCCTCATGGTTCGCTTAGCGCTCACACAGTCACACGCCTGACACTGCGCTTGCTGAGCTCGTCGTCACTCTCACTCACTAGCTTTATTCCACATAAGTATAATTTTGTTCTCAATTTCAAATGTTTCAGTTGCAACTGTTAGATATTTACTCAGTTATAGTGAAATAGTGCGAGCCAGCCGAGTGAAGGTGAGTGTTGTGTTGGGGAACAGCAGTCGCTGATAGTTCGCTGTCACACATCACGTATGCACGAGTCACATTTTATTTCAAATAGGTACACACAGCAAACCAGATAGGTTTGCAGGGCACACCGACATAGATGTTGGTGTGCGTAATATCAACGGGTTTATTACTTCTATATATTAGTGTTTGCTTCACAATAATCCGTTATCAACGCACACACTTGCAATTTATTGTCACTTTAATGGTGCAGGGAATATGAAGCATAAATTTAGCGAATGTAACAGTCGTCTCCGTGGCGCATTAGTCGAGTTTGCAGTATATATTAATACCTTACGCCCTGGCGCCGTAAGATCGAATCCGACTGCCAAGGGCTTAGTGTTTTTGTATGTTTTAATAAAATATTTTAAATTTGTTTGTTCAATTAATTGTTAAACTATTAGCAAGTCTTATAATTGGGTTGGAATATATTATCTGTCTACCCTCTTAAAATGACAAAGCATAAGTAGTAAGTAGTAGTAATAAGTTAGTAGTTGTTCATCGTCATAATGCTATTGACTATCGGGGTTTCGTTACGTTTTTAGACATTATACCCCTACATAACTACACTTATGTCATAATAAAAGAGTTGAGATAATTATTTTGCATGAACAAAACGTTTTAATTAGTGAAATTGCGTGGCGTATAATGATATCGCCATTGGTGAGTAACAAAATATTTTTATTATGTTTTGACGTTTAGTATGGTGTGGGCGCACGGTTGGCGCAGTGATTGAGCGATTGACTGCTGCGATGCGTGTCGCGGGTTTGATTCCTGCACGGAACAAATATTTGTATGACCTACAGATAATTGTTTCGGCTCTGGGTGGGGTGTATGTGAGTTTATATGTTTGTAAAGGCATCCACGATACAGGAAGAAATTCCTAGTGAGGGGCAACGTTGGGCACCGTTTTAAAAAAAAAGAAAAGACAAAGAAAGTATGTTAAAACAATCTACATGTTATTGATTTTTGTTTTTTGTAATAATATTTTATTACTAGCTGTTGCCCGCGACTTCGTCTGCGAAGCATTAGTAATTCGAATTGCTTATTTTTTATATCGCGGCTTAATATTGTAGGTTTTCCATACAAACTTCTACCCCTCTTTCCACACCCATAAGTATGATTTCCGTAAGTATGTTTGGATAAAAACTATCCTATGTCCTGCCCAGGGTCTCAAAATATCTCCGAACCAAATTACATTTCAAATGGGTTCAGCGGTTTAAGCGTGAAAAGGCAGACAGAGTTACTTTCACATTTATAATATTAACTCCGCACGCGACTTCGTTCGTGTGATGGCAACCAAAAATAAGCTGTTATTAAACCAAATAAAAATGTGGTTTCGTAAAGTTCTACGGTTCATAGCTTTGGGACGATTCGTTATTTGACTTAAAGAATAATACATTTTAGGTTACCGCTACAAAGTAAAATCCGCCCCTTAAAACTTAATATACCCTTTGTATCTTTTTAATTTTTTGTTTATGTTAGATTGCTCAGTAAGATGCCTCAAAAAATTAACATCACTTAACCCTATCAGGGGGGAGGTAGTTTAATAAAAACGTATTATGTAAATTTTGATTATTTACTTTATCTCCACGGAATGAGTTTGTTCATACAAACAAATTGCCCTCTTTTCACCCCCTTAAAGGTTGACAGTTCAGTGGCGAATGCGAACAGGAAAACGCAAATTAGGAAGTCCGACCGGCAGCCTAATTGGGTAAGTAAATTCGGCAACGGAAACAATCTGGTTCTTTCCCAAAAACACACACATACACAAACAAGATGCATCTTTATTCAACTTTTTTGTGTATGTGTGTGTTTTTGGGAAAGAACCAGATTGTTTCCGTTGCCGAATTTACTTACACAATTAGGCTGCTGGTTAAGGCTGCGGGAGTCCGGTGGATGCGAAACGCACAGGACCGATCAGTGTGGCGGCGCTTGGGGAAGGCCTATATTTAGCAGTGGACGTTTTTTGGCTGATATGATGATGATGGTGAAAGGTTTATTTTCCGCAAATTCCTTCTTCGTGCTCCCTTACATCCCTACATCAAAAACGAAACAGTCCAGTATGATTCATAACAAATTTTAACACCCACTTAATCCTATTTTGGGGGGTAGTTTCGAAAAAATATAATGACAACTTTTTACTGTTTACTTAGGTTGGTATTTATGTCAACTATCAAGTGTATTAACCCAAGACATTTTTTTTTTAACAAAACTTTATCACCTGTTAAATCGTATTTTGGAGGCAGTTTTGAAAATCTAATAATATCAACCTTTATTGTTTGTTTAGGTTGGTATTTTTGTCAAGTATCAAGTTTATTAACCCAATAAATAAGATTATTCAAAAAACTTTAACTCCCCCTAAATCGACTTTTGAGTGTAGTTTCTAAAAACTAATAATGACAACCTTTATTTTTTACTTAAGTTGATATTTATGTCAAGTTTCTAGTTTATTAACCCAAGAAATAAAATTCTTCAAAAAACCTTAACACCCCTAAAAAGCCGTATTTTGGGGTTAGTATAAAAAAAACTAAGAATTTGAACCTGTATTGTTTACTTAGGTTGGTATATATGTCAAGTTTAAAGTTAATTAACTCAAGAAGAAAGTTCCTTAAAAAACAAAACAAATCGTCTTTTGGGGGTAGTTTCGAAAAACTAATAATAACAACCTTATAATTTATTTAAGTTAGTATTTGTGCAATGTTTCAAGTTTAGTAACCCATGAAACAAAATTCTTCGATACAAACTTCAATACCCCCTTAATCGACTTGTGAGGGTAGTTTCAAAAAACTAATAATGTCAAACTTTTATCATTTACTTAGATTACTATTTATGCCAAATTTTAAGAATATTAGCTGAAGGAATTAGATTTTTCATACAAACTTTGTCCCCCTTTTTCTCCCCTTTACGGGAAAAATTTCGGCAAATCCTTTCTTATCGGATGCCTACGTCATACAAAAACATACTCTCCAAGTTCCAGGTCTCTACTATCAGCGGTTTAGGCTGTGCGTTGATCCGTCAGTGAGTCATTCAGGACAAAGCATTTTATATGTATAGAAGAAGATATATGTAGCAGAAGACTGGTCGGGTTTTTTGACACGCATAATTTCGGGTGGACCAAAAATTACTTTAGTATGAAAACGAATGCTGCGTAAATTACACGACACAACACAAAAACCTAATACAGCGTAAATTACGCAACACTAAAACGTCACTCACAACTATGTTTACCTGAGACGAACGGTCCTTTTCGGTAGTTCCCCGTATTAGTGCCATTTGATTCTTCAAAGAAACTTTAACATCCCTAAATCGTCTTCTGGGGATAATTCCGAAAAACTAATGATGCCAACCTTTATTATTTTGCCAAAATTATAAGATTTTTCATACAAATAAATGTCTCCCTTTTAACCCCTTCAAAAGTTGAATTTCCAAAAATCCCTCCTAAGTGCTCCCCTACATCTTAAAAAGAAGCTATGTGCAGTAAAAGTAATCAAAAATCTTTACCACCCCGAAATCGTATTTTAAGGGTGGTTTCGAAAAACTAATAATAAAAATCTTTATTGTTTATTTAGGTTGGTATTTAAGCAAAGTTTCATATTTATTGACCCAAGAAATCAGATTCTTCAAAAAATGTAAGACCCCTAAATCGTCTTTTGGGGGTAGTTTAAAAAAATAATAATTGCAACCTTTATTGTTCATTTAGGTTAGTATTTGTGGCAAGTTTCAAGTTTATTGACCCAAGAAATCAGATTTTCCAAAACACTGTAATACCTCCTAAATCGTCTTTTGGGGGTAGTTGCAAAAAAATATTCATGACCACCTTTATTGTTTATTTAGGATGGTATTTATGTAAAGTTTCATGTTTATTCACCCAAAAAATTAGATTCTTCAAAAAAAAATACATCCCCTAAATCATGTTTTGGGGGTAGTTTCGAAAAACCAACAATGAAAGCATTTATTGTTTATTTAGATTGGTATTTATGTAAAGTTTCAAGTTTATTAACTACATCCCCTAAATCGTCTTTTGGGGGGTAGTTTCAAAAAAAAAAAGTAGCAACCTTTATTATTCGTTTAGATAAGTATTTGTGGCAAGTTTCAAGTTTATTGATCAAAGATATCTGATTTTTCCATACAAACTTCAAAACCCCCTAAATCATCATTTGGGGGTAGTTTCGAAACACTAATAATGTCAATCTTTATCATTTACTTAGAATACTATTTGTGCTAAGTTTCAAGAATTTTGGTCGAAGGAATTAGATTTTTCATACAAACTTTCAACCCCCTTTTTACACCCTTAGGGGTAGAATTACCACAAATTCTTTCTTAGTTCACACTTACGTCACTTGAAGAACCTTTCTGCCAAATTTCATGCTTCTAGGCTTAGCAGTTTTGGCTGTGCGTTGATTGATCAGTCAGTCAGTCACCTTTCGCTTTTATAGATATATATATAATATATATATATAAGATTGTTCGCAGATAAGAACTGTGCAATGACGGTCCATCGTTATGCAGATTCGGGAAGCATTAAACCTCGCCGACCGGGACCAAAGGCTGGATTTGCATACACAGATGCCAAAGCGTGGCACCGTGATATAGTTGCTGGGCATATGGCTGAGCCCTTGCTCACTAGTTCACTACTCGATCCACGGCGACTAAACATGACGTGACATTACTAAATGTACGGAACCACCTGCGTGCAGCTGGTGTGAAATGTCGTAGGCCAGCCAAGAAAACAAGAAAATTTTACTGTAGGATATTTACAGGCAAAACCGGGGCTACGCTTCGCACTAGAATATTAGGATATCGATTGGTGCAATAAAGTTATAATTAGCGATGAAAAATGTTTTATGTCAGCCAAGGACGGTCGCAAAATATTGTGGTGAAAAGATGGTGAGCGCTTTATTAAAAAAAAAATCTTCAATGCGGGTCTAGTGGATGCATTACTTTGGGACATTGTGGATGGATGTTATCAATTAGTCCGGTGAATTGGTGCAGTTTACATCGTGCATGAAAACTGTGCTGTGCTTCGCGCGCGACTTGTGCAAAGTTGGTTAAACATCCAAGAAAATTTTACTGTGAATGCATGGCCATCAAATAGTCGTGCACTAATCGGCATCCTATTTATAAAAATATCAGGAGGTAAATAAATTCGTTATAAGTAAGTTATGTTATTGTTAGTGAATTTACAATTAAGGATACCTGTATCATAAAATCAAACTCTTACTAACATGTTTATTCATATCACTAATAAACAAATTACCTACTTGAGTATGAAAAATAACGAATATCCGACTTAGATTATTTGTCATGCACAAAATTTTATAATTTGAAATTATGCTATAACTGGTGCCCTCGACATTTGCTGCATGCAACTATCAACCGTGGCCTGGTACATTCCGCTTAAAGATATGGGTTTACTGATTTGGTCTTTCAATGTTTGAACTTCCCTGTTGAGCTTGGAAATACTTGTAGGATCACTAAACATTTCTATATTAGTGGTTGGTGATGTTAACCTCTTCCTTTGCGTCACATTGGAGTCGTGCGACTTTTTGGTACATAACAATTCAGATCGGTCGTTTGAGTCTCTTTATTGAGGTAAGTGGTAACATTTTGGACTGTTTTACGTTACGAAGACGGTGCGCTACTTTTCCTATCAGGCGTTAGGCAGATTCTTTTGCTGGTTTGAACAGTCTTCAGAGATTTTAGTAAATCTGATTTTAGTCTGAAGTTTTCGCTATTGAGGTCTTCTATTTCCTGATGCGCGCTCATAAGTTGCATTAGTAGTTATACAAGTTCCGATCGTTGTCGCTATAATTGTCGTGTAGGCTGTCCGGTATGCTCATCATTGTGGTGTCAAGTATCTTTGGATCGTCATTCGTCAAGGCAGACAAGTCAGTCAAGGCACCCAGTGTAATATTTCCGATTTGTGACTTTGTTGTTACTGGTATCCATTGTTCCTAATCAGATGAGATTCTTTGTTTGAGTGATTGAAGAGTGCCCTCTGTTAGCGTTTTTGACGATGAATAGATAAGAATACAATGTTTTTAGGCAATTATAATCTAATACAAATATATAGTCATCGGCTGTGAGCTCGAGATTTGAACCAGGTACGCGTGCACGTGTTGCGGTTGCATTTAGGCAGTGCAGCCTCTCGGCCACGAGGTAGTTAAGATACTGAGGTGAAATTTAGTATCATATGCCAAAGGACGAGAAATTTAAATTTATCGGAGTGGTTATTATAACCAATGTGCTAAGATGTTTTCCTCTTGATGCGGGTGCACTTTTTGCAATAGGTACTATGTTTTTTATTTTGTTTTTACACTTTTTGTTTTGAAGTTTTTCACTTTGTTTGAATGTTTGGTGGTTTTCAAATGTATTTCTGTTAATATCACTGTTATTGTTTAATTTAAAGCTTGTTGTGGATTCACGATTGTTATTTGAACACTTTTACTGTTGTATTAGTCACTTTATTATCAAAGTTATTATTCACATTAGTAATATCGGCTTTCATACACAGTTTATAATATATCACAATATATTCATATATATTGTGAAGCAAATTCTAATAAATAGGCGAAGTAATACACCCGTTGATTTTACGCATACGAACATCTATGTTGGTGTGCCCTGCAAACCTTATCTAGTTTGCTTTACAACAGGATTCCCCTAAAGAAGTACAACACTATTGCATGAAACAGTAGTAAGATACGAACATGTTGAA
This sequence comes from Orthosia gothica, assembly GCA_949775005.1. Taxonomy (NCBI): domain Eukaryota; kingdom Metazoa; phylum Arthropoda; class Insecta; order Lepidoptera; family Noctuidae; genus Orthosia; species Orthosia gothica. The sequence goes on from OX459044.1 coordinate 33,696,840, forward strand.
CGTTCGTTACATTGCAATGGGGACACAATTGTGAACACAATTGTATACAATTGACAACATTGTGTAATGTCACATCACTCGCTCGTAACATCCACGGCACATAAAAACTCAGTCAGTGTGAGGTGATGCAGCACGCGTTAGACACCGCTCGGCACGGACGCGGTAAGGCAGCTGTGCGAACACAGACTCGTCCCGAGTCGATCATTCGTCTCCATCGTACATGACGCATACGACTATCTAACTACCGTACTGTAAAAATCACAATGTACACTTCGAACAATTCAATAAACATCAAAAATGCAAAGATCAACGGTGGCTAATAGGAGAAATATAAACGACGCTATAAATATACATTATATTATATCCTAATGAACCGGGTAAATTTACATCTCAAAAATGATAACATCTCCTTCCAGTCGATAGAGAATATAATTTATAAAACGTTAAAGTTGTGGTGTGGCCTAGGGCGGCCGGGCCACCGCGTGCGCGGGCTCGGGTCGCAGGTCCAGGTCGGCCGTGAAGGGCGCCCCCTGCTCGCGCGCCCCTCCCTCCAGTGGCGACGAGCTGCCGACACGCAACATGTGCTCACTCATACCTCTACCACAACAGTTACGTTGCTCCTTTATGGCTTCCGCCACTAAGGAAGGACTTAATGATTTTTTCACACAATATACATAAATATTTTGTTACGTTCTTTTGTCGTGTCGTCATGTAAGAAGCAGCAAGATCCCAGACCCCTCAGACGTTACTTGTAAAAAAAAATACACAAAAGATCCCAATGGGTCGAAGTGACCGAGTTATTTCTCGGCCCCTCCACAAGATAAGATAAGACAGTTAGGAAAAGGCAGGCAGATTGATTGACCAATGTAATTTTCCTAATCTAATAATAGTGGGCAGGCGGGTGGTTTAGATAGTGTTGTATACCTGACTGGCAGCGGCTGCTCGTCTGCGTCGTGCAGCAGCGGCAGCTGGTCGTCGTCACGCGCGGCGCCGGCAGCGTGGCACTCGCAGCGGCAGTGCTCGGGCTCCACGTAGCTGAACACGACCGCGCCCTCCGCGCCCCCCGCGCCCCCCTCACCGCCCGCGCCCGCCGCGCTCGCCGCTGCCGCCGGCAGCGTCTGGATGCGTTTGGGTTGTTTCCGCCGCTCTGGCACCTCCTCGAAGTCTATCCAATCGGTTTTCGGACGCGAGTCGAAACCTGAAGTGTTAACGGTAATAATTTTTAGTTATTTGAAAGCTGACGGCGCGGCGGCGGTGGCGTAGATGTAGAAAAAAATATAAAGAACCAGCAAACAGCGAGTTGGACTCGCTCACCTGAGAGTTCTGTACTTTGCATTGCAAGATATACCTACTGTTTTCAAAGTATAGCTAAAGGCCAGCGCACACCAGGGACGGCATGGCAGGGAATTTTGCCACCGGCCAGCGCACACTGATCAAGTAAGCGGCCTATTAGATGCCATGGCAATGGCATGCCGGCAGCTACCGAGACATCCCGTGGCATGCTATGTTGGCCTCGGTTGCCGAGTCGTTTTTAGCCGTTTTTTTTTAGTAGTAATAATTATTTATCTTTGAAAACTTGGGAGATAAGCATAATTATGCAGAATTTTTACCAACGTAAATACCAGAATCGTTGTGTCTTCAACAAAAGTTGCGATGAAACTTACCTACTGATTTGTAGCTCAGGGACAGGGATATCGCAGAGAGATCTTAGCTATGGGATTGTACCTAAAACACTTCCTTGTGGTTTCTACTCTAATTTGTTTGTTTAATAGTAGTTTAGTGCCGGACCGAATATGTACAGATGTACTGATACAGATTCGGTACAGATACAGAAACGAAAACGCACCGATCCGGTGAGGAAGGCACCTTACATTTCTAATAGAGCGTTTCGGGTCCTGCCTAAGGACGGAACCACACTTACGTGGCGTGGCGTGGCGTGGCGTGGCGCCTTCTGACGCAGTTGATTGGCTACATAACGTGCTGCGTTATGACGTAGACTGGAACAGAGTCGTTTGATTGGTGGATCCTGCGCCACGCCACGCCACGACACGTAAGTGTGGTTCCAATAGTTTTTAACCGACTTTCCAAAAAGGAGGAGGTTTCTCAATTCGACCGTATATATATATATATATTTTTTATGTGTGTGTTTTCATGTGTTTTTTTTCGCGGATAACTTCGTCGTTTATGAGCCGATTTTGATGATTATTTTTTTGTTGGTAATGAGATATCCCAAGGGTACCATGATAAGAAAACGATCTGATAATAATAAGGATCTGGGGGGTAACCACAAGCTCTTAGAGTAAGGTTATTTTGAGATCGAGTAAGTGACAGATGTATACAAGTCAGATACATCTGTCCCTTACTCGATCTCAAAATAACCTTACTCTAAGAGCTTGTGGTCACCCCCCTGATGATGGGATCCTAGAGAAATCGAGAGAACTCTTCAAATGTTATACATATAACAATGGCTTACATATAGCGGTTTTGGTATTTTCATCAATAATGCAATCATTTGCCCTCAGAAAGTATTTGGTGAAGTGGAACTGATGAAGAAGACCACAATGGCCACTGGAACTCCGAAATAAAACAATGTATCCTAGTCGTGTTTGGGCTTATTGGAATCGTCATGAGATGTACTTTAGCTATAAATGATTTTCATGTTAATTGGCGGTACCTACCAAAACTAAAAAGAGGAAAATAAAAACCAAACCGACTTTCAAAACAAAAAACTACAAAGCAAAAAATAACTTCCTTTTCCGAAGTCGGTGTCGAATAACAGAAAACAATGGGTACAAAAGACACCGACTTCGGAAAAGAAAATAATTTTTCCTTTGTAGTGTTTTCTTTTTGGTTTAGTGTTCTGTTCTGGAAGTCGGTTGATTTTTTGTTAAATGTTTAAATATATACAAGTCGGACTTACTGTCACTACCGCTGCGCGTGCGCGGCCGGTCGGGGCGGCGCGGCGTGGCGGCCGTGCTGGGCCGGCGTGGCAGCCGGATGCGCAGCTTGTCTTGCGGCGCCAGCGGCGGCGCCGACAGCGGCGCGGGGCGCGGTACGCGCGGCGCGGGCGGGGCGGGCGCGGGGGCGGGCACGGCACGGGGGCGCGACACGCCCGCCAGCAGCACGCCGCCACGCTCACGCACCGGCACCATGGGCAGCGCCACCGAGCGTTCCTGTGGCAGCGTGGTGGGCACGTACGGCAGCTCCTCTTCGAACGACTGCTGCACCACTAGCCCGCGCTTCTCCACCTCGTCGCCGGCGGGCGGTGGCGCCGACTCCGAGCTCGGTTCCGACTCCGACGAGTCCCGCACCGGCTCCGGCGGTGACAAAGGGCTGGGCGCCGCGCCCGAGCCGCCCAGCCTGTTTTCCGGCGTGCCACGTCCGCGCCGAGCGTTCGGCGTCGCTGGGCTGCCATTGGCGGCCGGGGCAACGTCGCGTATCGTCGTCGTCTTCAGCTCCTCGCCGTCGACGAAGCTCGGAAAGGAACCTGATATCTCACTCGTCACGCTAGGAGTCTTGGTTATGCTGAATTGAGTACTGAACACCTGTTCGCGGCTGCCGACGTGTGTCGTGAACACGAGGCGCTCTTTCCTTCGCCTGTGCCCGTCGTCTATCGGCGGCGCAGGCTCGGCCCGCTCCTCCGGCGGGCAAGCGGCGCTGTCTGCCGGGGGAGAGGAGGGTGTGGTGGCGGCTGGCTCGTCGGCGGTGGCGACAATCGGCGTCTCCACCGCGACGACGTGGCTCGGCTTCAGTGGTGATGAGGCTATGACCGGTGGACTTGGCAGACGAGCATCGGATGGACGCTCCGTTGGTGATCGAAGTGGTATTATAATGCTCCCGTCAGGTAGAACAGTTCGGTGCATAGGTTTCTGAGCGACGGGCGGCGCAAACTCGCGCTCAGAAACAGGCCGAGATTGTGGGGCAGAAGCTGGGCGAGGAGGCTCACGATGTGTCGTCACCTCCACAGAGGTCTTGCTGGGCTCCGCCTCGCGCCGCGCGCCGCTCGAGCCAGCTCCTTCGTCTGGTGGCGTTCTCAATGGGATGTGAATGATTCCATCTTTTGTGTCTTCGTAGTACTTGAGCTTGTCGCCGCGCCGGCTCCGCTCGATCGGCTGCGACGGGGCGACAGCAATCTGGCGCTGCGGCTGGACTACTGGAGAGCCTTCGCGAGAGCTCGGCGAGGGTGACGCAGCGCTCTTCCGTGGTGTTCGAAACAGCGACAATACTGAGCCTCTAATCTTTCCCGCTGAGGTGGGGGTGGCGGAGCGGTCACGGCTCTTGCTCCGCGAGCGACCTTCCGTGAGGCTTCGCTTGCGGCGCAGCGCGTCCGACGGCGAATCGGGAGACGCGATAGTCTCGCGCGATTTGAACAGCGAGCAGAAGGAAGACTTCCGCGAGACGGCGACGCCGGCGGGCGACGGCGTGCGGCTGTCGCGCACGGGGCGGCGAGCGCCGGGCGAGGCGCTGGCGGGCGGCGGCGCTCCGGGCGGCCCGGGGGCCTCGGCGCGGCCCGCCAGCTCGGCGCGGCCCAGTAGCTCGGTGGGTCGCACGGCGCGCTCGCCGGCGCCCGCCAATTCCAGAGTGGCAGGCTTGCGTGCTACTTCACTCGTCTCCGCACCCACCTCCACAGCTCTCGTTCGCGTACTTTGATCGTCCTCCTCCTCATAGTCGTTGTCGGGTTTCAGTTTTATTCTGATGATGTCTTTAGATCGATTAGCGGTCTTGTACACTTCGGGTTCGGACGGTTCCCGGCGTACGCGAGGTCGCGCGCGCCTCTCTTGAGCTCGGGCGCGGTTTTGTGTTTCCTTTTGAAGTTTGTCATCGTCGGGTGCAATGATCAGGGGTGCAGCGGTCAGGGCTGGCACAGAATTTGAAACCTGTGCTGGACTCAATACTGGTTTAGAAGTAATTACTGGTGCAGTAGTCCGTACCGGGGTAGGAGCCAGTGTTGCAGCAGGGACTGTCACCAGAGACACTATTGAAGGTACAGAAGTAAGTGCGGGCGTGGGCAGCGGGGAGGGGGGCGGCGCGCGCGTCACGCGCTCCACGGTGGCCTCGGTGCGCACCTCGCGCCGGTCACGCGCGTCCAGCGGCGGCGGCACGGCACCCGCAGGGTCTGGGTCGCCCGGGGGGGACGCTGCGGTCAACTTCGCGATCTCTAGCAGACGCTCCTCTACGGCGGCCGCGCAGATCTCTGGGTCGGTCTCGATAGGTTTCGGCCCGCAGAAAGACGTCTCGAGTAGCATCCTGTGCGGTGAGGGAGACCGCGAGACACCCGACACAACCGACAGGCGGCCCACGGAGTGGCGGCTCGCATGGCTGAAGGCCGACAGCGCCGAGTGCGCCGAGCACTGCGAGCCCACGCTTGACAGGCGGCTGGTGCGGCCGGACACGGCCAGAAGCGCCGCCTCCGAGCCCTGCGAGTCCTTGCGCGAGTGGCGGCGCGAGGCGGGTGGTGGCGGCGCGGGGCGCGGCTCGCCTGGCGCGCCCTCCAGGAAGGCCAGCTCCTCGGTGGAGGAGCGCAGCTCCAGCGCGCCGTCCTCGCGGAAACCCGTGTCCAGGCGCGCGCGCTTGTCGTCGGCGCCCGCGAACAGCGCTAGCTCGGGCGAGCTGTCGCGCGAGTCGTGATGGCTGGAGCTGGAGGCGCGCGAGATGTCAATTCGCGGAGCGGCCGGCGTGTGCAGCCCGTCCGTGTGCAGTCCGGCCGTATGCAGCCCGGCCGTATGCAGCCCGGCCGCCGGCGTGGAGTGCGAGCGCGCGCGCTGCTCCGGCGGCGCCAGCGCCCCCGCCGTAGCCGCGCTCGTCGCCGGGTCCTCGCGGATCTCTGGGAGACGAAATGGTTGCTTCGTTTCCGGACTCGACTGCAAAAAGGACGAGTATTTTACTGTCGAGGTGGAACGTGAAAGGGTACTCAAAGAAACGAGATAAGCGGTCGGCTCCACTCTGAGTACGCGCGGAACTCGCGAGAAATACCGACGGCTCACCTCGGATACGTAGCAAAAGTGAAAGCCGGAAGAGGAAGAACGTGAAAGATACATACTGGCGGCCTCACCTCGTCTGACACGTCGTGGTCGAAGGAGGCGATGGGCGCGGGCCCGCGGCGCAGCTGGCGCGGGGGCGCGCCGCCGGCCGCCATGGGCCGCGGCGCCGCTGAGCGCGCTACTGCATGCCCGCACGCGCCGCGCGCTCAGCGCTCACAGCCGGGCGCCGCACGACACACGCGACGTGCGCAGCTCTGTCACAACATGACAGTATTAACGTGAGCATGTATATATAAAAGAGTACATAATATGTTATTTAGTATCTAGGTAACTATTTTTATTTATTATATATTTTATTGTACACCACAAAAATATGTACTCGTACAGGGCAAACATGCACAAAAACAAGTGTTCAATGGGTGGTCTTATCGCACAGGGCACTATCTTACAGACAACCTTTGGACGGACTGAACGATAGGAGAAGAGTTTTACTTCCTTATTGGATTCTCTAAGATCATGTGAGGAGTTCTATGTTGTAGCATAATCTATACTAATAATAATTATATTATAAAGCGGAATGATTTGTATTTTTGTATGTAATGAATAAACTTAAAAACTACTGAACCGATTTCAAAAACTCTTTCACCGTTGGGCAGCTACATCCATCCATGGGTGACATAGTCTCCTTTTTATTTTATCCCTGTATTCCCACGGGTTAGGGAACTACGCGGGTGAAACCGCGAGGCGTCCGCTAGTATTTTATAATTAAAATATTAATCTAACTTTGTTCATTATTTACTTTTTTCTTTAACACTGGGTAATTTTGGGAGATAAATATCTTACAAAATATGTGAGTACTTAATATTTAACAGAATTTATTTTGTTACAGTATAGTATAGGTACCTATGTGGATTTACTTTGGATCCATTAAACCGGACGCAAGTAGTGATAACTGTAGGTTCATTTCATGATACACATATTTCCAAGACACATTAAACATTCAGAGTAGGTGCGTGGTTCACGGGCAGCGCGGCGCGCGGGCTCGCGGCTCGCTCGATACGTGGCGCTCGGGCGCCGGGGCCGGCGGCTGGCGCGTGGGGCGGCTGGCGCGAGGGGCGGCTGGCGGCTGGCGGGCGCGGCGCGAGCGTGCGGCCGAGCGAGTCGCACAGCGCTCGGCGCGCGGCCCATCGAGCGGCCGCCGCGCATGCGCCGAGCCCGCGCCTGCGCGCGCCGCGCCCTACTTGCCGCGGGTGCATCGCGCCGACGTCACTAGGGCGGCACACCGCTCACACCGCTCGTCACCTGCGATCTGTTGCACCGCACGCCGCACACGTTACGTAACACCCTGCCCTTATTCTACTTGTTGTCGGTTGGGGTCGGCGGTCGGCGCGCACCTAACCTTCTCTTGTTAGATCGATTGCTCGCTGCTCGACCCTCAAAAATACCGTAAAGAATGTTCCACACGAATATGGATGAAATCGATCCGTACTATCTTCGTGACCTGCTTCGATCGACAACACCTACTCGGTCACTTTTATACTGGCCTTTTAAAACATCTGTATCTGTACTCGTTTATTAAATACACTTTATCTTCACCCATGCTATAAATCCTCTATAAAAGTTCTTGAAACAATGAGCTTATTGCCAACATTAAAACAGCCAGTGTCATAGTAACCATAATATCATCCAAACGGGTGTTATAATGTTGAACTAAATTTCATAATGCAAGTAATGCAACTCCTTTTTTTTACTCATCGAACAGCCACATTCTCATGACATCTTTATGAATTTCAAAAAAAGAACATTGTCATGCACGCGCGTTTCACTACCACAGCGCCGTAATTAAAAAAACAACTTATTCGAATTTTTGAATTGACGTCGTATCCCGCCATTTTTGTTCAATAATAGTATTGAAAAAAAAAATTGTTTACAAAAATGAGTGATACAAGCTTTGATAACACACCACCAGATATTTCTAATGCAGCAAAGGACATTTCTAACCAATTATTGCCAGAAAAGTCAAGAAAAAATTATGAAAAGCCGTACCAAAATTTCATGAATTGGAAAATTTGAAATGTACTACCCGTACATCATTTTCTGAAGATGTGCTATTAGTAAAAGCAGTTATATTTTCAATTATCAGAAAAATTCAAATCTTCATCCCTATGGACCTTCTATTCAATGCTGACAAGTACGCTAAGTATTAATACCCTATGGTTTCAGAACCTTTATAGAGGATTCATATCATGGGTGTAGATAAATAGTCTTGTATGCAACTGTTATAATTAGGTATTAAAACACTCATGTGATACTATAAACCCACATTCGTGTTTTAATACCCCTTAATATACAACAGTTGCATAAATAACTATTATTTATTTATTTATTTTAACTTACTTACACTATTTTACAGGTTGAACCCAATACAATAGAGTGGTTGAAATCTTAGTCTAAAATCAGTTCTCAGCTCAACTGTCCATATTGCCGAATCGGATTAAAACAATGGTAATTTCTATTGTGTCTGGAAATTGACACTTTGAGGGTTACATAAATGTATAATAATTATGTAAACCTAAACTTCTAACACTATTAAAATCTTCTAAATTAATATAAAATAAAACTTTACTCATCTAAATTTTAATTATAACTAACAAAATTCAACAAAACTCTTGCGAATTCACTCAATTTGCACGAAAATATGTCTAGCCTCTCATGCAATTCGTTGAGCACACAGATGGTGCGGGTGAGAGGTGTTTTTACCCGATTGCCGAAGGAGGGTAATGTTTTTATCAGTCTATGTATGTATATATGTATGTGTACGAGCAAACCCCCTGACATATCAATAGTATCATTTTTATGCTGACATCGACGCGCAGCGAATGAATAAAATCACACATTAGAGTAAAAAGTAGTAGTTGCATAGCATCGTTGTTGGGTTGACTCATTCGCCGCGGGTCGATCACATATCAGTTTTTCGGGTGTTTAAATCAATATATAATTTGCAATCAAATCACTTTATCATTTAAATGTACCTTACCCGTACATTTTTGGTCCTTCGAGCCGGATGTCGCGTTTGTACATTTCAGTGTAGCAACTAAGTACTGTCACTAGTGACGTCAAACGAACTAGCAGTGAGGGTGTTTGTACTGCCAGCAATAGTGCAGTACATAGCAGCAGCAACAGCAATCAGCAGGGATCAACAGGGATCCGTATTTCGTGAGCAACACAGCTCGCGCTTGGACAATCAAGTAAGATCGTTTTATTTACTATCATTTCTATCAACAACATGTCTTCAATGGAGAAGTTCTCGCCCAACAACAGCAGTTACTCAATCAGATAGAGCAAGTTTACACCAACTTCAAAAAGGATGGCTCCGAACGCAAAACCTCGGACTACATACGCCGAAGGTTAGAGAATTTGGATGCATGCTGGCAAGAGTATCAATCTAATCATATAAGATTGTGTAGCATCGAATATGCCAGATCGCATACTTACTTCACTTCGAAGCAATTTGACACTGTGAAGGAGAGATATGAGAAAATCAGAGCAGTTATTCAGAATCATCCGCCAATGGAGGATAGACCATCAACACCGCTCCTAAAGCCTGCTACTCCTCTAGCTACTTCAAGCACCGTACAACAACCTTCAGGTCAATCTTTAAAGTCTCAGGGATCAAACAGCAAGACCGATGAGATGATGAGGAAACAGATGACCAACTTCAAGGCTTTTGAACATACTGTTTCAAGTATCGACATGGACTCTGTAACAGAGAAAAGGGAATTCGATCATCTGTTGAGCATGGTAAGGTCTCGCTGGGCGAAGATTGACACTCAGCACTGGGACTTAGATAGTGAGCTGGGAGACCGAAATCAAGAGTATCATCGTATGTACCTCAAATATGAAAGCACATACAACGCTGCTATCAAAGCTATCAATAAGAAGATGTCGTCCATTTCACATAGAGAGCATACTACGCCAAAAATAGAAATACCTACATTCAGCGGTACTTCGTAGCAAATAGAACAATACAAATAACAGATAGCATTAAACCACAATCTTGGCGATATGTAAAATCAAGCGAAAATCCCGCTGACTGTGACAGCAGAGGACTCACAGTGGCTCAATTGAATGATTATCGTTTGTGGTGGCAAGGACCAACATGGTTACAATCCTTTGAAGCAAAGAAAGGAAATCAAGCAATCTACTCAACAAACGAGGAAATAAAGAAGCTAGAAGACGTTCATATTGTTACAAAGCATGAATCAAGCATCATTACAGACCTGTTATACAAATATCAATCAATCAACAAAATTGCATGTATTCTAGCATTGGTGGTGAAGATTACGACGTACAAAAGAAAAGCACAAAAGCATTATCTATCATTATCAGAAATCAGTCAAGCAAAGCAAAAAATTATCAAGCAAGTACAGCAAGAAGAGTTCGCTAATGAAATAAGAGATTTAAAGCAAGAGGGAAAGCTAAATTCCAAAAGCAAATTGATAAAATTAAACCCCTACCTGGATCAAAATGATATCTTAAGAGTCGGAGGGAGACTAAAAAAGGCAGATATCAGCCATGACATGCAGCACCCTATTGTTCTGCCGCACAGTGGATGTCTGACAGAATTAATAATAGAATACGCACATCTAACCATGTTACATGCCGGAGCCCGGCTGACATTGGGTTTTATCAGAAAAAAATATTGGATTCTAGGAGGGAACGTCGCTACAAAGAGGCAGCTTCGTCGGTGCGTAACATGTAAAAAACAAAATCCATACGGCCAACAGCAAAATATGGGGCACTTTCCGGAGGCCAGAAGTAACCCTTCCCGTCCCTTTACACACACAGGCGTAGATTTTACCGGCCATATTTACGTCAAGGCAAGCAAAGGACGAGGTATCAAGAGCACAAAGGGATATGTGGCTGTCTTTGTGTGAATGGTAACGAAGGCAGCACACTTAGAACTAGTTAGTGATTTAAGCACCACTTCATTCATCGCAGCATTGACAAGGATGGCGGCTCGCAGAGGGACGCCTAGTCATATGTATAGTGACAATGGTCGCAATTTTGTCGGTGCCAACAAGGTACTTCAACAGGAATATCAAGCACTAATGAATATCATGCAAGACAAAGATCTAAAAGCAGAACTATTAGATATGGAAATCGAGAGGAGTTTTAATGCGCCCTCATGGCCATCTGCAGGAGGCCTATGGGAGGCGGCAGTTAAAAGCTTCAAATATCATTTCAAGAGGGTTATTGGTGACCAGATTCTTACATTTGAGGAGCTATATACGGTGCTCACACAGATTGAAGCTTGTCTCAACACGAGACCATTAAGTGCTATATCAGAAGATCCAGACGATGTGGATTTTTTAACGCCTGCTCACTTCCTAACAGGTGGATCAAAGGTTTCCATACATGAGACTGAAACGGATTTAAGAACCCGATGGCAGTTGACACAAAAAATAGTACAGGATCTCTGGAAAAGATGGAGGAATGAGTACCTAGTACAATACATACAAAATAATATTCAAAAACAACTTGTATACGAAAAAGTATATACTTACATATATATTAATAATACACTTAAACAAATAAAATAGACTGATAAATACCAATAAAAAAACGAGAAATCTATTAATAATTATTATGAGTAGACTTCTGTCTCTAGATGAGAGCTATTTTGTCTGACTCAAATAGTGGTCACGAACTTTTCTCTTAAAAGTGAATTTGCTTTCAGCCTATTTAATACCAAAGGGTAGCGCGTTCCAGAGCTTAATTGTTGAGGCAGCGTATGAATTGGACATAAAACCGGTACGGTGTGAAGGAATTTGGAGGAGTAGATTTTTGAAAGCTCGAAGGTTACGACTGTGAGAACTGCCCAACAGTTTGAAATAAGTTTTTAGTTAATCGGGAGCACAAGGATCGTTCATAATAGTGAAGAGCAAGCAGAGAGATCTGAGGGACCTCCTGAGGCGGATAGGCAGCCATTTAAGCTGAGAATGGTAGGAAGAAACGTGATCGTATTTACGAAGGCCAAAAACAAAGCGAATACAATTGTTGAGAAGTCGATCCAATTTGTTTAAAAGTTCTTGGGATAGATCAGGATAACAAACATCAGCAAAGTCGATAATGGGAAGCACAAGTGACTGGACCAAAGTGATTTTGGTGCTGGATGGGAGGAAATGCTTGAATCTAATCTAAATCTAAAGAGACCGCAGTGAGAAAGCGACTTTCTGGCTCACCTGAGCCACGTATTTATTCCAACTAAAACTGTCGTCAATGCACAGACCTAAATCTTTTACATGAGATGAAAGAGAAATGACGGAGTTCTCGTACATCAGTGGCATAAGTTGGCCAGTGTTCACACTTCTCAAATAGTACAAACTACCAATGAGGATGGAATGACATTTCCCGACGTTAACAGAAACCCCAAATCTGCCAGGCCAATCACTGATAGCTCGAAGATCAGCATTGAGTAATGAAATGCAATTGTCAAGGTTGGCAATGTCTGATTGAGCGTAAAGTTGCAAGTCATCAGCGTACAGATGGTTTTTTTTCTTTTTTTAAGGGCTTTATCGCTGAGCGATAACGTCGCTCTTAAGACACTATAGTACATATGGTAAGAACATTTGAGGATAACAGTAATGGAGTTTATAAATAAAGAGAATAAAAGAGGAGAGAGTATACCGCCTTGTAGAACACCAGCTGACAAGTCGCACCAGTCAGAGCAATCCTGATCAGCACGCACAGCATGTTGGCGACCACGAAGATATGATGAAAACCAATCACGTGACAACGAAGAGACCCCAATTTGAGACAACATGGCCAGGAGAATGTCGTGATCAACAAAAAAGAAAAAAAATCTAGAATTTCTAAAACTATACAAGGTATTGAAAATTCGCATACACAGATCGATCGATAATTTTTGTTTCTCATTAATATAGCATCAAAAGTTAAAAATCAACCAGATGTCGGTTAACGGCATTTTAGTTATACCAGGGCAGTATTGAGCTTTTCTTTATTTAATCTTGCAAAATTTCGGATAAAAACAATAGCAAGCCGCTGCTTAGGGGGTTTAATTTTGTACGACATGTAAATGAGATCGTGTCAGGATAAACCAGGCGCAGCGACCTGACCGTGGTTGGCAACGAGATCCACAGAAGATGCAATCATGAGATCAAGCCAGGAATCGTTTTTAGTCAAAGTTATGATTAGTAGGATTCAGTTTAAGGAGTGACAGACTCGACGACTCCAGGATCGCTCTCAGCTTACGTGATCGAGGATTATCCTTCAAAAGGTCAGTGTTAAAATCACCCATGACTATGTGATGTTTGTAATCTGAGGAAACAGATTCAAAGAGAGATTCAAGAATGGAGAAGTAATCTATAGTAGGAGGGCAGTAAACAACTCCTAGAACCGCCTTAACCCCTTTAACTATAATTTCAAGAAATAAGTACTCAGGGCTGCCATTATAAATTAGGGATGAAGAAAATAAGATTTTGTAAGTGATATCACTACGCAGGTAAATGGCAAAACCCCCGGTTCTTTTCCCTCTACGATCGTTGCGAATCAAAATATTGCCAGGTAAACAGTAAAAAGTAGAGGGCAGTTCAGGTTTTAGCCAATTTTCGGACACCAAAACAGCATGCAAACTAACGTCAAAAGAGATTTTTCTTGGTGTTTGTGTTCTTACATCCAGGGTTTGTGTTAACCGATTCCTTTAATAGATTTAATTTTTGTTTTAACCGGTATCCGACATGGATAACAAGAAACCCCCTGACCCTCCCGATCCCTTTGATTACAGACCGATTCTAACAATAACTCTCCCCGATGACAAAATTGATAACGCTATGGACTCCGAAACTGCTCAAAGAAAAAGACCCGCATGCTCTCCCCCCGCTACTCCGATCAATCCTCCAAAACAATCCAAGCATACTAAAGGCAAACACACCTACAAAGCTAAGGATAACACGCCATATATAGTACACGTATCTCTAAAGGATGGACAGATCTCTGGTACTGTTCCACATCCTGTTAAGTTTGGAATGTTTCTCACACATAATAACTTTGCCAATGTGATTCTCGATAGCTTGAAACGTTTGGGGAGAAATAGACTCGCAGTTTTAAGACTCACTTGGATGCGAATAGTTTTCTTATAAGCCCAATACTAACATCCCATGGATATATTACTTCTGTCCCTATATATAACGTTACGCGCATGGGTCTCGTCAGAGACGTACCTACCGAGTGGACTGAGGAAGAGGTAATTGAAAATATCAGGGTTCCTACTGGATGCGGTCCAGTAATTAAGGCCAGGAGAATGAACCGTACGGTGAGTTCTCCGGGCGTTACGGAGTGGAAGCTCACTCAAACTGTTATTCTTACCTTTGATGGCCAAGTTTTGCCAAATCGTGTATATTGCTTCTACTCTACTCTCCCAGTTGAAAAATACATGTACCCAACTATTCAATGTTTCAACTGTTGTCGTTCTAGTCACACACGCACTGTATGTCGCTCACAACCACGCTGTTTTAAATGCGGTAAAGACGACCCAGGTGATGGCTGCCAAGTCCCCACTGAATGTGCCTTTTGTGTTGCCTGCTCTGGAAGTCACTATTCCACCGACAAGTCTTGCCCGGGTCGCCAAAAGGGAATAAAAGCACTGTTGGCTGAGAAATCAATCTCGTATGCGGAAGCAAGCCAGGTATTCCCACAAGTTTCAAGATCTTATGCTGAAGTATTTAGATCATCTCCAAAAACAAAACCTATAGCCAGTCCTCTTCTGTTCCCCAGATCAACTCCCCAAACTCCAAAATCACACCGCAAAACTGTATTAATCAAACCAAAATCGCATGCCCCCCTGTCTCCTAGTTACGATAAGCAAGCTCACCAAGCCCTTATTCAAAATTATTCATTCACTCCTGTCCAAAATGGTGGTGCTTACCCTCGGGAATGTACTTACAGTCCTATTTCCTCAGAAAGTATTTTTAATATTATATCCAGTATACTAATGGCTATATTAGCTAACCCTGCTCATTCACTACCTGGCCACGTTGCCAACAAATTGACATCTATAATGAATTATATTCATAATGCTCCCCCTTCACCTTCTTCAGTGGAACGTCAGGAGTATTACTCCCAGGAAACATGATTTACTTTTCCTTATTAATAAATTCAAACCATCGATCTTCAACATTGCTGAGACATGGTTTCGTTCTGAAAGTAATTTCAGAATCCCATGTTTCAATGGTGTTCGACATGATAGATCAGATGGATATGGGGGATGTGCTTTGTTCATCAATAACAAAGTATCATCCTCCCCGATGCCTCTACCCTTTGTAGGTGACAATATCAATGTTGTTGCTGTTAAGGCTGAGGATATTTTTGTTTTTTGTTTCTATATTGCATACCCACAAACTGATGATCTTGATATCATAAAAAGTTTGTTAAGTAATGTACAAGGGCCAAAACTTGTCATGGGTGATTTTAATGGTCACCACTATAGATGGCGGTCAAAAACCTGCGAAAATTTTGGTATAGGCCTAGTGGATATATTAGATGAACTTAATTTATGTGTGATAAATGATGGGTCTGCCACACGTCGGACTGTGCCAGGGCAAAATAACAGTTGCGTTGATTTGACATTTTGTTCATCTAATATAGTCAGCCTTTTTAATTGAAGTCGCTTGAATATGACCTATGGGAGTGATCACTATCCCATCATGGTGGAAATCCCTTCCAAAATTAACCCTGATAGAACCTCTGTTCCTCTTTTAAAATACCAACTGAACTCAGTTGATTGGGACCTTTACTCAAAAATTCTAGATTTGCGTGTTACCTCTCTTCCTTCCATTAATGATGAAAATGCTCAGGAATGCTTTTTGTTATTCTCCAATATAATATCCGGAACAGCGGATGATTCCTTCCCTTCCAAAAAAATTCCAACGGGCAAAATCCCATCTCCACCATGGTGAGATAGGGAATGCTCTGCTGTGATCAAAGCTAGGAATGAGGCCGAAATGAATTTTAACTTGGATATGAACCTGGAGAACATCATAGCTTTTCAGCATATATTGGCTAAGCAGAATTGTGAAGTCAGCATTGCAAAATTAAAACATAGGCACTTAATTTTTGCAGCCAAAGACTAATGAGCTTAGCCAGCAATAAATTGATGATTAGTAGGCCATTGCAGTGTCAGCCGCAGACGTTCAACGCGTGTGACCTTGAGTATGACGTACTAGACGGCCTCATAGTCGATAGAGTTGATGTGCCTGTATTCCACTATTTTCCTAGAAGCTGGCACTTAGGGTCTCCCGTTTTGTGGTTGTTGGGCTTTTTAAATCGCGAACAAGTTGCGCATTTCGATGAGTCCGCTTTCTTAGTGCAATCAGACACCGAGTGTCCAGCTTCACCGCAGTGAGCACACACAGAGTTGACCTCTCTGCATGTTTTTGCTGCATGACCATATAATTGGCATTTGTAGCATCTGGTAGCCAGAGTGAAGTCCCTAACAGGGCAAAAGCTATGAGCTTTTCAGCATATATTGGCTAAGTCCAGAAAATTAATTAAGAAAAAAAAAAGAGAAGGTCGGCGTAGGTATTGTGATTCACTGAGTCCATCCACTCCAGTTTCAGTAGTATGGCGTAGGTTGAAATCCTTTAGGAATAATTTGAGGCATCCCTCTGGGAGCATAATGTCTGGGGAGCTTAGTCACCAGTTTTTTTCTAAGTTGGCCCCAGCTTATATTCCTGGTAAATGTGAATGCGTCTCTATGAACCACCAAACAGCATCGGATGATCCTTTGGACAGACCATTTACATTGGATGAACTTAAATCTGTCCTTGCCCATGTAAAGGACTGCACCTGGGGTGGATGGATTCCCATATTCCTTCATAAGCAAAGCTGGGGATAGGACTCACCAGTATTACCTGGACTTGGCCAATTACTATAATAATAAAATAATAATAATTGTTCAATGATGTCTCTGTGATCAATTCGGTGAAAACCGGGAGCGATCACGGAATGGTAAGAGGCACATTGAACATTAATATCAAGCTTGAAAGGTCTCGACTGATGAAGTCAACGCTCCGTCCAGCACAGATCCAGATCCAAAACCCCGAGAGCTTTCAGCTCGAACTCCAGAATCGTTTCGAGTGCCTAGGGAGCTCCGTGGACGAATACAGCGACGGGTTCGTGGAAGCTGTCCATACGGTCGGGTCTAAGTTTTTCAAGACCCGCCGTACAGATGTAAACAAAAAGATCTCTGATCCTACTCTCAAGCTTATGAAGGAGAGGCGTGAGATGATCCTGCAGTCTTCAGACGATGCGTTGAAATACCGGCAGCTTAATAGACGGATCTCACAGTCCTTGAAAAGCGACCTCCGCCGCTATAATACTGAGCGTATTAAAGACGCAATTGAGCGGAATAAGGGCTCCAAGGTCTTTGCAAGAGATCTGTCTATTGGGCAGAGCCAGCTCAAGAAACTGAAGACCGACGATGGCAGGATCGTATCCGCCAAACTGGAGCTTCTGAGGGAGATCGAGAAATTCTATGGGCAGTTGTACACGTCAACCAGTAAACCCGTCGCGAATCTAGTAAAAGACCCTAGAGCTAGATTGACCCGTCACTATACCGAAGATATACCGGACGTCAGCCTGTACGAGATTAGGATGGCTCTTAAACAGCTAAAGAACAACAAGGCACCGGGTGATGACGGCATTACGGCCGAACTCCTGAAGGCGGGTGGAAAACCAATACTTAAGGCCCTTCAGAAGCTGTTTGGTGCCGTCATACTCGAGGGGAAAACGCCACAGGCATGGTACAGGGGTGTGGTGGTACTCTTTTTCAAGAAGGGTGACAATGCCCTATTGAAGAACTATAGGCCCATCTCACTTCTTAGCCATGTCTACAAGCTGTTTTCAAGAGTCATCACGAATCGTCTCGCGCGCAGGTTTGACGATTTCCAGCCTCCCGAACAAGCCGGATTCCGAAAAGGCTTTAGCACCGTAGACCACATACATACGCTGCGGCAGGTTATACAGAAGACCGAAGAGTATAACCTGCCTCTCTGTTTAGCGTTTGTGGACTACGAGAAAACCTTCGATTCAATCGAGACTTGGGCTGTACTGCAGTCTCTCCAACGGTGCCAAATCGACTACCGGTACATCGAGGTGTTGAAGTGTTTGTACAAAAACGCCACCATGTCAGTCCGACTTCAGGATCAGGCCTCGGAACCTATCTTTCTGCAGCGAGGTGTGAGACAGGGAGACGTCATATCTCCGAAACTGTTCACCGCTGCACTGGAGGATGTCTTCAAGGTTCTGGACTGGAGAGGGCTAGGCATCAACGTCAATGGCGAGTACATCACTCACCTTCGGTTTGCCGACGATATAGTGGTCATGGCTGAGACCATGGAGGACCTCAGTATAATGCTCGATGACCTCAGTAGAGCTTCCGAAAGAGTGGGTCTTAAAATGAACATGGACAAAACCAAGGTTATGTTGAATGCCCATGTAACACCCACTCCTATCAAGGTTGGAGACTCTACAATCGAAGTTGTGGCAGATTATGTCTACCTGGGACAAACGATCCAGTTGGGTAGGGCCAACTTCGAGAAAGAGGTTAACCGTCGAATCCGACTCGGCTGGGCAGCGTTCGGGAAATTGCGCGGTGTCTTCTCGTCCAACTTACCACAGTGTCTCAAGACGAAGGTCTATGACCAGTGTGTGTTGCCAGTGATGACATATGGCGCTGAGACGTGGTCGCTCACAATGGGCCTCATCAGAAAGCTTACAGTCACGCAAAGGACAATGGAGAGGGCTATGCTCGGAGTATCCTTGCGTGATCGAATCAGAAATGTAGAGATCCGCAAGAGAACCAGGGTTACCGACATAGCCCGAAGAATTGCCAAACTTAAGTGGCAGTGGGCAGGGCACATTGCTCGCAGAACGGATGGCCGATGGGGCAGAAAAGTTCTGGAGTGGCGACCGCGAACCGGAAGACGATGCGTTGAAAGGTCTCCCACCACGTGGACCGATGACCTGGTGAAGGTTGCGGGGATTCGCTGGATGCGGGACGCACGGGACCGGTCAATGTGGCGACGCTTGGGGGAGGCATATGTCCAGCAGTGGACGTCTTTCGGCTGATATGATGATGATGATGATGATAATAATAATAAATCTTTATTCAGATATTACAAAAGGTAAAAAACAGTTTAAATCTTAGATAACTAATGTAGGTATGATAATGTAAGATGCCTGTACTAGGTAATCCTGTATCACAGGCTGTAGGAGCTCTAAATAGTATGCTTATCGTAAGACAACAGAATTTAAACAAAATTTAACATATGAAGTCAAAAAATAGTGGCAAGATTGTATAAGTTTGGAAATTAATTTTAATTTACTTAAAACTATAAACATAAAACTAAATGTTCACTGTGTGATGTGTTGAAGCCCGCCAGCAATATGAGAGGTACGATAGCTGAGGCGCATAATAACAGCTACTTACCGAAGTCTTATCACTCGTTTGCAGATATTGCGCGTGCGCCGGGTGAATGGAAACAACCACCGTTTGATGATGAATGGACGGAGGTACGAAGGAATAGGTTTAAGAATAGATTTATAGGACAGAAAGGCGTGGCTATTACCACTCCACAATGTAAGTTTAAGGCTGCAGACGTCAAACTCCCTCTGTTTATAAATAATGTTGACAAAGGAACCTCGCCGGCAGATATTGCGAACTATATTATGTCAAAAACGCACGTTTGCGTTACCTTTGAAAAAATTGAAATGAAGCAACATAAAGAGTATGACGCCTATAAGATGTTGGTCCCTCGGCACAAGTTGGCTGTTTTCATGGATGACAATATATGGCCGGAAGGAATAACTTTCCGGCGTTTCATAGACTTTAGAAACAGAAAAAAATATAATATAAATCCTAATGGAAAGTCATCTATCGGAAAGTCCCATGCTTAGCAGTTTTATTACCTATAACTGTAAGTCATTAGTACGGTCAGTAGATCATGTAAGAACCCTGTGTCGTCGAGCAGACATCATAGCACTACAGGAGACGTGGTTGTTCCCGCACAACCTGTCATTCCTGGGAACAGTCGACCCGGACTTTGACTACTGCGGTAAATCGGCTATCGACTCGTCTGCTGGCCTAGTACGAGGCAGACCGTATGGTGGTGTCGCTGTGCTGTGGCGTAAGAGTGCGTTTAGTTCGGTTACAGTGATCCCGTGTAATAGTGTGCGTCTCGCGGCGATTAAAGTAGTTGTGTGCGATCGTTCTTTTGTGGTTTTCTCAGTTTACATGCCTGTGAACTACGTTGAGAACTTAGTAGAATTTACTGACTGCCTAAGTGAGATAAGCGCTATTATTGACAACACTGAAGTTGCGAATGTGTACATTTTGGGAGATTTTAATGCTTGTCCTTTTGCATTGTTTGGAAAGGAACTTTTAAATTTCTGTAAAGATCAAGAATGGGTATGTGCGGATATAGATAAATTAGGAATTTCATCGGACACCTTTACATTCGTTAGCGACGCCCATGGCAGCACAAACTGGCTTGACCATTGTGTGGTAACGAAGTCTGCGTGGCAGTCGGTGGTGGATGTGAGGGTGAACTATGACTGTACTTGGTCCAACCACTATCCCCTAGAGGTGCGTTGTAATATTGCTGTTATAAAGCCACAGTATGTATTTCTTGAAAGTACTCCTAACGGTATACTATGGGCCGATAGGAATGAGCAACAAAAACAGCTTTATACTAGGATGTGCAACGATAGCTTTAGAAAAATTGATTTTCTTTTGGAATTATCGGGGTGTTGTGACGGTGTATGCCACAATAAAGAGCATAGAGTGGTAATAGACCGAATGTATGAGAGTATTGTTTCTACTATGTGTGAGGCGGCTATGTCTAGCTCAAGTTCTACATGTATACAAAAACGAAAGCGTGTTGTTTTGGGTTGGAATAGGCATGTTCGTAGTGCTCATGAGGTTGCCAGGCTTGCTTTCCAAAACTGGTTGTTCTACGGTAGGCCTACTGATGGACCTATCTATAGTAACATGGTGGAATCTCGGCGTCGTTTCAAATCTAAACTTAGATGGTGTCAAAACAACGCCGAGCAAATAAAAATGGATATTCTGGCATCGCACCACGCAAGTAAGAATTTTAAAAAAATTTGGAAGGGCACGAAAAATCTAAATAATAAACCTAATAACTAACAAACACAATAAACAACAACCGAATAACTGGTCCTCGTGACATTGCGAACATGTTTAGGAGCCATTTTCAGATAGAACCTCCTTCCGGCAGGCTGGGGATGCTCAATGCGAGTGAAATCAGGCAAAATCCTTTAAGGCCAGCAGTAATACCATCTTTTACGGCTAAAGATATAGCTACCGTTATAAAGAATATGACGAGGGGTAAGTCCCCAGGGCACGATGGCATTAGTATTAAGCATTTGCAGCACGCGGGACTTCATCTGCCTAGGGTTCTTGCAATGTTTTATACATTTTGCCTAAGACACGCGTACCTGCCGGACGAGTGTATGAAGACCGTGGTTGTGCCAT
Source organism: Orthosia gothica (assembly GCA_949775005.1). Classification (NCBI taxonomy): domain Eukaryota; kingdom Metazoa; phylum Arthropoda; class Insecta; order Lepidoptera; family Noctuidae; genus Orthosia; species Orthosia gothica. The sequence continues at coordinate 33,718,398 of OX459044.1, forward strand.
TAATCAAAAATAAAACTGGCGATGCATCGGACAGCAACAATTATAGGCCCATTTCGTTAGCTACAACCGTGGCGAAAGTGCTGGACAGTCTGCTTGATCGTATTTTGAACAGTCACATAAAGCTGAATGACGCTCAGTTCAGTTTCAGGCAGGGGCTGTCGACAGAAACGGCTGTTCTATGCCTCAAGCATACTGTCCGGTACTACACCGATAGGAAGACTCCTGTCTATGCCTGTTTTCTAGACCTTTCGAAGGCTTTCGATTTGGTGTCCTATGATGTGCTTTGGTACAAGATGAGGACTGAAACGAGCCTCCCCGAAGAAGTCATTAACATTTTTGATTATTGGTACAACAACCAAGTCAATGTTATAAGATGGGCAGGCGTCACCTCCGACGCGTACATATTGAAATGTGGAGTAAGACAGGGAGGGTTAACTTCGCCTCGTCTTTTCAATCTGTACGTGAACGGACTCATTGAGGGGCTCAGCGGGGCCAATGTCGGATGTTCTATAGATGGAAAATTCATCAACAACATCAGTTACGCGGATATGGATATGGTTCTGCTGGGTCCCTCCATAAGCGCTGTTCGAAAACTGCTCGCTATATGTGTGGATTATGCTGGGGCTCATGGGCTCAGGTATAATGTAAAGAAGAGTGAACTCTTGGTTTTCCAGTCCGCTGGCCATAAGGTCTACACGTTCCACCCCTCTTCATAGATGGTGTGTCTTTGCCCAGAGTTTCAAGATTCAGGTACCTGGGTCACTGGGTCACGGATGACCTCTCATATCACGATGACATTGAGAGGGAGCGCCGGGCGGTTTATTCCCATCGGCCACCCCCAAGTTGCCACCCCGGTGGCCGATGGGAATGATTTAGTGAAATTTCCTACCTTCCTTTATTCCCATCTGCCACCGGGGTGGTGGATGGCACTAACTAGTGGCGTTTGCCGATTTATTCCCATCTGCCACCTTCATAAGTTTAGTCGGGTGGTTGATTCTCATGACCGTAAAACGGGGTGAATAGAAAAATATCAAGAAAGTTTTCAAGGTTCATTACTTCGGTTTGTTCACTATTTTTTGTAAAAAAAATGGAATCGAATTTTAAATCATCAACATTTTTTTTTTTTTTTTTCTTATGTGCGGGTGAAATATAAACAGAATTCTATAATATGGGGACAACACCTTGAGTCAGACTTCCAAAAACCAAAATTGAAATAGGTAGGGCAATGCAAGGCGCGCATTTAGTTAGAAATTTAGATGATATTATTAAGTTATCAAGGCCAGCACCTTTAGTTGGATCCAAGTAACAAAGTAAACCGGTCACAGCATCAACATTCACTTTTATGTGACAAATGTCATGAGAATCGCCCACTACCCCGGTGGCAGATGGGAATAAAGGTAGGTGGAAGATTTCACTAAATAAGTCCCATCGACCACCGGGGTGGCAAACGCCACTAGTTAGTGCCATCCGCCACCCCGGTGGCAGATGGGAATAAAGGAAGGTAGGAAATTTCACTAAATCATTCCCATCGGCCACCGGGGTGGCAACTGGGGGGTGGCCGATGGGAATAAACCCGCCGGGCGTTGGCTGTCCGATGTAATATGTTGGCTCGTAGATTTGCACGCTGCACCAAGGCAGTAAAAGTAACTTTGTTTAGGGCGTTTTGCCAGTCGTTTTACACGTGCAGTCTATGGGTTAGATATACGCAGAGGACAGTCAACGCCCTGCGCGTTCAGTATAACAACGCATTTATGATGCTGATGCGGCTGCCGCGGCACTGTAGCGCGTCGGGCATGTTTGCGGACGCACGTGTCGATGGCCCTCATGCCATCCTCAGAAAGAGAGCCGCATCGCTGCTAAGTCGTGTCCGCGGCAGTGGCAACAGCATTCTTAGCGTTGTAGCTAGCCGAGCAGACTGCCCATTATTGTGGCATTGTATTATGTTACATGTCGGAAAGAAGTAACGAAAGTTTGGTCCTTATTGAATTTTATTGTCAATTGATTTAATTTTATTCTATGATTTTTAAGTTATGCCCAGCTCTTTCATTTTATGCCTGAGAACTGGGATACGGGCAGAATCATAAGCAGCATTTAAGTACTACTAATACTATTGTTTAAGGGTATTTATTATTGTATGTATGTCGTTTTGTGACAAATAAACACTTTTTCTTTCTTTCTTTTTCTTTCAAATGTCTAAGAAAACGGCTACTACAGACTCATTCCTACTAAGGGCCAGCCGGATCTCTGATGTAAGGGTACCCACACTATCAGCTGTACCCAGAATTTCCTAAAGCCAAATTGAGTCTTTGGTAGCAATTTCCTGCTCTCCCCAAACTATTCCAGACGGTTTTTAATAAGGTGTTCCAAGAGTTTAATGAGTATGGACGATAGAGCAATTGGTATGTAGGAATAATGATCACTAGGACCTTTACCAGGTTTTAATATTGGAATAATAATTTGAACCTTCCAATCAGGAGGAATGTATCCAGAGTAAAAGCAGTAAATAAGCAGAGAAAAAGTTTGAATTATCGCGCTCGCTCGTAGCATACAGACGTGCTCGTTAGCAATATTTAATTAAAACAATTATAATAGTGACCTTCTTTATTGAATAAATTTTTGCCTACTGTGTAGTTTTGTAAACATTATAATGAAAACTTACAAACAGTGAAGTGACTATCAAATAAAATGGATAACAGTTCCTGTAATCCAAGCGGCCGAGTTCAAGCCTCCACCTCGCCAGCGAAGACGACGACGCAAATCCCAGCCCAACCAGATTTCTCGATTGAAGTCGCATCCACGCCCGACATACAAAGATGGATGTCAACCATAGAGCAGCACTTAAATGAAGTTTGCTCTATTGCCTCGGATGACAAACTAAACTCGGAATGTGTCGTAAAATAGGTTCTGGCACCTCTCAGATGGCAGTCCCATACCAATCTCTGAAGCAGAGAGCAATTGTAGCACACGATATAAATAAAATTCGTTTCATTCAGACTATTCAATGTCCATATTTTGTTAGTATTACATTATCTTAAAACTATGTTAGTCATGATCATGAGGGTACAAGTAGTTAATACAAATTATTGGATATAAGTTAAAATTGTATTAAACTAAAAGATTGAAAAATAAATTAAAATTAAATTGATATAAATAAATTAAAATAGTACATAATTAAACACTAAACAAAAGTAAACTATCCAAAAAAAAAACTAAACCTAACTACTTACACTATATACAAAAGAAAAGTACACATAGGCGTCGAAGTACTCCTCCACATCGCTGTCATCCGGGAACGTGCCCAGAAGACTGGCAGCATTGCCACGTTGAATGGCAATGCTGATTCTTTGCGCAAAGAAAGAGCCAGCCCTCTGGTCACGCTCAGTGCCGATCATTCGGCGAGAGATCTCCTTAAAAAGGAGACGTGCACTCGGGCCCCATGACCCAAGCGTTTCGACCCCAAACGGCTCAAAACTGTAATTACCAATTAGGTTACAGTATTTGCGCCGCTTGAGGGCCTCAGCAGCCGCAGCAGCAGCGCCAGCACAGCCCGCCGAACTAGGAAGATGAGATGGCGCAAGGGTGTCGACACACAGGTTGCGTCCCACACCAGAGGCCTACCCACCTTCCACGGCACCAATGTCATACCATCTGGTCTCTTCCCATCGTCACGTACCAAGCTGCTAGGTTCTAATACAGCTGGTACGCTGGCGGTGATAAGGGCCCGACGAATAATGTCATTGATGCTGGCGTGCCGTGCTATGCGTCCTGCGCTCTTGCAACAAGACAGGCCATGGTGCCCAAGGCTGCCGACAGCTTCACCGCAATGGCACCGATGCGGAGCAACACAAGGTGCGCCTAAGCGTAGACAGGTCGCTAGCCGAAACGAAGAGTCATCCATCATAGTGCCTATGGTGGATGACGGGAGTGCTTGAAGCCACAAACCCGACTCCCATTCCCCCACAGCCAGCAGACGCGCACGCTCAGCAGTACTAGACGATGTATTAATAAGGTTATTCTGTATAATGCAGAATAACCTTATTAATACAGAGCGGCACATCCCATCGTCTCTGGGAGGAAAGGTTGTCGGGCAGATCCGTATTGGGACAAGCCATTTTCCAAGCGTTCAACGCATCGGTCAAACACGGTACCTCAAAATCAACCAGTGAGGAAGGTAAGATGTTCCTGGTTAATTTATCAGTACCGTGGACCGAGGAGAGGAAGGCTGGCAAACTTATACTTGAAATTTTGCGGACGCCGAGGCCACCCAAGCGAATGGGAAGCGTGGCTTGTTGCCATGCTCGGTCGTCCAAGGCCACATTTAGGATAGATGAAAGTGTGTTCTTTATAATTTGGTCTACTTTTTCTAAAAGTTGTGGGTGTTTCCATAAATGAGAGGAGCGAAGGCTATAAGTAAATTTTGGTCCAAAGCAACAATATCGGATAAGTGTGTAGGCCGAATGCATGTTAATTTTGAAAAGTCTTTCCGAGACATCGTTAAAATTTTGTATTTTCTGTTCAATTAAAATTAAATGGAAATAAATAATTAAAAATGAACTAAATAAAAACACAAATATGTAGGTACTCAAGTGACATGCAGCCTGATGAGCCTTCCCACAGCTGCCGAATTTGGTCTGTCTGCAATCATCCTTAGGATTCCGTTGCCACTCCCTCGAATTCGGCGAATTAGTGAGGCTGACTTTTTGCGCATAATAGCGTAAAAGTCATCCACCCTCGCGTCGGCAAACATGCCCGAGGCATTGCAAAATCGAGGTAGTCGCACCAAAATCCTAATAAATAAAACAATAAAGATATGATTGATGCCTTAAAAGAAAAGCGCAATTTGACGGAACACATTTCAGAGCTCAAGCAGACGATTAAGGACTCTGGCATTGCGGGTAATGTTTCGTTTGCCGACATGGTGAAAAAGGGATCAAATGATTTCGTTTGACCTAACAATTTAAGCTCTGTGGTCATTTATCCTAGTGACAAACTCAAGTACAGTGACGAAACAAAAGACATGGTAACAAAAATCACACGACCTGATCAAATGAAGCTGCAAAATGCAAAATGGAGGCGTTATTAGTAGTAGTAGCACAGAGACCAAGCATGACGCCGAGAAAATCAAGAACGCCGTCCAGCTTTCTACATCTGGACTAACCGCCGATGAGCCCAACAAGCGTAAACCACGGATCGTGATTGTAGGAGTGCCGTCTTCCCTGGCTGAAACTGAAGTCTTCAGGTGCATTTACGAACAGAACATACCCGACAAGTTGCCAGAGATGTCCATGGAGTCCTTTTTGGCCTCTGTTAAATTACGAGACGATTCGTGATGACTTTTGAAAGGGTATAAGTAAAGGCTATAAGTAAATTTTGGTCCAAAGCAACAATATCGGATAAGTGTGTAGGCCGAATGCATGTTAATTTTGAAAAGTCTTTCCGAGACATCGTTAAAATTTTGTATTTTCTGTTCAATTAAAATTAAATGGAAATAAATAATTAAAAATGAACTAAATAAAAACACAAATATGTAGGTACTCAAGTGACATGCAGCCTGATGAGCCTTCCCACAGCTGCCGAATTTGGTCTGTCTGCAATCATCCTTAGGATTCCGTTGCCACTCCCTCGAATTCGGCGAATTAGTGAGGCTGACTTTTTGCGCATAATAGCGTAAAAGTCATCCACCCTCGCGTCGGCAAACATGCCCGAGGCATTGCAAAATCGAGGTAGTCGCACCAAAATCCTAATAAATAAAACAATAAAGATATGATTGATGCCTTAAAAGAAAATCGCAATTTGACGGAACACATTTCAGAGCTCAAGCAGACGATTAAGGACTCTGGCATTGCGGGTAATGTTTCGTTTGCCGACATGGTGAAAAAGGGATCAAATGATTTCGTTTGACCTAACAATTTAAGCTCTGTGGTCATTTATCCTAGTGACAAACTCAAGTACAGTGACGAAACAAAAGACATGGTAACAAAAATCACACGACCTGATCAAATGAAGCTGCAAAATGCAAAATGGAGGCGTTATTAGTAGTAGTAGCACAGAGACCAAGCATGACGCCGAGAAAATCAAGAACGCCGTCCAGCTTTCTACATCTGGACTAACCGCCGATGAGCCCAACAAGCGTAAACCACGGATCGTGATTGTAGGAGTGCCGTCTTCCCTGGCTGAAACTGAAGTCTTCAGGTGCATTTACGAACAGAACATACCCGACAAGTTGCCAGAGATGTCCATGGAGTCCTTTTTGGCCTCTGTTAAATTACGAGACGATTCGTGATGACTTTTGAAAACAACTTGTAAACATGGCTAACAAGCGAGATGGGCCTATAGTTCTTCAGCCGGGTATTGTCGCCCTTCTTGAAGAAGAGTACCACCACACCCCAGCACCATGCCTGTGGCGTTTTGCCCTCGAGTATGACGGAATCAAAAAGCTTCTGAAGGGCCTTGAGGACCGGTTTTCCACCCGCCTTCAGGAGTTCAGCCGTGATTCCGTCATCACCCGGCGCCTTGTTGTTTTTAAGCTGTTTCAGAGCCATCCTAATCTCGTACAGGCTGACGTCCGGGATATCTTCGGTATAGTGTCGGGTCAATTTAGCTCTTGGGTCGTTTGCTAGACTCGCAACGGGTTTGCTGATTGATGTGTACAACTGTCCATAGAATGTCTCGATATCCCTGGTAGATGATATTATGAAGATTTTAGGACTTACCTGGGACCGCCAAGAGGATTCCTTCCGGTACACGGTGTGTCTTCAGCCATCAAACAATCAACCTGTAACAAAAAGAGCTGTAGTATCAGACATTGCTAGATTGTTCGACCCATTGGGGTGGTTAGCACCTACCATTGTGTTAGCCAAAATCTTCATACAAAAGTTGTGGCTAGCTCGTCTGGGGTGGGACGAACAACTAACAGGTGATCTGATAAAGGAATGGTATACTTACCGAGAAGAGTTGTCTCTACTTGCCAAAATACACATACCTCGTTTGCTTGGTACAAAGACAGAGAGCGATATCGAACTCCATGGCTTCTGCGATGCCTCGAAGGTAGCATACTCCGCTATTGTATACTTACGGTTAATCGATTCGGCAAATGAGGTGAAGGTTTCGCTGCTAGTTGCATAGACTAGAGTGGCATCTGTAAAACAAGTCAGCATACCACGGTTAGAGTTGTGTGGGGCAGTACTGCTGGCGAAGTTGTTGTCAGAAACTGCGGCGATTTTGAATGTTTCAAAAGAAAGGATAAAGGCATGGGCGGATTCCACCGTAGTGCTTGCGTGGTTAAACAGCCACCCAAGTAGATGGAAAACGTTCGTCGCCAACCGCACTTCTGAAATATTAAACTTTATGAGTTCATCACAATGGCATCATGTAGGGAAAAGTGAGAACCCAGCAGATTGCGCGTCTCGTGGATTAATGCCAAGTATGTTCATTCAGAAGACATCTTGGTTTTCGGGACCACAGTTCCAGAAAGAAAAAGATATTATATATAAAAAACCAAATGTTTTAGTAACAGATCTAGAACAGTCTATCAAGACTCACGTAGCAATGAGTCCCAATAGTAATTATGATAGTATATTCGATAGATTTTCTTCTTTACAAAAATTACTATAATACTCACAACGGATCTTTGGGGCTCTGAATTGGCTGCAAGAGGCTGCGCACTAGCTATTTTTGTGTCAATATTGAAAGTGAAAATAGCATTGTATAACTGTCTCTTTCACTCGCATACGTTTGTCGCATCATCCTATCTCGCTTACTTTATGCAGTTAATCTGTTTCGTGCGCAATAGTTGACAGAGCCAACTTCAGAGCCACAAAGATCCGTTGTGAGTATTATAAGAATAGTAGCATATTGTCGTAGAATACTGAAGAGCAAAGGAGATAGGAAAACTTATTTACAAAAAAAGGAGATAGAAGAAGCTTTAGAATGCTGTCTAAAGAAAACACAAAAAGAAAGTTTCACAATAGAGAACACACAATTGAAAAGTGACGAACAGTTACACTTAAAAGGTAGCAAACTCAAATCCTTATGTCCTTATCTTGATAAAAGGGATATTATGAGAGTGCAAGGTAGACTCGAAAAGTCATCATTAGGTGAACTGATGATGACTTAATCCAATCGTCTTGCCAAATGATTCGCATTTTACACGTCTATTGGTAGCAGACGCGCATCATAAGACTCTCCACGGTGGACTACAATTGATGACGAATTATTTGAAATCAGCTTATTGGATCATTGGGGTAAGAAACCTTGTGAAGCAATGTGTCCGTAAATGTGTAACGTGCGCTGAACAGAAGGCAACTATTAAAAATCAATTTATGGGATCTCTACCAGCTAGTCGATGCTCACCTACGAGATCATCCTTGCATAGCGGGGTTGACTATGCTGGCCCTATAAATATCAGGACAACAAAAGGTCGTGGCCACCGGTCATATAAAGGTTACATATGCTTGTTTGTGTGTATGTCTACACGTGCTGTCCATCTGGCAGTTGTCAGAGACATGACGACTCAGGCGTTTTAGCTGCCTTTAGGAGGTTCGTATCTAGGCGAGGTCATTGCGCTAAGTTGTGGAGCGATAATGGCACCACTTTTGTAGGAGCCTCAAGAGAACTACGACAGATTGTAGACAATTTACATACACCAGTTGCAGAACAGTTGGAAGCAAATAACACTGTGTGGCATTTCATTTTCCCCACGCACCTAATTTTAGCGGACTATGGGAAGCGGGCGTGAAATCTACGAAGTTTCACCTCAAACGTGTAATAGGAGAGTCTACACACACGTATGAGGAACTCGGTACACTCCTTACTCAAGTTGGCTTGCTTAAACTCACGCCCTATGAGCATTATTAATTCAGAGGATCCAAGTGAACCAATGCCATTGACTCCGGGTCATTTTTAACCGACTTCGCAAAAAGGAGGACGTTATTATTCGACTGTATTTTTTTTTTTTACCTGAGAACTTGTTACTGGATGAACCGATCTTGACTATTCTTTTTTTATTTGAAAGATGGTGTTTGTCATGTCGTCCCATTTAATTTTCATCAAGATCTGATGAAGAACTTCGGAGATATACATCAGAACTCTTCTATAAATGACGGCAAATCTATCGGGATGGCTGCAATAGCATTTCCGTTTATAGTTTTCACCATTTCATAACATAACATCACACTGGTACGCTCTAAAGAGGTACGCAGGTGTAACAGGTTCACCTTGGTACTCTTATTCCACCGGTTTTGTTTAATTTTCATGTTATTGGGTTAATCTATTCTGGCTTCACTTTGGGCATTATTGGTACCTAGCCTATAGAACTGGTCCATTATGTACCACAACTAAAAGTGAAAAATAAAAAAAACTTTTTACAAAAAATACAACCGACTTCCAAAGAAAAACACTCCAAAGTGAAAAATAACTTCAGAAGTCGGTTGTATTTTTTGTAAAAAGTTTTTTTTTTTTGTAGGTGAACCTATAATCTCCGTACCAGATTATAACTACGAAGGTTTATCGGTGAATTCTCTTAACAGGTGGCAATTTGTTCAACGGATGCTGCAATCCTGGAGACGTTGGTCTCAGGAATACTTAGCTAATTTAATGAATATGTCGGGTTTAGTCAATAGTACGGACGTCAAAACAAATCGTAAGCACGCCATCTGGCGGCAAAGCAAGAACAACTACGCATTGGCGCGCTTACTGTAACCACTTGCGTGGTGGGATAGTAGAATATGGCAGTTGAGTTCTGACAGCCGTAGAGCTAACACGTCGTAGAATCAGTGTCGATCCGTAATATTAGTAAGCAAGATTGTAACTGAAAATATTTGAATAAACACAGTGTATCGAATAACTTATGTGATTTCATTTGCACGATTGTACCCAACGACGGCCAGCCTTGATGCGACATCAGAAGTGGGATTCGGTCGTGCTATTGAGATCACACGTAAAAACAATGCTAGTGAAAATTGTGGTTACATTCTTGCAAAAAAATAAATCGCGGTGTCAGTTGAGACTACCCTCAGTCTTGAATAATAATAAACCAGTCTGGAGCGAAGCAGCAAGGAGGTTAGTAGCAACCAAGGAGCTGGACAGGTCAAGGAGGAGCGTGTGGACGTGTGGAAAGATCCATACACACTGATCTTTATGCCAATCTGGTGAGTCGTTTTCATGTTGTTGTTACTATGAAAAATGTGTTCATTATTTAAAATTCTGGTCTCGTGTGCAGTATGGTGGTCAGTGATTCGTCGGGGCGGCCCGTGCCAGGTTATAATTTCATGTTAGTTATCGATGGTCAAGTTTTGGTGTTGTTGAAGAGTTATTATTCTACTATCACTGGCAATAACCTTTGACTAGCCCTGGCTGACTATTATTGTTTAGAAGGTAGAACGATATAGTGACACTGACGAACCTACCTTACACATCAGTCAAAATATTTTGATTACTTTTGTAGTTTGATAGTTTTATGTAGTGAGTTAACTAAGTTTGAGAAGAAGCATAGTATTCCTCTTTTGTGGTCGGAGGGCCAAACTATCTAAAAAGTGGTAAACCCTACCAAGCCTCGTTAATTGCGACTTAAAATGCTATGGCATTAATTTGATTCTCTAAAGCTCATATACCTACCTGGGCACTTGGGACTCCGTAATGTGTGGTTCATGTTTTGGACAGGGACTCTGAACTCACATTCGGTGTCCATAATAACACATTTTGCAGGTTTAGGTTACTACTACTACTAGAAGCTCGAGGCTAAATAATAACAGCTGCACTGTTCGATTATCAAGGTTAAGCAACGCTTGACGAGGTCGGTCCGTGGATGGGTGACCATTTCAACATACCGGGTTTCCCCCGTGCCTCGGAAAGCACGTTAAGCCGTTGGTCCCGGCTGTCATTTGAAGATCTTTGACAGTGGTCAGAAGCCTGAGATCTGACACGTCTTGCCAAAGGGTACTGCGTTACCCAGTTACTGAGTTGTGGAGGTCAGATAGGCAGTCGCTCCATGTAAAACACTGTTACTCAGCTGAATACGGTAGGACTGGAAGCCGACCCCAATGTTGTTGGGAAAAGGCTAGGCAGATTGATTGGTTTAGGTTACTACACCGGTGCACAGGTTAATTTCCATCAAAGCTGTGTATGGTTAAGATACATATTTTTTCTACAAAAGAGATTATAGCTTGAATAATATCCAGAAATTTAAGGAATGCTTACGAGATGTGTCATGGTCGGAGGTCTACGGTGAGAAAAACTTAAATATGGCATTCAATTCTTTTCACGAATTATTAGGTATGTTCTAAAATTTATGTTTCCCAAAAATAAAGGTGAAAGTAAATAATAGTAGTATAAAGAAACAGAACTGGATAACCAAAGGTCTAAAACAAAGTTGCAAAACAAAAAGGTTTCTGCGCTATCAATATTATAAGAGCAAAAACTTACGAAATAAAACTAAATATATACAATACTCAAAGATTTTACAGAAATGCGTTTACACATCAAAAAAGAACGCAAACATTAAATTCATAAACAATAGTGAAAACAAATGTAAAGCGGTCTGGAGAGTAATAAAGGATGAGATAGGGAACAATTACGATAGGGACAACATAGAAAATATTCTACTTGATAACACAGTACTTTCAGATCCTGTAGAAATAGCAACAGCTTTCAATAACCACTTTACTAATACGGCAAAACCTTCGAGTAAGGGAGCAAAAATAAACAGTAACGAATGTACAATAGTCCATTCGATGTTCCTTAAACCTGTGTCCGAAAATGAAGTTAGAGCAGAGATTATGTCATTGAATAACACAAACTCAGAAGATTATGACGAAATTAACACGAAAATCATTAAAGCATGTACTAATGAACTTATTGAAGTCCTGACATATTTAATTAATTTATCATTCTCACTTGGCATTTTTCCTGAAGCACTAAAGCTGTCAATTGTTAAACCACTTTATAAAACCGGTGAAAAATCAGACGTCAACAACTATCGCCCAATAACTTTGATACCTATTCTATCTAAAATCTTCGAAAAGTGTATGTGTAAAAGACTGATTGAATTCTGTAATAAATTTAACATTATAAGGAAAGATAATATATATTCGAGGTACAATGAAACGACCGTCTTAGTCAATAGCTAGTTTATTACTGAGTTACCCACTAGAGAACGATACATATATTACATCCCTCCAACATTAATTTGGAAACCTGTAACAATGGACAATCATAGGTATATAAACACAATAATAATACATTAAACAAAGCGATCTTATAATTAACTTAGAAATATTGCTTATAATTAACAGGTTTACGCCACCAGTAGCTTCGATTGGACGCACCTCTGGGTGCGTCCAATCGAAGCTACTTTGGCAGAACTAGAGCTAGGTTCAACATTAGGACTAACGACCACCTCAGCTGGTTCTGAACCATTATTGACACCTTCGCATGCCTCTGCCCACTCCTCATTATCCTCATCTCTCTGTGGCATTACCTCATTATCGTCTGTTGCCGACACTATCATATCTGTCAAGACCGGCACCCACTCCTCGCCCACGTCAGTGGCCAAAACAGAAGGTGGTGAACTAGATATTGGCGTTGGCATCGCGGGTCGTGCTTGGCTCTGACTGAGAGGAAAGGGCAGATTCTGCAGCGGTGACGCTGGTGAAACGGTCGGTCCGAGCACCAATGAGCTACCTATACCGTCCGTTTTCCCAGTGTCACTATTATTCATACCATCTTTACTTATCAACTTTCTCATTTGATCGATATGTCTGTAACAATAACAATCATAATCTTTAAAATATATTTCAAACATTCTTGATCCTATTGATCTTTTTACAATTGCTACGCTCCAAATGCTTTTTCTTGCTACAAACCATTTCGCCCAAACAGTGTCACCTATTTCAAAACATCTATTACGTTGTAATGATGCTGCTTCGTTATTATTATCCATATTTTTTCTACTTTGTGGTAGGACGAGGTCCAACCTGCACCTCAAATTACGGCCTAACATCAACATAGCCGGTGTCGAACTGGTAGCACAATGAACTGTATTTCTATTATCAAACAGAAAACCTTGCAATTTGTCTACAATACTCGTTTGGCACAATTGCAATTGTTTATCTGAAAGTATGCATTTTATCATTTTTTTACAAGTCTTCACGGAGTTTTCTGCTTGGCCGTTACTAGCTGGGTGATAGATAGGTGACGTCAGATATTCAATACCGTTCATACGACAAAATTTAATGAACTCTGCAGATTTTATTTTCGCATCGTTATCAGATAAAATAACATTAGGTATGCCAAAGCGAGAAAATAATTCTTTTAATTTTAAAATAAGCGCACTGGTTGTAGTACTACGATCCATATAGATGCATTCCAGCCATTTTGAGTACGCATCTACTACAATTAGGTAAACAGCCTGACCTATAGACATGTAGTCAATATGAATGCGGTGCCATGGCGTGGCCGGGCGCGGCCAGGGCGCGGGGGGGGCCGCGGGCGGCGTGCAGCGCACGGCGGAGCACGCGCTGCACGCACCCACCCATCGTTCTATATCACCGTCAATCCCGGGCCACCACATCCTACTACGAGCCGCGTTCTTTGTTTTCACTATCCCAAAATGCCCGGAATGCAATTCCTTAAGCATTCTTTCTCTAAAAACAGCCGGAATTACTATTCTGTGTCCGCGAAACAAACAACCATTTATCACTTCTAAATCGCCCTTGCATTGAAAATATGGTAGAATATTATTGCATTTAATTTTTCTAGGCCAGCCACAGTTCATGTACCTAATTACTGTCCTCACTACTTTATCAGAACCGATTGCATTTTTTAAATCATTAAATAATACGGGTTCTACACTCTCTTCCATAAACAGAAAATACTTGGAACTAGCATCGGGCTTATCTTCGCTGGCTGCCATTGATAACGGTGCGCGGGAGAAATAATCTGCCACATCGTTACTTTTTCCATCTATTTATTTAGGTATATAGTTGTAAGCGGATAAAATTATGGCATATCTTTGCAGACGTAACGCGGCAGTTACCGAAACCCCTTTGTTTTTGTCGAAAATCGATAACAACGGCCTATGATCTGTTTTTAGTATAAACGGTTCCTTACGGCCGTACACGTATTGGTGGAAATGCTTTACACCAAATATAATGGCAGTCGCTTCCTTTTGGATTTGACTGTAGTTCTTCTCGCTAGTTGATAAGGAACGCGAGGCGAAAGCTATCGGTCGCTCGCGGCCGTCCGCGTCTCGGTGCGCGAGAACAGCGCCGAGGCCGGCGGGCCCGGCGTCTACAGTCAACGTCAGCGGCGCGGTCAAAGTGCGCCAGTACGTGATCACTACTCAACTCCCTTTTTACACTCTCGAACGCCGCCTGCTGGCGCTCTCCCCACTGCCACTCTGCACCCTTACGAAGTAGTTCGTGTAATGGGTTTAATAAAGCCGATGCATTTGGTATAAAATTTCTGTAGTAATTAACTACCCCCAGAAAACGCTTTACCCCTAATATGTCAGTAGGCGCCGGCGCGTCTAAGATAGCTTCAACTTTAGACGGACATGTTCTTAAACCGTTTCTATCGATGACGTAACCTAAATACGTTACGCTTTTGTTAAAAAAACAACACTTATCCTTCTGCAGCCGTAAACCGGCATCCTGCAATCTTTCTAAAACTTGTCGTAATCTAGACATATGTATATCTTTGCTAGGCCCCGTAATACAGATGTCATCTAACCAAACGCTAATCCCTTCAATACCTGCCAAAGTCAAAGTCAAAGTCAAAGAATCTTTATTGTGAGACAGCGGTTACAGAGTTGTTATTGAGAGATTTTTGTGTGCGTTTGCACTGCTCCACCATGTTAGGCATACAATAGTTTGAAAAAAAAAATATTATCCTAGATATAAGTTTATGTGATATGTGTTAATTTAATAGAATATAAATTTCAATTGAAATAGAGACTTATTTTGCATCAAACCATAAAACCAGTTTGTCACTAGCTCATCACGAATCTGTCGGACAAATATTCATGTACTGTATAATACGGTCTATTTACCAAAAAGTCATGTAATTTTTTCTTAAAATGTTTGATGTTTTCAATTTCTCTTATTTGCTTAGGAAGCTTATTATAAATTCGTGAAGACATTCCGAAGAAACTTTTAGACAGTAGGGCTGTTTTTGAGGTCATAATATTTGCTATTTTGTCGGCATGTCGACGGGAGTGCAGGTTAGCAAATTTTTCTCCATTGGTTTTTACGAACGTAGCGACCTCATAGATGTAGAGGGCTGGAAAGGTTAAAATCTTGAGCTTTTTAAAATATGGCATACAGCTATCAGGGGCACGTATACCACAAACAGCTCTAAGACATTTCTTTTGCGCCCTAAAAGCGAGTTC
Organism: Orthosia gothica; assembly: GCA_949775005.1. Taxonomy (NCBI): domain Eukaryota; kingdom Metazoa; phylum Arthropoda; class Insecta; order Lepidoptera; family Noctuidae; genus Orthosia; species Orthosia gothica. Next base: position 33,733,783 of record OX459044.1, read on the forward strand.
CCTGTCTGTAGCATTCCCCCAATAAATCAATCCATATCTAAGCGTAGACGTTACATAGGCATGATAGGCGACTAGTACTGCTGCTTGATTTACAATCCTAGATAGTCTGTATAAAGCGTAAGAAAATTTATTAAGTCTTTTACACACCGTATCAATTTGCGTTTTCCATGACATATTTTTGTCAATCCATAGTCCTAAGAATTTGATGGTATCTTCTTCCTCTATTTTTTTCATTTCATAATTTACATTTAATGTCAAAGGGGTTTTTCTTTGGGAATAACTAACTATTTTTGTTTTATCTAAATTAATTATAAGATTATTACATGTTAACCAATTTATAATGTCATTTAAAGTATCGTTTGTCATTTTCAAATGTGTTATTGTCAGTCGGAGAAAATACAGCAGTGCTATCATCAGCAAAAAGGACTAACGGAATTTTTACGGCTCGTGGTAAATCGTTGATATAAATAAGGAAAAGCAAGGGACCCAAAACACTTCCCTGCGGCACGCCATATGTAACTTCGCTTGGGTTTGACGAATATTGCACTTCAGTTTTTGTCGCAAAATAAAGCCTATTTATTTCAGTTATTTGTAATCTCTGGCTTAAATACGATTTTATCAAGTCTAGAGCATTACCCCGTATGCCGTATCTATACAGTTTTTCGATCAGTAATTTATGATCCACATGGTCGAAAGCTTTGGTCATGTCCATATACATGGCCGTTACTGGTGTCCTATTGTTCATATTTTTGTAAATCCCGATAAGAAGATCGTAGATGGCCATATTTATAGTCTTGTTCTTACGAAATCCATTTTGTTCATTGACAAAAAGATTATGTTTTTCGAAATAGTTATAAATGCTATTGAAGATTACTTTTTCAATGATTTTGAAAAAAATAGGGATTAAAGCTATTGGCCTGTAGCAGGAGATATCCTCCTTGTTACCCTTTTTGAACAATGGCTTGATGATTGAGACTTTTAGCATACTGGGAAATTTTCCGTTTTGGATGCATAGATTGATCAAGTAGCTTAGAACCGGACTAATGGATTGCGCGACGTATTTTATAATTGACGTAGATATATTATCGTATCCAGTACTATGTGTATTTTTCAAAGATTTTATTATTTTTAATATGTCATTTGGAATTGTAGGACTCATAAATAAGGAATTAGAATTATTATCAATCAATGTCAGTGTTTTATTATAATGGGATTTCAAATAAGTCAATGTCGAAGGATTTTTAGGTTTAACAAGATTTACAAAGTAACTATTAAAAGCTTCAGCAATTTGTTGGGGATCCGTTATAGATTTTCCATTTAGATTTATTCGTACAATTTCTTCTTTAGGAATGTTATGTTTTGTGGAGTTGATTATCTTCCAAGTTGTTTTAGTTTTATTATTGGATTGTTTTATATTGTAGTCATTTTGCGATTTTTGAGTTAAGTTAATTATTCGCTTCAGCCTTGAAGAATAATTTTTGAATGTATTATGATCTGATTTATTTAAAGTCTTTCGATACGTCCATAACAATTCTCTCTTCCGTCGGCAGCATTTGGCTATGCCCTTTGAGATCCATGTAGGTCTTTTGGTTGGAGTATTTCTTATTCTTATAACAGGAAAACAAAGATTATATAATAACTGAAAGTGATCGTAAAAATTATTAAAAGCTATTTCAGCATCGTTTTCGCCAAATACGTCAGAAAACGTGAGACTTTCTATACAATGCTTAAATTTTTCTTTATTTCTGCTACTAATATCTCTTCTAAAGGTATACCATTGTTTAATTCGACAGGTTTTTTTAACAGGACATGATAAAATTTGTGCAGTATGGTCCGAAAGAGCAAAGTCGATGATGTCGCACTTGCTACCCCTAATATTGTGGATGATATTATCGATACATGTATTGCTACTCAAACGTGTTGATTCTCTGGTACCAAATTTTAAGTTAAAGTTTAGGATAGTATTTTCAAATTCAGACGACGAATAAGTTCTTTTTTTAAGATCTATGTTAAAATCGCCACAAATTATTATTTTTATTTCTCTATGACGTAGCTCTTTATTAAGAATATTAGTCAAAGTTTCAAGAAATATATTTATATCGCTTCGCCGAGATTTTGGCACACGATACAAGCATACAATAACAATGGGATGTTCAATTAGCTTTATAGCACAGCATTCTATCAAATTTGGTATACTTAAGTCCTCAATATATTTAATTCTTTGAAATTTTAGATCGTTTTTTATGATGATACACGATCCACCATTTCGGTTATTACGAGCATAGCTAGCCACAAGAGAGTAATTTGGTATATTAAGAAATACGTGATCTTCTTTGCTCATGTTGTGCTCCGTTACACAAATTATGTCCACAGTTTTATCAATTTTCTCGAGCTCGTCCAAATGTACAGTGAGTAAATTTGCTTTGTTTATTAACCCGTTTATGTTTTGATGCATTATAATTAGTTTTTCATACACGAAATAAATCATTATCTATTGCATTTGAATTAATAATATTATCTTTGGTCTGACTGTTTACATTCATATCTTTAACTAAAATTTTATTATTATCACAGATTGTTAGGTCTGTCTGAGTACATTGGTCATTATAAGTTTTTTTAATATTAAGTTTTTGCGTATATTCAACAAATTTTATTTTATATTCAACATGATATATCTCTTTCAGAACATTACGAGCGAGTTTTATGCAGTTTTTCTTTTTAGAGTTAATTTCTGTACTGTAATCCATATCTATGTATATTAAATTTGAAAACTTGCGACATATGGACTTAAGACCATCATTCAGCTGGCGCAAATTCAGGTACTTGTTAGAGGGTATTTCCGAAACGATTACATTTGTATTGATGACTTTTTCTAGCCAGGTTTTTAAATTACCAGACAAACTATATGCATTGTCATTAACACCCGCTAATACTACAATATAATCATTTTTTGTTAAGTTCTTAGTCACTTGGTCATGACCATTTAACACATCAGTCAGCATGGCACCCGGTTTTGAGTAACAAGAAACTTTGTACTTCGGTCCAACAAGGTCTTGGAGTATATTTCGGATGTAGCGCCCTTGCTGGTCGGCCAATACAATTATATTTCTATAGGTCTCCTCTTTTTTTGGCATCGGTGTTATAGTTTTTGTAGTGGTTACTATTTTTGCTAGGTCAATTTTGCAGCAGGTTGTGTTGCCTTCATCGGTGGGTGCGCTGGAGGGTCCAGGTTTTTCTTCTATATTATGTTTGCCTTGTGGTTTAATTTTAAAATGTTCGTAAACTACTCTAGGCGAATGAAGTGGAGAGACTCGAGGTGTTATTATTTGACTAGTGATAAGTTTCCTTCTTAATGGTGTGCGAGTTTGCGCTCGCGCGGGTGTGCGGCACACTGTGCTGTGCGGGGTGCTAATCTTTTTTAATAGGCCTATAGTTTTTTCTTTTTCTGCTAGACTTTGTTTTAATGTATTAATCTCTATATTTAAATTTTCAATTTCAATGTGTGCAGCAACAAGTTCTGAGTTCGTATTGGTTAACTGCTTTTCCAGGTCTATAATGATGGAATTATCGACAATAGGTGTCACATTTTCGCTTTGCGTTGATATTTCCAGAAGTGTAGAGTTAAAAATAGTATCATTCAAAATTTCGCAGTCGGAATGCCTTCTTCTCTGCTTACGCATGGTAACATTATCCATTTTTCCTTTTTTAGTCGAATAATTAATAGCTGCGTGTAATGAATTGCAGACTCAAAAGGCTAGTGTCCAAGTCTCAAATAATCTCAAGAGTTCAGTTTCCGAACGAAAAGTTATAAATCAAATTTTAATATATCTGTTATTGTCTGTGGGTAAATCTATGAATCATTCGTTCTTTAGTAACATTTGTTTGTCACCTCACCAGCAGCAAGTCAAGATATTGTCTTTGGTTTGATACAAATTTGCTTGATTTGAAATTACAACCGCTTCATTTTGTTGTTTTTGTGTTTATTACAAAATTATGCACTGTTTTTAAGTTGTTAATTATTGTTATGATAGCGAGGCCTGCCAACAAGGTCTCCATAGCCCTCTGAAAAATCGCGGGCGCACAGGCCAGACCATAGACCAACCGTGTATAAGAAAACAGACCTTTGTGCGTATTAATTGTACACAGTTTTTGAGACGGTTTTGATATTTTAAATTGATTATACGCATTGCTCAAATCAATTTTTGAATAATGCTCCCCTCCCCCTATACTAGAAAAGACCTCTTCTATACGGGGCAAGGGATACTTGTCAATCTCTAAATCTTTGTTTAACGTACACGAAAAATCACCGGCAATTTTTAATTTACCGTTTTCCTTCAATACTGGAACAATGGGCGTTGCGTAATCTGCATAACTGACCGGTATAAGTATACCTAAACTGACGAGCCTATCTAGTTCTTTGCTAACTCTGTCCTTGAGCGCGAAAGGCACGGTACGCGGTTTGAAAAATTTTGGCGATGCACTTTCTTTTAACTTTAAGTCTATTTCGAACTTATTGAAACAACCCAATTCGTCTCGCCATAGGCTTTGGAAATCTATCAAGAATCGTTGCACTTCTTCAGGGCTTTTATAAGTACCAATATTATAATTTTTAGTAGTCAAATAAATTTTGAATTTAGTCATGAAATCACGACCTAGAAGTGGAGGACCGCCATTTTCTAAAACGTAAATTTTGACATTCTGACTTGATTTTAAATATGTAACCGTTGCAACAAAATAACCCACAGGCGTGATTTTGTGACCATTATATAAACACATTTTTAAATCGCTCTTTAACAGTTTATTACTAGAAAAATGCTGTAAATATAGCCTTTTCGATATAACTGAACTGCCTGAACCTGTGTCTAACTCCATACAAATTTCTATATCGTTTAACATCACTGATATTTTTATAGGATTATTGTCAACATTCCTCAAATTAAAAAGTTGACATTCCCTGCAATCCTCTTGAGATTTATCTATTTTCTCCGTACCAATATTATGCACATTTGACATTTTGACCGCACACAACTTTTTCAAATGCCCTTTTTGACCACATACTAAGCACTTGTAGTTCTTAAATCTACACTTTGCCGCAATGTGGTTCTTCATACCACACACTGTACAACGCGCTTGGTTGCCGTTGTTGCCATCAAACGCGGCAGCCGTGCCGGCGGAGCCCGCTTGACGTAACGCGGCCCTTGCGGCGCCAGCTCCCGCCCGCACGTAAAACACCGGTTCCTCCTTCACTGCGACCTCGCTGCGCTGATGGTGTCGCCTGCGCCAACCACGCGCGCCTGTCTTGCGCATGACGCCTTCTGCGCGACCTCCAATGCACTTGCGAGTGTTAGGGTCTTGGAGTCACATTCAAAAAGTTTATCACGCTCATGTCCTGTCTTAAAGCCCAGCACGAACCGGTCTCTCAGTAAGGTATCCAGTTCTGTGCCAAAATCACAGTATACGGCCAGCCCTCGCAGCCGCGCTGCCCACTCCTCGATGCTTTCACCGTCGGATCTTGTTGCTTCGTAAAACTTTGCCCTATCAGCAAATGTCGACCTTTTCGGCGTGAAATGTTTGTTGAGTACTTGAACTAGCTCGTTGTAGGTAACGTCTTCGAGTTTCTTCGGATGAACCAGGTTCCGAAGCAGACGGTATGACTCGTCTGACAGATGCGTCAACAAAACAGCACTTGATTGGCATCTTTAATGTCGTTCAACTTTATAAATTGCGTCAATTTACCATAAAACACATCCCACTCGTGTATTTTATAGTCATAAACGCCTAAATTTCCGAGAAAACTTGGCATTTTTTTTTTTTTCTTGCGGGTACTTTTTTTTTCGTCGCCAGATAATATATATTCGAGGTACAATGAAACGACCGTCTTACTCAATAGCTAGTTTATTACTGAGTTACCCACTAGAGAACGATACATATATTACAAAAGAGCAGTTTGGCTTCCAAAAAAAAAAAATCCACAACGTTAGCTATCTACAGTCTTATAAAAATAGTATTAACGAATATTAATAATAACTATCTAACTACAGGGCTGTTCTTCGATCTATCTAAGGCCTTTGATCTAGTCTCTCATGACCTGTTATTACAGAAATTAGAGGCAACAGGGATTAGAGGCATTACCCTACAATGGTTGTCATCATATCTAAGTAATAGACAACAACGCGTTACTATTACTAAAATGGATACAAGTAACAATATGACATCTCACTATTCTGCTTTAAAATCCAATAAACAAGGCGTCCCACAAGGAAGTGTACTAGGCCCTATCTTATTCCTATTGTATATAAATTCTATCACCACCATAACTAATCATAAATGTATACTATTCGCTGATGACATCTCTATTATTGTGACATCTGAAAAGAAAAATAATACAATTAAAGACCACGAGACAGAAATTAATAATGTGATTGAAAGATTGATAAAATGGCTCAAGGAAAATAACTTATCCAATAATCTAAAAAAGTCCGTTTATATACAATTCAATAAATCAAATAATCCAAAACACAATATTAAAATGAATATACATAGAATTCACGAAGTAACGCAAACAAAATTTCTAGGAGTAACCCTGGATCAAGACATCAACTGGAAAGCACATGTTGATACAGTATCCAAACGAATAAATAAGTTTGTATATGCATTGAAACAGATTAGAAACATTAAAACGTCTATAACAACATATCATGCATATGTTGAATCAGTGCTACGCTATGGCTTAATTATGTGGGGAAACAGCACTGATCAAAATAGAGCATTTGTCGCACAAAAGAGATGTATAAGAACATTATGTGGCCTTAAGCCCGACGAATCTTGCAGGCCGATGTTTAAGAAACTTGATTTGTTACCGCTACCGTCCCTTTATATTTTTGAAATTTGTTTGTTTGTGTGGAGGCATAGGGAATTGTTTGCGAAAGCAAGCGATATGAACTCTCGCAGCAGGCACGACCCCCACAGGCTCGTGTTAGATGTCCTTCCAAAGCTTGCAAAATATAATAAAAGCTGTATTTTTATGTGTGTCCAGGTATACAATAGAATACCAATTGAATTAAAAACTTTAAATACAAGAATGTTTAATAATAAAGTATACAAATGGCTCTCTGCTAATAGCTTTTACAGTGTTAAGGAGTTCCTGGAACATAAAATCGCATGATGACTGATTGTTTCGTTATGCATGTATTTGCACGCTTATATCTAATAAGCAATACATGTTTGTTCATATTGTTTACATTACCATCTTTTATACCATGTATTTAGCAAATAAATGATTATGATTATGATAACCGTGTGAACATTATACTCTCGTAATATTTTTCATGTTTCAGATACCATATTGTGTCGCAGCCTGAAGACTCTGCTGAAGGCTAGCGATTCAGATGCTGAGCGCGAAGGTTGACGTGTCAACATCTGAGAGGTTAAGAAGAACAGCATGCAAGCAGTTCGCTGGTCGTAGCCGAACGTTACGAACGTGCGCAAGATTGGAATAGAATCCTCGGTGAGTCGCTTCCATTTTATTTCGATAGTGAAGTCGAATGTTCTCTAGTGAAGAGATGCTATTTCGAGTTATAACAGTGTTCATGTTTGATCACTGAATTGGTAGTGGTTATACCTAGCACTATCACTAGGTAATTAAGACGCACTTGGTAAAAAGCAAGTAGTTAATGAGTTTCCTATTGGCAGTATAGTTTCAATATTTGGTTCAGTACGAACTTTAGGATGAGATATCCCTTGAGAAGGAGATGAGTTATCCAAAATAACTGAATAACTAGTCGTTTTCAGTGGCAAAGCGAGTTAGTGATGTCGTTGGGCTATCGTAATTGTATCGAGTTAGTAACGGTACTGGTCATTTGCGTGTATTTGGGACGGATCTTGTTGCGTAACGATGTACAACCACCGTCTTCAGATCTGAATTCACTTGCTTACTTTCAAAGTAATATTATGATAGCAGTAGATCTCGCGATCGTTTTCCATACATGAAAACTGAGTTTGTGAGCGATAGTAAAGGGTTACTGTTGATAATCTGGTTTAAACGATATTGATCAGAGTTATTCGTGAAGGTCCTTCACGCGAGCTATTAAGAAGCAAATATGATCAGGCCTCATTGTTCCCCTCATATTAACAGTCGGTATGTTACAAGATCTTAGACCGAAAGGCGCGAATCTTGTGAGAAGGATACCCGATCACCAAGTTCTTTGAGAATTAGACGTCATAGTTGATGACTGTGGTAATGAAACCAAATCTGATTAACATGTCTACTCATAAGACCAATTCTGGACCGCACCTCATGCGTACCATGTGGCGATGGGTTTTTGAAGAGGGTTTATGAGTTGAGTATGCATTGCCTTTGACTTATGGTAATGAGTAACAGAATTGTTACAATTACTTTGTTAAGTTGAACTTGTTGATCGTCGGATCTTTTTCTGATGAATAGTGTTGTGTGGGCAACTTTAGTACGAAAACTAAATAGGCCCTGTATTAAGTCCGCGATAGGTGATTATGACAGGATGGTGTTCGTTATACACCGAAAGCTATAAATAGGTATGCTTAGAACCTACCAGTATGAATAAGGTAGGATAAGGGAGATGCCAGCGGGTCATGTACCAGTCGATGTTGATGTTTAAAGGATTTTAATGTTGATGAGCAAGCTTAAGATGTCGAGTAATTGAGTCTATCAGCCGTATTATGTTTGACCGTACCAGTGGATTCTGGCGGAGGTTGGGGTCCAGAGAGACCGTTGTGTGAGAGCAATATAATTGCTGGTCGGCTATAGAGCCGTGGCGTTAGAGGTTTTACTCGAGGGTTTCTATAAGCTTCGCAGTTTTTGCTGCAGCAGTTTTGAAGTTTGTCTGGAATGACTGTGGTACATGGCCCAGGGTAATGATTTAGTTAAATATCAGAGTTCTAAAATTTCCCTATTATCACGAACCCAATGATCTAGTTTGGTCAGGAGTAGCCGAGCGTTGTGTGTTGGCCTGTGTGGCAACTGTTGGCCTGTGTGGCAACTAAAGGCCAGTGTGCCAACTGGAGGCCTTTATGGCAACTGTAGGCCAGTGTGGCAACTGGAGGTCATTGTAGCAACTGTGGGCCTGTAAGTCGGTGTAAAAAACACGTTTGTGTAAGGAACCTTACAGAGGATTCCTGTTGAGTTACGAGGTTAAAATAAAGTAAACTCGCATAGTCACGCGAGAGATGAGGTCACCATGTTAATGTTGATGACGTTCGAATCGTCAAACCTTCATTACGAAAATTGAAATAATTTTGGTTTTCTAATTTTGATTACTATGCGTAGATTGTGTTAGTAAGATACACAAAGCTGAAGTAGCAATTGAGATTGTAGATGATGAATAGACGTAACATAGGACAGACTAAATCTCTGTGTGAACGGGTTCTGAGTTCAGAGAGTTGAGTTGACTCGACATCGTAGGGATGTGCGAGTCGCGCGAGATTGAGAAGAGAGCTATGAGTTAGCTAGGAGACCTATGTGATGGCTAAAGGTCGTGAATAAGATACCTGGTGTATTTTTTCTTTTGTTTCATTTAATGTGACATTAATGACTATCAGTGGTACTTGGACTTTGTAATCACGAAGATTGGGTGCTTTTAGGTACCAGATCGATGATTAAGTTGCTATTTTCTTTAAATTGAAAATAGAATTACTTGTTCCTTGCAATGGTGACCAGAAAGATTTAAATGATCATATTTGATTGTTTCGAAATGTTTCCTCACTCTAGAGTATGAGTCAGGATTGGACGAGTGAATACTGTTTGGACATTTTGTGTTTCAGAAAAACATCCCTTGTATGATGGGAGACTGGCGGGTCGGAGTAGACTAAGAGGACGTGTGGCGCAACACGACGTGAGATGGCAGCGAGCAAGGACAAGAAGATGATGCCTGCGGGTGATAGATTTGGGGATCTGTCACCTGAGAGAGGCCCGAGAAGGCGACGTGTTGTGTTCCACGCTCGCCTCTCAAGATAAATTACGGCCTAGAGAACACCATGTGGTTTTAGTCAGTAGGAGTCTGACAGACCCCTCAGCTTTCCCCAAGAACTGACAACATTCATGAGAATTTCCACATGATTCGATACACTGTTAACCCTGACAATTAGGAACAGACAAGGACGCCTGTCTCGCAGGATGGCCGTGTCGGGTTTAGTCAATAGTACGGACGTCAAAACAAATCGTAAGCACGCCATCTGGCGGCAAAGCAAGAACAACTACGCATTGGCGCGCTTCCTCTAATCACTTGCGTGGTGGGGATAGTAGAATATGGCAGTTGAGTTCTGACAGCCGTAGAGCTAACACGTCGTAGAATCAGTGTCGATCCGTAATATTAGTAAGCAAGATTGTAACTGAAAATATTTGAATAAACACAGTGTATCGAATAACTTATGTGATTTTATTTGCACGATTGTACCCAACGACCTGCCCACACACGATGTCTTAACCTAAGGGAATACATCCTGACTTCCCGATGGTTTGCATCTATCGGCCAGCCTTGATGCGACAAATAGATATAAATGGACTATTAGAGTTCCTGAGGCAAACATTGGAGACGTCGTTCTTATCAAAGAAGACGATCTTCCTCCTAGTCGTTGGATGTTAGGACGAGTTCTTGAAAAACATCCGGGAGATGATAAGGTCACTCGAGTTGTCACATTGCGCACCAAATCCAGTAATATAAAGAGGCCAATCAATAAAATATGTATTTTACCCATTGTGGATTCATAAAACGAATGTTTACACCTTTTATCTTTTACATTCTTTTTATTCTTTATACACTATTTATTGTTGCAATTGTAATTAGACACTGTATTTTAAGTAATTTACGTTTTTTATCTTTTTATTTTAAGTTTATATTTTATTATAAGTCCTTAGTTGCATGTTGTAAGGGATACAACTACAATTTATTTTGCCGGACTGATGCAATTGTATGATTAAATTTTGTTTATATCAAATATTGATATAAACAGAGTTATAAACTGGGGTTCACTTGTCATACTTGGTTTTAGGAGGTTGATTCTGTGTGTATTTAAATGAAGATAGTAAGCAGAAGTTGAGTTTGTATCCTTTTTATATATGAATCATTCAAGCAAGTTGTAATCGTTGAAGGATATTTCGCCACTAAATGTCCTTGGTGGGCGGTATGTTTGAGCATTGAGATAGGAAATATATGGAGGCGCCGCGATGTTCTATACATACATTAGCTTATACAAATATGAGTGAAATACGATACAGAATGTGAAACATCGTTTTGTTTCATTCTTTCTAATGTAGTAATCGTATTTGATGAAAGAGACAACAATATTTCAGTTGTTGCTCATTATGGCAACATTTTGTTAAGACGTAGTGACGGTTGTAGGTACGTGCCATATTCGCCATTTTATGTGACGAATTTTGTGGTTGTGTTCGTGGTAGTCCTGCTGTCAAATGGTTGTTTACACATTGTATTATTGAGATTTGTGAGTGTGTGTGTGTTGCTTGATTGACACAACCTTAGAATCAGCGGCCATTTTATGAGACATTTTGAGGTTTAGGTAGGCACGTTTTTTTCGTAGGTATTTCCAGTCCATATTATTTAGTATGTCTATGTGTTTGAGACTGTCAAACTATTAGAACTTGCTGTCAAATCAATCAAACCAAGAAATTAGCAAAGTTTAACTTTAAGCTCGATAGATGGCGTTGACTTCGAAATAGAATTCGAAAAATCGCAAGTGAGATTGTTTTGTAATTTGGTATAGGGTCTCGAGATTTTTAGTAAATATAGATAACTAGCTATAGATCAGCCCGGCAAGCATGGCCTACTGTGACATCGCTTAAGTCACACTTTTAATCACAGTTTGGGCGATAAACTCATTTTGTCTTAAATGCTAGTACGGCGGCGGCGGCGTGAATTATTTTCTTGACTTGTGGTATAACTTCTTGACGTTAATATTTTTCTTTTTCAGAAATTTTTAAATTTTATTGCAGTTTCGGTTTAACCTTGGCCATAAAAACCATTTATATTCTGAGAAGCATAGCCCAACGACTCACTGTTTCCGAATTATGGGCCTCCGTATCTTATTTTATTTTGCATAAATCGCTCTATATTTCCAAAATGATATCTCGAAAACGGTATGTCCTAGGCAAATAATAACCAAAATTTAGCCCCCCCCCTTTGCTACCCCCATGTTAGCAGCATCCCAACATTAATTACAAGTTCCCAACATTAATTACAAGTTTTTTTTTTTTTTTACATTGCTTTGTTTTCGACTTGAACTACGGTCATGAGTCATGACAAGTTATGATAAAATATGTCATATCTTACAATTTGTCTTAAATGCTAGCACGGGACAACCATGTGACATAGTTTACAGGCGCGACTTGCTTTTCTTGTTGTTGACTTCATAGTGCGACATAATTTGAATAGACGACCAAATAAAATAATACGAAAAAAAGTATGCCGTTCATATAGCTAAACAACTTTTTAATTTTGTTGGGAACAAAATTAATATTTGACCCACGACCATAGACTTATGCACACTTTATTTTTCTTTGTTTGTTTTATAACATATTAATTAAGTGTTTGTTGGAAAACAAAATAAATAATAAAAAAATAAAATAATAAAAATAAGAACAACAATAAAAAAATTACAATTATGAGAAAGTAATAATATAAAATTAATTAATAATCCTGTAACATTTCAATTAATTGATAAGCATTGATCACCATACACACAAAATGAATTTATTGCCATTTGGTGCAGTAATTAGAAGGCAAATATATTTTTTTTTACTATAAAATTTTATCACCACCTCCGAACGAAAGTGATACATTTTTCAAAATCATCTGTCAAAATGTGTCATTTGTGACAAAATGGGTGCGTCCGTATTAGCAATTAAGACCCGATGAGTCCCAAACAAACGTCAGGAAATTTTCTCACGCCGCCGGTGGTATTATTTAGGACAAAATGGTGTTATCGCCCAAACTGCGATGAAATGTGTGACTCAAGCCATGTCACAGTAGGCCGTGCTCGCCGGGCAGCAACAAGAAAGGCATGTTGCGCCTTTAAAATATGTCACAAGTTTGACCCGTGCTAGCATTTAAGACAAATTGTAAGACTTGACATAATTTATCATGTCTTGTCACAAATGTCTTGGGTACGCCCATGCTCGCTAGGCAGCATACAGTATTGACGTGATATGATATATTGAAATAATGAGAAAACCTGTAGTATTCAGGTTTTAATAAACATAAAATTGTACACTATAAGACATTATATCAAAGACCTTATACGTATTTCGTAGTAAGAAGTATAAGGTCTTTGCATTATATATAGAGAAAGCTTGAATGACAGTGACATGGCAGGCAGGAGTAAAGTTAGAGGTGGCAAGGAAGGAGGTTGCAACTCTAAGTAAATAGATCATATCACGTCAAGTATAGTTGTTTTATTTACAAATTCAACCCTACTAGTATGCACATTAGTTCTTCAGTCCAAACCTTTAAGTATTGAGTGCTAGTTTGAGTGTTCGGTACTAAACAACGATTATTTATTACTCTTCGAACTGCGAACCGTAGCCAAAGCTATGCTGCGAGCTGCGAACCGTAGCAAACGCCATGTTTGAGCCGTAGCATTCACTGCACTACATGCTACGGACCGAAGCATATGCTACGCTTCGAGCTATGGACCTAGCATACGCATCGAGATAGCAGTTTGCTGAAAGACGTCCACTGCTGAACATAGGCTTCCCGTCAGACCTGCTGCCGAGAGTCTTGGTCAGTGCGAGAGGATAATATTATAAGAAACAACGCATACGCTCATATTTAAACTTTATTCACAACAGAACATAGGGTCCGCGATGAGGTCGGCAGGTACTAAGTACTTACAACACTTCTCAAACGGCGCCTAGAACACCTTTATAATATCCATGTATATCGTTTAATATAATATTATGTTGATTTGTGTATAACGCGACTAGCAGTTAGGAGTAAGTACATAAATATCATTTGTATTTAACTTTTTACATATTATTGCGCTTTAAATAGTGTCACTATTAGTAGGAGTCGGTACGACACATGCGACTGCAGCTCTTACAAACGTGTCGTCTGACTGGAGTAACTAGTGAGGCGTACACATGAGATCACAACAATATACATAATGTTCTAACAGCATAACATCTAACTACTCTGTATACATGTTTAAAGTAAATACCGCACTTACTACCGCAAACATCATATTTCACAAGATATCCTTTATACGGAATAATATGTTAAGTTCACACATTGTTGCATTTGTCTAAAACAATACGAGATCGACGAACATGAAGCTGACCACCAGCTCGCTCGTGAGCCCGGCCTGCGCCCCGGCCTCGCTCGCGGCGCTGGCACATTATTGCTTACAGTCTATGACACGTGTACAACAGCGCCGCCCGACACAACAGATACCAACGTGGGGCCCCAAGCAACACATTTCAAGGCCTCAATTTCTTTAGGAGTGCACATAAACACCTTGTTTAGTTCCCGTCGCGGCCTTTTCTGACCTCGCAGCACTCAAGTTCCGCGCTGCGGCCTTCAGCTGAGGCCGCGAGGCAGCTAGGCCGCAGCTGCCGCGCCGCGCACTCCACTATACCTACTTACACAGCGATGGTGGGGTTGCGTCCGCAGTCGTTTACGACTCTAACCTAAACCTTTATCACATTATATACAATAGATATGATCTTATCCGATACCGAGTCACTCCACCTCCACCGGCGCGCGGCGGCGGCGACTACACCACCACGCCTGCAACCATAACGCCCTTAACCCTCTACGTATATTTATTTTATAGACATGAGTAATATGGAATGTACGATGAGATTGTTAAATATAAATACATATTATTATTTCTTATATATTTGTTTACACAAATAATTCGAGAGTCACTGGTGACGTCACCAGCGCGCGGCCGTTTAGTCCAGACGTCCAGTGCTTGCACTCATTCCGCTCACTTTCCGACAAATAACTATAATATTCCCAGGTTCCTACAGTGGACTTCGAGGGAGTATGTTTTAATTATAATATTAACAAATTTACTAAAGGAAGAGTGTCTTGCACCGCGTAAACGCGGCTGGCGGCCCGGCGGAGCCCTAGGGCTGCCACCTGGGATCTTCTTTATTCAGATTTTCATGAATCAGTTTGCATTATTATACGGGAGAAATGAGACTCCAGTCTCATGACCACCTTATCGGACGACGGAATCGTCCGAGGCGGCTCAAGAGTCTAGTCGGAGTCGGAGTCGCTGGAGGGTGGCTGAGGCAGCGGCGCAGGCGCGGGTGTGGGGGGCGCGGCGGGCGCCTCGTTGTGCCGCCCTGCCGTGGCCAGCGCGTACGCCGGCGCCGACTGCCCCGACGTGCGCTCGATGCCAACGCTGAAACACACGCCAAATGCGTTACATATCTAGCTTACTGTTAGTTTACCCCCCCCCCCCCCCAAACACACACGTGCTCCTGCAGCGACACGGAGGGCACCGTTATCTGCGACACCTGAGTGGTGTGTTTGTGGGGGGGTACTCACATTTACTCGTGGCGCGCCAGGTAGCGCACGTACTTCCCGGGTGGGTCAGCGTCGTGCTCCTGCAGCGACACGGAGGGCAACGTCATCTGCGACACCTGCGTGGTGTGTTTGTGGGGGGGTACTCACATTTACTCGTGGCGCGCCAGGTAGCGCACGTACTTCCCGGGTGGGTCAGCGTCGTGCTCCTGCAGCGACACGGAGGGCAACGTCATCTGCGACACCTGCGTGGTGTGTTTGTGGGGGGGTACTCACATTTACTCGTGGCGCGCCAGGTAGCGCACGTACTTCCCGGGTGGCTCAGCGTCGTGCTCCTGCAGCGACACGGAGGGCACCGTCATCTGCGACACCTGCGTGGTGTGTTTGTGGGGGGGTACTAACATTTACTCGTGGCGCGCCAGGTAGCGCACGTACTTCCCGGGTGGGTCAGCGTCGTGCTCCTGCAGCGACACGGAGGGCACCGTCATCTGCGACACCTGCGTGGTGTGTTTGTGGGGGGGTACTCACATTTACTCGTGGCGCGCCAGGTAGCGCACGTACTTCTCGGGCGGGTCGGCGTCGTGCTCCTGCAGCGACACGGAGCGCACCGTCATGTGCAACATCTGCGTGTTGTGATTGTGTGTGTGTATGGGAGAAAGGGTACTCACATGTACTCGTGGCGCGCCAGGTAGCGCACGTACTTCTCGGGCGGGTCGGCGTCGTGCTCCTGCAGCGACACGGAGCGCACCGTCATGTGCGACACCTGCGTGGCCGGCATCGTGAACTCCACGAAGGCGTGGCTGGCGAGCTCGGCAGGCACCTGGTCGTACGACGTCAGCGCCATGCGGCACACCAGGTTGTGCGTCGTGTACGCGCCTGCATACACCGTAAGAGGGATTAGAAACAAACAACGCCTACTGCGTTCTTCTATCCTTAATAACTTGAACTATCTGTATCTGGTTATGACGTGGTGCCTCACCCTGGCCCTCCTTGGGCAGTCGCGGCATGCGCCACACGATGGCGCGGTGCTGGTGCTCGTACTTGGCCTGTCCGGATGTCACCTCGATCAGCGACTCCTGTAGCGTGTCCACGGCGCCCAGGAACCGCTCGATACCTTTGATCTTGCCGGTGCGCCTACCGGTCATATCAGGACGTTTATTTATAACGTCCTTCATTTCCAACAACTGAGATTTTGGATCAGTGAGATTTGCTCGTAAAGTGAATGTGAGTGAGTGTAGAGTGTGCACCTGTGAGCGGACTTGACGGAGCCGTATCGGAAATGCTTCTCGACCCGGAACAGGTAGATCCAGCAGTCTGGGATGGGGAAGCGGATGGCGACATCCTCGCACGGCACCTGGCCCAGCTTGCGCGATGCGAAGCCCGGCACAAGCACGTCGGCGCGCAGCTCCACCTGCGCACACGAGGGGTCAGTTCGTCAGGCACGGTCACGCACAGCACGCACAACTGGGACACATACACACGCACGAACCTTGTTTCCGGTGACGCACCACACGGCCTTCAGCTGCAGCGGCAGCTCGCGGTTCTTGGGCGGTCGCACGCGGAACCGCATCAGCTCGATGTAGCACGCATCCGGTGGCTTGAACCTGGGACACACGCTCTCATACCATCACATGTTCAGTGTTCACATGTACGTATAATAGTATCGCAACGTTAAACTTGTGATTGAAAACTCGTTTTTTTTTATGTAAAAATCATAAATACGTAGCCTCGAACTTCGAAGGTAAAAAAAACAATGACTTAAGTTTATAGGTATTAGATGCATGCACTCACGACTTTTTTCCTTGGGGGTAGGCAGAAACTACAGGACGCCACCTACTGCGATACTAACATACTCTTTTTGGTCAGTTTACGTTCAAACAAATATTTTTTTAGGATCTATTCATGAGTGAACAAATGAATGTTCCATTGCTGTAGGTAGTAAGTGTATGAAATATAGTGTGTGTGTGTGTGTGTGTGTACTTGATGATCTGCGTGGCGGCGAACTCCTCGGGCTGCACGCAGGCGTGGAACTCGGTGTCCTCCACGCGGATCCACTCCTCCGTGACGACGGGGATGATGTCGTGGCGCCCCACCACCTCCTTGCCCTGGCGCCGCAGGTCGTTGACGCCCAGCTCCACGTCCGGCATGCCTGCGGACACAGCGTGCGGTCAGCATCCCTCCGTCCTGGGAGACGTGTGCCCAGTGAACACGTACCGCTGAGGAAGCCCAGGAAGAACAGGCGCACGCGCGCGATCTGCTTCAGCACCGAGCCCTCCGCGTCCTGCTCCACGTGCAGCTCGTCCACCGCCGTGATTTGTACCTGCCAGTGCACAGGCTTTAGCTGACACACGACACGAGCTAACAGCCTCCATAGACCGCTTGGAGCGACAGCCGCCAGACTGCTCCGAGCAGTCCGTCTATGGAGGCTCAGGTTCATGTCTATACTTACAGTTATGATTTATAATATTTTATCCAACGACTCATGTCGCTACGTATGTAGGTGCTGGAAGTATTTTTGCAAATATTCGTTAATTTCATGAATGCAGAGAGTAAAGCATAGCACTGGTACATAAAAGGATTGGTGCATACCTCCTCCATCTTGTAGGTGAGCGCGCGGTCGCGGTGCGCTGATAGCCGAAACAGCGACTCCTCGACGCAGCAGCTGAACTGCTTCACGTCCTCGTACGTCAGCGAGCCGATCTTGAACAGCTGTGACACCTGCCCGTACCACACATAGCACGCTTTAGCACTAGCCTCATTCTTATTCTTTATTGTACACAAAACAAAAAAACAAATACGTTAGGACAGCTTATGTACACGACAAAATTATAAAAATAAGTCATATTTGGGTTCTCTAAAAACAAACGTCAGTTGCATAGACACATTGTTCCAGTCATTAATATTTTATTACTTTTTATTATTGATAGGCTAGGAGCAGTGGTGGCCCAGTGGTATCGGCCGCGACTTACAAGTTGTAGGTCGTGGGTTCGAGCCCAGGCAGGCGCTTTACTTTGTGTAAATTATTTTCTCACCACTGCTCTCAAAACGGTGAAGGAAAACATCGTGAGGAAACCGACATGTGCTAGAACCAAAAATTCGAAGACATGTGACATCCACCAACCCGCACTAGGCCCGCGTGGTGGATTACGGCCCATTCCCTCTCACATAGAGGAGGCCTGTGTCCCAGCAGTGGGAAAATTAATAGGCTGATGATGTGATGTGATGTGATTGATAGGCTCACGCTTGACCACTATCTCACCACTAAAATATCTAATCGGATGATTAAAGAAGCGTGTAAAACAGCCGGTGATGCGATTTTAACCGTTTACAACCGTTGTACTGCGGAGGAGGTATTTCCTCGTATATGGCGACGCGGATTTATACGAATCATTCCGAAAAGTGGCGACCAACCCCCGGACGACCCGAAGTCGTACCGTATGTGAAAATTAAGTGTCCGCACTAATGAAAATGTTTTTTACTGTGTGTTCCGTTCCCACAGACAAACCGTGTAAACGGTTTTGTGGGGCATAGTTCTTAAGTTAAGATTTAATAAACTTGTACCTTAATAAATAAATAAATAATAATAATAACATTACATCCATCTTTGGGAAAACTTCTGGAGCGCCTTATCGTTCCACGTTTGCTACCGGACGTACAAAAATTTCATAATAATCAATTCGGTTTCACAATTGGAAAATCTACCGTAGACGCGGCCCTTACTGTTAGGAAAATAGTTAATACATCAGAGTATGTACGTAATTGGGATTTTTCTAGATATTTCTGGGGCTTTTGATAACGCATGGTGGCCAATGCTATTACTTAAAATGAAAACTCGAGGCTGCTATAGAAATATAAACAATTTAGTTTACTCTTACTTATTAAATGGTTTTGCGAAACTCAAACTCAGCCATCATTCCATGTCGAAGTCTCTCACCATGGGATGTCCTCAGGGTTCGGTTATTGGTCCGCCTTTATGGAATTTAGGCTTTGATGATTTCCTCGCGATTCCGCTTCCTAGCGGCTGTTCATTAACCGGTTACGCGGACGACGGTCTTCTGCTCATTCAATCAAGTACTCGAGCTGGACTCGAGAACTTGGCTAACAGTTGCCTACGATTAATATCTCAGTGGGGCGATCGAAACCGAAACAAAAAACCCATAAAAACTCATTTTAAAAGGTCTCTTGAATCGTGATGAATGAAATCTTAAATCGTGTCCTACTATTAAATTTAATAAGGTTCCGGTAAAAAGGAAGCAGTCCATGTGCTATCTTGGTCTAGTGTAAGAGAGGAATTTTGTATATATAGATCACATTAAAATAGTCGGTGAAAAAGCAAAAAAGAACTTCTAAATCTACGTGGTTTGTCTTTTTGTACTTTAAAGCCTATTTATGGGGCTACTTACTTGGGTTGTATCTGCTATGGGGCGCCTGTTTGGGCTGATAGGGCCAAAATACTATAGGGGTACTTGCTGGCGTACTTCCGGTCGACCTTGAAGTGCAGCGACGTGTTGCAATGTACTATTCCGCAAAAGAGACCATGGACGCGGACTTTTTAACGCGGAGTGACCATGAGAAAATCTCTAGATTATTTAAACCACCTATTGACGTCTGGGAGGCACTTTTATCCGAATGGCAATGTAGGTGGGCTAATTCCATCAAGGGCCGACACCTCCACCAATTCTTTCCATCCGCTCGTGTACGGCTGGCCAGGATGTGGCTGGAGGTGGATCACTGTGTTGCCAATTTCTCACAGGGCATGGTAACTTTAAAAGTAAATTATTTTCCTTCAAGCTTGTTGCCTCGCCTTTATGTCAGTGTTCTACATCTGACTGCGAATATGTACAATCTGCACAACATATCTTATGGGAGTGTATTCTTTGGCAGAATGATTGCAATACTATGTTGAATAATGTACAGGCTGTATCAGGAGCTGTTTACTATACGGACCTTGTGGAAACTAGAACAAATTGCCGTGCGTTCAAGCGTTTTTGCCATAAATATTATTGGAATCAAATATAACAGCTCACAATGTTAGGACCCATTAATATTAATGCTAATTTGTATCCGTGGTGCTAGGCAACTGGGCTTATCCCAGTTGTAAACGACCGTGCCTATTGGCCTTGTTTGTTCTGTCTCCTGCTCGATATGGAGGGAAGTGGAAATATGTATTTTTTTTTCTTACGCCACCATTATTTTTTTCTGATTAATTTCGTTGCGGGATCAAAGACAGTTAAATTCATTCGCCGGGACTTCGTCGAGCTTCATTGCCTCGGCGCTTTTCTGGTGGTCGCCACTGTTGATTCTGGCTTTCAGGAGTTGCAGTGGTTTGGGAATAGTGCGGTAGGATTGACCACTATCTCACCTGATGTGGTCGACGGTGTAACACGCTTGCCTAGAAGAAACCTATTCACTCTTGACTTAAAACCCTGGGGGCCATATTGGCTCACCTAAAGTTCTTTACCCGAAATTGTTCTTCCTAATGATTTGTAATCCGAATGATCACTCTTCCTAAAATTTTACATCCTAAAGTTTTCATTCATACTATTTGTAGTGCTACCGGCGATGTTCATAACACTCATGTTTCCGAAAATTGTGATTAATAATATCATTTATGTAAATATATTATATATATTTACATCTACTATATAAAAATAAGTCGGGTTTCTTGCTGACGATATAACTCCAGAACGCACGAACCGATTTTCAAGGTTTTGCATTCGTTGGAAAGGTCTCGAGCTCCGTGAGGTTTATAGGTAGGGTAGGGTAGGGTAGGTAGTGTAAGGTAGGGTAGATAAATGTTTGGTCTTTTTATGGCAAAACAAAGTTTGCCGGGTCAGCTAGTAAATACATATAATATTATCATAACGCTTTTATCCCTAAACATAATTAACATAATATTTTCACTCATATTTAGAAAGAAACATTTACAAAGTGTAATAAAAAATAAATGTGGGTAATTATGTCTAAAAAACCAACTGTTTAGAATGATTAAAGGTCGTTTTACTGATTTTTGTCTTAAATTAATGAAATTCAGGTCAGAGTGTTGTCTTGGGGGCACTATGAAAAAAATACTTAGAAAAATTTCGCGACCAATTTCGAGGTAGCGCTCGCCGGCCGCTCCGGCGGCACCGCTCGTTTCGGTCGCTCGGCTCGCGCGTAGTTGGTCACAGTTCTAAACTAACCTAACCTATGGATATCTTTGCAGGTACACACCGCTATAAATAAAATTAGAGTTATGTGAAAATAAAGTTACGCAAAAAAAAAACTTTTTTGCAAAAAAATACTACCGACTTCCAAATGAAAAACTACAAAGTGAAAAATAACTTAACTTTTGGAAGTCGGTGTCTTTCGTAGGAAACATTTTTTGCGATATGGACACCGACTTCCAAAAGTTAAGTTATTTTTCACTTTGTAGTTTTTCATTTGGAAGTCGGTAGTATTTTTTTGCAAAAAAGTTTTTTATTTTTCCCTTTTTAGTTTTACCTACCTAATAGCACGTTGTTGATTAAGGTCCCTAAAACTCCAGAATAGATTAACCGAATAACATAAAACTTGAACATAACCGGTGATATGAGAGATCTGCGTACCCCTTTAGAGCGTACTGGCGTGATGTTATGTTATGAAATGGTATAAACAACAAACAGACATGCGATTGCAGCAATCCCGAAAGTTTTGCCGTTATTTATTGAAGAGTTCTGTTGTGTATCTCCGAAGTTCTTCATCAGACCTTCACCAAATTAATAATAATAATAATAATTTATTTCAAAATTCAGACAATTTACAGTCCATTTCTTGTTAGTAACAAAAAACTTATACAACTAGTGTTAGTAAAAGGTACATTACAAATCAAATAAACATTTACAAAATATTGCCATTTGATTAAAACCACAATTAATCAAAAATATATAAATTAATAATGAAAATGTCAAAAATAAAAAGATTTTAAATGTCAAGAAGATATTGTAAATAATTAAATTTAAATTAACATGTCAAAAAATTAATATAACTTAAAAATCATAGAATAAAATTAAATCAATTGACAATAAAATTCAATGAGGACCAAACTTTCGTTACTTCTTTCCGACTTGTGACATAATACAATGCCACAATAATGGGCAGTCTGCTCGGCTAGCTACAACGCTAAGAATGCTGTTGCCACTGCCGCGGACACGACTTAGCAGCGATGCGGCTCTCTTTCTGAGGATGGCATGAGGGCCATCGACACGTGCGTCCGCAAACATGCCCGACGCGCTACAGTGCCGCGGCAGCCGCATCAGCATCATAAATGCGTTGTTATACTGAACGCGCAGGGCGTTGACCGTCCTCTGCGTATATCTAACCCATAGACTGCACGTGTAAAACGACTGGCAAAACGCCCTAAACAAAGTTACTTTTACTGCCTTGGTACAGCGTGCAAATCTACGAGCCAACATATTGCATCGGACAGCCAACGCCCGGCGCTCCCTCTCAATGTCATCGTGATCTGAGAGGTCATCCGTGACCCAGTGACCCAGGTACTTGAATCTTGAAACTCTGGGCAACGACCAACGACACACCATCTATGAAGAGGGGTGGAACGTGTAAGACCTTATGGCCAGCGGACTGGAAAACCAAGAGTTCACTCTTCTTTACATTATACCTGAGCCCATGAGCCCCAGCATAATCCACACATATAGCGAGCAGTTTTCGAACAGCGCTTATGGAGGGACCCAGCAGAACCATATCGTCCGCGTAACTGATGTTGTTGATAAATTTTCCATCTATAGAACATCCGACATTGGCCCCGCTGAGCCTCTCAATGAGTCCGTTCACGTACAGATTGAAAAGACGAGGCGAAGTTAACCCTCCCTGTCTTACTCCACATTTCAATATGTACGCGTCGGAGGTGACGCCTGCCCATCTTATTACATTGACTTGGTTGTTGTACCAATAATCAAAAATGTTAATGACTTCTTCGGGGAGGCTCGAAAAAATTAAAAATTTAAATGGGACCAATTTCGAAACATACTCCTTCAAACAAAGAATTTTCAAAATCGGTCCACAATTGACAAAGATATCGGTGAACAAACATAAAAAAAAAAAAAAAAACATACAAGAAGTCGAACATAGAACCTCCTCCTTTTTGGTAAGTCGGTTAATAATGTTTATAATACTGAGTATTATGAATAAAAAGAAATCCAAACAAAAATATATGACTTTGAATTATAGTGTAAAAGATGGTTATGTTGAGAAAATATATAATAATGGGGAGATACGGGCGAATGACAATAACATCTAGTCAGCCCCAGTCAACCTCACCTGCACGCTCTGGAAGTTTGTACATACAAACAACCAGGGACGACAGCCTTGCAGCTGTCGTGGTGCTCCCTGCTAGATAACAAACGAGGCAATGGCGACCGAGCTGTGGCGGTATAACCACTCACCTGCTTGGGTAACCAGGCAGAAGAGGTGTCAGCAGCCTTTGGGCCCAAATAGCCCCAAAAAACGACTGATGCAGAAGGCAATGGGAAACCACTGCATTATATTCCCAAGAAACCTATGAAAATGCCTAATAAAGAGAGAGCAATGGCATGCGACCCGGCTACCACCCGGCGCCATGTCGATTCCAGGTCACATGGTGTGAAGTATGCTACTGGTTCCACTGTAGTGACTCATCAGGCTCAGTGCGTACAGGATGTTACTGGTGACAACAACGCATCTGCCCGAACTAACCACCCACAACTGCGGAAGAGGATCAGGATTGGGACATGGAATGTCCGGGGCATGCTTCAACCAGGGAAAGTGGGTGGAAATCATAGGCAATGAGCAAAAGTGTTACCAACTGGATATTCTAGGGATTACAGAAACCCACATGAGAGGCTCAGGTTTCTATGCCACCGCTTCTGGACATACCATTTACTTTTCCGGACCAGAGAGCGCAAGTAAAAATGGAGTGGGCGTCAGTGTGTCTCCACTTATCAACAAGTCTGTCCTCGGATACAATCCAGTAAGTGACCGGATAATGACTATGCGAATTAACACAAAACCATGTCGCATGAACCTGGTCGTAGTGTATGCACCGACTTCTCAGTCATCTGAAACCGAGATCGAGGGTTTTTATAGACAGCTAGAGGACACTATTAAAAGCTGCCCCAGAAGAGACATCACACTTTTGATGGGTGACCTGAACGCAAAGATCGGTTCAACCAATCGGGAGGACCATTTACGAGAAGTAGTAGGGAAGTATGGTCTTGGGGATAGGAATGATAGAGGTGAGATGTGGCTGCAATTTTGCGCGGAGAACTCTCTCACTATCATGAACACCTGTTTCCAGAACCACCCAAGACGCCTCTACACTTGGGTGATGCCAGGAGATCGCTTTAGAAATCAGATCGACTATATTGCAGTCGCAAAGCGATGGAGATCCTGCATAACCAACACCAAGACATACCCTGGTGCCGACTGCGGAAGTGATCACAAGCTTTTGGTTGCAGAAGCGACCATCAAACTGAAGAAGTGTCCAAGAATCACAGTCAAGCAGCAAAATCGACCCTCCCAGGCGACACTCTCCGCTTTTAAAGAAAATTTCAGCAGTAAAGCCGCAAAGTTTGAAGTGGATCCCAGCGCTGAAGTAGACACAAACTGGACTAGAGTAAAACAGATGATACTCCAATCTCGGTCAGAAGTCAAAACTCAGGACACTGATCGTCCAAAGAAGACATGGATTACTGACGAAACATGGACGGCGATCAAGGAGAGGAAACACCTACTGACAGCCAGAGACGACTCAGACCGAGCTCAATATCAGCTCCTATCAGCAAAGGTTCAGCGTTTATGCCGCAGAGATTACAACCAATATCTAAACTCAGTATGCCAGGATATTGAAGATCACGCGCAGTCTCTGCATACAAGAGATCTATTTCTGAAATTGAAGAGTATTACCCGGGAGTTCAGGCCTAAGACCTGGGCTATTGAAAATGACCAGGGGACCTTACTGACGGAAATAGATCAGGGGGGTAACCACAAGCTCTTAGAGTAAGGTTATTTTGAGATCGAGTAAGGGACAGATGTATCTGACTTGTATACATCTGTCACTTACTCGATCTCAAAATAACCTTACTCTAAGAGCTTGTGGTTACCCCCCTGGTCACGGAGAGATGGCGGTTGTACTGCGAGGGCCTATATAAGGATACGGGGAGATCTGATGAGCCGGTAACCCAGTTTGAAAACTTTTTCTTAGAGCCAGAGATCCTGGAATCCGAAGTGGAAAGTGCGTTGAAAAAGTTGAAACTTAATAAATCAGCTGGAGGAGATAGCATCTTCGCCGAAGAGCTGAAAAGTCTTGGAGGCAGAGGTATTAGGCTTTTACGGGATTTATGTAATCAGCTATGGAGAACGGGTAGATGGCCTAAGGACTGGAAGGAGTCTATCTTGATACCACTGCACAAGAAAGGGTCAACAAGGAATTGCGAGCACTACCGGACGGTCGCACTCATATCCCACGCTAGCAAGATAATGCTCTACATAATTAACGGACGGCTCCAATCTTACCTACAGCGACAAATACCAAGTGAGCAGGCTGGTTTTGTGAAGGGTCGAGGCACAAGAGAGCAAATTGTGAATATGAGGCAAATGATAGAGAAGAGCCGCGAGTTTAATGTTCCAATGCTCTTGTGCTTTATAGATTACTCCAAGGCGTTTGATTGTGTGAGGTGGGACTGCCTGTGGAGAATACTCAAGGAAATGGGAGTACCCTCGCACTTGACAGCACTGATTGCAAACCTGTACGAGGATGGAGAGTCGAT
The DNA here is from genome assembly GCA_949775005.1 of Orthosia gothica. Classification (NCBI taxonomy): domain Eukaryota; kingdom Metazoa; phylum Arthropoda; class Insecta; order Lepidoptera; family Noctuidae; genus Orthosia; species Orthosia gothica. The sequence continues at coordinate 33,760,085 of OX459044.1, forward strand.
GGTTAGAGTCAATAATGTGGTGTCGGGACTTTTTAAGCCAGAAAAAGGAGTGCGGCAGGGATGTATTCTGTCCCCTCTTCTTTTCAACATATATGGCGAATATATCATGAGGAGAGCCTTAGAAGAGTGGGAGGGAGGCATCGCGGTAGGTGGCAACAAGATCAGCAATCTCCGGTACGCAGATGACACCACTTTGTTTGCATCCTCTGAGCGCGAACTCGCGGAGCTATTTGCTAGAGTGGAGCGTGAAAGCCAGATGGTAGGATTGTCAATTAACAAGTCAAAGACCAAAGTGATGATCATCGACCGGGCTGGATTAGTCGCACGCACGGGAGAACTTGTGGATCTGGAGTTTGTGAGTGAATTTATATATCTGGGCTCCATGATCAGTGATCAGGGAGGCTGCGACGGGGAGATTCGGAGGCGTACGCAGATGGCCAAGGCTGCTATGAGCAAGATGTCGAGGATATGGCGGAACAGAAATGTCTCCAATAACACAAAGAAGAGACTCGTGAGAACTCTGGTATTCTCGATATTTCTTTACGGCTCGGAATCTTGGGCAATTCGCACGGTGGATTGGAAAAAGATAGAGGCGTTTGAAATGTGGTGCTGGAGAAGAATGTTGCGCATACCATGGACAGCCAAGCGCACGAATAAGTCCATTCTCGACCAGTTGAACATCAAAACCAGACTCTCCACGATCTGCTACCAACGAGTCTTAAGTTACTTTGGTCACATCGCCCGGAGATAGCCAGACAACCTGGAAAAACTGGTAGTATCGGGAAAGGTGGATGGAAAAAGACCACGCGGACGTTCACCTACTCGCTGGTCTGATCAGATCAGGGCCATAACGGGACTCACGGTGACCACTGCCATGAGAAGAGCCGAAAACAGGGTGGCTTGGAAGCAGCTCGTCGTTGACTCCGTCAAAGCTTTTCAAGACGGGCACGACCTTCAGAAATGAAGACAACGAATAAGAAGAAGTTGAGAAAATATAGGAAAACAAATAAAAGTATAAGAAATGTTTATTGCTACTGACATTATAAAGTTGAATGCTTCGGAATTATGAACATTAGAGTCAGAGTAGTTAGGAATTGTGATTGTTAGGATGAAAAATGTTAGGAAGAACATTTTCGGATTTCCAATTATCGGAGTTGAAAATTTAGGTGAACTTTGGCGCATCCAAAACCCTGAGATTGTAGCTATCGGGAAACACATACATCGGCAGGGAATGCTATTCATTAGCTGTTCGCATAATGAAAGTATTTCCAAAACGTTGAGTGCGTATGGGTGGGATGTCCACCATGTACCGATGGCGCATTGCCGCACGTCTTGAAGTCCGATGATGAAACGGGCTAGGCGGAATTGGATCATGCAATTCTATCGCACACTCCCCTAAATGCAGCCGGTAAAAAACCGACAAGCTGGCATGGCAACTCGGCGACGATGTTCAAGAGGGTCCTTTTATAGCAGAAATTTTTATGTCATAATGCATATCAACGGATAGCATAAAATTCATTTAGCAGAAAATCGTTTGGCATACACTCATTTATCATACATTCAAAACTCATAATTTTGTAAGTCAGAATCATCTTTAGGCATAAATTTGTTATCGATAGTAATTAAAAGGCAGAACCATCACATCGCAGAAAGTACTCAGTCATAATCATAGATTTAGATTTTTTTTGCTAGTACATACTATACCTATGGTCATAATCGTCTTTTGGCATACATTACATATCCTTATTAATTGAAATACTCATATATTACATTACAGAAAATTCATACTTAGAATAATTTTGTATTTTTTACCATTATAATAAAATTGATTGAAAACAATTTTTTGCTTTTATTTCGCTATACGAAGCATGCAAACAAGCATATTCCATGCATGCAGCAAGCATGCAAGGAGCACGCAGCTTGCAAGCAAACATGCAAGTGAGCATGCAAGCAACATGCAAGCAAACATGCAAGTGAGCATGCAGCAGGCATGGTTTCTGTCACGGCTCCGGCGCTGCGGGACTCCGGCGGTCCCACGCGAGCTTATCTTCGCAGATGGTTTAAACGCTCACCACCGCAGCTTCGGCTTGCTGGCTAGCAAGCCGTAGACCGATAGCGCTAGGCTATTTTGATGTCATAAGTTAAAAAAAAACTAAAGTTGCTTATTTCTTGCCTGTGGATACAGTCGTACCTATGTAGCTTATTATTGCGTTTTGTGTCACATCTGTTACTTGCATTTTCAGTAATTCGATGATTTGTGGTTGATTCTTTTTATTCAAATCAAAACTGGCAAAATTAAATTAAAGTTTAAAATAATTATGCTATCATATCTAGGATAGTCTGCGGAGTGTGTATACCCAATTTGTGTCATATTTGTCCAGTGCAAACTGACATAGGGGTCAGTGTGTAAAAATAGTGCAAAAAAAATATTACAATTTATGAAATTACTATTTCCTTTCTCAGATTACTTACATATCCCTATTAATTAAATTTGTGCCAAATTAGGGCACGCAATTTTAAGATTTTTTTTATTATTTTGTTTTTCCAAGCTACAAACGCTTCAAAAAAATATTACAATCATTAGAGTTAACATAATCAATATCATAAATGCATGAAAAATCGACATTGTAAATTTGTGTCATTTTCATGCACGATATGTACCTTTATATGAATAAAACACAAAAACAATGGTTGCGGTCGAAGCGGGCGGAGGAGGCCGGGCGGAGGAGGCCAGGCGGCATACGCACGCACACACGTTCGTTCGGTACGATTTCTTCTTATAGACCGATAGCGCTAGGTTTTGATGTTTCAAAAATATTAAAGTTGTTTGTGTTTCGCATATAGTTTCCAGACCATTTGCCCAACCTAATACCTTAGTTTGTGTCATCCTAGGTATTTGCATAGGTAGAAATTTAGGTATTTGTCTTTTCGAACAGTATTGGACGAAAAGAAAATTAGAGATGAAAATTTTACTTTCACGATAATAACGAATTAGTAACTGATGTACATAGGCATTTTGTGTCACATCTGTCCACGATAATCCTAATACTTAACCAATACCTAACATGTCGGCCAACTAGCTCAAAAGAATATTACAATAGGTTAAATAGGTGTTACGCGTTTTAGAGTACTGATATCTGTTGGTTAAAATATTTTGTGTCGAATTCATCTACGACTTTTATAAATATTTTATTTTTTTATTACAACACCCTGTGAAATCCAAAAAAGAAAATGCAAGTTATTAGATTTTACGTGTTTCTGATTATTATGGTGTAACAAAACACTGTGCATAATTTGTGTCGTTTTTATCCACGAAATCTTATTATTAAAAAAAAAATCTAGACTTCTTCGCACGAAGGGCGAGCGCGGAGAAAAGCGCGGGAACGCGCGCGGCGGGTGCCGGCCAGCCAGACTCGCGGCGCGTATATTTATTTACATTAGGTCTTTGCAAGTTGCAACAAACAAGTGCGTACGTTATTTATGATGTATTTGATTGATTAATACACACTTGCACTAAAAACTTAACTAAGGATTAGTTGCTAACACGAGGTTAAATTGACATTAATGTATAACAAACTGTCAATTTAACCTAGTGTTAGCAACTAAATCTGAGTTAAGTTTTTTGCGCAAGTGGGCCTTAACAGTTAGTTATGAAGCCGTGAAAGACTAAAATGGAATATTATCTAAATATAATAAATGTGTTATATCGACACCCAATGTGAAGAACATTGTAACTCAATATGGCATGGTTTTCAACACAGTTTTTTTTTTGCAAGGTTTTTTTGTTTAACAACTGCAGGCATAAGTTGTTCTGTACAATTTCAGGTTTCATGTTAATAATTTTAATTGCTTTCTCAGTTTTAATAAAACCACTGCAAGTATGATTTTTGAATTGATATGATTTTTGATATAGGTACAGATTTTAAGTTTAATATGAAAATCATTGTAACTACCGTTACAATGCAAATTGTCCAGAATCCAGACCGATACCAGTGATGTCTAATCCCATACAAAGAAACCGAGCCGACATACTTTACTGATTATACTGATTATTTTATGTACACCAATCGCGTTCGGTTCCGTTACACGGATAAAGATGAAGATCGATTTACAAAAAAAAATTGGTATAATCAGGTGAAAAACGCTAGTTACGTCGGCATGGTTTCTTAGTATGGGATGAGGCATCTGTATGTATATAATACTAGATTATATTATCTGTGTCGCTACTCTGTGTCGACAAGTTCACCTTGGGTAGCGGCTAACTTATGTCAGAAAATAAGGCCTTCAACAGCACTGCCAAGTCCTGCAAAAAGGTGTTGCAAAGGTCTCGGTCCGACCACATTACTAACATGCCACTTAACTACAGTCGAATAGGGACATAACTTGCTTCTTACCCAGTAGGTAATAAAGAGTTTCGGTCCCTGGGTAAGTCGGTTGAGTCGAACTTCTGCCATCCCTCACTACCACCACTGCTGAAACCCGACTTCGCTGAAGAGAAGGCAAACTTATTTGCCTTTTTTTGCGGAATCTTTGCGTCTGCATTCTGGTGATGCGTGGCCCCTTATTTCTCCTGGTGAGACATATATGTCGGACATTCGCATCCATCAAAATGACGTTCGTAGAGTGCTGGGCAACCTCGACTTGAACAAAGCTAGTGACCCCGACGGTATACCAGCACTTGTTCTTAAAACTTATGCGCCCGAACTGTCTACGATCTTGACACTTCTATTTCGCCTTTCGTATGAAACTAAAAAGGTATCGAATGCTTGTAGGTAAGCTAACGTACAAGTCCAAGAAGGACAGTTGAGCTGATCCGGCCAATTACAGACCTCTACGTGTGCTTAATATTAAGCTCTTGGCATACCTAGAAGCTAATGACATCCTAAGTGATTGCCAATACGGCTGCCGCCGAACTCGTTGTATGCCATTCACATCTGGAGTGAGGCAATCGAAAGGCACGGGGAGGCGCTTGCCGTCTCCCTCAAAAACTCGAAAGCTTTCGAAAGGGTCTGGCACGGAAGCCTTATTAGTAAGCTTCTTTCATTAGGTCTGCCTGGTGATGGTATGTGTGATTGAATTGTAGAGTGGTTATAGATGGGTGCTCGTTGGACCAATTGGATATTAATGCTGGGGTCCCTCAAGGGTTGGTACTCTCAGCAACGTTATTTTTGCTGCATATAAATGATCTACTAAAAACTTGGGCATGCAGACGACAGCACTGTTGCTGAGAGGTACTTGTCCTGTGTGAGGCTGTGGTGGAGCGTTTGAGCTTATCCTTGAAGCCAGTATCCAAATGTGGTGATGCCAATTTGGCCAGGTTCTATGCTGCTAAAACCCAGGCGTGTCTTTTCTCTGTTAAAATGAGCTAATTCCACTCGGCTCCTTCCTTCCGAGGTGTAAACGTGCCAATAATGGACCATCTTGAGTTCCCTACCTTCTTGTCGCAACTTTTAACACGATCCTCAATTTTGGTCCATACATTGAGGCAAAGGCTCAGCTGGCTGCTATAAAGTTGGGTATCCTCGCAAAGGAGAAAGAGGAGGAGAGGGCTATGCTCGGAGTTAACTTGCGTGATCGAATCAGAAATGTAAAGATCCGCAAGAGAACCAGGGTTACCGACACAGCCCGAAGAATTGCCAAACTTAAGTTGCAGTGGGCAAGGCACATTGCTCGCAGAACGGATGGCCGATGGGGCAGAAAGGTTCTGGAATGGCGACCGCGAACCGGAACGTTGCGTTGGAAGGTCTCCCACCAGGTGGACCGATGACCTGGTGAAGGTTGCGGGGATACGCTGGTTACGAGATGCATGGGACCGGTCAATGTGGCGACGCTTGGGGAAGGCCTATGTCCAGCAGTGGACGTCTTCCGGCTGATATGATGATGATGATGATGATCCTCGCAAAGGTGAGACGGTTCTTCACGCCAGAACAGTTGTTCAAGTTGCATCAAGCGCAAGTTCGATGATGTATGGAGTACTTATCTCATTTCTGGGACGGATCTGCCAAATACCAGCTTGATGCACTTAAGTTGATAAAAAAACCAGCCAAGAAGCTCATCAGCGATGAGGCACTGGTAGAGTCAAAGCTCTAGAGCCTTGAACATCATTGCCAGCTTATCGGTTATTCATATTTTTTTTTATCAGCTGCATTTCGGGGAGTGTGCAATGAAATTACATGATCTCATTCCGCCTAGCTCGTTTCGTTCCATTCCCGTTCGTAGAACATAGAGCAGTGATGGTCCAGTGATAACAGATTACACAAAGTTTAACCAATGTGTATCTAAAGTTACAATGTTATTCATATTGGGTGTCGATATGTGGTCTCATACTGGACGTTAATACAGTGATTGTTAAAAAAGGGGATTATTAAAGTTCATAGAATCGAGCATTGTAAGGGATGACGGAAAAGCCGAAAAAAAGTCCTTGTTTTAAGGACCTTGATGAAATAAAACTATACATAATCACTATCACCACACATATCTGGAGTTTTTTTTTCACTTCGTGTATTATTTGTTTTGCTAACTGTACACTACCTACTCGAAGCGTGGCACGGGATATTGAGAAGCAGTATAACGAAAAAGCGGTAGGTAGGTAGGTATATCTACCTACCTACCGCTTTCAGGTTCAAATTCGAAGCGAATCGAAGCGTCAATCCAAGAAAAATATTGACCACATTGACCGTCTTCTAAGCATGGACCATTGACATTCGTAGGTAAGACAGATTGCAGACGCATGATTTGTACAAAATTCCCACGTCATTATTTTTATCTCTATAGGTTACAAATTTGTTCATTACGTAGCGGAGATAAGAATCAATAAATACTCAATATAATATTTATGTTATTTATTTATATTATGAACGCTACGCATCTAAGAAGAAATCGTACCGTACGAACGTGTGTGCGTGCGTATGCCACCTGGCCTCCTCCGCCCGGCCTCCTCCGCCCGCTTCGACCGCAATCATTGTTTTTGTGTTTTATTCATATAAAGGTACATATCGTGCATGAAAATGACACAAATTTACAATGTCGATTTTTCATGCATTTATGATATTGATTATGTTAACTCTAATGAATGTAATATTTTTTTGAAGCGTTTGTAGCTTCGGAAAGCAAAATAATAAAAAATCTTAAAATTGCGTGCCCTAATTTGGCACAAATTTAATTAATAGGGATATGTAAGTGATCTGAGAAAGGAAATAGTAATTTCATAAATTGTAATATTTTTTTTGCACTATTTTTACACACTGACTCCTATGTCAGTTTGCACTGGACGAATATGACACAAATTGGGTTTACACACTCCGCAGACTATCCTAGATATGATAGCATAATTATTTTAAACTTTAATTTAATTTTGCCAGTTTTGATTTGAATAAAAAGAATCAACCACAAATCATCGAATTACTGAAAATGCAAGTAACAGATGTGACACAAAACGCAATAATAAGCTACATAGGTACGACTGTATCCACAGGCAAGAAATAAGCAACTTTAGTTTTTTTTTTAACTTATGACATCAAAATAGCCTAGCGCTATCGGTCTAAACCACCTGTTCCTCAGCTCGCAGACCGCCTCGCCCCTCTGCGCCTACGCGGGCTTAAATAACACTCTAGGGATAGGGCAGACAAGACTACGTGGAGTCGGTTTTGCAGCGATTCGTTTCTGATCCTAACTTTTGTAACGGGATCCTGTTTTTTCGAACGTTTTGCCAAAAAAAATTGACAAAATTTCATTACCCAAACAAATTTTAGCAACCTTTTTTTATACCATTGCAATACTTCGAATGATTTTAGTACGCATATTTTTATTTGGTCAAATTTTTACTTGGCAAAATATTACCAAGTATAATGTCATTATGTTTATTTATTTTAACTTCATGCACAAAGGTACAATGGCGGACTTAATGCCTTAGGCATTCTCTACCAGTCAACCACAAAACAAAAAATAACAATAATATACCGCTAAAATATATATATATATATATATATATATATATATATATATATATATATATATATATATATATATATTATTACTATTATGGCATTTGGTCTTTAATCAAATGATTATATATATTATATAATTAATACTCACGGGCATAAGATATCTCGAATAGTTAACCGACTATAATGAAGCAATTACATATAAATAAATGGTATTGATAAAAATGGCACCATCGAACTGATCTGATGATGATGCCGGCAGGTAGGCACTGGAGCAATAAAACAATGTATCCTAGTCATGTTTGGGCTTATTGGAATCGCCATGAGATCTACTTTGACCATAAATGATAGTTATGTTAATTGGAGGTGACTACCAAAACTAAAAAGAGATATATAAAAAACTTTTTAACAAAAAATCAAACCGACTTCCAGAACAAAAAACTACAAAGCAAAAAATAAATTTCTTTTCCAAAGTCGGTGTCAAAAAACGGAAAACAATGGATTCAATAGACACCGACTTTGGAAAAATAAATATTTTTTGCTTTGTAGTTTTTTGTTCTGGAAGTCGGTTTGATTTTTTGTTAAAAAGTTTTGTAACACAACATATTGACTTTTTACCCGACTGCCGAAATAGGGTAATGTGTTTATCTATGTATGTTTGTTCCTATATGGCGTTCCAGAGACCAAACGCGTTGGCCGATTTTGATGATTCATACGTCAATCGATGCGTCTTAACCCTGCGAGTGTCATAGGCTACATCAAAATTGGATAATAGAAAAATGGCGGCTTTTGCGTGCCATTTTGTGGGGGCCCAAATTTTTTTTCTTCCAAACCCATCGTGTGGAGTTTCTGTCTCTCTTCATCTTCATAATATGCCAAGTGAAATGATGCGAAATAAAATTCTGCCATCTGAAAAGTAAGCCATTGTAAATTTGGACATACAAACAATGGGCCAAACAATAATTATATTAATAAAAAAATATGCCTTAAAATGATTCGTTTAAAGAAGATTATGCTAAGTGTATTATGCCAAATAAATTTCGGAACATCAAGATTCTACCAGATAGAGGGAACCCTTTTACAAATAATCCTGTATTTATTTACCCTTTTATTTTTGAATTATATGGTATGGCGTTACAAGTCAGCGGACTAGCATGCGATCTTTCTTCGCATGCTATCCTTGGCAGCATTGCTTTTCTTTGTCTGATTCTACGTCGTGCGTGGACGCCGTGACGGTTGGTTGCGTCAAGGAATGGAGTTCATTCCGTTCTCTGACGTAACAATGTCTAGCCAAGACCGACCTTGGTTTGGCGTCGAGTGTAATCTCGCCGATGCGCGTAAACATGAGGCGTACCATGCCTGGGTCAACGCTCGTTCGCTCAAGGCGAGTGACGTTGGTCAGAGGAAGAAAGCCTACAAACAGGGCTGCCAAGTCCTGCAAGACGGTGATGCGAAGGGCTCGGTTCGACCACATTAGCTTAGGTAGGGATCAAACTTGCTTCCTACCCAGTAGTAAAGCATTTTGGGCCATAGCTTAATCGGTTGAATCGAACTTCTGCCATCCCTCACTATCACCACTGCTGAAACCCGACGGGTCGCTGGCCCACTCGGCTGAGGAGAAAACAAATTTGTTTGCCTAACTTTTTGCGGAATCTTTTAGTCTGAATCCTGGTGGCGTGCGCCTCCTCCTGCTCCTAATGGATGCGAGACGAGTATGTCGAACATTCGCATCCATCAAATGACGTAACGCTGTGCAACCTCGACGTGAATAAGGCTAGCGGGCCTGAAGGTATTCTAGCAATTGTTCTCAGAACATGTGCGACTGAATTGTCTCCGATCTTGACACGCCTGTTTCGCCTTTCGTATGAGACTGGAAAAGTACCAAATGCTTGGAAGCAAGCCAACGTATAGCCCGTGCCCAACAAGTGCAGTCGTGATGACCCGGCCAACTACACACCCATCTCTGTATGAGTATGAAACGAGTACTTAACAATACACTTCTGGCATACCTAGTAGCTCACGACATCCTTAGTGACCGCCAATACGGCTTCCACCGAAATCGGTCCACTGGGGATCTTCTAGCGTATGCCATTCACATCTGGAGTGAGGCCATCGAGAGGCATGGGGAAGCGCTTGCCGTCTCCCTCGACATCTCGAAGGCTTTTGATAGGGTCTGGCACAAAAGTTTTTTGGTAAGCTTCATCCATTCGTGTAGTTATCGATGGCTGCTCGTTGGATATTAATGCCGGGGTCCCTTAGGGGTCGGTACTCTCAGCGACATTATTCTTGCTGCACATAAATAAACTGCTAAAACCCGACACCTTTGGGTATGCAGACAGCACTGTGGCTGAGAGATACTTGTCCAACGCACGGGCTACTGGGCCTCAGGTCCGGTATCTCCGTGAGGCCATGGTGCATCACTTGAGCTTGTCCTTGGAGGCAGTTTCCGAATGGGGTGATGCCAATCTGGTTTAGTTAAATGCCGCTAAAACACAGGCGTGTCTTTTCTTCGCTAAAAAGAATGAATTATAGAGAGAATTTCACCCGGCTCCATCTTCCCGCGGTGGGTTGCCTCTATCTGGCAGAATCTTCATACTCCGAAATTTATTTCGCATAACAAACTCGGCATAATCTTCTTTAAACGAATATCTTAAGGCATAAAAATATTTAATATAATTATTGTTTGGCCAAATGTTTGTTTGGACCGCTGGAGCCCCGCAGCGCCGGAGCCGTCACAGAAACCATGGCTGCTACATGCTGCATGCTCACTTGCATTCTTGCTTGCGTGTTGCATGTTTACTGCATGCTCACTTGCATGATTGCTTGCATGCTTGCTGCTTGCTCACTTGCATGCTTGCTTGCGTGTGCACGCTTGCTGCATGCTTGCTGCATGCATGGTGTATGCTTGTTTGCATGCTTCTTACAGCGAATTAAAACACAACAAAAATTACAATCTTTTATTATGGTACAAAAAACAAAATTACTCTAACTAACTATGAACTTTCTGTAATGTGATAGATGAGTATTTCAATTAATAGGGATATGAAATGTATGCAAAAAGACGATTCCGACTGTGAACTTTCTGCGATATGATGGTTCTGCCTTATAATGACTATCAATATGAAGTTTTTGCCTAAAGATGATTCTGGCTTACAAAATTATGAGTTTGGAATAAATGATAAATGATTTTATTTCTGTAAATTGTGGTTTGTACAAACACTTTTAAATGTCTTACATATTTTTTTTAAAAACTAGATGAGCTCGGCGTTTCCTATCTGACTACTCTGAGAAGAAAGGCCGAAACAAACTCAGAGGTCACAGTCTCTTTTAAAGTCCTGACAAAATCTTGGTTAGATCATGTGAAGACCATGTAGACTGATATCTGAAATGGTCTTTTGAGAAAAGAACCAGCCAGATTGAGTGGACTTGTCCAGTCAGTGCACGCATTTGTCAATAACCGAGCAGCTCAACTCAGAATTTAAGGAGCTCAACGATTCGACGAACAATACCAAAGAAAGGACATTCGGGTAGACCGAATGTATGATAAGTGAGTGTATGCCAAACGATTTTCTGCGAAATGAAGTTTATGCTATCCGTTGTTATGCGTTATGATATAAAAAGTTCTGCTATAAAAGGTAGACCCTTTGTAAAACGCTAAAAACCTTTCAAGAACTGATGTTGTTTTTGATGACTTGATTATAACCAACTTTTAGTATGTGCCAATCTTGAAAAACCAAAAAAAAAATACCAGCTGTATCCTACATTTTCAGCGGGTACCTAAATATTGAATTATGTATGAAACAGCTAATTTCATCATCACCTGCCTAGCCTTTTCCCAACTATATTGGGGCCGGCTTCCAGTCTTACCGGTTTCAGCTGAGTACCAGTGTTTTACATGGAGCGACTGCCTATCTGACCTCCACAACCCAGTAACTGGGTAGAATAGATTAGAATATTATTTATTTGCTCAGAATGTAGGTATTTACAATAAGGTGCTTACAATAATATTAAGAATCCTTGTACATTCTACAATTTTGGCATGCAAACATTGATGCAATTTATCAACAAATATACAAACATTGATACACAACACAACCAAAATTTATCAGCTAGAAAATCCAACACGGAATAGTAACATTTATTTAATAGAAGTATAGTTAGTTTCTTTTTGAAAGTTGTTACTGATTCCTCTTTTATGGAATTAGGAATGTGGTTAAAAATAACCGGTGCCATACCAAAAATACTTTTCGTCAACAAAGCAGTCCTATATCCACTTGTGCGTAACAAGTTTTGGTATTGACATCGCAAAGTTACGTTTCGGCATCTACTTCTCGATAAAGTTAAAATAGATGCCGATTACATTTAACAAAAAGAGCAATTTCTAAAATGTAAAGGCACGAAAATGTTAACAAATTATGACTTTTAAAAAAAGGAACACAGCTATCAGTAACTTTCAAACCAAATATTGCTCGTAGGCAGCGTTTTTGGGCTTTAAAGATACTCGAATCTCCATTTCGTTACAATTGCCCCAATATTTATATATTGGGGCAATTGTAACGAAATGGAGATTACCAAATCTCAAAATAGAAACGACAAGACTATGATATGCTAGTAATACTGTTTTGATATTAACTTTTTTTTTAGATTATAAAGTGCATAAGCAGATGCGCTAAGTTTTTTAAAGATTTCTTCAGCTTGTGCTTTCC